>JBBBVU010000004.1:20696332-20731334 GCA_037177055.1 Atherinosoma microstoma
AGTCCAAAACAGTCGAGTATACACACAATTAACAAATAAATGACAAATTGTTTCTTCTTCAATTTCACAAAAGGTGCTTAAATAATTAATATCAAGAGCAAATCTGCGTAAAGTTCTCTTAACAGGGTAAATTCGTTGTAATATTTTATACGTCAGGACATCAGGTAACCTGACATCCATGAGAAAGTAAACTCAACTGAAATGGTTTTGGATGAGTTGGTCAACAGAGGTACTCATCTTTGAGGCAGATTTTTTTTTTTAAAGTCAAGCACTTGTCCCTTTGTGTTAATCCCTCATCTTTGTAAACATAAGCAAAGTATAGTTCACTTCAGTTTGCAAAGTGAAAATTGCGAAAGCACCCTGTCGGAAGAATTTTTAAACTGGATTTATAGGAATTTCGAGGCATCTTGAATGCACCGTAGAGATAAACAGACGCACAACGCGCTTGTTAAGCTTGTGGATCCGCTTCGCGACCAAGCGGCTAGCTCATGCATAGATATCTATATCTCTGTTGCATTCACACAAAGGTGCGTTCGAGTTGACTCGGAGGTCTGAAGTCAGATCTGGAAATTAGTAGCTATCTTTAATGGATGAAGTCAGAGCTATTAATTCTTCCCCAACTTTCCAAGTCGGATATATATGACTTCAAGGGGCGTTTTTGTTGTATTTCTGACTGGGAACTCCGAAAGTCAAACTTCCGAATATAAATTGAATGCACCATTATTTCACAGTTCTTTTTCTTCTTCTTCTAAAAAAAAAGAAAGAAAAAAGTTCTTCTTCTTGATATGTTTTGGTAGTTGGCAAATTGATGCATTACTGCCACTTGGTGGTCTGGAGTGTGGACCAGAATGTTTCCAACAGCCAGAGTTGTCAAAACACTCTGGGGCCCTTCCAGCCAGTGTTGCCAAATCTGCTTATTATAAGCGAATTTGGGCTTGTTTTTCTGTGATGTCGGTTGCAAATATCGTCAGTCGCGGGTTTTTGGGCTTGTTTTCGCCAATGTAGTTGCGTATTTGGGCTTCTTCTGTTTCCTCCTGATTCTCTCTCAGGTATACACAGTAAATCAATAACTCCTGAACATGGCAGGAGAAACGTGAACGCAACTTCGGGGGTGTCATTGGGCTGGTCGCTTGTTTCTCTCGCAAGATCTGGCAACACTGAACGTAGCATTTATATAGAGGAAAGCGTTACACTGTAACGCTGCATTTTTGTGCCTGTAAAGCGGAAAGAACATCCCGGTAAGATGCTAAAAACAACGCTTTTGGTGACAAATGTTATCACATGTCAGCTAAAGCAAAGGCATTGCAATAACTTGGGTTGCAATTACTCTGCTACCAAAGTTTGCTAACGCTACTAAACATTGTATGCTACATTAGTTTACATTTGTGTCAATCTGCATCGACTGATTGTCTAAAATTAAAAAATCAGAATCAGTACACCATCCAAGTCAGTCATGCTTTAAAACTGGAATTAATTCAGTGGAAAACATTTCTCCTTGAAGCAGCTTAACATTCACAACTCTTGACGGCTAACTAAATTAGCCTTTAACGTGCCGACTGTTTTGGACAGTATGCGACCTTTGGATTCAAAGTATAACTTGTTAAGGATGCAGCGCATAATTACAATCAGAAATATTCTTTATCCATGATAGTGCAGTTAAACATTTGTTCTAATATTTATTTGATCCCACTTACACCTAAAGAGAGCATGCTCTGCTTTTATTGTCTGATTTTAAAACAGTCCTTTTTTCTCTCCATTTTTATGTTTACTGTATCAAATATGCATACTTCTGACCATCTCGATGAAATGAAAAATGTCACCATTCTGAACTTTGGTCTACCGTCTGTGTATTTGAAAGACTCGCATTATCACGATGGTGTCATACAAGCGGCTGAATCCTGAGGATGTTCAGATTTCTCGTGAAGTTTTGACAGAGGAGCCTCGTCCTATTCCAGATATTTCAGTGAGTTCACATTTGTTTCTTTTTACTGTTCACTCTACCATTTGCAACGGAGATGTATAAAGTAGTCTGGATGTTATTAGTATAATTTTGAAAGGGATTAAGCTCAGTGGAGCTTAAAAGGACCAATTTTGACTCACAGCTGCACTGATCTTTTAAAGGTCTGGTTATCTCAGTTTTGACTGACATTGTTAGGGACGTGTTTATTCAGCTATAGCTTAAGTGTGATTTTAATATATCTTTTTTTGCCACAATTCAAGGTTCCAGAGTCGGAGGATGCTTCGTTGCTTCAGCGTATACCATCATGCTCCATCACCACAGGTCTCCTAATAATTGGTTGCCTGCTGATACTCCTCTGTGGAGGCTGGCTACTGGGGGCCATCTTCTGGTTACATGGTCCCTCTAGCCTACAGCCACATATTCCACCGCCACCAGCTTCAGGCTCTGGAATACAAACAGAAGTGAATGACACTTTAACTGCTTCCCGCAATGAAGCTTGTAGTGTAATCCCAGAGGCCTGGAGGTTTGATTGTTACCCCGAGAGAGGGGTGGTTGTGACTCGAGAGATGTGTGAAGCAAGGAACTGCTGCTTTGTCCCTGCATCCACTGCATCCGCTTCGGCTGCCAGACCATTAGGGAAAAATGGCGTCCCCTGGTGTTTCTATCCACAGGATTTTCCTTCTTACTCACTGGTGTCACTGAATGACACTTTGGTGGGACAGAAAGGTACGCTTGTAAAGGAGGTTAAGACTTACTACCCCGGAGACATTCTCACCATAGAGGTGGAAATTCGGCATGAGACAGACACACGGCTGCGTGTCAGGGTGAGTAAATGAGCGCATTCAGTTATGTACACTGATCAGCCATAACACCTACCTGATTCTGTGTAGGTTCCCCTTATACGCTGACCCGTCAGAGCATAAACAGGAGTTTTTTTTTAGGCCTGAGTAGTTATCAAGTTCTCTGTTATATTTTTGTAGGAGAGTGTACAAAGGATTGGTGTTGCCAAACATTCATGTTGGTGGTAGACATAAAGGAGAACGGTCTGATGAGGCACTGATGTATTATCAGGAATTCATAGAGGACTTGGAGGCCAAAATTGGGTGTTTCTGAACAGAAACAATAACTTTCTTTCACAGGTTACAACTCAGTTTGACTAAAATTTGAAAAAATTCCTATTGTCCCATAAAATTATAAAGAATTGGAAACATTGTTTACAGCTCAGGTAAGCAGGATGAACCTTGGACCCATGGAGTGACGATACATTTTTATTGTCTGCTAATAATCACTGTAAGGATGGACTATAGCTCACAGATATCTCTCCACGTTGTAAAAAAAACAGTTAAATGTTTAACCATACACTAAGTTTTATTGGCTAATATGATCTGTGCAGTTGTTTTGATAAAACAAAATAAGTGTGTAAACATTACAGGTCTGATTATTGAATTTCAAAAGTATACTAATGTTAATGATCTTGTCTGAAATTTTCAACAACCTCAATATAGATCACTGACCCTTCAAGTTCACGGTTTGAGGTACCGATCTCTGTCCCCACTGCCTCCAAGAAGGCAGAAAACCCTGAATACATCATAGAGCTATCAAAGCAGCCATTTGGCCTCATTGTGAAGAGGAGATCAACGGGAGCATTGATGTGAGTCTGACTTCGATCAGAAACTTTTGATTAGATAAAGCAAAGCTCAGACTTTAGAAATTCTCTTATCAGAATAGGTTTAACATAGATAAACTTCCTCACATGACACAACAGACTACCCTTTTGCTTCCCATAGCATCACACAGATAATTTGCATGAATGTTAGGTTGCACAGCTGATGTTATTGTTGAGTAGTCTAAGCTTGGCTATTGAGAGAGGTTATGACCACAAATCATTATATATTGTGTGCTATAATCTCCAAGCCACATTTATTTGTAAAATCAGCCAGCGCAGTATAATTAATGTAACTTCCCTGTTTTCATTTAGTCTGAACACCACCGTGGCTCCTCTTTTCTATGCCGATCAGTTCCTTCAGTTCTCCACCTCCCTGCCCACTCGCTTCATTTTCGGCTTGGGCGAGCACCGCTCCACTTTTCTGCATGATGTCCAGTGGGACACACTCACCATGTGGGCCAGAGATGTTCCCCCTACGGTAATTGCACTTATTATTCTGTGTACATTTCAATGGGTTTTATTTTTTTAAACCTGTTTTGACATTGACACAAGTTGACGCCCTGGCTTTGTGTTTTTGTTAAATTTTGCTTTAAATGTGCCATTGTTTGCAAAAGCACTGATATTTTTATAGCAGTTGCCATTTGGACGAATGTTAGTAGCTATTAAGTGAGAATCATGCTTAATCAAAGGGACAGTGTACGCAGTTAATATAAAATGCAGCTTTCCTTGTTGGCTCATGTAAATAACACTCACTTTATGGGTCTCGGATTGGACATGGTACTTTTTTTTTATTGGTTTGTGTTTGTTCTTGTGCAGCCCAGTATGCAAAAAGAATGGTAGTCACTGTGTGTCTTTCTGTTCTATATAGGAAAAAACCAATCTGTATGGAGCCCATCCTTTTTATCTGGCAATGGAGGATGGAGGGAATGCACATGGCTTCTTCCTGCTGAACAGCAATGCAATGGGTCAGTCTGTTAAACATCCTTATTTCAGTTTTAAGTTTGGCTTCGTGCTGAATGACACAAATTTACTTGTGGAACTGGTAAACATCAGTAGCTGAAGATATTTCTAAGATTTCACAACCGTTCAAGCTGAGAGAGTTGAGAAATGCAGAAGTTCCAGATAAACTTTCATGTGATTAGTGTGAGTCCAAATCAACTTCTGTGTTGTTTTTGAACACAGGGAATGCTGATCACAGCTAAAGCAAACATCAGATTGCAAGTTCCAAGTAGGGCTGGGCGATACGGCCTGTAACTGATATCCCAATATTCTTTATCCCGATTCACTATATATGTCACAAGGTTTTGAAATCTCCTCTAAAACACTATATAAATGTTGAATTCAATATTATTATGCATAAAAGATTTAAGTAAACTCCACTAAAATTAACTTCATTGTGATTTTTCACTTTCAACAAACTTTCTATTTTGAACTGGGGACCTGCACATATACTTAATACACAGCAGTTTTTTCCTGACCATTATATTAGGGCGGGCGTCCCAACTCCCCAACATCAACCCCTGCCACCCCTAGAAGATCAAGTTTATTTTATTTCCTATAATTACTCAATATCTTATATATTTTTTCATTTAGTTATTTTATATTCAAATTTTAGCTTATGTTTATTATTTAGGTTAATTTTATTTTGTATCGGATCACAACAGAAGTAATCTAAAGTTCCCTTTCTTCTAGAACAGGTTCATATTCTTATATCTTATTTATCCTATTCTCATGATGATATGTAATTGCGTCGGGTTATGTACATGCCGTGCCACATACACACACACAGGTGAGCGACACTCCCACCAGCAGACAGAGCGCTCAAGTATACCTGATATGTCACTCACCCCTATTTCCAAGCTTAATGCTGAATTTCAAGAGTTTCATTTAACAATCTGCTTTGAAGCGGATCTTTTTCTGGTCTGCTCTGTCTGTTATTCAAGTGTGAATTATAGTTCATTCGTATAAATAATTGCCTATTGATTTAACATGTTTAGATAAGTATACATCCTTTCTCTCAGCATTTTCTTTTTGTTCTTTTGTTTTGCACTGAAGTTGAAATTGAATGGCTTTGGTAGCCTTCATAGTTATGTTTGTCATAGTTATGTCTTATGCGTTAGTTTGTTTGTTTCCTGTTTTGTCAGATGTGGTCCTCCAGCCTGCTCCAGCTCTTACCTGGCGTACTATTGGTGGAATCCTTGACTTTTATGTCTTCCTTGGTCCTGATCCTGGTTCAGTGATTGAACAGTATGTGGAAGTTATAGGTCAGTAGGAGTGGCCTTATGGGCATTTAAGTACTGTGTTCTCGCTTTGTAACTGATAATACTTTATATCTTCTGTAACTCATTAAATAATCGGATGTGACGCTGTATAAGAACCTTTTTTTAAAATAACTTGTCAGGGTTTGATTTATTTCATGAGATGATGTGCTGCTTTCTGTTGTACTTCTTGTCACAGGATACCCAGCGATGCCCATCTACTGGGCTTTAGGATACCATCTCTGTCGCTGGGGCTACAACACCAGTAATTCTACCTGGGAAGTTGTCAAGAACCTGAGAAATTATGGAATACCTCAGGTCATTTTTCATTATTTTTCATTATATTTTTTAATCGATAAAACTAATGCATCATTAGACTGGTGCTCAAGTTGTATGTAAGCTCATTTTCCAGTGTAACCATTGAATGAATCCCATTTAACTGCCACAAGAGCCATTCATCTTGTAATAAAGATGTAAATGGGGAAACACACTGTTTTTTTTTTTTTTCTACTTTCACTTCATTTTAATATAGCCTATAAATACAAAATTTTAAAATATAAAAATATTAATGATTAATCGATTGTTAATTTTTCCTGATGATTGATTAAGACAATTTATTGGAATGCCCATCCCTAGTTGTTTGGTTTATTTTAGACTTAATTCTGCAGTACATGTTGATGAAAGAAGGAAAAGTTGAAACAAAACCTTTTTCTGTCATGTCAGATTTTTCTTCTTTCGATAAGTGATTTGATTTCAAAGAAGTGCAAAGATGATTACTGTTTTGTCTGGCATTCACATCACACAGTTAGTTATTTGAGTTTTCTGACTTAAAGCAACATAACTCAGCATAAGTTTGGTTAATTTAGTTCTTATTCTATTAGACATAAGCCTACCTGTCGCCGGGGCTACAACAGGAGTAATTCTGATAGGTAGACCTATGGTCAAACTAAGTGTCTGATAACACAAGAACTAAATGAACCATAGAAAGTATAGACACTATGAGCTATATTGGATTATCAGCACAAGTTTGTAATGGGCTCTGATTGTTCTGATTGATTGCAGGATGTGCAGTGGAATGACATTGACTACATGGATCGTTTCATGGATTTCACTTATGATTCAACAAAGTTTGACACGCTGCCTAACCTCGTCAGGGACCTTCATGCTCATAACCAAACCTATGTCATGATCCTGGTACATTATAAGTCTGTACATACATTCACATGTTTTGTGTCCAATTTGGTGTCTCTTGTTAACTTTTTGATATTTTTTCCCCTCCACCTGCAGGACCCAGGTATCAGCAGTACACAGCCTGAGGGTTCATACTGGCCCTTTGATGAGGGACTCAAGAGAGGAGTTTTTATAAAAGATGCTGAAGGAAAACCACTTATTGGGAAGGTGAGCCAGAAGTTGGATTTCAGCATTAACTTGTCATGTTTCTCCAGTGAGATGGTCTTTAAGTGGAAATGAAACATGCCAATTTTGGCACAGAAATTAGTCTAACATACACAAAAAAAACATCCAGCCAAAAATTTGTTTTTAGAAATGGCTAAAACAACAGATATGATCAATTTAATTTTGTAATTTTAACTAGCTTGCGAGACAGGGAGCAGCCGTCTTGGCGTGACATCGCGGGGTTGGTTGGTTCTCTGGCTGCCATTTGAATCGATAAGTATTACCAGCTCCACTACGCTGCAACTAGCAAGCCGTAATGCATTTAATAAGATAAATACAACAGAAGACGAAGCTGAAAGGCATCTATTGAGCATCCAGATCCTATTGCCTATGCTTTTGAGCCAATACGCCGTGTGACTGGAGCAGAAGCAGGAGATGTGGGGCTGGTGCGTGTCTCGGTGGAGCGGGTCAGCAGCGCTCTCTGGTGGAGATGCGGCTGCGACAGTGGAGTCTGTCTGCTGTCAGGAGGCTGATCTGGACCATGTCGTGCAGGGGTGAACCTTGCTTAACTAATGTTCACTCATTTGGATTACTGTGTCGGAAGGGGGACGTTTTGGAAGTGGGCATACTGTCCCTGAAGGATGTCCGAGCGGAGACACTGGGGTGTCCGGTCAGCAGCAGGTAACTGTTAGTCAAGCTAACTAAGGTCACCGGTGGTTTAACGTAAAATAGAATAAATAAACAAAACAGGAATATGATGAGAAAGATGGGCACAATATTTACATTTGAATTTATCTGACTAAACATTTATTTCTCTCCCTGCTGATACTACTAGCTAAACATTAGCATTTAGGTTGATGAATGCTGCGATCTGAGCTGAAAGGGGTTTAATAAGAGGCTCAGACGGGGATGGAGTCGGAGAGCTATGTTTGTGTATACGGTCTGTTTTGGAGTAAAGGCATGGTTGATGACTTTGTGCATACCGACTTAACTTTACCTGTCTCTCCTCTGCTTGCTTGGCGGCCTGTTGTTACGGTGTTACTGACCCTCTATAGTGTGTTGGTAGAACTCAGGTTATAGGCGGAGAAAATAAAAATACTGTAGTCGTCCCCCTTTTGTCTTCTCATCTCCTTTGGCTCTCCAGTCTCCATCGTTCACTCTGTTGTCTCTCTGGCTGCGGTGGAGACAGGCAGACTCTCATCAGTACTGCTGAACCAACCAACCCCGTGACGTTACGGTTTATAGTTCTGCAACATGGCGGCGCCCATGCCACAAAAGATCAAACGGCACAGCGTTTTTCTTTTTATATGTTCATATTTTTATTTTTATTTTTTATATATAATTATTGATAAGAATGGGACTGAATCTAGTAAATAACGTTAGGTTGTTAGTTTTTCATTTCCACGTTAAAGAAATAATAACTTTACTCTTCTTTCTGATGGTTTTGGAAGGAAAGACGCTCTTAACATGACTGTGGTGTAAAGATGGGCTCAGAAGAGTGATTTGTATTTCTGAGCACATGGTACACCTTTATTAAATGAGAGGACATAGAGATGTCCCCAAATTTCTTGCTGTTGATCACTTTCTTGCTGTAAAGGCAGCATTCAAAGTGATCAGATTAGGCTTGTCGAGACTAGTCTTTAATTTTTTTAAATTTCTTTTTAAAGAAAATATTAAAGTTGTGATTTTCTACCTCACCTGGACTAGTTCTAAGAGAAACGTGACCTTGACAGTCTCTAATGGGCGCATAACAAAATGATAGCTTGAATCCAATTTTTAATTTTTTTAATTTTTTTTCCCCCAGGTGTGGCCTGGTCTGACCGCATATCCTGACTTCTCTGATGAAGCGACGCATGAATGGTGGTACGAAAACCTTCAGAGGTTCTATGAGAAGGTGCCATTTAATGGATTATGGATTGTAAGTAAAGGAAAGGGAGATACTGAGTTTTAAAGAGTTTAATGATATCCTCTCCCTGATGATGTCTAATTTTTGTTCTAGGACATGAATGAGCCCTCAAACTTCTTGGATGGATCAACCAATGGCTGTCCGTCAAATAATCTTGAAAATCCACCTTATACTCCAGGTTGACAATGTTTATCTCAACAGGAAATAAAAAAAAATTTAAAAAAAACCTATAAGAATGATGCATATAATTGTCAAAATGTATCTTTTTTTTTTTTTCTTTTAGGTGTGCTGGGAGATTTACTGAGGGCCAAAACTGTGTGTGCCTCTGCACAGCAGAAACAGTCCATTCATTATAACCTGCACAGTTTGTATGGACTCATGGAAGCTAAAGCCTCTGCAAGGTGTGGACTTTAAATACAGATACTCAGACAGACTGCAGAGAACAAACACTGAAAAAAACCAAAAGACTATTTAAATCATTGTTTGTTTTCTTCCCTGAATCTTCTGCCTGTTGTTTTCTCTTTTTCTCTGTTGTCTTGTCCAGCGCTCTTAAGCGGATCCTGGCAAAAAGACCTTTTGTGATCTCTCGCTCCACCTTCCCCAGTCAGGGCTTGTACTCTGGTCACTGGCTGGGAGACAACAGGAGCCAGTGGAAGGACCTCTACACTTCTATTGCAGGTAAAAGGTTTATGAAATTGTTTATCAAATTACAAGGACATCATGACTTAAGTCTTTTGTTATTGTCCCTTCAGATGCCACAAAATCCCAAACACCAATCCTTCAGTAGTTTAACATCTCAAGTTTTGAACCCGTTTCTTTTTCCTCAGGTATCTTGACCTTTAATCTTTTGGGTATCCCTCTGGTGGGAGCAGATATCTGTGGCTTCAGTGAGGAGCCACAGGAGGAACTGTGTGTCCGCTGGACACAGCTAGGAGCTTTCTATCCCTTCACTCGAAACCACAATGCCATTGACATGAATGTGAGTGTGGTCTACTGACATGAAATGCCACTGTTGTGTGCCACGGCATACAATTTTAGATTTCTAAAAGAGAAAAGAGGCTAGATTTAGAGTTAAATTTGTATTTTGTGTGTCCTTCATTTTGTTTTTCGAAGTAGCCAGGTTTTTAAACTGCTGTTAATGTTTTTGTCAGCCGCAAGACCCGACAGCTTTCAGCCCGTTTGCCCGCACAGCCATGAAACAGGCTCTGCTGCTGCGTTACTCCCTCTTCCCTTTCCTCTACACTCTCTTTCATCACGCACATGTGCACGGACACACCGTTGCCCGGCCACTAATGTTTGAGTAAGTTAAGATTTTCATGACTATCTGTTCTTTCTTTTCCATGTAAACAATTATTTTTGTCTTTGCCGTTTTGGCTGTGGGTGTTAAGATCTTGATTTTAAACTCTGCATGTCCTCCATCCATCTTTTAGGTTCCCAAAAGATGTAAAAACCTATGGAATTGACAAACAGTTCCTTTGGGGAAAGAGTTTATTAGTGACACCAGTCTTGGATCCTGGAGTCGACTATGTGAATGGTTACTTCCCAGAGGGTCTGTGGTATGACTACTATACGGTAAGATTGATTTTAAACAAAAGAAGGAACCTGTGTTTGAGGAAAGAGACCCAAAATGGTTGGAACAAGGTACTTAACTTGTGCATACTTTTTTTTTTTTTTTCTTTCTCCAGGGTGAATGTGTGCACAGCAAAGGTGAAGAGCTTCGACTCCGTGCACCACTAGATAAGATTAACCTGCATTTATATGAGGGCTCTGTCATACCAACACAGGTAAAAAGTTTTGTCAGCTGAGTTAACATGATGGTATGATTTTTGCTTTCCTCCTTTAACCCCCAAAGTACTGTTTGATTTAAAGCTTTTTCAGAGGAAAGTTTACAAATGTCATTACAGTTTTGGTTCTCGGTATATGTTCATGTCTGAATAGGCACCCAACCTGACTCTGTGGGTAAGCAGCGGCCAGCCTCTCCATCTGGTCTCGGCTCTTTCCGACGATGGTTCAGCCAGTGGAGATCTGTTCTGGGACGACGGAGAAACTATCGACACCTACGAGACTGATCGATACACCTATGTCATCTTCAGCGTTGCTCAGGTGCTCCTGCTCGGTCTACCCAGAGTCTCTGCCTAACTCTTCTCGTACACTTTGTTAGATTACTATAAGATTTCTGTGAATGCCTGTTGATAACCTGCACAAAGTGTCTAAACAGAATGTATAATTGTTTTGTGTAAAACTGAGGCTGGAATAAAGATTTTACAAGCAAGGTTTAGTGCGATCGCAGACGATCTGATAGTTAATCATGTCCACTATGCAACCAATAACAACAAATTGGAAACTTGAGCCTCTAGACATGGAGCGTTATTAAATGAACAAGGACTGCAATGTTCAGTTTGAAGCGTTATTTATTAGATGCTCAGTGTAGCTTGACTTACATTTGTTTTCTTATTTTCTAGAATACAATGACCTCCCAGGTTCTTCATAGCGATCTAGAGGGCTCATTCATATCTGTTGACTCTGTCACCTTCTATGGTGTCAAGGAGACGCCCAGCAAAGTGATGGTGAACTCCAAAGATGCACCATTCACCTACAGAACCAACCAGGTGAGGATTGAAGTCATATTAACATGAGTGATGATGGACAGAAAGTAAAATAGTCACACAAATCATGATTACATGTAGTCTTGAATTGGTTCTCACGGTGTAATAGTGGATAATGTATATCCTATCACCAGCAGGATCATGTTAGAAGAGCACCTAACTTGCGGACAAATATCTTAAAAAAACAAAAGCACCTTTTGATTAATGCACACTGCAGTTCTTTTTAAAACTTGTAACTTAGGTGCAGTGAAGAAAATGATAAAGCATACAATTAACTTTGATCAAAACAGCTTCTTTGATTTACAAGTTATGTTCCATTTGCAGCGTAGTGAACAGACGAGGTCAGGTTTGGCACACAGTTGCATTGTGTGGTGCTCCTCCATTAGTTAAATTTAATCATTAAGAACCATTTTTATATAATTATAATCCTAACTGTGACGTCAAGAATCCAAGCCAAATGAAATAATGAGATTGTAACAAAGGTTTTTTGATTATATTTATTTGGTGGATTAAACTGCTTAAATAAAGTAGGAATTTGCCTTTTAAAATGCAGCAATTAGCAACTTATTTTAAAGCCTTTTAAAACAAAACAATCTTAAAGTCAATTCTTAAACAAACAGGGAATCAGTGCAAAGAAGCCAAAACAGGTTCGATGTGGTCTTTCCTCCCCCCCATGCCAGTTAACCTCCGGACAGCAGTGTGTTGGACCAACTGCAGATGGGACTGAAGGGAGTGACTCACACCCGAGTATAGGCTGTTACAGTTGTCAAGTCCTGAAGAAATAAATAGATAACCTTCTCAAGATCTGGGAAAGAAAGAAAAGATTTGACCTTGGAAGGAATTTTAAGTTGGGGGGGGAAGCTGGCTCTGACCATGGCATTTATGATTGGCCAATGAAAAGGCATTGACAGAAATGAGTAGTTTTGTTACGAGACCAAAATCAATTTTCTGGGTAGCATGGCAGTCTGGGGGCCTAAGACGCATGACTTTAGTCTTGTTCTCATTTAGACTGAAAAAGTTTTGGGCCGTCCGTGCCTTTTACAGCTTCTAAACAATTGACCAAGGTGTTGAGGGGTGTTTGACTGATGCGCTTCTGAGGGATGTATAACTGAGTATCATCCTCATAACAGTGATACAAGATGCCATATTTTCTATATGCCAATATATAAGCAGAAAGTTTATATCTAGAACAGTTGAACCTAAAAACATGTTTGTTTATTTCTTTATGTAAAATTGTTTTAATGATGTCTTTCTTTTTTCTGTGCAGGTGTTGATAGTTGCGGATCTGAGTCTCAGCCTCATTCAGAACTTCACTATCAACTGGATGTAATGATTTTAATAGTTGCAAACTGACTGCATTGTGTCAGTGCTAGGATAGCAATGCTTTTCATGTTTTTGGCTTTGTTCTGCCAAACACTGGCTGTCAAAGGAGATGCTGTGTAGTTGTGAAACTTTAGTGACGATTTTCACCTTTTTTAAAGCACATTGTTTCACTTTTCTCTTCAACTGAATGTCTACGCAATAAGCTGCGAGGGTAAACCTCTGGTCGGTATTTCCAAAGCATACAAAGTATCTGTGTTTTTAATTTAGGCCACATCTGAATTCAGTGTCGACCTCGTACACCTTTTCAACCCAGGACAGTCAGTTTAAACAGATGCTGCTGTCCTCAGAAAAAAAAAAAACACTTACTGTTTTGGTTTCCTTTTTATATGCTTTGGAGTACAGAGCCAACGTCCAACAAACGTAGAAGAAAAGGAACTCAGGGGTCAAACGTGTGTTGTTTCAGCTTGATTTAAACAGACTTTGCACGCTTCAAAAAATAGAAAAACGTCTCTGTGAAATGTAGTGCTGAAGGCGTGTGCATACATCTCTGATCTACAATTGCTGAAATGTTGCTTTAATGTGAGAACTCATAATCACAGCTGAGCTGCTTTGACTTGGTCTTGAAACTTTGGGTTTTACCTTTTTAATTATAATTTTTTTTTTAAACTGTTCATCCGCAGAAAAATTATGTGCAATAAATAGGCAGAATGATTGTCTACCATCCTTGTAATGTGACAAATCTGACTATAGTTTATGATGTAATATATTGTACAGTTTGTGTTTTGAGCTGTTTACAGACTGGTTTGCACTGTTGTTGCTGCAGTATGGTGAAGGTAGACAGAGGTGCCTTATGGTTACTGTTAGTTTTTATTGCATGTCTGGGTTATCCTGTCTTGTTTAGCTTTATATCAAAACTCAAAAACTTAACAGCAAGTATATATACTAGAGGAGAAACATTTCTCCACGTTGATTAATTTTCAAGCTTAGATTTTAAGGCTGTTCTGATTTACTGTTTTTTTTTTTTTTTTTGTTGTTGTTTTTTTTCCCCTCTGCAGTAATCTTAGTGACGATTGGGTCATGATTTCAGAAAGGCATGTGTGTGTCAAAGTGAATACGCAAAACATTTTTCATTCGTTCACTTTTAAACATCATCTTGTTTAATTGACAGGGCATCAACTGTTTACTGTGTTTAATCATACATTGGTTTTTTTAAGAGCTGACATGAAGGATTTAACCACATTTTATTGAAAGTCTTTTAAGGGAAACGGCACGTCAAGAAGTTTCAAAGCAAAGACAGATATTTTTTTTTTACTTTTTTTTTACTTATTTGGAGTCTTTATGTGATGAAATTTTCTTTCAATAAATTTAGATTTTTAATCATGGTAATAGTTGTGCTTTTGACTCTAGGGGGCACAATTTTTCTGTTTTTCTTAATATCTTCTTACATTGTCACTTCCTTCACAGCAACATCATTTTAGGCATATTTCAGTTTTTTTAAGTTATGGAAGCTCTGAAATATTAGTGAGACATTAGCTTATAGTTATTTATCAGGAAGTAATTCTTGATAGAGGCAAGCTGTGTAGTTAATGTTTGCCTTATTTTACTGTAATCCCTCTTGCAGCTATTGACAGTGTTGAAATAGTGGCATTTGTCGAGCAACTTAGGAGACTGCTTGTGTGTCCACCTCTGTCAGTGTTTCCTTTTCCATAGCTGCCTCCTCTTTACACCCAGTTATTTGCAGATGGGACTTTCAGGATGTCTGTCATTAAGGTCATGCGGGTCATGTGAGGACTGATCAGTTTGTTACTTCAGGGTGTCTGCGGGGTCTTAAAAAGTATTAAAAGTATCTAAATCGGTTGTGGGGAAAATTAAGGCCCTTAAAAAGTATTAATTGCAATTTTATGAGGTATTAAATTGTGTTTGTATTCAAGCTCAGTCCGAATAGGTTGACTGTAAAAAAACAGTATCCATGAATATATTCTTTTCCTCCTCATGACAAATAAAAACAAAGATGTGCTGGCTCGCTCGGCCTGCCAGTTTGTTTCGGAATTGCACGCATACGTGTGACGTTACGCATGTTGTGTAACTTATAGAAGTACATTACATGCTGTATTTACTGCCCCTTGGACAAAGGAAGGTCTGTTAACACTAAAACTATTTGATTTGCGACCCCCCCCGCGCAAGAACCACCAAAGCCATATCCCCCACGCTCTTGAAAAGCTTGCTACGCCACTGCCTCGATGGATTTAATTGCAGATCACAACTGTTAAGTAAGTTAAAGATGCGTTGCTGATTACGGCTTGAAGTGGCAATGAGCTCTTAAAGTTTTTTGGGAGGTCTTTAAAAGTCTTAAGGTATTGAAATGAACTTTAGGATTCCTGTGTATATACCGTATAACTTCTTAAAATCTGAATAACTCTGCAGAGTGAGCTCCATAGAAGCAAGCCAGAAAACTAGATTTAAGAGAAGCGCTGATACAGAGCCAGACTTTTCTTTGGATCTAATGAGTCATGACTACAAATATTTCCCAGTCCTCAATACACAAGCATGCACAAGCCTCTGAAAGTGAAAGCGAACATCTTGTCTGATATCACCCCACCACCCCCACCACCCCCCTCACCCCGATAAACTAGACCTGCAATAGATGTGTGTGTGTTTGTGTGTGTTTTTTCACAGCCTAATTGTTTCCATATGGGAGTTTGAAGAGGAGAACATGCATCATTCAGCAGAGGGGGAGGAGACAGCAGTGGGGGTCTGTCAAAAGCATTCTGCTCTACTGACGAGGGCATTTCCTGTCTGGATTTGGGAGGATTAAGTATTTGTGTGCACGGGGGGGTGTTGTATGGTTGGCATGTAGAGCGAGGAGCAAAGTACAAGACACTTTGGGGATTCTGTACTTGTCTGATGTGCACGAGTGTGCGTTAGGGGGTTCTTCAAAAGCTGAAGGTGGTTTAGTGTCAGGGTTCAAACGTTTCAGAGTTTTCTTCTAATGTTAAGTCTTATTTATGTTAGTTACTTTTGAAATCAAGTTACACAATGTGCCTCATAAAACAAAAATGTTCACTTTGGGCTTCAAAGTCGCATTTAATCATTTTGACAAATGGTTATTGTGTGAGAAAGTTCAGGGAGTCATAAAAAGGCTAAAAGCAGCTTCATTGTTCAGTTTCTTACTTCTCTGGCTGGAAGTGTTGCTTTAACATTAGAGTTGGTGGCATGGGACCGTCCATAGAAACAACACAATGCTCCTTTTTCACAGCTCTTTGTGTGTCTGTGTGTGTGTGTGTGTGTGCGCGCTCCTTTCTGTTCACTTCTTTTTGTTAAATTGCCAGTTTTGTGAGATCCTTTTTTCCAGCCTTCACTTTATGGGTCACTTGGTGTCTAGTTGGGTGATTCCACCAAAGAATAAATAAAGAAATATGCATGTAAGATCCTTGGTGTTGTGTCATACTTGCAAAATGTATCTGTGATTGCTTAAGATGCTTGATTTTTGGTTTCTATATGGGAGAAATTTTTACTAGATATAATAAAAGCAGCTGTACAAGGCAGCAAAGTGTTTTTTGGAGTGCAAACTTTATGCAAACATGCTGATGATATAGAGATTATCATCAGCATGGTCTAGCTCACGGTTTCTCAAATGGGTGTACAAGTACCCCTAGGGGTACTTTGGGACACTCCAAGGGGTACTTGAGAAAATAAAAATAAAAATATTTTCAGCAAAATTTCTGATATTCCTGTAATATAAATAAAATCTATCTAAGTTTATAGAGAAAATCTTTCCTCAGTATTCAGTTTTGATTTTGTGTTTAAATGAAATATTTTCATTCTGATCTTTTAATCCAAACATGTATCTCTGTGGCTAGTGTTGAACAAGTTGTGGAAAAACTTGGAGACAAATTTTCACTCCTGCTGGATGAACTGATGTGAGTGAAAATCCACGACTTGCTGCTTTGTGTCTTCTGCAAAAGCTTGGAGGGAAAACCAACAGGAGAGGACATTTATCATGTTTTTAACATGCTTTCCCATTAATTTAGTCATGAATGATTCCACAGGGAGTACATTGCTGAAAAAAATGTTGACAACCACTGGTCTAGCTCACTAATATTTGAAATAACATTTACAAGTCGGCATTAAACTCAACACGGCTGAGTGCATTTAGTCACATAGTAGAAACAGAATAACTACAAAACATTGACCACATCAAGGAAAATATTCAACATACATTTGGACTCCATTGAAAATACCTGCAAGAAAAGTTATCACAAGTTTTGTAGCTCATCCTAATGGGAATGTGGATGCATGGGCCGAATGTCATCAAACGGATGTGAAGAAATTTTATGCAAAGAATGTGGAAGTCATGAATGTTGGCACTCGAGTAAAGGTTAACTATGTGCTACTAAAGATGAATAAACTAAAGTATTTGAAACTAAGAGGTTTTTCCCTGATGGTTGTTCAGTAAATATGTTTAGATTGCTCATGTAGGAAAACATGTGTTGAGATGGGTTTTCATGACTTAAGTTGTGAGCTTAAACTATAATCTCCTCATCACAGGAGATTATTTAAATTTCCTCCAAATGTCAAATTTGCCACATAACCAGAAGTTTGAATTCATTATTGTTAGTTTGAGTGATACATTTTTAACTTCTCCAACTCAATCTTCTGCTGCTGTCAGGGATGCAACATCTGAGTGTGACACAGATGATATTCATTTAGCCAGTTTAAATATAGAAGTAGTTCAACCCAGCCTTAGGGGGGAGTATGATGATTCAACACAAGTGAGTAAATGACTGGAAAAGACTAGCAACCTTTTACTTGTAGTCAATACTTTCCTAATAGGTTTTCCAGAAAGAACTATATGTGTTTTGAACAGAGAGATTTTTTTCCTGCTATCCAATTATATAAGTAATAATTTGTCATTAGAAACATTGCCCATAAATCTACAGCTAGTTTTGGGACAAGTCAGCAGACTGAGCTGAGCTACAACAGACTTGTAAAATAAAACATAACATACAAGATAAACGTACACGTGTCACGGCATTCTGATTAATATGTGTACACTTGTTGTGAGATAAGTGAGATAAGTCTTACCCCAAGTCTGTCACCGTGGTAACTGACTCCATCAACTAAACCTACTCACTGGTAGGTTCACCATAAAGAAACCCGGAGTTTCTCTTTAGACTCAGTTAGTTGAACCTCCTTTCTGGAGCAGGCCCTGAGACACACTCAGATGTTTGTTTTTTCTTTCTTTTGTTTTGTCAACTCCCTGAATCTTCAAAGCTTTTTGGTGGCATGAAGAGGTCCTAAAGTGGGTGGTAAAATCAGTACATTCAGAATTGCAATGCTGGCTTGTGTCAACAAAGAGTTGTTGAACCATTAATTAAAATATGATGAAGTTCAAAGAATGAATAGTAAAAATGAGTGGTCAAAACTGTCACAATAGGTTTAACAATAGGAGCTACAATGAATTATATCTGTATGACAGATTGCTGTGTTTTATAACTGGCCTCATTGTGGCCGGCAACATTTTTTTCCTCCTTGTTTAGTGACTTGCTTTAATCAAAAGCCACTTTTTAACACAACAAATAAAACAAGAAACGTAAGCCAGTGGGGAAGAGGCAGGGAACTTATATATTTAAGCATGAACATGTTTTAATCTCCAAAACAAAGCCGTCTCCTTTCTGTTTATACCCTGCTCTAGGGCAGGTGTGCAGGTATCAGGTAACCACCCATATCCAACACACCCAGAAGAACAGGACCTGACAGGCTGACTCAATGACGTCATACCATCACCTGATGCTGTTTTATTTTATTATTTTAACATCTTTAAGCCGCTGTCTCTGTTACACTAAAATACATTTGTAGGTGTTTGATGACCAGTGAGAGGAATGTGCGATCTTTAAAAGGAACTGAGGGTGATTTTATTGTGTTTCTTGCATTTTTTGTGTGAATCGGTTTAACGTTTCTAGGCTGATTTTGTCATCTGATATAAGTTGTCATTAAAATCTTTTCAAATTGGCCACGTGCTTTCAGCAGTGCATTGTTGTGGCAAAGTGACACAGGAGTTAAACCCAGCCCGTGGATGAGCCAAACTCCACCCACGAGGCATCACTCGCGACCTTTGACAGGTGTTACATCTTGCCAAGTTCCTTGTATTTTCAGAGAGAAAAATACGGTGATTCCCACAAACGAAGTTATCGTCAGTCTGTTCTTTCCCGGCGTGTCCGAGTTGCTGTGGAAAGTTTCTGAAGTTGCTGTTGTGGGAGGGAGGAGGAGGAGGAGGAGGAGGAGGGGGGGAAGCTCCGTGAGCTCTTCAGCGGCACTGCTTCGTTCATACACGGATCACTCAGGGTATCTGCTCCGGGATGTCGGCCGTCAAAGCTCTGCAGCAGTGGTGCCGGGTCCAGTGTGAGGGGTACCGGGATGTGTCAATCACCAACATGACCACGTCCTTCAGGAACGGTTTGGCTTTCTGCGCTCTCATCCACAAACACAGACCCGACCTCATGTAAGTGGCGCTGGACGGTAAAGCAGGAACTAAGTGAAACTGTTGTTGTTTAATTTTCAACCGCGTATTCGGCGAAATGAATTTTGTGTTGCTTGCTGTATAAACACTACTGCCACTGGTTTCAGTTTCAGCTATAAGGTATATTTAAGCTGTTTTCAGTGACAGCAAACTTCAGCTGAATGGATCTGCTGAAAATCGAGGAAAGAGCTCAGCTGTGTGGAGCTCAGGCACCAAAGGGGCCCACAGAGGTCTGCAGAGAGGGCTGCTTACTTTAGGGGAAGTTGAAGATTGCATACCTGTACATGTAAACTGGATTTTATTCTCCTAGGCAGCATATCTGACTTATGTGACTAGACATTTACTCCTCCCTGGGACTTATGGCAGTATGCTGTGCAGAGCTACAGATGAGGACAAGAATTAAGACTCTAATGTTAACTGTGTCTTAAACTTGACAGCAAAAGGTCAAAGAGCATCAGGCATAAAGATATGGAAACAAAAATGGCTGTAAAGCTTTTTGTTTATACAGGCAACTGAATATGTGGAATCCCACTGAATATATGCTGTAAAACCCAAGAATATAAATGATTCATTTTCTCAGCACTCACAAAAACTGAGTAATGGTTGGCACATGAAAGTTTTTAAATGAGGATTCTTTTTCCTTGAATTTTTACATTTTTATTCACAATGAATCTGGCTTATTTTCCAAAAAGCCAATAGTGCGTATCTTGGCAAAGCAATAGTCAAATACTGACTGTTTGAGAATTTAACCTGAACCGGAAAGAAAAAGAAGGGTTAAAAAAAAAAAATGAAGATATGAATCTCAGACACTACCCATATTGGTCAATGTTATTAACTATGCACTCCTTTTGCTTTGCCTATAAAGTAGTTTTTTGTCCATTTAAGCTACGGTTTCTTTAGCTGTAGGGCAAAGCCAAAGGCCAAACAACATCACACACTCAAACAAGCAAGTTATCCCACATTTTACTGAAACTGTCCCCAAAGCTGGAGTAAAAGCTACAATTTGTGTCTGCAAAGCTTTTCTGAACATGAATGCCAGAAAAACATTATAACACGGCAGGACCTTTAAATTGGTGACCAGCAGAAATACTTTCTTTCTAGTCCAGAGTCACGCCTTCTTGTCTTGAAGTAGTCGTCCATTACTGACTTAAGCTCTTCCTTCTCATTTAGAAAGTTTAGTCTGAGTGTAGGAATTGAAATAATCTGCTGCCCACTCCCACACTATCCACTCCAGTGGCAAAGTTATACTTTAACATCTGACTTTTTGTTACAATAAATATTTTTTTTTCTTGTGGCATGCTCAGCTTGATAACAAAGATCTTATCAGTGGCTAATGACATTGTGCAGTCAGATGCAGCTAGCTTTGCTCTAATAATGATGATGAGATGCTCCTGGAGACTTTGTCTTTTTCTATCTTAATCCTGACTGCAGGAAATCACTGCTGTGTGGAGTCATTTCAGTTCAGTAGTACACATTTGGTTCAGACTGCTGTTTCCTGGACGACGTCTGAATGTGGCCTGTGTGATCAGATCTAAAAGCATCCTCAGTATGTCCTGAGTGTGTTTTACACCTGTTCACTTGTGATTGGATCTCGTAGACAAAAGCTTGGTCTGAACCGGGCCAGGTTGTTCTTGAGGGCTGGAAGATGATTGCAGCTTGTTCACCCTCTGGTGCAAAGGCAGAACAATATTAGACATTTTTATCTCTGCCTCTGGAACTGCATATTCTTGATTTTGAAGTTACTGACCAAACATTTTGCCCTATGGTTTATTGTTTGCTGCCTTTGATCTCTCTCATTCTTTTCTCTATCATGATGTCCACTTTCTGCAACTGTAGTAGATGCTGATCCATGGTCCCCCTATCTTTTGTCAACTTCTGTCAGATTTCCTACTGTTGACCCATTCAGACTGAAGAGTCCAAAGAAGAGAAGAGAAAAAAAAAACATTCAGGGAAACTTCTAATATTCCACTAAAACCTTTTTTTTTTGTTTTTCATCCTCTGGGAGAATCCATTCGAAAGGTTAAACCTTCAGCTTTTATCTTAAACGATTGACTTTGCACCCTTTTTTTATCTGCACTAAATATGTGTCTTGAAAATTGATTCATCACGATATCTTGAATAGATGAGTAATAATGTTATCCAAACATGACTTAATTAACAACGCTTCAGCTTGAATGTTTAATTAGTCGTCCCTACTTTTGGAATTCATTGGTTTAAAATGAATTAAAACAGTCCTCAGTTTTTAGAGGAAATATTAAAATTGTGTTTTAACCTTAATTAGACTTTGGATTAGCAATTTTTTTGTGCAAATCACTTTAATAATTCTGACTTTAAAAAATGTTTCCAGTTTAGAGCTTTTATGAGTATTTCTCTCTGATGTGGATCAGATTATTATAAATGTCTATTTTATGCATATACACTCACCAGTCACTTTATTAGATCCACCTTGCTAGTACTGGGTTGGACCCCTTTTGCCCTAGAACTGCCCCTAATTCTCAGTGGCATTGATTTAACAAAGTGAAGGAAACATTCCTCAGAGATTTCGGTCCATATGGATGAGATGGCATCACACAGTTGCTGCTGATTTGTTGGCAGCACGTCCATGATGAGTATCTCCCTTTACACCACATCCCAAAGGAGGCCATCGGAGTACATTGAACTCATTGTCATGTCTGGATCGATCAGTGCTTTCAAGTTGTTAACACCAAATTCTGAACCTATCCTCTGAATATTGCAGCTTAAATCCATACTCACCAGAACAGGCAACATTTTTTCCAATCTAATTCTCCAATTTTGGTGAGTTTGTAAATGTTACCCCCCAGTTTCCTGTTCTTAGCTGACAGGAGTGGCACCCGGTGTGGTCTTCTGCTGCTGAAGCCCATTTTCTTTAAAGTTCAGCATGTTGTGCATTCTGAGATGGTATTCTCCATATCTTGGTTGTAACCAGTGGGTATTTGAGTTACTGTTGCCTTTCTATCATCTCCAACCAATCTGCCCATTTTCCTCTGACCACTGACATGAAGATGATAATTTCATCCAGACAACTGTGGCTCACTGGATATTTTTTCTCTTTTTTGGACTATTCTCTATAAACCCTATGGTTGTGGGTAAAAATCCCAGTAGATCTGCAGTTTCTGAAATACTTGAACCACCCTGTATGGCACCAACAATCATACCACATTCAAAGTCACTTCAGTCCTCTTTCTTCCCCATTTTATTTCTGGGTTTGAATTTCAGCAGGTCGAGTCGACCATGTACATGCCTAAACATGCTGAAGTGCTGCCATGTAATTGGCTGATTAGCTTTTTGTGTTAACAAATAAAGTGGTTGAGTGTATTCGTTTGGCCTATAAAATGTCATTCCGCCTCTGACTTTGTTTACATGTCTGGCATCCTTCACAGTCAAGAGCTTGAGGAAAATCTTGGGTTTATCTTTGTTGAGTCTTCCAAGAAACTAAATGAAAAACTTCAGCCGTTGAATCTGAGGACGTTTTTGATAAAAGATTAACTTTCGCCCGAGAGCAATAGGCCTTCTTTTATGTGGAAGCTACTTCATGAATAATATTTGCCTGAATAAGATTTGCATGTTCATTTTCAGATATATGAAATTCTTAAGTTATCATCACCAAATGAAGCTTGACCAGTTTCTCTCCTTGTTTGTTTCCCCCCCACTCTTGGTTTCATTCCAGAGAGGCAAATAAAGAGACAAAACTATCATTCCAAGAAGACAAGAAGCTGCTCTGCTTTTATCCATTTCTAGTTTTACCCTCAACCAGACCAGCGTGGTGGCGCATTCAATTTTAAATGTGCTGGAACCCTAAACATTGGTTAAAGGTTTTGCTCCAGTTGCTCAGTATAGACCCAGTGATTAATGCGGACAGAGCTGCTTTCAGTTTTAGAGCTTGAGATCGGTGACACAGCAGTCACGAAGCTGATCTGCCTCACTGTCATGTCATGTTGAAATAAGGAAACTATGCATGACTAAACAGCACATGTTCACTCTTTACAGATTGTAAACAAATAAGGACAGTGAAGAAAACTGGATCACATGTTGCTTTACTCATGTTCTCTCTGTTTTGTTGCAGAAAATTTGATTCCCTGAAGAAGGAAGATGTGTATGAGAACAATAAGCTGGTAGGACATGTTTAAGTTCTGCATTTTCTTTCTCTGAATATTTAGTTTTAGTTTTTTTTGGCTCTGACAGACTTGTATTTCTGGTATATGCCCAGGCTTGTTATACAATAGTTCCCTTAAGATTCTTTATATTCAGCAGATAGAGTAAAATTTCTGGACATTTGTTATTTTGTCTGTCACGGTTCATCTGGACTTTGTTATAGTTTTTTTTCCAAATAAATGAATGAAAACAGATTTTTAAAAAAAACAAACATTTAAAAACAAACAGCATGCTAACAGGCTAAACAGCATGAACATACTGACTGGCGTGTTGTCTACACTAAACTCAGTTTCTTGACTTTGAAGGTTGTTGCTCTGATTTATATCAATTAAATAGAATATCACTTTATCGATCTTAAGGGAAGATAATTTGTTGCAATTTGAATAGAAAAATCCTATTATTTACCAGAAAAAAGTTAACAGAATAAAATGTGATGCATTTTATCTGGACATGTGGTTACATAATTAACCATAAACTCAATTAACCCCTTACATGAATGGCTACAAGATAATCATTTAACAATCAACTTTAAAAAAAAAAAACAGGACTTGTATACTTCCACTCTCAAAACAGACTGCTAATCATATCTAATCCTTTTTCCATTGAAAACAAAAAACTCTACTGTAGCTACATACAAGTGTCTGGGGATTATGGTGGATTCTCATTCAACACACAGTCAACATGTACAACACCTTACCTAAAAACTGAACCAAAAATCATTTGTCTATAGTAAAATCAGATCTCATCTGTCTCTATCAGTTTCTAAGACATATTTACATTAGATTATTCTCTCTGATGTGTCATTGTTTACCTATTTGGGCACTCACAACCAATGAACTCCTTGAGTCAGTGGCAAGACTCTTTAATAGAACGTAAAAGAGCAACTATACTGTTCTCCTCTGTCACTGTCAAATTCACTAACCTTCCAGAACTTTGTACTGAACCATGGGACTAAATTGTATTTTCTGCTGCCCAATAGATGCCCATCTGCAGTATTAGCTGCCTTAGTGCTAAAACTTAACCCCAGACCTGATCGTTCAACCAGATCAGTAACAAATGGATTTCTGCCGTTACCACTCTTTAGGAGCTGTTATGGAAAAAGATCTTTCCATAACAGTTCCTAAAGATATTTGTCCATAACAGTTCTTAAAGAGTTATGGACAAATATCTTTCCTTTATGTGCTGACCAAAGCCGGAAAGGAATTCCACAGCACATCGGGACTATAGCATCACGACTCACAACCACCATTTGGTGGTTACTGCTGTGACCACTGATGTGGTCCCCACAGCCTCCTCCAAATTCTTTCTCCCCCTGTGAGAATGTGTGATTGTACTGTCTTTGAAGATGTGTCCTGTGTCCGTCTATGTTTCTACAGAGCAAGAACCTGCTGAATATCTTTTTTTTTTTTTTTTGCAGAGTCATGCCCGAGTACTTTTTAATCCTTTCCTGCATAAATAAAATAAAATAAATAGCAAGCCATTGTAATTGTAAAGGATTTTCCAGGTTTATTTGAGTGTTTTTAGAGTTGGAATGTGGTAGGTATGGAGGAACAGGAGAGTCATCGAAAAAACAATACAGCATTTTCATGATGATTAATTAATTGTGAAATAATAATGTAGATTACTAAATATAATTTCCAGTTCAACAATTAATTGATATAAAAAGATATCAAATTTGCAAAGCATTTTGAAATTGCACATTCTAAATGGAATTATTAAAGAGGAATTACATATTGTGTTCATTAATTCATTATTAAATCAAGTGATTTGACAATGCATTTTTAAATCCTTTTTCTAAAAGTAGAATTAAATGAAACAATTCATAGATTTTGGTAAGAAATACCTTTCCATATCATAAATTTAAAAAAGTAATTCCCTTTTCCATTTTCATTTCCCCCTCGCATTTTCAAATCCTTTTTGCAAATGCGTTTCCTAAATGGTTTACCCTTTCTGTGACCCTTCTGAGCCTTGAGCAGTAAAAAACAAAGTTTAACCAATCACAGCCGCTCCACGTTGTACCCTATATATTTACAGTCATTGGTTGTATCCAGCTCTCTCATTGGTCAGACAATCAGACTTGCGTCTTTGTCTTGTTACTTTGCCAATTTAGCGAAGTAAAAAAACAGAAAACACATGAAACTTGAAGAGAAACTCATCTTCTGTATGATGTGTGGAGGCTTTAAAGTTTCACCTATTCTGCAGCTGTCTCCTTACAGTGTATTTGTATTATCTGATCTGTACTGTCAACGCGGTTAGCTAGCTGTTAGCTAGGTGTTGAGACCCAAGTGTTGCTGTCTAACCAATGAGAGAGCTGGAGTACCATGTGGAGCCCAACATGGAGCGGCTGTGATTGGTTGTACTTGGTTTTCAGTGTGTTCAGGGCCCAGAAGAGTCACAGAAAAGCTAAATGAAGACTGTAAACTATTTAGGAAAGGTATTTGGAAAAAGGATTTGAAAATGCGAGGGGGAAAAGAAAATGGAAATGGAAAGGGAATAATTTTTTTAAATGTATGATATGGAAAGGTATTTCTAACCAAGTTTATGAATTGTATCATTTAATTCTGAGAATGCATTTTCAAATCAATAATGAATTAATGAACACAATATGTAATTCCTCTTTAATAATTCCATTTCAAATGTACAATTACAAAATGCATTGGAAATTTGTTTTCTTTTTATATTGTTGAACTGGAAATTATATTTAGCAGTCCTATATTCTTATTTCACAATAAATTAATCATCATCAAAACGCTGTATTGCTTTATCAATGACTCTTCTGGTCATCCATAGTTAGGTGAAAAACTTCTTTGCTGCAAAGATATAATTTACTTTTTCTCTGGGTTATTGATAATAAACAACCTTTCTATCTAATCGAGACCAGTATGTTTAGAAACCAAAGGTTGCAACTTGATTCCTAAAAGTTCTGCATATATGTCTATCAGTATTCTCCAAATCTGATCCTCGTGGCCACTGATATTGTCCCTGCTCCAACACACCCGATTCAAATGAAAATCCCCTTACCGGTATATCATTTGAGCCAGTGAGTTATGTTTATCTTGTTCATGTTGTCACAAGTTTAAACAACTTAATGCATAGTGTTAACTGAATGCATTATGTGATTTGCACCCTTAAATTTCTTCCCAAGAACCAGGCTTTGCATCATCGTCCAAACTGACGTGACACCCAGGTGATCTGTCTCTTTCAGGATCTTTTCCAACATCATGATGTACAGCGTCACATGGCTGTGCACTCTCTTATCTAGTTTGCATAAGTTATTCAATTCATCTACATCCAGACAGAAAATAGTTTAAATGGTCATATGATAACCTGAGTTATGAGGTAGTTGAGACAGGAAAATGGATCACCTTACAAAGCATCACAGTTCACTTTCAGTATCTCTGCTAATACAGTACAGTATTTCTAGACTGATTATAAAAGAAAAGTTTCTTGAAGCCTTAGTGTCTTCATGTTTGAGCCCTTTCCTCTCATCGGTGAAATTGTATATAAAGTTAAAACAAATGCTGCTATATGCAGCTCTACATTCAACTTCACCCTCATGTAATGAATTATACCAATAGGCAATTCTGTGATTTTGTTCACCTGAAATACACGAGTGATGGCAATGATGGTGAGAGTATAACCTTTAAGATAGAAATTAGACATACATTTTAAAGCTTATTTAATTGTTGGTAAGCTTGTAAACCTTATAAAATCAAAGTTGTTGCGTTTTGAAGAAACATCATTGGAGCAAATGAAAAAGAACTTAAACCAAAAATGATTGATCTCTTGGCATACCTTTCTGTCAAAAGTTGCTTTTACATGTCTGTTGCCTCTGGATATTGCATCAGGAACATATTATATTGGGTCACATTCACAAGTGATTTCCAAATGCAGAGTGTTTCCATGTCAGATTTTTGCTGCTTTGATGCTTTCTTTACTTTCATTTTCTGCCTGGAGCTGGTTGGACTCTGAGTCCTGATAAAAGCTCTTACAGGAAAAGTCGAATGAAACTAGAAGAGTGAAACAAAAAAAAAAATTGGCAGTAAAATGCATGACATGAACCTTGAATTTAGCCGAAAGTAATCTTGAGCAACAGCTTTGTTAATCAAACAAGACATTGTTAGAAATTTATGGAGCACAGCAAAATAAACAGTTTTCTTGGCTGTTTTGACGATCTGCCTACTGATGAGGCTGAGACTCTGGCCACCCTCTGCTTGTACATGTCTGTTTTGTTTTTTTGTGTCTTTTTTTTTCATAGTCTTCTTCCATGGAATTGGTCATTTCCAGTCTGGAAATTCCTATTTTACTACTAACTAACTTCTTATTGCCCAACATATATTATTATGTTATTTTACATGTAACGACACAGACACACTTTTTGTTTATAAAGAAGAAAAAGTATGTACGCCACTAAATCGACAAGCAAAATTGAACACATATAATTTATTTATTTCCTTTTAATGCTGTTAATGAGGCATAAAGATGTCAAAACTAGTACAGTTTGCTTTACTACACCCATATTCAAAAATTTGACCTCAGTGTGTTATAAGAATGTTTAAACATTTACATGTATGCTTTGAATTATTTGTCCTTTCAGTTTAAAAAACATCCTGGGCATCTTGTATTTTGTTATTTAAAGCTTATTATTATTTGCAGGCATTTAAGGTTGCAGAGGACGAGCTGGGAATTCCAGCACTGCTGGATGCAGAAGACATGGTGGCTCTTAAGATTCCCGATCGCCTCAGTATTCTGACATATGTCTCACAGTATTACAACTACTTTCATGGACGCTCCCCTAGTAAGTGTTGACACTGTATTGTTGTGTCTGTCCTGACCTTGTTCATCCCCCCCCTTTATTCATTGGTGTATCTGCTTGCTCACAGTCGGCGGTATGGCTGGTATAAAGCGTCCGGCTGAGGGCCCCACTGATGAACCGTCTGGGAAGAAGAACCAGCCCGTGGTGTCGAAGGTGTTTCCTGCTGCTAAACCTGCCAGAGAGAACAGCCCTCCACCTTCCTCCAATATAACCAGGCCCGCTCCTTCACTAAAGGAAATCAGAAGTTCAACACAGGTCAACTTTGCACCATGTCTAATTAGTTCTGTCTGAAAATGTGTTTATTTAGGAAATTCTTTCTGAGAAAGAATGCGGAAGTCCAACAAGTCATGATCTAAATAACTACAAAGATGAGCTACTAAATCTGTACCAATAGATGAACAAACTGCGATTAGAAAATGGACAAAGAAGCATCTTGTTAAGACATGAAGTTCCACGTTTTTTCTTTTTTCCCCCTTTAGGATGCTCATGTTGAGAAATCCCATCAAACTGGCACCCTGAGCAACAAATGTGTGTCCTGCAACAAACATGTTCATCTGGTACAGCGACATCTAGTGGAAGGGAAGCTGTATCACAGAAACTGTGCAAAGTAAGGACATGGCTCACAGTAAATTTCTCCACCATTAGAATAATGGAAGAATTGTCTTTGAAAATTGGACAACAGTGGTTGCAAAATAATTTCCTTAATAAGTCTTAGTTTTTTTTATTATTATTGTGAATGGAAGACACTTTAAGAAAAAATTATATCAAGTTTTTTAATTTAAATTTTTGTCTTTTAAATGATCAACAAATAATATTTGAAGCAAACTAAACAAAACTTTACATAATATTTTATTGCTTACAAATGTTAGTCCTGCTCCTTAGAAAAAACTATGTTTGAGGAAAAAAGTTATTTAATTTGCAGCAAGGTCCTATTTTTATATGCAAACTTCTGTTGGATTTGTAGCAAACAATCATTTATAAGAAATGTTGCATACAGGTTATTCATTGTGTACATCTATATTTGACTATTTTAACACGATTTTACTCATGAAGTTGGATGAAGTGGAGTTAATTTTTTACATAATTAATGTGCAGGTTATATTCCCTCATTAAATGACCGATTGAAGAATTAGTTCAAATTCAGAAAGTCGTCAAAGTAATGATAAATGGACTCATTGTTTCAATTGTATGTAAATAGCTGTAGCAGGACCTTACATGTGTAAAGTCAATGGTTACTACTGTTGCCAGATAAATGTACAGAAGTAACAAATGAAATATTTGCTTCTACCTACTAGGGCAGAGTTAGTTGAATTGAAAATATTTTAGCACAGGTTTCATTCCCACATTTATTATCTTTTTTTCTTCGTTTCACTGATAAGAATGATATTCATCAAAAATGAATTAGTTAAATAATTTCATTGAAGTCGAAGTGAAATTTTTTTTTCTAATCTTTTCTTTTTTGTTTAGGCTAACTTCATGAGGTGAAAAGAAGCTATAACATTTTTAAGTTATAGCAAATCAGTTTTTCAGATGTTTGACCATATTTCTTTTTCAATTAGAAACAAGAAACTGTTTAAATTCGTTTGTTAGCCTCAAGTTAAGTTATTTCATTAACAAGAAATAAATAGCACGAGTGCTTTTTTCCCCCTCCCCCAAATTGTGGCTGATTTCTATTACATTGCTGTGTACATATGAGAAAAAACATGGTTAAAAAGCTACATTTAAAGTCTTGGCTGAATTGTAAAGAATTTTGTCGCTGCTACATTTTGACTTTGCAGGACAGCATTCAAGTTAAAACAGAATTTCCTAATGTTGTAACCATGTTGCTCTTTCTGTGTTTTAGGCTGCTATCAACGAACAAAAGCTCACCGCTTTATGATTTACCCACAAACACCCATGTTTCCAAGTACACTCCTCATCCTGACTCCAGTAAAGCCAACACAGTTACTCCAGCACACACACCGTCCAGACTTGGACCAACATGGCTGACAGACAGACCCACCACCACTCCCAACATCTCCAGCTCATTTTCTACTTCACCTTCCTCCGGGCCTGCATCAGGTCTCGCTTCTAAGGAAAGTCCAAAAACCACTCTTTCTTATGACACTACCTTCACTACGACCACCCCCATCAGCTCTAGACCCATTGCTGCTCCTCGGGCCTCAGCTGTAGCGGCCAAGACACGAGAGTCCAAGCTTAAGTTCTTGCAGTCAGATAACACCGCCAACCATGAAGAGAGAAAGACAACAACCATCAGTGTGGACATAAATAAAGGTCAGAGTGTAGGTGGTAAGGCACAGGAAGCCAAGACGGGTCAGGCTGTAACTGTGGTTGTAAATGTTAAAGATCCTGAGAAAGGCAAGGTTACTGCTAAACCAACTACTGTGGGTGGCATGGTCCGCACAAAACAGGAAGACCACGAGAGTAATAAGGCAACAGCAGCAGCCTTCATCTCCAAGAAACTGACAGAAGAGAACAACAACAACAACAGTAAGCCATCATGGACGACTGTTGCACTCAAAAAAACTGACAAGTAAGTCATTAAGCCCAGACACAAAAAGCCTGACCTCTGTTGGTGAAGAATGGCATGTAATGAGTTGTCTCTGTTCAGGCCTCAGTCTCACGTAGAGACACCTAAAACGGGGACAGAGGGTGGCAGAAGGAGGGTGAAACTGAAAGCGGACCCAACAATCCTTGCTGATCTTCTGGTTCCGGAGCCCAAGAGCTCTGCTCACAGTCCAGCCGGCAAGAGCGGACTCACAGACAAGAGTCCAGACAGGGGAGGCTTAAAGCCCAGCGGAACGTCACCCAACAATACAGGTACAATCATCTGTCGTAGTAGGGATCAGTGTTATGTATTCCCCCTCTCCTCTTGTGAATCATTTCATTATAGGACGACAGCAATCACACTTAGTAAAAACACAATATTTCACATGTGAAACGGCCCAAAGTCTGTTTGCATTTGATGTTTACAACAAAGAAATTCTGTCTAGCATTGTGTGACTTGTTGTATGCATATGAAATTGCTAAAAGTGGATGTTTTCAAGAATAAGCATAAGTTTAAATTGTAACAGATTAAATCATTTCACAATGATGGCTATGAAATTCAACTCATGCAACTGAGTACATATCTGTAGGACATTTACCAGACATAACTCAAGAAAACAGGCTGTGTATCTTCATAGGCTTGGCTTTGGCGAGTGAATCCTGTTCTATCTCTAAAGCCACTTTCCCACTTGTTAAAAAAGACCCTTCTTCCACCATATGAGGGTGTACGAGATAATGTAATAAAATAGTTACACTTGTTTTTTTTAAAAAACCTTCACACCTCACTATATTCTATTAATAAAATAAAATCACTGAGAAATTATTTTATTAAGTCACAAAATAATTAGACTGAATTGCCACTTGGCCACGGTTATAGAATGAAAACATACCTTGATAATAAGGCCCTGGTTAAAATCAAGTATCTAGCCTCCCTGAAGACAGAGACTATTTAGACCTTCTTTTAGGTCTATTTCCTTTATGTTAGAAAAAATGTTGACAAATAAATATAACTTTTCATTTTACAAAAAGATGCAGCCTTAAGTTAATAAACCTTTACATCAATAATAGCCCCAGCATTGTTGGTGAATATGCTACTTCTTTTTATCACAATAGAATAAAAAGGAGAACTGAAATTGAATAGTGGATGGGTGGTGTGAGCGGTGTGGTGAAGGGAATGAACCAAAGAGTGGAAAAACACAAGTTTCCTTTTTTTTCTTTCCTGCAGTGTCAGAAAATGAGTCTCCTGCAGACTGGAGGTTAAAGCTCAAGCCTATCTCCAAAGAAACAAAGTAAGACTTGTTTTACTGACTTATTTTGTTTGTTTTTTCTCTATTTTTCATGTTACCGAGTAGCTTTGATCCCTTCTTGGCTCCTGGTTTTATTGTTGTCACAGCAGGGAGTGTGTGTATGATGGTGTGCTATCAGCATATTGACATCATTGAGCATTATCTGTTGGGGCTTTTTTTCCTCCTGATGTCCTGTCCATCCATCCATCCTGTCCTCCCATCTTCCATCCGTCTCTCCCAACATTCCTCCCACAGGAAGCCTGTACCTGCTGCTCCTCCAAATTGCTCAGCCATCATTTGTTGTCGGAACTCTCGGTCTCTCCTCTTCCGACACATGCATGTGATCCCCAAATGGTGTCAGGTCTGAGCAGAGTTCTCCGTGGTGCAACATATGCTCAGTGCTCAGAGTTCCTCTCCCCGCGTGACCTTTACTCTTGCTCTCATGAATCAAAGCTGCGATGCAAGCTAAGCTGCAGCAAGACAGAGAAGGGATGACTTGTAGAAGCAGATAAACTTTGTTTAAATTCTTTCTGTCTCTTTACCTGTTTTTTCCCCCCCCATCTGTCCACAGACCTGCAGGTCCTCCACAGTCTTCCCCTAAACCTTGGTCTAATGGAGCCGGAAAAACACAAGAGTTTTCTGTTGGGCCTTCCTCATCCTCCCCTTATCTTCACAGCCCAAGTTTTTCTGTGACCCCACCAGCATCAAAGGGTAAGAACACAGTCAGCTGTGTTGTGATAATGCTCTGTTTCAGTATAGATAGGACCAGTGTTGTTTTCGTCAACAATGACGAAATTATTTCGTTGACGACCCTTTTTTTCATGACGATGACGAGACGGTGACGAGCTAAACGTTTCTTTTTAATGACGAAAACATGACGAGACGTGCATGAGTTTTCGTTGACGAGACGAGACCAGCAGAAAATGTTTGTGAGTTATCTGTTAGACGTTCATAATCTGAGATTTCTGCCTGTTGTGCTGTAATCTGTCAAAAGCTGCATCCGCTCCTTGTTGGCCATGACCACCACCTGCAAGCAGCGCACTGCAAAACACACCTGCGGCCAGTCACACATACAGAGACACGCAGTTGAGTTTATTTATTCATTGATGGACCCCTGCAGCAGCGTCAACAAAAGGGCTTGTTTGTTGCTGGGGAAACGGCTAAATGATCTATGGACGAACTTTCAATAAAATCCATCAGAAAGAAAAACAGAATGTGTTGTAGAGATGGCGGTAAATGTGCCAGCACAGCCCATTTACAGCTGAAATAATATTGATTGTAATCAAATATTGCTTTACAAAAGGAAGGAGACTAAAACGGCATCTGTAGCCTTGTTTGCCACCGAAATGAACTAAATCTGAACTTTAATTTGCGTGGCCTGAATATTTGTTTTTAAAAAAAACGGAGCGAGTTGATAAGTCTGAAGTGATGGAGAGAACACCCAGACAACATGGCATAAGTTATGTTATATGAAGGAAGGAATATTTATACGGTCATGTTATTTACATTGTCAACTGACAAAAACTAGACCAAAACCGTTTTGAGTTATTGTCGACTAAAACTGGACTAAAACTATCGCATATTGAAATGTGACTAATATTAATATGTATTTTTGTCAAAAAGACTAAGACTAAAACTCAAATGGCTGCCAAAAACACCTCTGGATAGGACAAACAACAACAGCAGAATTATCAACCCTTCAGCTCCTTCTTTGTTCTTCTGTTATCCTACATGGACATGAGATTTGTTTGTATCGCAACAATTTGCAATTCTACTGGGTTTTCTCCTTTTTTTTCTCTCTCTTTTGTTCTCAACTTCACTAATTTGCTTTGTGCATTTCAACTCTTTCCTCACAGGATTTCAGAACGGCCAGAAAGATCAAACTGCAAATGGCACCATATCGGAGTCAAATGTTTCTAAGGTAACAAGCCAAATAACAGACAGTTTGATCTTTTCTCGGATCAGATCTGCCACCTTCAAATTAAATTAAGCCTAAAATTTTCACACAATCTAGGAACATGTTCGGATTCTGGGGCTAGCTCAGTTTAGTTGCTTGATTTAGCAACTTTTCACACTACCCAGGCAACTGTTTTAACTAAGTTTTAAATCTTACTTCTGAAAGATTACACAAAAATGCTTTGCTCTGTCATGCACTCAGTCCTACCACGTGCGTCTGCCTGGTTGCACAAGTACACTGTAAAGCCGGCAGCATGATTTCTCTGTGTGCAAACTGATTGGAGTTTGATCATGACCAATGTGTATTTATGGTGCTCTATCAGTGCACTTATATATATATATTTTAGCTACATGAGGCCAGCCGCAAAGCGACCCGGTGGATTACTCTGAAAGACTGGTGGAGATGATGAAATTACATTGTACAGGCCTTGCGCACAAACAGACAAGCAGATTTATTTCTCCCTTAGATGTACTGCCTTGTTCTGTAAATGGCTGCAGTCTCTAAACAACATTGTTGTTCCATCTTTTGCTTGTTGAATTTAAGGAGTAAAGTTTGGATGATTTGGTTTTAAAAAGTGTGTGTGTATATA
>JBBBVU010000004.1:20731434-20758094 GCA_037177055.1 Atherinosoma microstoma
TATATATATAATAGTTGCCTAGTATGCTTTTAAAATGTCATTGTACATTCTACCAGCAGTTCAATGCATAGATGAACGGTGGAAGCAGAAAATAAAAATCCTCTTTGTTTATTAGTAACAATAATAACACTGGAGATGCAAAATGGCTGCAGTCCACCTGCACAAAAAAAGCTGAATTAATGTAAACAAGGAGCTCTATGTAATAACAGTGAACTGAATATGGTAACGGTTTCCTCAGTGGACAACCTGAATAATCCACTTCCTACTCAATCAGAAGCTGAACTGAAGTTCTCCAACAGCTAATTCTCCATTATGAACCACATGTTTTTCTCTGTTTTTTGCTGCACTGTTAGTAGTATGTCCAAATGTCAGTCTTTGTTCACTTTTTTTTTTTTAGATTTTATATCAAAGACAACATAAAAAGGAAAGAAACAGATATGCAAACAAGGGGGAAGAAACAGAAAAAAGCATCAAACAGAAAATAACATTTTTTTGTTAGTTTCTCCAATAACACCATCTGCAGTCTTGCACCCTCATCAATACATTCTTAACAGGGTTGCCAGTTGTTGTGGTGAGTCTCTAAAGAACCTTGCAGGGAGAACCTAATCTTCTACAACCTAGTACATTATAAAACCTCATGAATCCTTCTCTTACTGATGGGTGGAGAATGTGTCATTTTAATAATAAGCCTCTTAGTTAAAAGAGTTGTGCATGCTGTTAGCTGTTTTGGGTACATTGAGCTCTGAGGAAAGGGGATTTTTCCAAGAACCCACTGAAGTTGTCAAATATCTCAAAACCCTGATAAATACAGACGTGATAAACATTCTTACACAGTCAGCAGGTGACAGTTAACATCCGTTGACTGGTTGGTTTAATTGACTCTGCAATGTTGTACATAGTAATAAACCTTTTGTACATACAGAATAGTTATGTACAAGGTTTAAAATGTCTCCACTGCTCATCTTAAGTATTTGGCCCTATATCGCACCTGGAGAATTGAGGGGCCTTTGACACAGCCATATAATGAAAAAAAAACTGGTGTGAAAATGGGGGCCTGCACCAGAAAAAAAGGCGTAAATCTTACTGTATCTTAAACTGATTTTAGATTTTTGTTCTTTGGTTCAATTAGAAAATTTTACAATTCAGAACGTTAGTGAGAGCAAACCTACAAGCTCACTGAAAAACATGAAGATGTTTCCATCTGAACCCAGTGAGATCTTTGGATCAGTTGAGTGTATCTAACCGTCTTTTGTGATAATGTACTTATTTATATTTATTATAATCTATTACTGCTGTCAGTTTCATATCACATGAAATGGAACAGGAGGATTTTATACAATAACAGCTCAAAGGTCGGAGTAATTTTGTTGTCAAAATTATCTTCCGCATAATTTTGGCTGCTCTTGTTCATGCATGTATGTCACGTCTATAGACAAATCCAGACTACATTCCCAAAGAGGACATCATCAGAGAGCTTCAGGAGATTGAAAATAATCTGAATGAGCTGGAGAAGAGAGGCGTTGAGCTGGAGATGAAGCTGCGCAGCTGTGAGGAAGGTGAGATAAACTCCTAATGTACTAACATCTTTAGTTGGGGCATGATATGACCTAACAGGCAGTCTGAGAGGACGTAGTGTATCAGTGATTAACTGTGTGTTTGTTTTGTGTGTGTGTCAGAGGGTGACGATGACACACTCATGGATGAGCTTATGGTTGAATGGTTCAACTTGATCAGGAACAAGCAGGTGGCCATACGTCGGGAGTCTGAGCTGGTATACATGTGAGTATACACACACACACACACACACACACACACACACACACACACACACACACACACACACACACACACACACACACACCTCTAAAGTCACACACTAAGAGATGGGGGATGCCACTATTAGTGAAACAGACTTGTGACCAGAAGGTTGACAGTTTGAGTTCCCAGTGTCCTCCATCACACAGCAAGGAATGAAACAGCCCCCCCTCCCCCAGGACACTGTTTCAAAGAACACATATATTTGCATTTATTCTTTTGGTAGATAAAAGCTGAAGTCTTTAGAAAAGATATTAGAAATGTGAATTTGTGGACTATTACTCATGATCACATTTTTGCATAAAACTGGCCCCATGTCACGATGGTATTGACAAAAAAAAAAAAAAAAATTCCAGTGAATGCATATTAGTTTTACATTCAAGTTTTTACATATCTGTTGGATATGTACATTAGCAGCTGGGGCCAGATCAGCTTTATAACTGCAAACTTTTTTTCCCCTTCTGCCTCAAAGTTCCCAAAAAACATTTGATGCAGATTTTTAAATGATCAAAAATGTAGGTAATTAACTGAAGAAACCAAAAAAACAAACAAACAAAAAAACCCAGTTCCTAGCGTACATCAATCGGCCGTAGCTGTAGGGGGCTAACAAGGTAACACACCTAATTTAAATTAGGGGCCCCGCTTTCCTTGATTTTGGGGGATCAGCAATTGGCCAATACTTACGCATGAAATCTGCAGTTTTTATGCAGTAAAAGAAAAAGAACAAAGAATCACAATCTGCCATTCATGCAAGGCCGAAATAAGTCGTGGTGGGGCCGCAAACAAAATGTTCAATACAACAAACCTCATTCGTTATTTAAAAAACCACCACAAAGCTGAGAATGCAGCATTTGTGGTGGTTTTTAAAAGCTGAAGCTAGTGGAAGCAAAGAGCCAGTCAGCGGCCCGCTGTTAGCTCTTATGAGCATCTTCAGTTGTGAGAACAGCTTATCTGTGCCATGTTATTGTTCTTGTTACTACCCGCTGACTTGAAAATATTACACATGCTGCACTTTTTTTTTTGTAGAAAGCTTGACTTTTAGGAGCTTTTGTCCTATAAGCTATTGCAGGTTATTTTTAGGTTGTTTGTTACATTTAAATAGCCACAAAGCTGTTATATTCGGCCATTTTTTTCTTTTTGCGCTACAAGGAAACCTAAAACTCATGACACTTCATCGGTGTTTTAAGTTAGTCTGTCCTATAGATTATTTTATTAACTACCTCAAACATTGTGGTACTGTGAAAGCAAAATATTGCTGTACACTTTATTTTTGGTCAGAGGATCAAAACAGGTCTGAAATGTATCCTGTTGTGCAAGTTTTGTTTTTAAAATGTGAAAAATAAAGACTAAAGGAACTGCTATAATTTTGTATTTTGGACAGCAATGCTCAAAACTTTTCATTCATATTTGAGAATGCTACATCATGTGCGGTTAAAACTAGCTTGTATTGTTTCATGGGTATTGTTAATTGTTTTTTTTCAAAAAAAATTAAATTGGAACATTGAAGCTGTATGCTGTCAGTTATAAATAAAAAAACAAATAAACATCCGAAATCAGAATCGGCAGATCAGGCTTTTTAAAGATTAATGATCGGCCAGAAAACTGCAATCGGGACACCCCTAAATCTTCTTTTTTTTTTTATCTTCCACATGCCTACAGTAAATTAAAGATTGGCCTGATAAATGTTTCATGTTGGTGTGTTTTTAATCATGTGCAGTGGGAAAACTCAGGACCTGGAGGAAGAGCAGCCCAGTGTTGAGCTGGAGCTCAGGAGGCTGATGGAGAAACCAGGTGAGAGAAGCACTTTAAACTCATCTACAACACAAAGTTCTGGTGCGACATTAAAATCTGTTTGTGCTTTCAGAACATTTGAAATCGGCCTGGGAAAGAAAGCGAGAAGAGCAGCTAATGGAAAAACTAATGGAGATTGTCAACGATAGAAACGCTATTGTTGAGGGTCTGGACGAGGACAGACTCAGGTGTGTTTTCATACAGAAAACAGGGGCGATATGTTGTGTATATTTGGATACATACACGGTGATCAGTATAAGCTCTTTTCAAAAGGATTTTCCTTTTTATCTAACTTGTAAATGAGATTGCGTAGCACGAATGAGTCGTAGCGCAGCAGGAATCAGAGCCTTCTTAATTTGGAGGAGCAAAAATTCTCTATCTAAAACAACTCAAATCTCCAAAATGTCTGTGGTTCAAGTAAACAATATATATATATATTATATATATATATATGTATTTTTACACTGCATCACTTTTGCATTGGAGTCTATCCTGTCATTATTTTCAAAACAGAACATATTGAGCATCCACTGCTGAATGCATCCTCCCAGTGATCAGCTCAGTCCGTCAGGTTGTCAGATATACTGGGTACCTCACTGCTGGGCATCCATATTTCAAAAATGTTAATCATGATATATGTTATACAGGCTTTTAATTGATTTTGAGAATTTTATAGTTAATATTTCAGGATTACACCAGTAGACTTTTGGATCACAGCTGTTCTGTGTCATTCTACATCGAACAGACACCCTGCATGTGATGATATTCTTCAGTTGGGAAGAGCTCTATTTTTTTAAAGTTAACTTTTATATTTATAATATAATACAATAATATTTACATATTTATATAACTTTTATTTACTGAAGCTGCTTTGACATTTATTGGGTGTGAGTTTGCTGTTCTCTTGTAAGTGGTTCTTCATCAGAAATGAGCAGGAAGTCATGAGGGCTTAGCGACGACGGTAAACATGCCACAGGTTGCAGACTTCACATTGATGATAACTAAAGATTGAAGTCCAAATGGTTGAAATTATGATCCAAAATGAAATTGAGTTTGTCCTCCTCAGTACACCGTAAAAGCACAGCACATGCAAACATGAGGATGGAGAGTTGTTAATCTGTGTTTGCCTTTTTGTTTTTGCTTAATTTTCTCAGGGAGGAAGAGGAAGATGAGCAGCTAAACAAGATGATGATGAATTTCAGTGAGTGTTTCCACCACCTCCACAGGTGGCTGTGTCTACCTCCTGTTTCCATTCTGTTCATTAGTTATCACAACCTCAGTGTCACAACAATTTAGTTGGCTTACAAATGATGAAATTTCAGGTTTTCCATCACGTTCATCTCTAATTGAAGTCAATGGAATTCTCATTGTGGTTTATGGAAGTTTGTGTGTGCGTTTGTGTGTGAGTTTGTAATGCAATTTTACGGGTGCCATTGGGTGATGTTCTCATCTCATTTGATCTCCTATCTGCTAATGGAAAAAGCATCAAACAAAATGCTCCCCCCTCCATGTCAGCATTGTTCGTGTTAGACAAATGGATAATGCAGCCGCCTAATTTGACCCTGTGATAGAACAGAGTTAAAGCTGACTTCATTTGCAATTCATGATCAGGGATGCAGAGCTGAAATTGAGGAGATTTACTGAACTTAAGTGAAAGGTCATTATGTTTTAGCGAGTGAATGCCCAACCGTGGGCTAAAGATTAGCCATTTCAGTTTAATGAATACAAAAAGTTAATGCCAAAGTTTTAAAGGTGATTCTCATTCTGTGTACCATCCTGTGTTAGTTTATGTTTACGTGTGGACTTCTTCTCTTTCTCTCTTAGACATTAAAAAGGAAAAACCAAAGAAAAAGTCTCCCAAGTCCAAACTGTTCAGCTGGGGAAGCAAGAAGGAAAGATGATGCTCAGCAATCACACCGCTGTGTCTGTCTTTGATGTTTCTGCTGCTTACTGTCAGTGTGTTCAGCGCGTGATTCATTGGATGACACGGACACTGTGTGTTGGTGTGTACCACATGTGCAGGCGCGTGTGTGCGTGAGTTGTCATTCTTAGTGCTGCTTAAAAAAAAAAAGCCCTTCCCTCTGTCGACTGCATCAGTCAAGTTCTGACATTACTCCTGCCTGCCGACAAAACACACACACAATTAATACTTACACAAGCATACACATAGAGATGATACTGGAGGGTTAATGACTCCCCACTCATGTGATTGAGTTCAGTGCTCTGCTTGTTTACTTATAATCTCCTTCTAGTCTTAATCTGTAAACTTAATGCCATCACACACACTGCTTGCTGTCTCCTTACATCTTCTTACTTGTACATCTCATTGAAATTTTGTTTTTATACAGTAACATTGATACTAATAGGAGTTAAAAGAACAAGATTCATTACAGAGGTCAGACATGGTATTTTTCTAGACTAATAGTGTCCAACCAAAGATCTTGCAAGGATAAAGCAGGTTAACAGTTTTCTCCCCACTTTTTTCCCCCTCCCCTCAGTAATTGTTATAACATACAAACACAACACATAGAGGGAATAATAACTCTGGTTTGGCTATAAAATCCTTCAGGTAAATACACAATCTGCAATGAGGACTGTTTCTCCACCCAGAAAGCAGTGAGATCTGCACATCATCATGAATTCTAATGATCTAATGATTATCTAATGAAATCTAATGATTTAATTGATCTGGTCTTTATCTCTCTGGTTGATGTTTCTCTTCAGCAACTTGAACATAAAGAGAGTTTGTATTTTATAGTTGACCTAAGCAAAGAGAATGAGTCTGGGTTGTATCACGTGACTCATAATTTTCAAGTATTTTATTGATTAGCTGTGAGTGTGGTGAGGGAGGGAAATGCCACGTGGTCGACATTGGACTTGTCACTGTGAATGTTTTTTCTTTTCTTTTGAATATATATTCAGTTGAATTGACTGCATGGTGTTTGCCATTAGACATCATGTGTAAATCAGGCCATGGAGGCACTGAGGTGACCTTTAGTTATCTGTGTTGTCATCTAACTCGCTCTACAAGCATCTGACTCACTATACAAGCAACATTGTAGATATGTTCATGTTCTCCTCCTCTTGGTTTTACTCAAACCAGTCTGATTACTGACCGGGCAAACTTACCTGAACTTTAATTACTGTAATAAAATTTACTCTAATTAATAAAACACAAGTCTAAATTAATTGATTGTGGTGATCTCTGTGGTATTTTATGATGTAGAATTGAACTTGTAATTTTAGATGGGAATATGGTTATTAAGCAAATTAGGCCGGCTCGCCTGGGAGCACTTTTTCATGGGCTATGATGGCTGTAGAGGTATTTAGAGGTACATTGTGCTGTCCCTAAAACCAGAGGTGGAAAAAGTACTGAGAAATTGTAATTGAGTAAAAGTATCTTTACTTCTACTCAAGTAAAAGTACCCCTCTAAAAATCTACCTGAGTAAAAGTAAAAAAGTACTTGATTTAAAATGTAATTTGAGTAAAAGTTACTTAGTTACTTTCATTATTGATATCATGAAGTCATATTTTGCATAACGAGGATTGTTTTAACTAAACAATGAAAATAATGTTAATGGGATACACAGAAAAAAAGCACAAAGCGTTACACCGAACGTCACCGAAGTAGATAAGCAGCGGAGATTGACAATCTGTGACGTTGGCCACAACACCGTTCGCCCCCCCTCCGCATTTAATTTTTGTACTCTGTATCAGGGGAAGTTTCCAATGTAATGAAGTAAAATTACTTGGGTCAAAATGTACTTGAGTAAAAGTAAAATAACTTATTTCAATAACTACTTTCAAAATTACAAATTACTCACAAAAACTATTTAATTACAGTAACTTGGGTAAATGTAATTCATTACTTTCCACCTCAGGTTAAAACCAGAGGTGAAAAAGCCTTTTCTGTGGCAACGCCCAGACAATGAAGCAGCCTCCCTGTGTCTGTCAAGTCCGCTCAGTCTTTAGAACACTTTAGAAAACGCACCTCTTCTCCCTGACGTTCAATTCTAGCTGAATGGAGTATTCCTTGGCTTGTTATTATTTTTATTTGGGATAATTTGTGTCTGTGATTGCAGGTGTCATTGTGATGTCTTTAATGTGCTATATAAATACATTTGAATTTGAATTGATATGTTACATTGATTCACATAGAAATATTACTGTAATACAATTTAAATCTGAATTCACTAGTTTTTAAGTAGTAGTAAAGATAAATATTTGTCAGTAATTTAATGCTATACCCTGGCTACACTGAAGATGCTGAGTCTCTGTATAACCACTAGGAGGCAGCATGTGACTTCATGTCAGTATATTTAAATTACAGCTTGAAGGATCATCAGGGTCTACAGATACAGTGGATATTTTCCTCTCTCTCTGTCTCTGTCTCTGTCTCTCTCTCTCTCTCTCTTTTAACAAAGTCCTAGAGTTTTCTTTGGCTCACACCACACATTTTTTCCTCTCAAACTTGTACATAATATTCATGCTATTCCATATGTACTGAAGTTTATTTTCACTTTTTCTTAAATTTTTTGTCAAGAATAAACAAATAGAGCGGCTTGATTTCAGCTGATGGAGCTCTATTTTGTTGTGCTTTGCAAAACATGTAAGAACTAAAGGTAAATTTTAACCAGAGAACAATCTCAATCTCATTTCATAGTTTGACTTTTGCAAAAGTCACCTTAATTTTGCACTACAAACCATCAAAAACTTTAAAATCAGTTCTCTTGTCCAGATTTCATAAACTAGAGGGTAATTTGTGCAAAAAGAAAATACAACCATAATATTATTGTATGCTGTGTTGGTATAGCTAGATGTTCTGTGCTCTGTCTTTAAATAGAATATGAAATATTGCAACCTTTCCCCTTTTAGCTATGAGCCTACAACCGCACACAACTTATTTTTTAACCGAATGAAAACAGTGTCAAATGGACATATCAAACGGAACAAAAGACACATTCTTGAGATACAAGAAATGGCACTTAGGCTGGCATCTTCAAGTTTTGGGCTACATGTACGCTTGTAAAAGCAGAAATTCACATGGAACATTATAAAAACATGTTCTTGTGTTTGCTTGTGTTTGTATTTTTGCAGGGAGTTCGGGTTTTTATTATGTTATCTCTAAAAGCTACAGGTGAAGGAGCACAAATACAAAAAACTGACGAAAGCTGCTCCTGGAAACAGATGATACATAAAACAGAAACAAAGCTTTCAAGCACAGCAACAATTTTTCTGCTACAGTTTGCTTGTCCATTTACAGGAGAGAAAAATATTACAATAAAGATGAAAAGAGCAGAGGAATGGACTTTTAGCTTCCTCCTTGTTTTTTTTTTTTTACTGTATATCTTTCAGTGTGAAAACGGTGTAATCTTTCTCTCTCTAAAGGCAACATCTGTTCCTGTTGTTATGTGTGAAAATGTTTGTTGATTCCTTCCTGAAACCGTGATAAAATGTTCCATCACTGTACCGCTGTGTCTGAATCAATCATGTCTCTGCAAAACTTAGGAACATGTTTATCTTTGGGGCTAAAAATGTGCCTTGAAGTCGACTCAATAAGGTGCAGTTATAATGTGGGAGACCAGGGTTTAAATAAACCTTTGAGGTGGTTCATCTACATAACACAGTGGGCCCTTAAACATTATTCACACAGACTTTCATACAGTTTAGTGAGCTTCTGTGAGACTCACTCTGTTCTGACATAATGTGATTGAAGCATTCATGGCTCATATCTGTTTGATGCCTGTTAAAGTTGTGTAAACTTGCCATAAGCATAGCTACTCCCAACTTGCTGGCATTGTTGTTTTTCACGCCTTTATGTTCTTTTCCTTGCTCTTTTAAGGTTAAAAAAGAAGCTCTGTTCATAATTTGACACACTGTGTACAAGTCACTCGTATGTACTCAGAAGTATTTAAATTACTTGCATTTACATTTTAACTTGACTTGAATTGTCTTCCTCTTGTTATTCATAACTTTAGTGGTTTAATGTCTTTTCCCTTCTGGTGTTGCATCTAATGTGGTATGTCAGTTAAAAACTTGCCAAAATAACAAGTTTTCTGTTAGATCATTTTGTATTGTTATAACATTTGAAATTTATTATTTTTTTTTTTACCACTATGTGGACAAGGACTCCCTCAAAGAAGATTACCTCTCAATGGGCCTGGATATATAATAGATAAATGAAACGGTATGGATTTCTTCTTATGCCAATGTAATTTGATATTTTCATTTGCATATTGAGCAAAACATTGTTATGTTAATGTAGGTGATGATCTAGCAAAGTTTTGAAGTGAAATTGATTGTATTTCTTATTTTTTTTCCCCTTTAAATCCATAAATGGTTGTTTTTAGTCCCGAAAAAACTGTAGAATATCATTATCATTACTATCAGACAAGAGTGATAGAGCTTGAGGAGTCACCAGTCCATCACAAGGCAAAGCTAAAAAAAAAAATCCAAATTTAAAAACCAACTATTATATAAACAAACATAACATGAATTTTGGACAAATTATTTATTTATTTAACAAAAGTCTCTCCTTAAAAGGTCCAAAGTGGTAAATGTAATGACATTTAACATCACAAATTTCTACCTACTAAATACTTTTATTTACACCCTATATTTTAGTGACCTCAAAAACCAATAAAAGGTTGGTTTAGAGCAGGAGTTTGAATTGTCATTCCTAATAATGAAATTAGGGCAGAGGGTCAAGAAGGAGGCCCCGGATAGTTAGATTTTAAACTGCTCCTGTGCTAACTATACCAATTTTTGTTATCATGTGGTTCTAATGAAGCTTAATGAAAGCTGAGTATTATTTAGCTTTTCAGCCAATCGATCACCCTTAATGTTATAAAGAGCAACATGATAAATTATTTAGTGTTCCTGCTGACTGAAAATTAAAAGTGTCCTTTTTTAGATTATAATAGCTTTTTAAATCACATGCAAGCAGCATGTGACAGTAAACAAGAGGTAAATGCAAGTGAATGATAAACCCTAATGTTACAAATACTTTCTTTAATGAAACATCAGCAAAAGAAAAATATGATGGTAAAACCTCGAAGTGTAGCAATACGGCAGAAATAGGATGTTCATTTAAAAAACATCCATTTAAAAAATGAGAAGAAAAAGAAGGACAAAGGCAAACAACACACAAATGGAGTGGAAACTTAGGTCTGTGATTTTATTTTCTATTCATTTCTTTATTTCTTTTTTCATGAATGCATACTTCTTTCTGCGGCAACATTAAAACTACACACTCCCTCAACATTTTTGTTGGGTCCCATATCTCCGGGTGAGAAAGAACAGTGTTTCAATTCCTCTGTTTGTTCTGACACATGGTGAATTGACAAAAGTCTTTGCATCTATGAATGGTCCCGGGAATATGAATACTTAATTCAATTGCTATATTTCAAATTTTGTCAAGGAATTGTTTTGTTTCTCAGTTTTTGTGAAATAATCTTCCCAACGACTTCTACTGCATGGTCATAAGCAGCATGACTTCGAAGAATTTTGATGGACTGTACGGCTCATGTAAACCAGTGAGAGGTCAGAAATTGACCACGTGAGAAAGTTTCTTGTGTTGTAATCTCATTCTGTAGCCTGACTAACTGAAAGTAAAATCCATCGGCAGATGGTTCTGATGCAATGCTTTGTATTTACACACAGCAACACAATATTTTCTACTTGGGGGAAACTGAAAATAATGGGTTTCGGTTGAGAATTATTTTGCGTGAATGAGGAGAAGGGAGTTTAATGTGTATGGAATCCATAGCAAAGTGATTTTTGGTGTTTTCCTGCCAACTTACACAAGGTGGAATGACATGGTTGCTACTGAACCTCTGCCGTTTCATTTGTTTTTGTTATTTTTCTGTATAAGCTTGTCTTTGTGATGCCGCCACTGGAAAAGCAATCACAGCCTAGGGAGCCCCTGAAGAACCTCTGGATGTTGCCCGTGGAAACCCTTTGCATGTGGTCTCTACCAGCACAGACACACACACACTCACACACACAGTAAAAATGCACAACTGCCTCGGTGGTGACATGCGGGGAAATCATTGCATGACTTTTGTTCAGGTCTCTCTCTGTGTTTCTCCAAGTATCTGTGACAAGATGGCATGGTAATGATCTTTGTGTGTGTGTGTGTGTGTGTATGTATGTGTATGGGGATACTGTGTGCACTCATGAGCTCCTTTGTGGATGGATACTGATGTTTCTATGAATCAAGAAAATATATATACAATAACATGACTCAAACAAATCTGTGTTTGAGATTAATTTAGGACATATGATGGGGAATATTTCTACTGACCTCAGTTATGAAGCACTTGAATTATTTGTCATAAAATATAACGAGATGTAAAACTCTACACTTTCTTTTTGTATTGATCCCTAAAACCAAAAAGGTTCAAATCGTTATTTTGAGGTAGAATAGAAAACTGAGCTGAGCGTAGTTTCCTATCAAAAATGTTCTACGTTTGAAATTACTGGATGTCTATAGCTGTTCTATGTGGAGTTTACATGTTCTCCAATGCCTTAGCTGAGTTTTGCTCTGCTTTGCTGTGTGGATTGGTTAATGCTCATCAAGTTATGAAAACAATGAAAGAACAGCCAAACCCTGCATGTTTCTGATAAATATCAACATTTGACGATTTGAGAATGATCACGATTGCATGGCTAGTCCATCGTCCCAACAGCTATCAGACATAAATCTTTACTGTCTTCTGACCTTTTCATGCATTTTACCATATCTTGCACTCATCCATATGAAATAATGTGCAAATATATGTTCAGTTATCTGATCTGTGTCTGGTTATCTTATCTACTTATATATTTGTAATGCTGCTAGTTTGTGAATTTACTTAATGCAGAATAAATAAAGTCTATATCTATTCATAAATAACGCTGGATTGTGCTAATCAGCAGCAAAAACTCAGCAGAAAAGAAGGGAAGCCCTCATGTGACTATCAGTATTTTAAAGAAACACATGTCAAGGAGAGAAAGGAGGAAGGGAATATGAAAGAAGGTGATGCAGTATTAATCTAAATTCAATAACAGCTTTTTCTCTGGCTTTGTTTAAATTTTTTCTACTTCATTTCAAATATCCACTTCTCTCGTTATTTCCACTTTTTGAAATTATTGAGAAGATATGAGGCACAGTTTGCCTTTGGTCAGAGTGGTAACAGCTGGCTGGTTGATCATTTAGAAAGATTTTTTTTCTTTTACTAAGACAAAGCTAATATTGAAGAAACAGCAATCAGTGGGTATTTATTAGCCTCTCTTCCCTCTCATTCTCTGTCTCCCTTTCTCTGTTAATAGTGTAAATTAGCATATAAATGAGAGATAGCACGTGATAGAATCCACCCTGCTTCAATCGGTCCATTGGGACGTTTGATTATCTCTGTCTCCTCAGTTTTTATTCTCAGCTTATGACTCATTTCTTCCTTTCTCTTTATCCTTACTGTTATTCCACCCTATTTACAACCATTTATCTTGTTTCTGTTTATTTCTCTTTAGTGACTTTTTTTATTTTGATTAATCAATACAGTTAATGTGAGTCATTCAATCTGCTTGTGGTTATTTGTTTACCTGGATGTGAGTTCAGCCGGCCTCTGTGTGTGGCTATAGTATAAGTGCACTTAATTGCTCCTGACTAATTAGCAGACGAGTCGAAGCATTTGGGAGATAGGGATCATGTACAATACAAACATGCAACACAGATACACAGACACGATACACATTTATTGCACTTCTTCGTTTGTGTCCTAAGTGTTCGTCTCCTGTTCCTTCCCCGCCTTGGCTTTGTGTCCCCAGACAGTCGAAGCCCAGCGATACGCAGCAGGAGGTGTTAATGATGGGATGGCTCTGTATACTCTGCTGGGAGCGATCTGTTGTGTGTTAGCTGCTGTCTGTCACCACACGAATGGAAAAACATCTTCATAGTTCATATGTGTATGTGTGTGTGTGTGTGGGCCTGGTTTTCCACTTTCCAGTTGCTCTGCATATTAAAAATTATGAATATCCCACCCACCAGAGCTCTGCTTAACAACACTCCGACAACTTGACTGGTGTGTATGTATGTGTGTCTGTATGGACATTCAGTTTTTAGTTATTAAGTCTTTGCTTTGCATCACTGTTTCCTTTCTCTAATTTGGATGTGTTGGCTGTATTAACATTATTCTGCATGTGTTGATGTTGTCTTTGAGTTGGCTGGGAGGGTTTGTGTGACATCTCTACCACTCAGTTTAGCTATCCAATCATCCATTTTCTACACTTGGTTTGGCAATGTAATGTTAAAACTTTTGACATTACATTGTTATAATGTTATATCATTACTTCTTAAATTTCTTTTACACCTTTGCTATAAAGTGGCTGAAACCCGTCATATATGGTCAACGGCACGACTTGTGGAGTGAAACAATCAGATGAGACCTTGCTTTTAGAGACAACAAATATATTTACAGTTAAAATCAACTGACTTTTCCATTTCATAACAGTTTAGTTTGTTATAAATAGCAGACAGGCCTTTACAATACAGGATTTGTACTTTCATTGAAAATGCAGTTCTTTACATGTCATTGATTTACCCTCTTTTGAGAAAGTAAATCCTGCATTGCTTATGGATTTAACTAGTTTGTAAGATCTCTCTTTTCTAAACTGACACAGCCTGGCAGAGAAATTTGGCTTTGTGAGCATCCTGGAGACGGCAGTAGCAAACTAAGACACACATGAGCTTCATGTGTCCATCATCAGCACGATTTGTCTCCGGTAATGTTTGGAACTGTGGTACGCTGACTCGCCATTTTCCCTGGATAAATACTCAAAGCTGGCGAGGGTTGATGCACACACAACAGAACAGATGTTAGAGTAAACATTTGAATAGTCTTAATTATTGCCTTGTGAAGCCACTTTTCCAGTTACTGAAAAATGAAGCCTTGCCAAAAGAAATACACACTTTGGCACCTTGATTTGAAAGAGAGAACCCAGCAATAATGATTTATCATGCTAAGGAACACTGGTGCTTCTGTTTCATCAAAATGTGGACGTGGACTCATGTTGTTTTATTTCACATACACAGTGGTGTTGTGTGAGTGAATTAAAGTGAATCAGAGTATGTTAGACTGTTGTCTGTTGGCTTCTCCTCGACAGGAAGCAAATTTTAAGCCACCCACACTCAAATACTCACACACACACACAAACCCTTAAGATCTGACACCCTTTCAGATATCCGCATTAGACCCTGAAATCTAATTCCTGACTATCGTCTTACAAATCTAATCATGACACACCACTCATATTCAATATCACCAAACCTCCAGCCTTTTAGTTTGGCCTCTCAAACCACCGTGTAAAAGCTTCATCATGGGCTACGCTGATGAAATTAGCCTCTATTATCCCCCCACTCTCTTTCTCTTTTCTTTCCAACTCTCACTCCTTCCATTCTGTCTTACTTGAAAGAGTGTGCAGATTTAATTTACAGCAGGACTCATGAGCCACTTAGCGCAATCTTTCTCCGTGTGCAAGGATTGATTGATTAGGCCTTATCTTGTTATCTGGGTCTGTGGTCTGATAGGCCTGTTTGTTCTCTCACTAGTCTCTCAGCCTTTCTATCTGTATCCCTTTCCTCTTTGTAATTTCATGCCTCTGTCTACCGTTTAGTGTGTGTGTGTGTGTGTGTGTGTGCTTATGGCCTCCAGCTTCTCTGTCTACTTTTCCTCCAATGTGGAGATCAGACACTGATAAGGACGGATTGTCTTGCAAGATCAGAATTAGAAAATTACACGTTTTACCCATCATAGACCCCCCCCCCCCCACTGTTGGCGGACTGTGAGCTGATATTGTTTCTCAGAATTTGCTCAAGTTTCTTGGTTGTAGCTAATGGCTGGCTAAGTAAATACTCTACTGATACTTTTCAGCCAGAAGCATCATAATGTTAAGTGTAGGCGCCTTGTTTGGGCATTTTTCAAAATTGCATTTATAAATAATCTTGTAGCACGTCTCGTACCAGTAAGCATGTCATTTAATGCGTATATTCTTCAGGAAGTAGACAAAGTGTAGACGAGTGTAGCGTAATGCAGGCAAAGTAATCTCATACTTCTTAAATATGTTATTATGGTTGCAAAGACATTTTTGTTCATGGAGTACATATTTTAATTCCCTTGAGATGTAAAATACAGACAAAAGTGTTGAGCCAACACTCACTTCTTTATAACTGGCTTCCAGAATGCCAGACTTTGTTGTAATCCTTTAAAGTGGTCTCAAACAATAGTTTTCTGAAAGTCTTTAAAAGTTTTTCTTTGAATATTTGCTATTTTTTCCATTCATTTTCAGTCCAGGCCTTGTACCTGACTGTTTTCTGAGCAATGTGTATGTTTGTATGGCCTACAAATAACTCAAGCATGTAAAAGATTTACAAGATAAAGTGCAAACTGGTGTTGTATCTGCTCATAAAAGATAACTTAGCACACAATTTCAAATGGTATCTTTAGGTATGTTGTGACTAGCAGCCTGCCATGGACACATAATTTGATCCAATTTATTTAATTAAACATTTCAAAAATCGCAGTGATAACACAGTTTGACAGACATAAAATAGCGTTTTTGCATCAACAAGCTGATTCCTAAAGAGGTGTTAGCCAATAATTTGGCATATCTCAGAGACTATCCTCCTAATAACAACTCCAAGTGGTGTTTTTTCATGCAAGACAATATGCATTTGAAGACTATGCAATCTCTAGTGATTATGAGAGCAATTGCAAAGAACTATTCCTGAAGACTACTTAAAGAAAGCATTACCTAAGATGTTTCAGGATTTATTGAAGGAAAAAGGTGCACATTTTGACTATAAAGTGCATTTATCTTTGACACAATGTTGTAAGAACAGACAAAATTTGGTATACAACTGAATTGTAACTTACTGTGTGTCATTGGAAAACAACAAAAACAAACAAATAAAAAGAGTAGTTTCACATATGTCCACTAGAGACTATTGAATCACAGGTCAGTATGGCTAGGCACTTCAAACATCCATGTTAAAATGCTCAACTTTATATCAGTAAATATGTTTACAGTCTGGTACAGAGTCAGTTCTGCATAGCTAATTTCAATGTCAATTGCAGGGGTGAAGGGTATTTTGCACAACACACCTGTGCTGTAAAAATACTGGCCATTATTGCCAGCACATTTTCAGACAATCTCTCCAGAGTAACACTCATGGTTTTTACTTGGGGTTTCATGCTGCCAACAACTGTTAAGTTGCAAATGAAATGCTAAAAAGAGAACATCACGGCTAGTTTCAGTCTGACTGCTGCACAGGTGGAAATAGTGCATGAGGTAGGTGTGAATGCCACCCCAAACCCCACCTAACTAGCATCTAGCAGTGACTGTTCAGCATCAAGTTTAAGTCATATTTAACACAATTCTATGCATTTGGGAATACTTAGGTCCTAGGTAAATTCACGACTTAATAAGTAAAATAGAATGGAGGAGATAGCAAAAATAAACATTTGGTGGATATAGGTGAGACTTGGCTTCTTAAAGTGGTGTTATGATAAAATCACTGGAAGATATCAAAGCCCTCTGCTATTATGCAAAGTAGGCATACAAGATTTCTTTCTTTCTCTTTTGCTGTAAGGTATGTTGGAAATTGAAAAGGGCCATATATTGGGGACTTAGATAAACTACTGCTGTAGGTGTTTATTCAGTGGTAATTGATTCCTGCCCTTTCAGCTGTCACAACCTTGCCAATGAATAACAGAAAACATCACTCAAAAAGGTCAAATAGCCCAAGGAAGGAAAAGAGCAGGAAACAAAGTTGTCACTAAGTTAATTTGAAAAGATTTGCAGCAATGTCCAGTTAAGGTATATGTGGTAATAAATTGTTAACATAGCCTGTTAACATGTTAACTTCTCGTTAGCTGTAGATTGAATTTAGTTGTAGACCTGACAACCAATAATAAAAAATTAGGAAGTTAGGCTGGCTGCCACAGATATATCGCCTTCAAAATTAAATCGTTTTACATGGACAACGTCAACATTTCTTCATCGAACCTGCATTGCCACCTCCGGAAGCACAGCAGCGGTTGCTACTTTGCTGTCAGACAACCCACAGGTAACGTAAACTATAAAGATGTTGATGATGAACAGCAAATGTGATGCTATGTAACGTTAAGCAATTGGTCCTAGCTCTGCCATAAGCTAATGAAGTTGACACTGGTTATCTTAAACAATGTAGGCTATTATCTACGGACCGTAGTGTATTGACTGCTGGTTGAAATGTCAGATAAGCCTGTTAAAACATTTTTCAAAAAAATGAAAGGCAACCGAGGAAGAGAGCACTGGTCAGGTAACAGCATCAATGCCACAAGATTCATACAGGATTCCTGAATGATGTCATATAATTTAATACTGGAGTTTTTATAGCCTATTCACAGACTTGAATAGATGTGAAATAAATGCAATTTGCATGTGACTTATTCGAATAATTCATGTGTGACAGGCAGGAGTAGCTCAAGGATTAGGTGCAGAACAGTGTATTAATGATAAAATAAACAAAACATTGGTATCAGTTAAAGGAAGAGTGATAATCAGAATTGGTATGTGGTATATTGTATGATTGGTCTGTGTTAATAATAAAACATCATCAATTGCAGTAACAATGGTATTTGTTATTAATATGTGACCCCTTCCTAACGGTTTGACCATTGATATCCCCACGGCTATAACATTTTGTAGGGGAAACACTGTAATATACGTTGCATGTTGCAGTATTTTAACAGGGAAATCCATGTCTGTTTGGTTATGTGATACTACAGCAACATCTTGTCTATATGTTCCAGGGAAACTAATGGCTCATGCTGCAGCAGCAGATGTAGTCAAGCAGAGCATCTGCGCTGTTTTTTCAAAATGAGATCTTCAGATTGTAAATTGTATAACAGACAAAACAGCTGCTGTTGTGAGCGAAACTGCCAATTCAGACACGAGGTAAGTATAGACCAATTGATGGTTAACAACACAGTGATCTGTCAGGGCACACTGTGTGTCTGAGCTATGTTAGAAACACATAATAGAATATAGATAAACACTATGACATGTTTCAATGTTTCTGGTATCTCTGTTTTTTACCACAATATGATGTAATAATTGACATTTAGAAATTAATTGTAAGTTAGAAAAGTTTTGCAACTTTTTTTGGGGTTGTGGGCCAGATCCTAATCATTGTCATCTTATATGTTGCTAGTTTTCCTTCAGTCTTATGTTTTTGTTCTGTTTTCCTGCTTCGGTTTTCCTATTTATAAGAAATTCTAAGTCAAGTTTACCTGGCGGAAATCTTGCATTTGGGTCCTGCCTCTTAGTCTCAACAATACCCCATTCTTGTAGCAAGCCTGTTTCGGTTAAGTGTGAGACGACAACCTTTTCATGTCTTACTCAAATTATACAGCTTTGCCTCATTAGCTTCATTTAGTTCAAAATCTCAACCAAGCAGGCTATAAATAGCAAGATGTTACTCTGATACATAGCACATTGAGTATTGTATGACAATGTATCATTAAGCAGTTAGGTTTAAATCAAGCCAATCATTTCAAAATCAATATTAAAACAAACACAATTTCTATATAGGCAAGAATAGCAAACCTAAAAAAGCTATGCACATCCTCTGCACCTCTGAAACAGTGTTAAGTGATAAACGAGCATCTGTATTCATGCTTACTCAACCTTTATTCTAGACGCCCAGAATGAAAACGTAATAAGTTTTAAAAAACTGAGGCCTGACTTTGGCAAAGACATGAAGATGAAAATGTTGACTATTTTGTCCTGATGGCCTGAACCCTTCGAGCTTTCGCTCTTCAAACCTCCCACCTGCCTTTTGCACCTTTTTTCTGGCTTGAAATCCAAACTCATTTCTCTTCATGATGCCTGAACTGTACCCTTTCTCCACCCACCTCCCCTCTTTCTTTCCCATTCATCACTCCTGGCCACCTGCATTGCTCCTCTTTCTCCAGCTCCCATCCTGTGTTCAAGCCACCTCCTGTTTCCTCCCCAATCTTGCACTTTTCCCACCGTCTGCCCCTACCTGACTTGTAAACACACTCATTGACACAAACACACTCATCCACTAAGGCACACACAGAGTGAAGCGGCAGGTTCTCTCTAATGACATCCTCGGAGTATAATTAGTCTGGCCAATTAACAGCAGTAACGATGCTTGCATTCATTATGTCAAATTACACTGTGCTGACAAAGTGTCAACTCAGCTACACTTACCTGCTGAGGGTATCTGTGTGTGTATGTGTGTGCCACTTTATTAAATCCAATTTCATCTCAGAAATAAAAATGTCTATTCTCATTTATTCATTAAAAACACACACATGCGTGCATTCAATTAGCACACTAGCAGAAGATCTATTATACTGGTGCTTGTTGTGGTGATGCTCTGGTGGTCAGGAATCAGACCTTTGGAACCAGTTGGATCAGTGCATTGCGTTATTAAATCATGGATATTGATTTTCTGTGTGCATAAGTGTGTACGAGGCGTTATTAAAGGCTATATATTACAATGAGTTGTAAGGGATGGTGGCAGCTGTGATCTGTGCAGCCTGAGATTTTGTTAATTTACATAATACTGCTGAATGTGGGAGAGAGGCGGGACAGGAGAGACTGGAGGTGGATTCATCTTAATTAACATCTCAGGCCTCTTGAGGTAAACTAGTCAACTGGGGACAACAACAGCACACAAAGACAGGAAAAGGGCACAGCAATAATACACCAACAAAACCTCCATTACAAGTAAAAGTCCTGCATTTAAAACAGTGTTAAGTCAAGTGCCCAAATATTACTCTGTGATGAAATAACTGACTGATTTAGGGACTATAAAAAAATGGAGTTTCCATCCACTGTTAGCTGAGGCAAAATGGTTCCAATTTAAAAAGATTTTTTTTCCCACATACAATAAAAGGACTCATATTATATTATAATTTTACTACAAGTTGACACAATTTCCTGAGGTCTTCATAAAATATCTGTCACATACTCAGGTGAAAATACCACAGAGAAACCATACAACAGTTCGCCCTTGAAACTATGAACTTACAGATCTTTCATTGCAATTGGTTTTAGAGCATGGGGGTGACCCCCTCAGCTCTACTCCACAACTGTCCTTCATAGATGTGTGTCTTATTTGAGAACTGTCCCAAACCTTGGCGTATAAATTTGGAGCCCAATAACACTCAAGAACCCAACATGCAAGTAACCACCATAAAAGAGAGCATACAGCAGCTTTAGAGCTCACACTAGCAAGCAAACCAACCTCATACCAATACACAAGAAACTTAACAGAAAAACACATGACTAACAACTTTATTCTCAAACACTTAGACTTTACTCATTTGCAGTTTGGCCACAAACAGCTGCTACCAATTACTCTTTTGTGCATTTACTGCATTATGTGTGTTGACAAAAAAGTCAATTCTAGTGAGGAAATGAAGCGTTTTGGAGACGGCAAAATGGCGCAAGAAAAATGGAATAACTGAATTGCACCACTGAATCCAAGTGGTGCTAATTAACAAGACTGTAGTGTGTCAAAATCTGATTCTTTGGAAAATGTAACTCCTGTTTTTTGGCCAACTTATTAAAGTAGACTAAATATAACACTTCCAAATTTATCCAGTGACATGTTCATCTCATGGAGCTGTATGTAGTAGATTTTCATTAAAAAAACAACTCACAAACATTTGTTTTAATATTGTTACTCATGATATATATCTATATATCTATATCTATATATAGATATATAGATATATATCTATATATAATTTAAAAATGGTCAGATTTTGCTTAGAAGTAGAAAAGAGTGAAATTGAGACAGGATTTTGTGAGGCTGATCCTACCGTTTGAACATAAAAACACTACGACAAAGTTAAAATTTAGCATCTGTTCATACAAAAGACATATTCTGGGCAAACTAGAAAAACAATATAGCTTCTGAAAAAATTGATATATAATGTCAATTTCAGATTCTCTATAATTAGGACCACTTTAAGCTGATATAATCTTTCCACAGGCCACTGCTGTCTGATTAGCTACATTTTTGCTTATCACTTTGCTGTTGGTCCTTTAGAAAATTATTCCAAAATCAATACATATCATTTTTAGCGGCATATTGTTCAAATATTGTCAAATTGCCAAAATGATCAGGATGGTGATGGCTGATTCTGAGCTTTCGGTTTTAAACAATAGTTCACTAGTTTGCTAATGAGTTCTTTACAATTTTTGGTCTGACCTCAGGCTCACTGGATGCAATCCTTAGTTTTCAGGCACATGAAATACTCATTTGCTATAGAAAACCAACCATGTTGTGATAGAATTCACTCATCGTGGGAAGTTCCAGTTCTAATATGAAGCTCTAATAAGAACAACACAGTATCCTTTTGGAATCCAAGAAAGTGCCTTCGGTTACAATACAGAAAACATTCAGGACTTTAACATGGACGGGATTCAAGAAAAGGACAAAGACCTAAGCAGTCCTCTGATAGGCAATTAGCTTGTGAAGTGACACAGACATGCACATGGAGGCTCTGACAAACACACAAACACAAATGTGCACATACACACATGCACACAAGAGGCAGAGCTGGCTTGCTCTCTTGATAAGCAATTAACTTACTTCAGACACCTCATCAGCATGTGAACAAAAATCCCTCTCTAATCGGACACACAAACATGCATACACACATCCTCGCAGTTTTGCATATGCAGCGATCATTGCAGCATTGACATGCAGCGTGAGAGGGAGAATCTGTTCCCATTGCAATCCCTTAGCATGGCTAAATTTCAAATGCACAGACACACAAACACACTAGCACACACCAACATGTATACGCTCATCTGAGGGACCAAGGGGCAGATGATTCGTCAGGAGTCCTGCTGAGTTAAGTAATCACACTCGGGTGTTTAATCACTAACGAGAACCTGATGATGCTCTTTAATTAACACATCACTAATTGAAGAGGGCTGGTGAATCACAGCTCTCAGTCCTGTCTGTTTGAATAATCAGAGAGTAAAGGATTGTGGGTGAGGAGCCTCCAACTATAGACTAGTCAGAACAGAAGCAAGCTTTTTTTTCCTTTTTGTACTCTTGAAATTATAAGATGATTGTTGACTTAGATATTGCACTGCTGTAAAATTGTCTTTGATAAGTGTGAATGATAACAAAAGAGGAATCACATTCAGCACACATGATTCTGTTTTTCTTCAGACACCAACACATACTCCACGTAAGACAAAGAAAAGAAAAATTTTGTCAAGTGTGACGAAAAGGGCCAAACTGGAGTCTGACCGCCGCAGGAGTAAAACGATAGTCAACATCGGAGCAAGGTAAATGGTGATATGTATTACGGAAATCAGGATACATAATATTGCAATGCTAAGTTTTTAGCATGTAACACTAATCCTACCGTTAGCATACGAGCTAACAAAGGCTCGTGGCTATGCTATGATTTATTATTTATTTATTTATTTATTAGCGCAAGCTGTTGTACTCTTATATCTTCATGGCTGTGATTAGTTCGTAGGCAAAAGTACCGATTTTGGGCGATTGCTGATTCATCAGGCCATATTTACACATTTCTAGATGCGCTAAAAATTAACCAATATTCTCAACACAAACAGCTGTGTTGCCTTGTACGATGAAGATGTCGTCTTGACATTGAAAATATAATACAATTATCAGTGAAATAATGTAATCTAGCTTGATTTTATAGTTTGTGCATCTAACTCGGACTGAGGCAGTGCAGGTAAACGAAGACCAGTTGAAGCGGCCCATGTGCGTGCACAGCATTGGAGTTACTTCCACTTGTCGCCAGAGGGGACAGACTTCTGGAAAAAAACTAGAACTTGCGCTATGCTCCTTTTAAGCAACATAGTAGAAAATGCTCCTGGAAAACATCTCCTATCCTACCTTTAAGTTGTATTTGAGGATTGTTTTTCCAAAAACCCCTCTGATTCACAAACATGTTCATAGGTTGCAAAATTGTTTATATCTTTCCTCTTGGTGAATACCAAGTAAGATGAAAGGAAGTAAGTAGTTGTCCCTACTTTGCAGGTAAATGCCTGAAAATGTCCATAAAGGGTCATGATGGATGGGACGTGTGCAAACAGAAAGACAGGTGAGTCAGAGACGAGGAAAAATAACAAACATAATGCCAAAAGAATGAATAAAAATAGATAACAATAATAATAAGGATGTGCACTGAAACCTTTTTGTCCTCATTTTTAAAGTAATACACTTGGTTGCAACTAATCACATGGTGAGGTTCAAATAATATAAAAGCAGTTTTATTTATAAATGGGTTATTAATTACTTCTGAACTTGGACAGCGAGCCTGTTCTGGTCCCACGTTTGCGTCAGGATGCACATCCTCACGGTGTTGTGGTTTTGAAGATGCGGTGTGCTGATGGAGTAAGTGTGTATATCTGCTGAAATAAAACCTCTGGGTGAGTCTAAAGGTTGGTCAATGGTGTTATTAACCAGCTGGTCAGGACATAACCTCCATCTCCTAATAAAAATAATAATAATAATAATAAAGAGACATTTTTCAGAGTATATTTTAGGCCATATTATTAAACACCACATTCAGCAGATGGATCTGGGGGTCGCAGGTGACTTGGACATTTATGAAGTGATGTTGCTGCAGGAATGGGTCTTGTGAGGTTCTTTTTAATGTGCCCGTACAGTCTAATTCGCCAATAGTGTTAGGAAGACCAGCAATAGAACTAAATCCCCTCTTGACTGCAACTTGTTCTTGAACAAATTAACTGAATGAAAAATAGTTTAATTTTGCTTGATAGAAATAAGAATGCTAGGACTTGATCTACCATATATTGCTATTTATTTTTAAATATCAAAAATGACCAAAAGTTGTTTAAAAATGTGACTTTTTTTTTTATTGTTGTTGATGTATTTGAATGAACTGAACAGCAGAAGACAACACAAAAATGTCAGCACTCAAATGTTCGTAAGAGAGCTCCTAGATGTGTTCATAGAATTTCTTCTCACCTAAGAACAAATCCAAGATATTAAGATTTTCTCGAATGCAACAATCTTCATAAAAAGTTCGTAAGCAGGACTTACAAACTAATTTGTTTGTAGGAACAGTTAATAAGGCCCATTGTTCCCCAAACAATGATTGGAAGGAACTTGCATGATTTCTTACTCTACAGCAAATAGTAAATGGACACCATTTATGAAGCACATATGATCTTATTGACCACTCTATGCATTTTTACCACATTGAATTAGATAGTATATTAATGATCTTGAATGGAAATTACATGTTCAGCTACACTCAAACAGGCCAAGGTGCTCCACATAAGTTATGAAGGGACATCATTTTTGTATCTTTTTGTAAAAAATGGGAAAGTATGAGTGCATGTTAATACGGCCCCATGCCCAATTAAACTGTTGATATACACATTTTTTTCTTTATTTTTTTTGCCAATAGCTGCGTTTACATGGTGCACGTTTGATCCGATCGATTGTCCAATCAAAATAAAAATGTGTCATATAAACACCTCAGCTGAAATCCAGGCGACAATATGTCAATTTTAACAGAAAACGTTTCTTTTGCAACACGTTAATGCTCTAACAGATTAATAAGTGCAGATGAAAAGATGAAGCTAGTCTGTTGTACTGACATCAAAGTAAGTTGTCATAAGAAGTGACAGTGTTTGAATACAACTGTTTGAATATTTCACTGAATTTTGTATCAATACTGTTGTCGTTTTTTTAATTTATTATATTTGTATTTTTCTACCACAAAATGAGAGGGTGTTGTGCTGTTTTCACAATATCAAAAACCTGCCAAACTTGGGCAAAAGCATCCCAAATTTCATCCACCCACCCAATGCATTTTTTCCCCGCCCAGTGTAATCAAAAGCAACCCAATTGGGTGGAAAACCGCCCAATCTGGCAACACTGGCAAAATTATCCCCAACTCCCCATGGTAGAGAATGTTTAAAAAAAATCCTGGATCCAGACTGTGATCTGGATCAACCCAAAATCGAATTGCTTGTTCCTTTATTCCATTTCTGACATTTCCAGAAAATTTCATCAAAGTCCATTCATAACTTTTTGAGTTATGTTGTTCATAAACAGACAGACAGACAAACAACGCGCCTAAAACATAATTAAAAAAAAGATAACAGAACCAGAAGAATAAAGAGTAGACATCCATGACAAGATACCGGGGCAGTATTAATTTGGAGCTGTAATTAGAAGATGGCTTGTTGCAGTGTTTTATAACATTTTGGTAATGGCTTCATGTTTCCTCTACAGCAGCTGCATCAATGCCAGGATAACCCGCCATGCATGCGTTCATTATTGAGCTTTCCACGTGTGATACAATAGATCAATATTGTATCACACGTTGAAAGGATGGAAAAATTTGGCTAGTGTAAACGCCACCTTTTATCACTTTTTTTGTAATGCTGCATCGGCAGGGTGTCAAAATGACCCACTCTGGTTGTTGTTGGGGCTATTGGAATGTTGGCATTTCTAGTGTTAAAAAAAATCCTGGATCTTCTAGGTAGATGAAGAGACTTAGGCTGAATCTCAATTCTCCCCCTTAGCCCTAACCCTCAGCCCTTAGCCCTACCCCTTCGCCTTTCAAAGTGTGGAGGCAAAGGGCAATGTTTTCAGCCCTATGAATTGAGACACCCTTCTCTCCGTATAACCTGAACATATCAGGAGGCTGGTTTGCTCGTGGCTCCCTGTTTACAAGACACACGTGTCATACAGACCTTACGATACAACAGAAAGAAAAGCTGTAACTTACATCCTTATAACCACAGAAATTAAAATGATGTATATCGTTATATTATATATAATGTTCCCCCAGTATAATCAATTAAAAGCTCTATTCAAATTACGACATCGCTACTTTTATTTCCGAAACATGCGTAGAGCGGTCAAACGCTGCATTGTGTCGTCATGAGTAAACATCTACCTTATCGTAAAGTTTTTAACAACAGTTAAACATTTTTAAAGTTGTTATTTACGAAAAGG
>JBBBVU010000004.1:20767452-20780866 GCA_037177055.1 Atherinosoma microstoma
GTAACTGTGAAAGAGTCAGTATTACAGCTATTACAGATTAAACAGCCTTAAAGTTAGGCCTGTTGCGTGTAATGAAACGTAAATGTGATGACAAGAGGAGAAAGAGGAAGAGGAGCATGACAACAGACAACTTGACATTAAACAGCAGCTAACCTGCTTCTTTGCAGCCAGATGTAGAAAGAGAAGCGGCTAAAAAACAAAAAAAGGGAGTCACTGAACTTCTGGAAAAAACTTTGATTCGTGTTTCAGAAGAGTCGATGAGATGGAAGTCAGGAAGAAACAGACAATCAATGTGTTACAGACAGAAGAGAGATACAGTGAGGAGAGCTGCAGCGAGTTAGAGTTCCTGTAATTAGTCAGTTAATTACATCTGGATGGTGATCTGCTCGGGGGGATGGATGTTGTTTGAGCTGTGTGTGTGTGTGTGTGTGTGTACCTATCTTTAGCAGCTGTGTACACTCCAGAAAGCGTTTACTGAAATGGGAGCTAATTCTCGCTGTCTGAGGCCATTACAGTATTAATTTAATTTGGGTGAGCTGTCGCTAGCTCATTAACACATCTAATTAATTCATTGACATCAGAATTAAGTTGTTTCACTGAAACTGACACCTCTCTCTCTCATATGAGAGAGAGAGTGGGAGGAGAGGGAGCGACAATTTGAAAGAGGAACAGCGATCACAGAGGAGATGGAGAGGAGTGATGATAGATTGAATCTCTTATCTACAAGAAAAATGCTATTAATACATTTTGTCAGCCACAGTGAGTAGTGCCAATCTGTTATAAGGAAGAGCAATGACGAGTAAGGCTGAATGCAGAGGTGCAGAGTTGTTCTAGTAGACAATATAGCTGAGTCCTTGTTTTTTCACCTATTTTTTTCTATCTCTTTTAATGCTGTTGCATGAGTTGATGCATTTTGGTAGAGAGCAGGGACTTCTGTGACACATTAGTTCACAATTTGTCATTGAAAATAAATGAACTATTCAAATGAAAAAAAAAGTTTGCATTATAAGAGTGAAGATCATTAGAATTCATTCACACAAACTATATGCAATTTGTAGTTCATTGAAGTCAGTATTGGGCTAAAAAGACAGCCTATTACTATTTGAAGCTTGTCATTGACCCATGACTCAGATCAATGATTCAGTTTCCCCAACAGCATATAATTTTGTTTATTGGATTTAAGATTGACAGTTATTAAAAAGTGGATTAGGTTTAATTGAATTACTTTTTTCAGTTAAATGTGAATAATTAGTAAATTATTCCATATTAACTATAAATTAATTTCATAATGAAAAACTTTACCCATATGAAAAATGTTTTAGTGCAATTAAGTTATCAGTCAATCCAATTTTATATGTATAGCCCTTTACAATAACCAAAAGGTACTCAGATGCTTTCCAACAGAGCCGTAAAAACAATGCATAAAAACATAAAATAATTAAACACAATTGGAAAGTGCTACAGTGCTGCAGGGTATTATGAGCCTGCCAGAAGTGCATAAAATGGATAAAATAAAAATAATAAAATAAAATACACCTAAAAACAAGACAGCCTTAGTTGTCTATATCTACAGTTCTTGTAACATGCATGCAGACCCTGTTGTAAAGCCTCTGTGGCTTTTGCTGTTGTGAACATTTATACCTGAGTGATGTGTATTTGCATCAGTTTGGCGGCTCTGTTACATCAATAGAAACTTATATCAAAGTTAACAGATGTAATTTTGGTTCTAAGTACAAGGTGGTGGGGAGTTGCAATAAATGTTTAACAGGAAATGTGAGCAGCTATGAGCATCTATCCATGGATTGGCAGTGCTTTAAATGTGAGAAAACATTATACAGTGACAAATACACACTATTGCTTATATTTGCATTATGAGCAACCCTGCAACAAGTACAGCCTGTTACACTCTACATTCATGCTTCAAAGAGGCGCAATTGGGAAAGTAATACGGTGGTAAAGCCACCATCACATAACATATCAGAGTAGATGTGGTCTGCAGAATTTAAATGTGAGGAGATGTACTGGTGTGAGGTTAGGAATGCTAGGAGGTTATGATATATTTAATGTGTCAATCTTGCATTCAAGCATACATTAATCTTAAAAAAGAAACAATAAATATGAATGTACTCTTAGTGTTTCACTTTAAGGGAAGTGGATAATCTGTGTCCAACAAATAGTAGTAGCTACATTGTAGTTTGTGTGAGTACTGTTATACCAAAATGGATGTCCGCAAAGGTCATTAGATTATGAAGGAGGTTTTCTTATCATTTTTTCCTCACAGAGCAAGAATAGGCAGGATTAATCTATTACATATCCTTTAATAGCCTATATAAATAGGGCTAATGGTGTTGGTGTTGTTTTTGGCTTGATGCGTGGTATTTTTGATGCCATGGAAATTAAACTGCACTCTCCAGAGGATATAAATAAAGGGTGGCTGGAAACCACAAGACTTTGTCTTTTGTGCATTTATTCAGGCAAGGACCTTATAAGGGAGTGTCCCAGCACCTTTAATGCCAAACATTGTGGGGGAAGTCAAAGAGAGATGCAGCAACAATTATTTATATTGTCTAGGTTCACCAGAGTCTCAACAGTTACCATGGTATGTAAACAAAATAAGACCAGCTGGAGCCCCGATACCACAGTTGGGACAGAAAGCAAGATAGAGCAGATACAGAGTTCCAATCTGAGAAGAGTAAAGGTGAACAAAGTGACCCTGACTTTCCCTGCTTCACATAATATGACACAAATATAAATTTAATGAATGAACAGTTACAAAATGCTCATTTTCTACCATGGCAGGCTATAATTTACTTCAGGGACAATTGTATCCAAAGATTTAAAAGTGTTAAGCAATTGTTTCTCTTTATTTGTTTGACAGGAAGTTGACAGTGTTGTGGTTTACCACCTGGAATCAAGATAAACACATTATTTAAGTCAGTCTACATTCAATTTTTTATTATTATCGTTGTTAATTTTGACTTAATTTGAAACAACAACAACTACAATCCACTGGAGAGAGATCACTGTTTTTATCTAATAAAGCAGTCACTGAGAGTTACTTACTAATGCTGTTTTTGTATCTTATGAGTTTCCAAAGGCATTACATTTGTAAATGAGATGGAAGAACATCTTTGATTCTTTTTTCCTTCATAGCATCTTTTCCTCAACTTTTTAAATAAGTTTGAAAAAACAAAACAAACAAAACTTCTGCCAATTTTAGACACGAGCAAACTTTTCCCGCTTGTATAAACATTACATTGGAGATTTTAGAAGTTTTGTTTGTTACATAGAAGACATGGTTTTTGAGTGACAACATGTCAGTGTTAATACCATATTTGTACTAGACCTCAAATATGTATCAATACTAATTAAAAGATTTCACTGTTTTCACTAGTACTACTCATGTTGATCTGTTGAACATGCAGATGTTCATTTATTTGTTTATTAATTTTTACCTGGTTGGTTAAGGAGACAGACGATATGCTTTTAGAGTTGTGATATGTGGGATTGGGGTGTGTGTCTGTATGTGTGTGTGTGTGTGTGATAAAAATCCAATAATCTGCATCTTTATTTTATCTACATTTGACTTTGGGGCTTCTTACTAGTAAATCTTTAGTAAAGTATCACAATCTGCAAATAGATCATAACTACAACTCACAAACAAACACATGGTAATTTGTGACCAAATGATTTAAGTTCAAATCTCCCCATGCTGGAAAACTAGCCAAGTTAATTAGAATCTAGAGAGAGGATTATTTTGGTGAAGCCTGTCAAGGGTGTTTAGTTAGAGGTGGGACACCTTTAGAAGTGGCACGCAGTGTGAACCTGGCTAGATTGAGGGATTATTTGGATGTAATACACAGTGGGTTTCTTGTTAGAGGGGGGTGTCGTCACAGTCTGTCTCTGTGGTAAATTTGATTAAGGCTGGCGAAAGGAGGTGGTCCAACCGTGAACAGGTGCCCCTCACAGCTAAGTCGGGTTCAACCCTTGGTCTCTCTCTCCCTCTCTCTGAGATTGTACTTCCTGCTCCTTCTTGCTCTTTGTTCCCCCTCCGTCTATCCGTGTAATCTCTCTCTATTTTCACTGCTGTCTCACCTCGCCTCTGCAGCCCCTCAGCTTCATCTGTCTCTGTTTATCTTGTAATCAGTTGTGGGAATGAATGGAGGCTTCATGCACCATTCTGGATCTCCACCTTGAAACACTTCTCCATCCATTCCCCTCTTTCTATGTAGCATGACTTTCACTGACCTTCTCAAACCACACAAGCCGCCACTCCCTTCTTGTGTGCCATATCACAGCTTCCTATGTTTTCACCACCACCTCTCGGTACCCACCTGTTTGGATCAGTCGAGCCAAACTCAGACCACCGACTCAAGTCTTGAACACATGCAGTCATGTTATTATGCTCATTGTGCTCATGTTATTTAGTAAAAGACGTTATACATTTCATAACAAGCCAATTTATTACATTTCTCTACAATTTGGGCCCATGTTTTAAATTCTGGACTACATGGAAACATGTAACATAGCCACAGCAAAGTCTGGCAGGACAAAAAATCCCTTAGTTTTGCATGCTCACACCTTATGTTTGTTATCAATTCTTTTCGATGCACAAGTTGAAATGCAGAACCCAAACAAAAGAGATTTTTCAAAGGCATACTTTCAAGCTGAGTTACATAAGAAATTTCAGTACAGATCATCACATAATCAATTCCATGAATTGAATTGCACAACACATGTATAACAAATTAGTTAATCCAACATAAGTGCCACTAGCCATACATGTAAACTAGCTTGTGGTAACTTGGAGAGCATTTCCAGGTGTTTCCTGCTAATATTGGCTTCTCAAAAGGGTGTCTCCTTTTTATAGGGCAATATTTCAGGCAATATTCGTAAAGGATACAATTTTGTTTAAAGAGGCAATGGTCAAGATAAGGGATAAAACATAGAAATGGGATTGGGCCTAACCAAACAAAACAAGTTCATTCCTAAATTTTGGTTAACTGTGGCAAATATTAACATGCAAACTTAGAAGATATCATCTGTAAGTAGAAGAATTTTGAGGATGATTATTTGATCTTTTAGACGCTTATCTAATCTGCTATAAGTCCTGAACCATTTCCTTTTAAACACAGATTAAACTGATTTTAGGTCTCAGTTCATCTCTTGGTTGAATAAATAAACTGACATCCATGCAAAATTTGTTTGTGGAGCAATTATCTCATACTGGTCATCCACTAAAGCCTGTAAATGTCTACATGGACTTGTCTGGGGATATCTGTGATGCCCAAAAAGAAAGGATGGTTGTTTGCCTTCAGAGGAGGCTGGAGTAGATTCACCATAGTCTACACCTTTATGACTTCTTTACAAATGTATACAAAAAGACACAGAAATGGAGTTTAATGGGCTGGGTTTGAATAATCAATTATCTGCTTCAAATCACTCTTCATTTAAATGGTCCATTGATTAGTAAATTCCTAAACAGATCTTTTAGAGGGAGGTGTTGTCACATATGCAAAGTTAATATACCGAGTTATCCAAACAAAAACTACTTTTGTGAGCTAGCCAGTTGCAATAATGGCTTAATGTTTGAAGACATTTACATATCTTTTTTTTTTTTTTTTACCAATAATGCATGGGAAGAAGGGTTGTTGGGACTGACAACTAGATTAGATCTAGATTTACAGGCTTTTCAGACCAGTATAACAACTTCTTTTTCGACTCCCCACTCAAAAACAAACAAACAAAGAAAATAACTTATATAGCTCCTTCTGTTGTTTCTGGAGTTAAACGACCAATACTTACCTGTCCAATAGTATGACACCCTTGTCTCAATATATTTGTAATGAAGGCCAAAACCCAGAGGCATTTCAACAACAGAATCAACTGACTTGACCACTTCCTGAACATAGATGTGGCGACTGTTTAAATTGTCACATTTATTTTCAGAACCTCAGCGACCACAATCAAATCCACTTGGGAAATTGGGGGAGTTGTGCATTTCTCATATTAAAGTAGCCTACAGATAAGTGATCATTATAAAATCTGCAGAAATTCTTTGTTTGGGCAGCTCATTGTGCATGGCAGCAAATTCCATTGAAAGACTATTCTTAGCACTTGGCACTAATCGAAAATGATCGCTGACTCAGTGCTAGAGCACAATCTGTCACTAGCTGCTACACTTTGTTCATTGATAAATTTAGGGATGACATGAAAAGCCAACCAGGAGCATCTTATTGAGGAAGGCACAAGACACCAAAACATAAGAATCTGGAATATTGACATATTGGCGCAGTCTTTCTATTGCTCAGTTGAACTTCATGATGTCGGTAATATTATGTCATCGTTCAGGGCTTAAATGAAGAAGCTTCACTCAGGATGCCATGCGCACCAAAACTGGCTCTAAACTCTGAAGCTACTGAGAGCCCTGTATGTTCTGTGTTCAAAAGTCCTCAATAATGCAAAAACCTCCACACAGCATTTAGTGTATGTGCAACCTGTCAAAGTGTACATTGTTTTATACATTCAAATCTCATAAATTGGCATTTAAAGGTAAATGGATCCATTTGAACTTGGACACAGAAAACAACATGAAGCCTAACTTGCTTCTCCTTAGCTGTCAACACAGCTGGAAGAGTGGGAGAAAATGAAGCAGAGATGTGTCTCAAGCAACTAAAAACAGATGCTATACTGCTCCAATGTTTGCCAGACATACAGCTCTTTCCTTAATCTGAAAGGATACAAACAAATTTATTACCACTTAAAATTAGCTGTTGAACTATTGTACAATACAAATAAAAACATGTTGACATTTTAGCGTGATTTTGAGGCTACATTGTGAACCCACCCAAAATGTTGATGGCAACGTATTAACTAGGGATGTACACGATCGACTAATCGATAGATGAAATGGCGCACAAAGTCGATGGCTTTTTAAAAAAGTTGACTGTTTTTGTTTAGATGAAAGTCATGTCTCATTACACAGAGCACGATGCCGTCTGGGGGGGGAGACGCGATGCACAGCACGTCAGCTGGTCTGACACACAACGTAGGTCTGAGTCAGAGCGGGGAACGTTGGAGCACAGTTAGCTGGGAGAAATGTGTCTGTTAAGCGGTGAATGTTTCTGCTACAAGCCTTAGTATTAAACACCACACAGCTCTTCTAGTTCCAGCAGAATCCCATGTCTGCTTCACCACTGCTGGGTAAAGTGAAGGGAGTTAACCCCGAAGCTAGCTGCAGCTTCAGCCAAGGAGTAATAACCTCACCTCAGCCTCCCAACCTCGGTTTTAACTGCTGTTTCTGTCAAAGTTTTCCCCGATACAGGAAGTAACAGAGCAGAACAGCACGGTTACTAAACCATCACAGAAATGTTGCTTCAGGATCAAAAACACCAGTGGTGGACAAAGTACTCAACTCCAGTACTTGAAATGAAATGAAATATACTTTATTTATCCCTATTAGAGGGAAATTATTGTTGAAGCAGGGTATTTTTTTTATTTAAAAAAAAAGTAAAAGTTGCTCGGTCTAAATTTTACTCAAGTTAAAGTACTGAAGTACTTACTTTTAAAAATACTTAAGTATTCAAAGGTATAAAGTACATTTTCTAATATCAGTACATTGCTTTATTGTTTTCTGAATGCTTCTAGAACCTTGTAACTGTCTGAAACTACCTAATGATGTACTGATATGTAGAACCACTCTGCTACCAAAAGTAGACCCTGCAAGAACTTCTGCACAAAAATGCAATCAAAAACATAAAGAACAGCTATTTTCATTGAAATTTTTTATGTAAACATCCCCACCCAAAATAAAAGGAGAGCCATCATTCTCTCCACACAGTCACTATCCGGGAGTTGCTGAGTTTACTGTTCAGTCCATTACCGCAAACAAACTACAACTCTGTTTTTAAGAACTCATCATCCTGTTGAACAACTTGGCTACATGGCAACAATACATGCCTTAATAGAACCTGTAAACCACACACAATATCTGCCCTGCATTTTTACATCTGTGGAAAGTGATGGAAATCCCTAAAAGATCCTGCACATTTAGTCTCTTTCCTCAGCTTCAGTATTCATACACAGTATTGTGAAAGTGTGTAAAAGTGCAGAAAATGTAGTTGTTCGTGATGAACACAGAAGACATTTCAACTTGTATGAATCATTTCTCATTTCCGAAATCACAAACTGAGTTTTGTTTGAATGAAGGCAAGAGAGCTTGCTACACAGAATGAGGATAACTTATTTCCAAATCCATCCCAGGTGTGAGTGGTGACTGTGATTGGTTCCCTTCTGTGAAGAGCACAGCGTATGGCCAATTGTATTTTAGAAAAGAAAAACACCAACAGCTGACTACAAAGCTACCCTGAACCTAAAAGGAACGAGTTGTTCAGTCCCCACATCTCCCTGAACCACTTTCTCATCTACCTACTGTACAATAAAGGACACTACAGCCCACAAAATATTATGAATAAAACAAGTAAATAACACTCTTTTGTGGGACACACAAATAACATCTTACACATGTTATACAATTTCCCTTTGGAGATTAACTATTCTTCCATTTCATTATTGATGACATCGTGATGAAGTAACGACTAATCGACCAATAAATCTTTATTGGCCTGATAGTCAAAATAAGTCAAAAATAACCTAAAATGCCCATCCCTAATGTTAACCTAACGAAAATTTCACTATAATGAAAAAATCCTTTTTTTCTGTTGGAAACTAATTTTGAGGTTGTAGAACAAGAGCACAGTCTTTTAAACAAAGGTTAAGTTTGTAACACTTTATCAGTCAGCTCTTTCCAAATGAGGGAGGGAGAAAAAAAGTGATCAACAAAGAAAGAAAAGCCTCACCTCTTTAGGACCAAAGAGTTTCATCCCCAGCTGAAGCAATTAACCCCTTGTTCCTCTGGGGAACCATTAGAGAGTATAATAGCCTTTAAAATTGCATATGGCTGCAATTAGAGCAGAAAAAGTGATAAAATGATTTGACTCAAGATTTTTTTCTGAATAGATTTTTTAGGAAATGGCTCTTTTTATTGCACCATAAATTGGAATTAGAGGAGCAAAGTGCTTTTTTCTTCTCCTTTCTTCACATCCCCTTTCCTCTTTTTGTTCCTCTTCTTTCCCCCATGTCTTCTTCTTTACTCATCTTGCTCCTCTCATATTTTTCTCCATCTCATCTTTTGTATCATTCCCTCTTTGCTCTTTTTCTGTGTCAAATTTCCTTTTGTTCTCCATCAGTTCTTTGCCTTCCCTCTCTTTAGCTTCCTTTTCCCACCATACCTCCCTTGACATTGCCTTTCCTTTCTTTCCCCACTATTTTATACTTCTTCTTCCACTTGTCTTCATTTGTTCTCATCCTCATTTGCTTCCATCCTTTCTCCTCTTTTCTCTCCTCTTTTCCCACTCCACTTTCCCCACACTTTTCACTTCTCTCCTTCATCCTCCTTTTTGTCCGCTTTACATCTATTCCCCTGTACTTCTTCTTCTGTCTTCAGTTTTTTCCTCTTGTCTTCACTCATCTCAGTTCTTCTTCCTCTCCTCGCCTCTCTCTCCCACTCCTACAATAACAGAAGGAGATGGCATAAGCATCTGTGTCATCAGTGCAGATTAATGTTCTAATAATATTCACAGATGTCATTTCTAAATTCTCCATTTGTTTGTTTTTGCTCTCTGTGGTTTCATCCTCCTTTTCTTTCTCCTGTCAATAAATCACAGGCTCATCACAGACTTCAAAGCAACCACTTAAGACCTCCTGTCTCATTCGAGTGTGACACACGTACTCCTCTCTAGCAGCGGTGTTTTTGAATAATTTTTAATCGGGATAATTACACATGAGAGGAGCTAAATGAGCGACGGGTTTAGTGAGAATGGGGGCAAGACTGGGAGAGCTGGGTAGACAAGATGGGAATAGGGAGGGGAAGACAGCAAAGTGCTTCCTGACACATTTATTCATTTGCTTATTATTTTGCTGCTGTAGTTGTTTGTTTACTCATTAAGGATAATCCAATTAAAGCACTTAAGAGCAGCTTAAGAGGAAGCATACACACAAGCACGTCTCAGAATGGCCCCGGTCTTGGAGAGAGGACAGGTTGTGGTGCGGTCTGTGAAGTCTGCAGTTTCCACCCCTCCCTGCCTTTACAAACGGGGCTTCAGGACTGTGTGCCAGAGGCTTGGGGTGCTGAGACCATAACATGCCTCCATGGCGGCTTCATATTGGCTCGGGAGCTGGTCAGTCGCCTGCCTGCCTGCATCCCCCTGCAGTGCTTTCCTGTCGTGTGTTGGCTGACTGGTTCCCCAGTGCACATATGCCCACTTACACTGTGTTCTTCTCTAATTAGCTACTCTTGTCTACACATAGGCTTTGTTAAAACACTGCTATGCCTTTGCTGGCATGTTAGCATCTTGTAAAAATGGATCCACCTCACATCATCAGACAATGCAGTGGGGGAAGCAATCCTGGCCTCATGCGCTGCACACTGGACTAATAAAGAGGATACTCATGGCTCGTTTTACACCAAACAAGCAATAATAATCTGAGGGCAGGGAGTGCAGGTTGTCTTGGCAACCTGGGGGTGAAGAAATTCCTCTTACTTCCAATGGGTTTTCGTTGAGTCATTTGTTTAATCTGTACAATCACTTGTTGTCTCACAGAGAAACCAACACTTCTCTTTATCTAGTCATATTTCATTAATTTATCTTTGTAAATTCTGCGTCTTGTGGCAGAGAACCAGAAGGGGAGAAAAGAGGACATGAGTGACTCTACTTTAGAGTTTGATCATTAATTATTAGTCTCTGGCTCCTCTGAGGAGAGAAGCTGATGACAGCTAATTAAGGATGAAGTGATGTATATGCTCTCTGTTTCTCCCCCCTCCTCCCTCTCTTTCTCCTTCTCTCCCTTCCCAGTCACCAAATCATCTGCTGGAGCTATAGACACTTAATATCCTAAATAAATGTGGGAAAAACTCCATACAAAGTTGTGTTTACAGTGCGCTTCACTGATCTCAAAAGTTTTTCCCTTCAGTATGCAGGGTTTTTGGATGAGTTCAGACAGGTTCAAATAAACAGGGCACTATAAAAGTCCAGTCTTTAGAAATAAAATGTAAAAATGTTCTGTACCTCATGAAACCTGCCTCTGTAATTAGAAGAAGTAACAACAGTTCATTACCTTGCATAGTATGCTGGCAAAGATATGGCAATGAAAGTGGTATCTTTAAAATGTATTAATAGTGTATTATTTGGGACTCTTTTCAATTTAGGTCTAATAGATACCCTGTGTTTTATTGATTATTTACAACAGAAATGTAGATGGACATGAATTACTTTTTTCCATTTTATGTTCTTTAAAAAAATACTTACTTGTACTTGTACTTACTTGTACTTACTTTAATATTATTATGATTATCATTATTATGATTAATACAACAATAGTAAGAAGCACATTTGAATGTCCCCCCAAAAATGTATAGATGTATAAATAGATAAGTAAATAAATAAATGTTAAAAAGTGCCCATATAAAGTGCCATATGAAGTGGCTTCATATTAATACAATGTTAGGTGCTGAAATAATTTTCATTGGTATTATTGCAGCAGCTCAACCTCACTTTTGGACAATTGAGCTCTTTGGTACACAAACCTGTGTTACGACGAAGAAGAGAGAAACAAAAAAGAAAATAACAAGGTCTTTGGAGGTCTTTATCACGAGACAATTACAAAATAATTATAATTATAAAATATATCTTCAATTTTTAATAATCGGTTCTTGGTTCTATCTGGGCTATGTTGGTAGTCAGCGGCCATGAACTGGGCATATTTTGCCGGTCCCATGGTCTCAGTTACATGGGCCCCATATGTGAAACCCATATGGGCAAACACAGGTGAGTCTGCTGTGGAAACTCTGGACAAACCCACTTGGGCCACTTATCTGCAGCCGGAATATAACACTTCTGGGCCCTACATGGATATGCTAGCTGGGATGTTTTTGATGACCACGTCTCTCAAGGTTTGGTATCTCAGGCATGATGCAACACACTTTGTGGCTCCTGTTGACTTCAAGATGAATGAAAATTTTTAATTTTATAGTGCAAGTATGCCGTTCAGATGCTGGCAGCTCAAGATACCCCAAAAAAGAAAGCTGATTAAAAAAATACTCAGCTGAGACTCATCTCTCATGTTAATGTGTGAGAAAATTGCTACAATTTAACTGATATGTGAGGTTTTTTTGTACAGTCACTTCTTCTGTACATATTTTTCACCATGCATCGACAGCATACAAATATGTCAGAAAGCAAAGATGCTCCAAAGTGTCTCGGATTCATGAATGAGTGGTGATGTCCCTGCTAAGTTTTAGCTTTATCATCCGCCATAGTTTGCCTGTTGTTTTGCTGCATGGCTCCACTGAGAAATGACTGGCAGATAGATCATCATGTCACCCCTGCTTTTCCTCCTCTTCCGTCAAACAGTGATGATGATGTCTTTATGACACGTCCCTGGGCCGGAAGAGGAGAAGAAGAGGGCGAGCCAAGGACAGGCAGTGGAAATAGAGAGAGGTGGAGTGAGGTGTTATTTCTAGGGTTTGTGCTTGGAAAATTATGGCACATGACTGCAGCTGGACTATCAGTCCCAGGGGTTCAAGGAACCTAAACACCACATTCTGATGTGCTGCAAAGGTGAAAGTAAACATATTCAAATTTAACTGGAATCATTCGGGAGAGATATACATAGGCTGTTATATTGTTTTAGTAATAATGGTTTTCCCCATACCAATTTCGGCTTTTCTGCCTTGCCTGCTGCTCCAAAACCTTTCTCCCCTGAATTTGAGGTGACTCCAGCAACAGTAACACCAGTGGAGGAAATCATTTGTGCCTCCAGGCGAGTCATTACAGAGGCAGAGTGTGAGATTGCAGTGACAAAACTCTGTCTTTGGCCTCACGACCAGCCAGAGACCAGCACACTTCTCCACACTCATTACTCCAAACCTCCTCTATTTCCTCCTTTTCTTTTTCCTGCCCTCTTCTCCTCTTGGTTCCTTTCCTTCCTACATTTCTTCCTCATCTTTCAAATTTCACTGGTGTCACTATGGCCACTTAAATTTTTCTATTCCTTTTAAAAAAGATTTTCTTTCTTTCAGACTTGAATATCTTATTTTAAAAGTCATTGTAATTCCGCTTTGTTTTGATCTGAAAGTGACCAAAATACCCTCCTTATGTCTTGTAGCAAATATCCATACTGTAAAATATAAAATCTAGGATCAAATTATCTATTTATATAAACTGTTCAGTTCAATTCAACTTTATTTGTATAGCGGCAATTCACGACAATGTCATCTGAGGGCGCTTCACAGACAATCAGTTTGAGCCAATCTGATTGTCATACATTGATTCATACAAGCCAATTCATAACAAAT
>JBBBVU010000004.1:20786133-20798345 GCA_037177055.1 Atherinosoma microstoma
CACATGATCCCATGAGAGACGGATCCGCTCCTGCAAAGTTACAATGTCTGGTTTCTGAAGAGGGCAGCCCCCTCAGAACGCCAACACGAGTCAAGCACTGTATATTGACCCCAGTTATCATCCATCATTACTCACATTAGGCTGATATTTGGGTCAAGGGTTACACGATATCCTTTTAAGATGCATTTGTTCTACTTAATTGGGGCAGTGGTGGTCCAACCTAAAATTGTATCCTCCTATCTTTGATGATTTTGATCAAAACAACTTTATACTTGTGGGTGGTGGTCTTCTATAGTGGTATTCAACTTCTGCTCAGGTTAACTCTGACTGTATTTGTATATAAATTGAGATGTAATTTCAGGGGAAAATATTTTAAAGGTTTTGAGGTTATAAAACATAAGAGCATTTACCATATACCAACTTTATTTATAGAGCACTTTAAAACAACCACAGCTGAAACAATGCTGCCCCTAACCGAATATTACACTTAAAATATGGTAGTTGATAAATAGCAAAAGATTATGGCTGAAATAACCATTCATATTGTTTATATAGTAAGTATGTTTTTATTTTTCTCTTTAGACTTTGGCTACTGCTGGTCTAAAAATGGACTTTCTGTTAAAATGTGATAGCCTATTGTCATTTTTTGCATTTCAATAGATCAAATAAGTTATCAACGTTCTTAAAATTGACACAATTGCATTGAAAGAAAGACAAACCCACATTTTGATTTACTTTTCAAAGTGTCCTTCATAAAAAAATGGAAAAAAAAAATCCATCTCATCAAAGAATTATGCAATACTTAATTTGTGTGTGTTTCTTGGAGAGTTGTGTGTCTCAGGTAGTTTACTGGGTCTTTGTCCGGACACTGAAGACATCCTCCAGCCTCTCCTCCACTCCATTAGGCTGTAAGTGGAGGCAGAAGTGTATCAGGTGTGTGTGGATTGTGTTGATATATGTACTGTATGTGTGTGTGTTTCTGATGCGTGGGGTGTCACTTCAGCTGTATTGGGGTCAGGTTAGGAAATATAGAAGCTTCCAGGCACTCAGCACATAATTGAAAATCTATTTCGCTCAAAGTGGGAAGAGGCAACCAAAGAGTGGAGAACAAATGAAAGAAAGAAGCAAGACAGAGGGTGAGAAAGAGGAGGAGGAGGGGAGGAAGAGGATCAGGAGACCAAAAGATAATAGTGGTGGTGGTGGGGGGGTGGCTGGAAACAGAGAATGAAGAAGATATTCTAAAAGGTGAAGTGTGAGACAGTGGAGGAAGTGGTGGAGGTGAGCAGAGGACAAAGCCGCTGCTTCATTGCCACCCTAAGTGGATAAAAAGCATAGGAGATTGCTGAGAACAGCTCATTTTTCTATCCCGGTGAAGACTTTCCCCCTGTAATATCTAGTCCCTACTGATGTGTCAGTGTGGGATCTCTTCGTGTAGCACAGACTACAATTTTCAACATTACTGTTTGAAATTAATCTATCTCATTACACAGTATTACCAGATGTAAAATAAAGGTGCTGAGAAAGTCAAATATATGACATAAAATTGACCTTTTTATTCGTGAAAATATAAAAACTTCATTATTGAACTCAGGGAAAAAATTTGTTTTAAAATTGTTTGCCATTAATAGTAGTCAAAGTTTAGAGAAAAGTAAGGCCATAAAATGACTGGCAGCAAACCAGGGTCTGCTACCCCCCAGAGAAAGGTCTGGCAGGCTTCAGGTCCTGGATTAAAAGAAAAAAGAAAAGAAAAACTTGTTTTATGAGCAATGATATCTATAACTATCCTTTCCTTCTATAAATGGTAATCTTCAATAATTCTTAAAAATGAATTAAAAAAACTTAAGAGGAGGTATTTGTAAGTGTATGTTTTCCATAACCAAGTAGTCATTTGAGTAAGACAATAACCATATAAATGTTGCCTAATCTAAGTTTATTTGACTTTAAAGTTTAAGTGCATTAATTACACATGAATAGTTATCAAAAAAAGAAAAGGTACCCTGTGTCAACTGTTTGAAAATAAATCTTTGTGTAAGGAACTAAAAAAAAGGAAAACTTATTAATGTTACATAAAAAAGAACTAATTCTTAGTCTGGAGTTCTTATGCCATTGAAATAGATCTGAATAAGTGGTTTTCAGCATTTTTAAGTGATGACCCCTTAATATAATCTGGCTGTTAGCCCCCATTAAGATTTGTGCACTTTGGTGGTTACAAAAACACTCCATAGTATCTGTTCTAACACAAATTACATCACTAAGACAAGTGATGTAATGTATAACCCATTAACGATTAAATGTGTTATTTCAGTGTTCTTGTATTTTTACAACATTCTCCCCCTGGAGGTTCCTACCCCAAGACTGAAAATCTCTTTTCTAGACATCTGTTAAATTTCCATAAATGAATTATGAATTAAGCATACCTCAATGAAGTTGACATCTAAAGGAAGGTCTTTAAAGAAATCTTCATTTAGCAGTTATCCTCTTCATTTTTTAATTTCTTAAAACATTTCCTCTTTTATGGGGTCAACAGTGAACCTCAGTTCCTATGAAATATACCTAATGTTAAAAAAGGACAACAGAGAGAAGAGAATAAATAAATTAAATGGTTGTGGCTAACATAAACGTGTTTGTAATAATAATAAAAGCAGATTATATATTAAAATTGCCACTCTGTTCCCCTGTTTACTCTGATGCTATGTTTGCAAGAAATTCTTCAAGTAATTTCATCAGTCCACAGTCCGCTGCTGGTATGTTTTTTTCTCTAGCTTTAGCCTTTATGTTTTTTTAGGCTCACCAGGGGTTTGCATCTTGTAATGAATCCTCTGAAGTTCTTCTCATAAAGTCTTCTCTGATCATTGACAAGGACATCTGTCCCCTCATATCATTCTTGACTTGCTGTATACTCAGAGTTGTTCACCTTGCAAATGATTTTCTGCTCACTGACAAGGGCCACAGTTACACTTTCCATAAATAATTTTTATACAGCAAAAAAGTGTATTTTTTTATTATATTTTCTTAGATAGAAACAGGAGACTTCTTTGTTAATCTGTCCACATGTATGTATACATTTGAAAGATGGTAAGGTAAAGAGTGAATAAATGTGTGTGTACTTTTGTGTGTGTGTGCCTGAGGCCTCTTCATCTCATCAGTAGAAATCTATTCTGCTCAGACTCATCCAATAAGGTGGGTAATGATACTCCACTCTAATATTGGGACTGTCCAAATTGAACACATTTAAACTTTAATGTAAGTCAAGTCCTGGGGACAACGTAATCTGCCCCACTTAGTGATGTGTGTGTGTGGATTTTCTAAAGGTTTGTGTATGAACCCATATGAATCTCTTTCTGTGGAATATAAAGTGCTTTGGGTTTGCTCCTGTTGCTGCATTAATGAGTTTAGATATGTTGATCGGCTGTTAAAAAGATGTGAAAGAGGTGACACCTGTGTATGCTGAGTAAAATTTATTCAGGCAGTCAAAGCAGTGTTTAGAAGATCCTGCTGAGAGGAGCTTTGCGATGAGAAAAAACCCCACCTTTTGACCATGACAACCTCATATTTGTCAAAGAGGTGGTGCTCCTTTCCTTTTTGCTTACATCTCCATGTATAACACAGAAACGGCAAGAGTTACCTTTTTGGATTGCTATTTTTTAAACTTTGTTGGGTACTGTTAGCGATAAAAAAGATTGATGATGATAGTAGGAGATATGATAGAGGGGAACTATATAAATCACTGAAATGAGTCCTAAGCATAAACCATAATTTTTTATTTTTTTATTATTATTTTCTTTTACCTCTAGATTGTTATATTTTGTAATGTATAAATATCAGATTCTCAGGATATAGCTGCCATAGTATTAGTAAACATAATTATGTTTATATCTAATAGTGCACTTAGCTTTTGGTCATGGTTTAGGAAAGGCAATGGTTTGGTTTAATAAAGGGAAAATCCATCCTAGTTTAATCTGAGAATGTGATCATTGTGTGTTCAGTTTTGTTGCCTAAGCAACAAATAGGAGTATAGATTCAAAAATACCATCTCTGATGAGAGTTATGTGCTTGTTTGACCCACCATCTACCCTGACCACCTTCTGCCGACGTTGTCTATAAATATAGTTTACAATACATTAAAGAAATGCAACCCCTGAGCATAAAACAGCCAGAGATGATGTTGCACTGATGCTTCTAAGAAAAAGGTAAATGTGAAGAAACCCAATTTAGGAAACAGAGCTGCTGTGCTTTTGTGTGGAAGTCATAATTCTCCTAAATCTGTGTATTACGAGAAAGTGTTGTGATTGATTGTTTAGTCATGTTAAAAAAACTCCAAAACTCTCCATATGTGTGTCTCCAAACAAAATACTAATGTGTGTGCATGTGTGTGAGTGTGTGTGTCGGTGTTCTACCACTTATCCATGAAGAATCCTCTTCCTCCTCTATTTCCTCTTCCTCCCAGGATGTCAGGGTCACATCAAAGGAAAAGCAGTGACTTCTGACCGCATGACCCCAGTTTAGCAGCTTTACAAGCTAACAGGGTGAGAATCCATTAGCAACAGCAACATCAAGAAAAACATCAATGATAAAGAAGCCAGAGCCAAAGGTGAAGGAAATAGCAGTTAACAGCTTTAAATTCTGATATGTGATGATTAATGTGATTACATTTATATTAAAATTAATTATACAAATGGCTGAGGCATATTCAAATATGACAAAACTTTATTTTAACAATGTTATAGTGCATTTTTGATCATTTTCTCCTTTTTTAGCATGAATATTTCAGTGAATTATTTTTGTCCTCAGATTATATTCAGATCATTGTTTTCATAACTAATGAAAACTGATAGGGCAAACTGAATGTGGCTTTAAATGCTGATTGCTGTGTGTGCGTGCCTGTGTGTGAGTACATTTGTGCTTGTAAATGGGGCTAACCTGCATTTAAAGCAGACCTTTTGCATTGCACCCTGTTTTTGTCTTTTTCACAATGGGTAACTTATCTAAACCATCTCCTCCTCAGCACTCAACTTCAACTGCCTATTTATCCATTTTGGGTTGCGTGCAGCAGGTCGTTAGTATTCTGGTACACACCTCAACAAAGCCATTATCATAAAAACACACACATTCACATGCAGATGTATTGCTCTTAGCCTCTTAGCTCTGCAGCTAATGGCGCTAGCCACTTAATTAAGGTCACTTATGGACAAACTCTGTTAGCATGGGTACTAATAAGTACTACCCAGACAATGGGAGTGTGAGTGTGTATGTGTCCATGTGCATGTGGTAATGATATTGGTGTAAAGCCTGACCTGCAGTCTCCATTAGCTTTTGCTTATTGAGTGGTTTGTTTTGCAGAGTGGCTCTTGGTGGTGGGTATCATTGAAATTTCACTAGATGGACAACTGGACACTTTAGAAAATGTGTCACAATACATTTTGGGCTGAAGTGTGTGTGGCCCTGTTTAGGGGCACCAAGAGACAGGAGGGAAAAAAGAGCTAAAGTGTCTGCAGTTTTCTCATCAAAACCCATGTGGAAACTGAATATCCGGGACATCCTTAATTTATGGCCCCATGCTTCCCTCCTCTTCTCCCGCAGTTCTTTGCTCCTGTCCTCCCTTCCGGAGCCTCTCCTCAAGTTGCCTCATCTAAAAACAATTAGTTCCCCCAAGCAGACTGACAAACCAGTTGGGTTTCAGAGTGTGTGTCCTGTGTGTTTGTGTGCTCATGTACATCACAGTACTGTGCAAAAATCTTGAGCCACCCCCTATTTCTAAACAGTTTTCTTTCAAACATCAGGACTTATGTGTAATCTTTTAAAGAGGACTTGAGCAACAGTCTTCAGTGTTATTTTATTTTTATTTTGGGTAATACATGTTTGAATTCTTTCTGTCATTTTTACTACAGCCCTTGTGTCCTGACTATTTTCAGAAAAAATGTTTTTATTTTGTTTGCTAAGTCACCCAACTATGGAAGGGAAATGAGGAAGCATACACAAAAGGGATGAACCAGTGTTGAATCTTTAAATGACACAATGTAGCAAAGAACCAAAATAAATTGTATCTTCAGGTTTTTTGTAACAAATTGCGACTAAAGACATGGAGACAAATGATGCGTTAATTTGTCTCCATATCTTTAGTTACATTTACAAAAAAAAAAAAAAAGCCAATGACAATACATTTGAACTAAAATTATATAGTATTTTTTGCAAAGAGCTATTAGCTGAAAACTTTAGCACATTTCAGTATAGTGTGCAGTGTGCCTATTAGAAATTTAGAGGAAACTGGGGGAGTGGAGGGCAAAAGAAGAAGTGGCAGACCAAAAAAATCTATCTTTAGCAGATCAACACGATCTGAAAGGGATGTCTCTTAAAAAGAACAAACATGTGACATAGGACCTGAGATATGCATCTGACCACAGCTGATCCATCTACTGTTCATTGAAGCATCAGAAATGGACTCCATGGAAAAGTTGCTGTCAAGAAGCTACAGTATTCTTAAAAAAATGGGAGACTGGGTTAAAAAGCTCAGGTATGCCAAATTAACCAGGTACTGGACTGAAAATCAATGGTAAGAGGTCTTATGGAGTGGGGAATCCTCTCCAGAGCCTGGAACTCAGCATTATAAAAGCAGTATGGAATGATCTTGACCAGGGTAAAGGCTATGTTGAAAAATAAAGGTGCTCATATGATATATTGACTTTCAAGCTTGTGTTTTTTGCCTCATATAGCCTATTTCTAATTAAATTACTGACTCCATTTCCCATTTGTATTGATATGAATAAAGAAGTTAGAGGTGATTTAAGACTTTTGCACAGCACTGCATGTTTCTATGTGTGTGTGTGTTTGTGTGAATGTCTGGTCCTGTACCACTTGGGAGCATAATGTTACCCCCTAACATCACCACACAAGATGCTTCCGAAGTCTTCGTGACCTTTCACCTTAAACAGGGAGGATAAGAGGAAGCAGAGAAGAGGAGGGGGGCACCACTGCCCTGATATGGCAGCTTAGCCCAGGTCACAGGGAATCATTTTGGGCTCGTTGGTACAATAGATCTGGTTCAAATAACACACCGTATAGGATGTTGTGCTGGAGAAGAAGGCAGTCAACTTCACCAATGTTTCACAAAATGCAAACATTATATCTCATATTTAATTCACTATTCATTTTATCCTGTTTTACTTCACAAGTCTATTTTAATGTTTTTATTTATTCACTTTCTTTTATATTTTTACTTCTACTTTTAGTTCTAGGAATTATATTTGTATTAAGTTGTTTTGTTTTATGCTTTTTGTAAAGCACTTTGTGATTCACTTGTGTTTGAAAGGTGCTATAAAGTTGATTTGACATAAATTGTTTCCTTTTCTTGTCTTGGCACAATAGAAATGAAATGGTAACAAAACAAGTCAACCCACTGCCTCACTTGTTATGTGAACCTTTTCATTTGTGACACCACATTATGCCTGCAGTTTAGCTATGATACTGTATCACATGACTTTACAGTCAGAAACTACAGTAATATCTATTTACAGTCCACACCTCAGATGTTAAGAATAAGTTAAATAACTTTGGTTTTCTTGGGCATGAAAATATAGCTAAAGGCCAATAACATATCCAAAGAGACATATGACCAAATTTTTTGTATGCAGGAAATGAAAATGACCCATTTCTCCTGGTTTGTGATTTTGTAATATTAAATCTTGTAAATTTTTTCTTAGTGTATGATATTCCGTCATACTTCATCCCTTATGTTTTTCTGTACATGATCTCACATTGCATTGTATCTTTCTCTTGTATTGTATCTTTTGTACAGTTTTATTTTGTTCCTTATGGAACATAATGGTGTTTCACAGTATTAAATCATTTTGTATCTTTATTACTTTTATATGGTATTGTTGTACTCTATTATATTGTCTTCCATTCTATATTATGTCATTATATTGGATTATTTTTAAGGAAAGCTAGTTTCACGAGTGTGTTCAGCACATTTTTAGTGGGTTGCAATGACTTATTGGTCCCCAGGTGAAAACAGCTGATTATGTCCTCACAGGGACTCTAAAGAAGAGCTGTCTCTTTCTTTTTTTCCCCTTCACTTTCACCGCCAACCATCCATCTCTCCGCCCTAACTGCCTGTCTCTTTTTTGGTTTCTATTTTTCCAGTCCTGTTTTCCAGCCACATGTGTACACTCTCACCACCTCAATTCTTTCCTGATCCCCCCCCCCTCCCCCCCCCCCCCCCCTTTTTCCTTGGCTGAAAAAGAAGACAACTTCTTTAAAGAAAAAAGAAAATTGTTTAATTCTTAATCATATCTGGGCTTTGTACCACTGCCACAGGAGCATACATGGTCTCAGGATCAGGAACCAAAAGTTCAGAGGTCAGATAAATAGTTGTCAGCAGGGCCCCATCCCTGGAGATACAGAGAAGTTTGTTTGTAAATGAAAAACTTGAAACTGGAGGTGAAATTGGTGCTTTGTAAGACATTTCAAGCCTCCTACTCTTTTAAATCATTGTGTCAGACATTGCTGTGACAACACTTGCAGCATATTGAGTATATTCAGCTTATTAATATTGTCAGGGTGTTATATACTGAAGTTTTGTCAAAGCTGGTAGTGTCCCTCAGACTGTTCAAGATGTCCTTTAGTCTTGATACTATGACACAACAGTCATGCCCATATTTGACAGTATTAAGGGTTAGAAAAGGGGATAATAGGAAAAGTCGAGGATTTGTTAGGTTTGACTGCACTGGTTTTTCTTAAATCTGTTTTTGTTTTTTTTGCCTCAGTATTACCCTGGACTCCATGGTTTTCTTATTTTGCGACTCCTGTGTGACACCACTGTTATTTTCTATTCTGCTTTCACTCTGTTTGGTTAGTTAAAGCACCAAAACTGCTTAGAATTTGCTAAATGGAGCTTTAATCAATAAATTCAGCAACTGTTAAGATGGCTGCTGTTTTGATTTAGTTTCTTTTCTTTCAGGCGCACCGTGGTATCCTCCGCAGCAGCAGGCTGGCTCCAGAGCTGATTTTCACCTGTGTCACACTCCTTAGCAGCTCATCCACTCATTACCTACCTGCTCTTAAGCTCCCTACCTGCCTCCTTCCAGTGCAGGTTCTTCAGCTTACCTCCACGACTGTCAGCCTTCCTCCAGCTGTTGCAGAGCTTCTCTGTGCGTCCTCCATTAGTTTGTGTTCTTTCCTCCAGTTTAGACTTTTCCTGTGGCCCTTTTGCCACGGACGTTTTAAATTTTTCCCCTTCTTCCCTCAATAAACCTGTTAACCATGAGTCCAGCTTTTGGATCCTCATTTGTACCAGCTACCAGCCTTAACAGCAACTTTTAGGCTTTTCAAAAGCTATTGACAAATAACTGTAATTTTGTCAGATGATGTTGCAGTTATAAACCCACGATTTTATCAGAGCACAGCAGTCATGTCATATGCTGAAAAAAGTGACCATGGGTTAACTTGTAGTCACTGTGGGCTGTTTTTCAATCACACATTTGGAATTGTTTTATCATTTGACAGTAGGAACAGATCAATATGACTGAAAGATGAAAAATGGACATTTCGGCTGTATTAATGGTGCGTTCCAGTTCCGGTTGAGAGTAGGTGACATCATTACCAAAACAGCTAATTTATGAGCATCTATAAATACCGTATAAAACTAGAAAAATCATAAACCCATTGTAAAAATGTGCACCATGTGAACACCAGCCAATTTTGGTGATAATGATTTATAAACCACACATACAATGGACACAAAAAATATTATAAAGAATTTTAATAAAGACAACAATAGACTACAAATGGTACTGGGCGCAGCCATCTGTAAATCTGGGACAGCTGGAATGCAGGATAATACACAATAAGAGTAGGAAAGAAGATTCATTGACATTATGAATATAGCAATTAGTATATGACATCATCTAGCAACATTTAGCAAATTTTGTAGGACACTTAAGCTACACTTAATCAGAAATAATTGGAAAAACTGGTAACCCCCTCCATTTCCATCTATTTTCTATATACCCTTTGGTTTATTCAAGTTGGGGTGGGGTTGTCAGGGGTTGGAACGTATGTCAGCTGCCATCGAGTGAGAATTTGTGTTGTTTGAATCTATCACTGAGACAAACAAGACAAACAACAATGCAAAATCATACTCACTGCCAGGCTCATCAATTACATGCATGATTTTGGACTCTAAAAGGAAGCCAGAATATCCAGAAAGCCAATGCATGCACAAGGAAAACATACAAACGCCACACTGAAAGGCCCCGGGTTACGTTTGAACCAGGATTTTGAAAAATTTTAGTATGATTCATCTCCGCATTAATGATCTCCTGCTGTTCATGAAAAAGGTGGTCTTATTTCATACACAGAATAAACCCTACTGAGGTAGCAGCCTCATTTCCAGAAGCCATGTGAAATAAATATGACAACATAAAATTAACTAAAAGAGAGAGAAAAGGAGAAAGAGGAACAGGAATTGGGGTTGGAGAAGATCCTGAGAGAAGGATTGAAGGAAAAGGGGGAGATTGGTGGAAGGATAAAGGATGGATTAAGGTTGTATTTAAGATTGGCGGGAGCAGTTTTTCTATGCTGCATATGTGTATTTAATGTGTATGTGTTCAGTGCAATCAGTAAGCTGAGAGATGTGCGACTTTATTTGTTAGTGTTTTTCTCCTGCAGCCTGCCGTTCTCCATGTCTTAGAAGGAAAAAGCCTTCATACCCAAAATACTTATCTGTGTGTGTTTGTGTGTGTGTTAGTGTGTGCAAACCTCTTTACATGTGATAATGACAGCTGTAATGCCTGTCTGATATATACACCGCTCTGGGACTTAGTTATATGTTTGTAGCTGTTTATATGTGCAACTGTGCGTTTGTGTACATGCACCTAATATATGCACGTAGGAAAGACATGCTCTACAAGCTCTTTGTGTGAACACAGGAACATATCAGAGACGGATAATCTGAAGCGCGCATGCGTGTGTGTGTGCATGTGTGTGTGTGTCGGTGTGTGTGTTTGTGTGTGTGTGTGTGTGTGTGTGTGTGTGTGTGTGTGTGTGCGTGCAGAAGAGCACTGCATGATGAATGGTTTATGACAGGTGTTTGGGATGAGATCTCCAATTATCACACTTTAATACCTTTTTTCCTGTTCACGCATGAACACACCTCAGTGTGGAGTGGCAGGAAAGAGTAAAAACGCTGTAGGAGAGAGGAGTCCAAAAAGAAGAAGGGGCCAGGGAATTTTTTACTGTTTTGTAGATTACTAGATATAACTTCAGTTAAGTGCTGTAAATTAATCTATGGTAATATTTGAACACACAAGGGCTTGTGGAAAACAAAAAGAATGAAAGGAGCAAAAAAGGCTGGGAAACATTCAATCACTTATTATTAACAGGATGACTTATCCTGTGTATAGTTTGCTCCCCTACTGAAATTATGAATATGCAAATATTTCTGTGAACCAGCTTAATCAAAGAAGTTCTGGTAAATAATAGGTTACAATTATTTTAAAATAGAATTGCAAATCCCAAATCTCAATAGTGTGTTCTGTGATGTCAAGCAAGCTGATTATTTATCATACCCTCTTTCGGGAGGTTTTTAGGTTCAAAACACAACTTATGCAAAATATAAAAGAAACAGACATGTGCATATCTCTGAATGAACCTTGTGCATGTTCAGCTATGTGCACCATGGAGAAGCATGCCAAATCAACCACTTAAAGGAACAGAGTGTGACAATTTTATTTAGTGGTCAAGTTGAAGATAACCCCTTAATCTCTGTTGTAACTGGGGGCAACTGTATTGATTATTGTATGTACGTTATACATCCACAAAACCAATTTTAGGAAAACAAAAGACGATTTCAATTCAAAAACAAGTACTCAAAGATATAAATGTAAAAGATGAGAATCACCTCAAATACTCTCCATCCACTATCTAATATTGCATAAATTGAGGTTATATTACCTGTTGAAGAGAAAATAGATAATTTTGGTTCATTTCAAAGAGCTTTTTTCCTTCTTTAACAAACTTTGGAAAATGCTATGTTCATTCTTGTTTTCGGCCATTGCCTATTTCAAAATTGTTTTGGCTTTATGGTTTTAATTCTCTGACAAAATAGATTTAAAGACTTTTGCAACAAATGCCAGTTATGATTTTGAATTTCTTAGATGTAAAGCCTCAACAACCACTAATTTCTCCACTTTTTTTACCCTTCCCTATACAGTAGC
>JBBBVU010000004.1:20807201-20818719 GCA_037177055.1 Atherinosoma microstoma
TTTATCTTGTGTGTTTTGGTGTTTGGGGGTTACTGCCGCTCTTCGTATATGTATATGAATCATAATATTAAAAGTTTCCCACTGCTTATAATTGAACAATCTTAATTCTTTTCTTCAGATATCTCAGTTTCAAAACTAAACTGTAAAAGTTATGCTTTTCTTCTCAACTAATGTGATCAAAGCAGTGCTTTAACTGTTTTAAATGAGACTTGCTGGCAGGCATTTCCACTTATGTGAAACCTAGGGGATAAATCAAAGGATGCAATTGTGTACAGCATTCACATTCAGACTGCTCAGTTCTTATCATGCCACACATTTCCAGATCTGAAGGTGATAGCCTATTTTAATTCTTATCATAATAGACTATTTCATGCACTGATGCCTTTTTACTCCCATGCAGCTGTGATGAGGTATAATTGGTTTGTTATGCACATATTCTCAGTCTGCCTATCTGTGCAGCGGACAGAATTTTATTGTGTTTTCTCTTGTTGCCTTTTCTTATCCTTTGTGTTTTAACTTTTGTTGAGACTACAGTGTTGGCCAGCTTCTCCTGTGCTGTTTCTTCAAACACACTTATACATACCCACAGACTCAGAAGCAAATGCACAGTACAGGGTAATAGCCATTGCAATGATGACAATCATTGATAATTGTTCACTGAAGCACAACAGCTGTCTCTTCTGATCTGTGACACAAAGTCAGAGAATGTGCACGTGCAGAGATGATGTCTTTTGTTTTTTCATGATGTGTCTATCAGCCAGTAATTGGTGTTATAGTTATAAAGTATCAATGCTGCATAGAAATTACTGACATTATTGGAAGTATTACGAGCCAAATGGAGTATAAGAATAGGAATTCTGAAGATTGTATACAGTTATATCATCATCAGATATCTGACATACAGAGAAACTTTGAAAAAAAAAAACCTTAGACGCTTAGAAAAAAGTAGAAATGCATTTCTTACCTGCTTCAGTCTACTCCACCAGGGATAGGTTGCACTAGGGTCTAAACTCAGATTAAATATGAAGCTGCTTTAAAAAAAAAAATCACTCATATTGTATGTAGAATGTATTTTCCTGTTTAATCAGTCCAAGTTTGTTATAGTGTTTTTCCCTATTGTTTCTCTTTTAAAACTTTTTGTCTTTGTAATGTTACTTGTTTCTTGTAGATCTTGCATTAATCTGTCATATGAAGCACTTTAATGCTGTGTTACATAGAAGCGCAACATCAATCAACTTGCTGTGTCTTCTCATGATTAATTTGCCTTGAGTTGGGTAAAAAGTATCAAATAAAGTTTTTGTTTCAAAATTCATCAACTCACACATACATTCTTTCACATCTAAGACATTTGAGGAGCAGCCACATTAAGTATTTGATTTATTTCATGCATCTTCATTTCATAGTTTCTCCCAGAGATTATAAAGTATTTTTCATTTAATTTCAGTAAACCAGAAGCCGACAATGTCTATGACTATTTAGGAAAGGGGAGAAAAATGTCATTTGTAGTTTTAACCCAGACTTAAAATGTCTTAATATGTCCAGGTACAAAAATAAATCAACTTGACTCGTCACGCATATATGGTTTTTCAAAAACATTAACAGCAGCAGCAACAAACACACTACATGATCACTCCTTTGACAGTCTGAAGATTCACTCTCTTTAGCTAAATATAAGGAATGTCTCATTCATATAATTTGTGCTTCCTTGTTTCCTCTGCCTTCCTACATGTGACATGGAAATTGATGTCTGCCAAATACGTTGAAGGATGTCTCAAGTCCTAAAATTTACCTGGATGAGTTGTGTAAGTGAGGATACAGCAGTGTAACCTTACCAGTACAAGTCTTTTTCAGCATCTGAGACGTAGAAAGGGGGCATGTCACATTAATTCCACACTGTAAATTGATTTGGTAAATTATATATACACTTTGCCACAAACATCATCAACACTCATCTGATAGAAGTGATCAAACACAGATTAATGCTACAACAAAACAATGGTTAAATGCACTTGTGTCACATACTTACACTGTTTAAAAAAGATGGCTCCATGATAAGGATATCTCTTTTAGTTAAATAGCTGATGGGAGGGAACAAAGTAAAGTGGATGAGGAGAAAAAATGAATCTGTGCAAAGTGAGAAATGGGTTAAGGGGATACATGGATATAGATAGAATACTCTAAAGCTTGAAAAATGTCAGGGTTGCAGTTTGTGTGAAAACACTCATTAGACACACGTGGTTACATTTACACTACACAACCTTCCATTATTTACAGTATATCCTTTGTCAAATTTAAACACACAGTTTGTAGTGCAGGATATGCCATTAGCTGGTATGAACCAGTCTTAACTGGAGATATTACTATGCAGAAACATTAGTATTGCCCTTGATACATTTGTTTGTTTCTCTGCCTTTTAAGTGGGCCAAAGGAAGATTTTGTGAAGTTAGATGATCCCGACCGAGGGAGGACCTATTTTTTTGTGAACAGCATGTTGAGTTTTCAACAAGTGAAACAAAAAATGTTGGCACTCTGTCTGCTCGCAGTGCTTTCTGCACCCTGCTGTAATGTGTCTAATGTTTTTATGTAAAGCACCTTGAATTGTCATGTACATGAAATGTGCTATACAAATAAACTTACCTTGGATATATTTTGTTTATCTGTAATTGTGTCTCGGTTACCGGTTCCAGCAAACCGTGTCAGCTATGCTTGGGGTCTGACATGCATGACATAGTTGTAGTTATTGTCCAATGACATGCCTCGAAACCGGCCGGTTTAACTTTTTTTTTTAGCCATTTAAGCTAGTGACATTGGGAGTTGATGCCTCGCCCAGTAACAACCTGTCAAAGATTACACACACAGAGCTAAAATAACAACAAATTTGCATACCAATCACTTTAAGAGCTGTAAAATCAATCGGTCCACAAAGTTCGTTATCAGGCTTGATTAAAGGGTGAAAATGCATTAGATGCAGTCCTTACTGTCATCCCTTCGTTTGAAAACTTACGTCTTCTTTAACATAATGATGTCCCCAAAATGTCACTGTGAACGTTGCACCCAAGTCTGTTTCAAAAGTTACCAAAGCATCACTGGTTGCACATAATAAATATGACAGATTTCCCACATTTGAGGTCCAGTGAATTGTTTTTTTCACCTGTCAATCATTGGAAAATGACGAGCATGACAAAAATTAGCCACAAGCACACTACAAACTGTTTGCCAGCAAACATTGTAGGAAATGGAGTGCTGTATGCATGTATTAGAAAAAAATGGTCCAGGAACCCTCTTTACGCACACAGGATGGAAGAAATTGATTGATTCTGTGTTCCTGTGGAAAGAACTTGGTACCAGAGATAGTACTGTGGGAGAGATTTAATCTAAAAACCAAGGTTTGTTATTGTCAGACTACAGTGTATATTTGTTATCTGGATGGCTTTGGCTTGCTAAGAGACTGATGATGGAAATTAACTTTGGCTATATATGTTCATTAATTTTATAAGCAAATTTTAAACTTCAAACTTCAGGAACCTGCTGCATTTTGAGTGCACTACTTTTTTCTCTCTGGACATTCGGACACCCGTACAAAATGGTGTGACCCCTATATATGGCACTATGTAGGGAATAGGGTGCACATTTGGACACAGCCAGAGACTGCTACAACCACTTCACGAACATCACCAACATAATACGAGCCCAGAGAAGAAGTGAAAAGGCACTTTTATTTCAGAAAAAGCCTGAGCAAGAGCAAGAAGTCAGTGTGAATCTTGAACTTCAGCTGGGAATCTGTAGAGGGAAAAAAATGGAAATTGGTAGGAAGGCACAATGATATGAAGCACATTAAATTTGAGAACCAAAATGTGTTCTTTACTCTTATGACAAAGGCTTATTACATTTTTCTTACAATTATGTAAAAAGATTCAGATATAACTTTCTTGCTGGATGCTGCTGGATTTTGCTCATTGAGCCCCCTGCAGCACATAAATGTACCAGCCCCATCACAGCATGAAAGACATTCCTTGAGTTTTAGTTAAAATGTCTGATCCTGTGTAAGTTATCCCTAAGGGTCTGATGTTTTTGTCCAGAGGATGAAATTTTCACCAATTTGTTTCTGCCACACACAAACTCACAAAGTCAATAATAAATAATATAAATAAATAAATAAATAAATAAATAAATAAATAAATAAATAAATAAATAAATAAATAAATAAATAAATAAATAAATAAATAAATGTGGTTCAACCAACCCTCACAATGGAGATCTCAATTAGCAGTGCTGTGATGCTTGTTATCACCGTGGTAACTGATCTGTTTTCTGAGCTTGCTGATGTAAAACAGTCTTAGTTGGAATCGATGACCAGTTCAGATAGGCTAAAAGCAAGAGGGGAATTAAAAGGAAAATATTTTGATGAGTGACTGTGTGAATAAATCAGCTGTTTCAGCCTCATTAAAGCTCCAGAACGTCTGATCACGAGTACGAGTTTCATTTATTCCTGCTGCTGGTCTATTCTTGAAATGTAAATATACTTTATTTAGCACTTTACAACAACCCACTGGTGAACCAAATTGCTTTACAAAAGATAGAACAGCAATTTAAAACCACATCAGAAAACAAGTGCATGGGTAAAAGTAATATAAATAACAAAAGAAAAAAAAATAAATAAAAGGATAAAAGAGAAAAAATGAAGCACGTAAGAAAGTTTTCACTCTGTCTGTCAGCTGCTGCGTCGAAGGTTTTAAAAGCTTTTGCACCACATGAACAAACACAAAACCAGTTCAAACCAGTTAGCTGGTGTATTGATAAGGTGGGAGTTTATTTAGAGGACATCAGGAGGAAGAGGACGTGAATCTGGACGTAAAGACGTCATCTGATGAAGTCTGATAAGTTAAATGTGCTGCAGGAAATGGCAGCATTGTAGCAGCATAGTTTAAAGAAGATTTTTAAAAAAACAAAAAGATGTTTAAAGTTGGAAATTGGTCAATGTCAGCAGAAACCAGGTCCACACAGCTCACACAATCATGGTTTTTTCAGAGAAGTTATTGGCTGGGAGGATCACCTTATCAGGCGTTGGTCTTCCATCTTACAAACCTGTCCTACTGTGGGGCAGGTTAAGTTTTCAGCAGACGTTGTCATGGTAACACATCCTGGTAAGGACTTAATTCACTGATCAAAGTGAACACAAACAGAAGTACAAATTTTGGGAGTCTCAAAATGCTGTTCGCTTCTTTTAACAACAAGTTAAAAGTAACTCGTGGAATGTAACTTCACACTTTAGTTTTATTTTAGGAGCTTAGAAACAGTTTAAATTACCCAGAACTTTTTAAAATCATTCTTTTATATTATCAATTTGGTTGATCAATCATTTTAATTCAAACTCTAATGTCTATTTTCCAGTCATAATAAACTAAAAACACTGAAATGTTGTTTTTTTTCCTTATTTTTTCTTCTTGTTTCTCTCTGTTATATTCTGATAAATAAAACTGAGTTATATAGGAAAAGCAAAATGTCTAAACATGTCTCCTTTATGATCTCCAGCTGATGAAGAAGCATAAAATGAAGGATTTATAATTAATTCTGGTAGTGTCATGTGACTGCTCGTCAGCCAACATAATTCCATTTCCTTTAATGGGCAAAAAATATCTCCATCGTTCTTGAAAAAAGTATTGTAAATTAATCCTGTCTGGACAGGAAACATTATGGCATCGCCTATCACTACGTTCTCACTGACCCATATCTGATCTTTATGTGAAAGTCTAAACAGCAAAAATCTGACTTTATCAGATCCAACTCAGGTCCCTTTCATAGGTGGTACTAAATCAGATCCATATACGATCTTTATCAGATGTCCGTCTGAACAATTACGTCACATTCATCTGACTTTTACATCATTGAAGTGATACAGACGTCATAATTCTGAATCAGCAGGATGATGGAACAATGTTTCATCATAATTTTGTCTGATGGAGGTCATGTTAAATTATAATGTACACAACCACACGGGAAAAAAAACAAAAACAATTGTTATTGAGCATTGAGACCTGCAGTGTGAACGTAGCCTGATTATTAATCTGACTTTACAGGAGGTCAGATTAATAATCTATTATTTTTTTCATTCATCTATTTTATCATACTTTATTAATAGCAGCTGGGAAATTCCTTCTCTGCGTTTAACCTATCCTCGCTTCACTAGCAGCAGTGGGCTGCCAGGCCAGATTGCGGTGCCCAGGGAGCAGTTAGGGGTTAAGATTCTTGCTCAGGGGCCCACAGTGATTCACTTCAGTTGCCAGTCTTGGAACCTGAACCTAGGTCCTCCAGACCCAAGACCGCCTCTGTAACCACTAGGCTACCACTGCCCCTTGCCCTATTCCTGTAGCATTCTTCATTGTTAGGATTGTTAGCATGGATAATGGAACACAATGCAGCCTGAGGATGAGATGCTTGTTTTTAATTACATGTACGGATGTTCATGGTGGCTGTTTCTTGTATTTCCCGTTTGTTTGAAGCATCATTTGTTCATGTCCTCGTAATGTTGACAAGCTGCATTATGAGAGTAACCAGTAGGGCGCGATGTAGGGGACTAGTCTAACCAGGAGGTCACTGGGTGGGCAGTGCTAAAACCTATGAGAACAATGCCACAAGAAAGAGATGTTTAAAGGGAACAATATTCTTCCCTTTCCTAACACCTCAAAGGAGCTTCAACATTAAAAGGAGTTTCTAAATGTAAAACATTGTCAACACACCAGTCCGAGTCATTCCTGTTTACCATGTTTCCCATTTCCAGACAGAAGAAGAAGAGACATTGGCCCAATCCCATTTCACCCCTTGGACCTACCACTTGGCCCTTAGCCTCTGCTTTCCACGTTCGCGTGTAGGGGTGGGGTGTCCCGATTCCCGTTAGGACCGAGGGGTAGGGGCAAGTGCTAGTGCTATATACCCCTTAAAACGAAGATTTTTCAGGAGCTCACTTCAAACGAAGGGGAATGAAAAATCTCCCAGAATGGCTGCAAGCGAATCCAAAGAAATGCACAAATGCAAATATTTTCTCGATTAATAACGTTTTAAAATGCATGACAACCATTGTATTGTTTAGTTTAACACTGTTTCAATGTGTAATGGTCATTTTCTCCATAAAATGCACACCAAAAAATCGCTAAATAGCATAGTGCTAGTACTACGTTGAGGCTTCAGTAACGTTAACGTTAGCCGGCTGAACACTAGCGGTGCTCTGTAACAGGCAGCCCTTGTAATCTACAGAAATAACTTTATCTATAAAAGCTTCAGCAACCTCGCTGCTGCTCTTCATGTGCGGTAGTAATATGCACGAAATGGATGTAACATTAACATTAGCCTGGTAACGTCAAATAAGATGCCAATAGCCCATGCAAGAGAGATCACCACAGCTGTAGACGGCATGATTTCTCGAGATTTCCGGCAACAGCTCCTCATGTCTGCTTATGTAAAAGCCAGCGGTGACTACTGATGACGTATGTGATTGTTGAAGGGGTGTTCTAATTTGTAGGGGTTAATGTACAGCCCTCCCCCTTGTAGCTCTGTTTTAAGGGGCAAGGGGAAGGGAAAAGGGGAAGGGGTAAAAAAGAGAAATGGGATTGGGCCCTAATCTATTAGAGGAAAATAAAATCAGTCTGCAGACATGAGAAGCAAAAGAAACTCAGAAATGATAGGAAATACAGAAAGGAAAAAAACTTGAGATTTAGTGAGCAGCACTCCAAAAAGAAGATGGGAAATACTAAGAGATGAAAAAAGAAAAAGAAAGATAAAGATTAAGAAAATTTGAAGTAAAAATAATTATCTCCACATTTTACTGCTTTACGTTTTTTTTTTTTACTTCCACGTTCAGTATTTTATTATTTTCCTTTACATTCACTCATTTCCTTTTCCTACTGATTTCTGAGGGAGTCGATCATCCCCTTCGGTTTGGTCTCTTTGCCTCAGAGGGACTTTTCGTGAACCCTGGAAGCAATGGATGCTGGCGTTATAACCCAGTAAACTCAGATCTAATGGCTCCACATCTAGCATCCAGAAATGATATCCTCTGACCCAGGATGTGAATGGCTCAATCATGCCGTCATGCATTTGACCATCAGCATCTATGAGTTTTGAAACAGGAAATTCCATCTGAGCATGGATCTGACTGGACAACGGAAAGTATTCCCTCCCATCAGAGTCACAGATCCACTGCTTCATTGCCTGGTCTAACAGGCGATTAAGAACCAGTTTATGAAAATATTATCTATGGTTGCCGATGAAGAAAAGAAGTCCTGAATGGAGCCACAGTTTTCATGTCTTCACTTCGCAGGATGAACAACTTTTTCCCTGAGTTCACAAGACGAATCAAAGATTTCCTGAGAATATTGGGAGAGTTCTCCAGTCTTTGATACCAGATTTTCCTCACTCCTTTATTCTTAACATTTAAAATGCCTTTAACAAACAAGTCCTTTCAATAACTCCCATCTGCATTCATCTCCACCAGTTTCTCAACCTGTTGTGGATAAACACGAAATACACTGAAAAAGGGAAAAAGGGAGTTTTTACTTTGATAGATTTCTGGTTAGAAAATGTTTATTTTACTTTACCTACAAATAAAAATCACTAGAAACTGTTTGCCTTAAAGCAAATCTGGACTTTAAGCCATGTCATGTGACCATGTGTCGTCACACAGATCACTGGGTCCTGTGGTCCACCAGACGGTGTACCAGTTGGTGGTGGTAATGCACATCATTGTTTAACAACATGAAGACGAGAACGCAGCAAAGGAGCTTTTTATATGAGGAAAAGTACAAATCTGGTTATTTCATGTCACAATAAGGTTGCATCTGGTTGCATTTAAATGGAGAGAAAATTGGCTCAATATTATTGTGTGGGTGTGTAAAAGATGGTTTGTAAACTGTGTAAACTAATTTGTGTGTAACCTTGTGTACTTGTACTTGTAACACCTGGTGTGTAAACCATATAAACCATTTTGTTTGTTACTTGGCATACTTGAAAATGTATTTTCAAATACACACACAAAAATCTATAAATTATACACAAAATAAATTTACACATGCATTACTTAGAAAAATGCACAAACATAAATTTTCTGCACACAGATTTCTTACCTTCAACCTCACAAATTTCATTCTTTCATGTTTCAAAAAGGTTCCTACGCAGACAAATTGTTGAATACGTGTGCACGAATCGCCTGGTATGCACCGAAAAAACTGCACAGATCAATTTACAGCTGCTCGAGAGGTTTTGAGTCTCTTTTAACGCTTCTGAACGCCTCTTACAAGGTGAAGTTAAACCAAAAAATACTATGTTTTGAGAAAAACGAATAAATTCAGCTGTAACAAATTAGAGCATTTTGTAAAACTTTTTCAGGGTGAGGTCTTTGCAGGCCAGTTAAGAACTGGAATCATGGCTACATGTTCCACCTGCAGGCTGCAGACTTTTTCCTTTTACATCTTCCAGTTTGGAAGTAAATGGTTTAATCGAGTAAAAGTCCAACTCAACGTGGTGTCCTTTGTTTTCACTGATCTAGTCATCCATAAGTCAGAAGTTCACCTCACTTCCCGGTTTGATCATCCAGGATCAATAAAACCATGTGAAAGGGATTTTCTTTTTTCTAGTTTACTTTCAGGAGTCAATCGGATCTCTTTTTCAGGTGTTTCACATCAAACCACCTGAACCTGTTTGATCCAAATAAAACTTCATGTTTTTAAGGAAAATGATCAGTCTGCATGCAAAGTAAAAGAATTTTAGTTAAGAAAAATGGTCCTAATCTACCTCCGAATGCTCAACTAAGGGTTTCTATATTTTTCTAAACTAAACAGTCAGAATCTTTAACCGAGCTCACATGAAAGAAATTGATAATCCATAATCTGCTTATTAAGTCTTCATTTTGGAGAGGCGAGCAGTTCTGTAATTACAGAGGAGATGAGTGTTTGCTCATTTTTTATGTTCATTTACAGGTAAATGATTCAGAAACACGAATCAGCATCTGTTCATGTTAAATTAGCAGAAAAATACCAGTTTAATCAGCAGGTTTAATGAGTCAGAAAACTGTGCCAACATAATAAAAATGTTTTATTTTTCTGTCTGTCTTAACTCCAGTTTGTTCCCGTCTGGCTCATTTCACCTTCTCACTCTGAATAACAGACTTCAGGTGTCCTGCTGCGTAAAACGTTTGGCCGACGAGCCACATGTCGCTCATAAACTTTAAAGGTCTTTGTGTTTTATTTAGTTTCATTCATCCTGATGTTGAATTTCTCATTTCAGTCCTCAAACACACGTCTCATTGACAGCCTGACATTTCAGAAATGTTTGCTTTCATTCTAGTTTTATTTAGTCCACATATTTTCTGACCATCTCTGTGTTATCTTTATAATGTCAGCAGGCAACTTGTTGTAAAGGCTGCAATAAAACAGCAGTCGTTTAAGCTGAAAATTCTATAATCACTACAGTTTTATCTGAAGTTACATTAATGATCAATATAAGAACATAAAAATACAGAAGCTCATCTTGTTTGTCTTCAAAATGTGAATCTAAATGATCATTTCATCCAAAAATTAGGCTAGAAATTCAAACTTTAAGAAAAATGAATAACCTGATTCAGAAGTTCTTCATAAAATACAACCCCAGTTCTAATAAAGCTGCATCTCATTGTAAAATATAAATTAAACCAAAATGCAATGATTCATAAACCCACGTTTTATTCCCAGTAGAACATAAACAACATATCAGATGTTGAACCATTTGATGTGAAATCTGAGCTGATAGTGAATGTGATTGTAAAAAGTAGTTCCAGGGTGATGTTTAGCATTGTGTAACATCTTGTTTCCTTTTTATAAATTTGGTTTTAATGTTGGTCTAGGGTTTTAGTATTTTATATATTATTTCTTATTGTCCTATTTTATCTTATTTTATTGTACAGCCCTTTTTTTTAAAGTGCTTTATAAATAAAGATGGATGGTATGGTATCAACTCTTTTTTTAACTACAGTTTGTTAACACCTGGGAAGTGTGGAGACCATCATTTATTTATCTATCATTTATTTCTGTCCTGGCTAAAAGGCAGAGAAGGACGCCTCTGATCCACACAAGCACCAACCAACCCCGTCCTTCACCTCAGCATAGTTTGTTCACTGAGGTCAAGTTTACACTGGTTTAAAGCAGCAACACTTCCAGTTCAGCCACTGTTTTAGTGTTGATCTGGAACATAATGATGAATAACATCCAGAAGAAAACGTCATGTATCTGTTGTGATGACTGAATGTTGTAACTCACAAAATTTTCATGTTTTAGTTGCAGAAAGTTCCTGATTTCTTGCTTCGTCTAAACTGTAAAGTTCATTTATGAAATGATTTATATAAAATGTCTTAGTTGAATATCTGGTGTTCAACCCCAGTTCTAAAGAAGTAGTTCCAGGGTGATGTTTAGCATGTTTTGCTGGAGTTTTAGGAGAGGAATGTTGTCCCATTCTGGTCTGATGCAGGATTCTAGCTGCTCTACAGTCCTGGACC
>JBBBVU010000004.1:20868594-20893419 GCA_037177055.1 Atherinosoma microstoma
TCTCTCTCTCTCTCTCTCTCTCTCTCTCTCTCTCTCTCTCTCTCTCTCTCTCTCTCTCTCTCTCTCTCTCTCTCTGTTATTTCAGCGCGTGCTGCCGCTTCGTGCATAAGTGTTTTACAAGGACGTTCAAGACCAGATTGATCCAATAACAGCGCTTTATCATCCCCCCTTTTCCTGAGCTGTCACATCATATTTTAAACTACAAGCCTCTTTCCACACCACCACACCCACCTAAACACACACACACGCGCGCACACACAATCACACACATGAATCCTGTGTTACTCGGCATTTTATTTTTTTCATCTGAACAGCTCACAACACATCAGTATTGGTAAAGTGGACCTAGTGTCTATGATGGGTTTCCTGCAAGCACAGATCACATTAAATGCTGCTTATTGAGGATAGCCATGAAACTTTGTTTGAAATTAAGTGAATTAAATTAGCCTAACCATGAATAAACAAAACAACTTCACAATCTTTTGATTCATGACAGAGCATGTCCAGTGGTTATGGAATTGCAAAATGTCTCACTTATTTAAAAGTTGACTTTCAGACTTTATCTTTTAATCCTTTACATCAGTGACTGCTAACCTGGAGACCCTGACCACCTAAGGGAGTCCCCAAAGACCACAAGGGATCCCTAAAGCTTTGACTGAGGATATGTGATTATTAAAATTAAGGCCATGTTCAGAGGAGTTGAGGTGTATCTGCTTATGTTTTTTTTTTGTGGTGTTAATAAAATCATTTATAATATATTTTTAATTATGTCTTTAAAAAGGGGGCTAATTTAAAATTTACTTCAAACTAGTGTAGTGATGTGTAACTGGAAAAATGTTTATGTCCTCCTCCAGGGACCTGTCAGTCACCTGAGGTGGCACCTGGAGTGTCCAATTAGATTTCAGAGGTGGCTAGGGTGGCACGGCCAACCCTCTAGCTTTGCCCATGTGAACCATTGCTTTAAATGACAGTAGTCGCAGATCAGTTTTACTTCAAGATGTCTGCAGCAGGTCTTCTGGATTTTTTTAACCCTCAAACTAGCTGATTAAGATTAGCCCATATGATTTAACTAATTTAACGCTAAACAACGCTTGCAGATGCATTGTATATATTGTATTTCTGGTCTTTTCTTAGTAATTAAACAATCACCTATCAAGTAAGCTGGGTGGTTGCAGCCCAGTAGATTAAGTGGATGTTTTTTTAATCATAAGATCATAGTTTAATCGCTGGTCCACATGCTGTCGGTCCTTGAGCAAGATACTGAACCCCCACATTGCTTGTGATGGCTTCAAGGATGTTTGAATGTCTGATAGAAAAAAGAAGCATTGCATGAAGCATCCTTAACTGGCTAAAAAGTGATATGAATATATGGCTGAATGTTGCTTGTAGAGTAAAGCACTTTAAGTTCTCTTCAAGAAAAATGCATTAGTCAGACTCAAAATTTCATTTTGAGTGGCCACAAAATGCAACATTAAGGACTGCAGATGGTTCAGATTTAAAACTAATCTCCTCAAAATGTCTTGCAAATTATAAATAATAAGATCTTGGTTCACCTGAGCTGTGTGGATTTGTTGCTTCTATGAAAAAACTGACGGGTATTTATGTTTGTGATGTGTTCAACAGACTTTTTAGTAAGCTAGAAGACTTTTCCAATTATTTAATAATCTCCACTTCAGTTTCTAAATAGGCCGCATCAAAAGTGCATAAAACAGCTATTCTACTTCCCTTTTTTTATTGTGTCATTTACGTATTGTACGCACTGTTGAGCAACACTCTTTTAGCTGTGTTGGAGTGCGATTAAGGCAGCTCCATAATTATATTCTGTTAATCAATTAAGCATTTTATGCAATTTTATGTTTTTTTATAGGAACACTTTGTTATCTTGTGGAAAATGTTAATGCAATCCTTCAGTTAGTTGATTATACATTCTATAGGAGTCCTTGGTCGCTTTGCTGGGCCCAAGGCAATTGTTGACTTTTGCCTAATGATAAAGTCCACCTCTGGTCTATTTAGCAGTCCGTTTAAAATGGCCCATGTTCTGCCAGAGCAGCTTCATTGGCATGATGCTAAAATGCCGTGCAAGTCTAATACAAAGATGAACACTATTCTTCTAAAAGATATTTAATCATTTGTGTTTTGATTGCTGGTGGAAAAAGAAAAGAGAAAGCAGCTTAAAATCTCCCGTACATGTTCAGCTGGGATACTGCACATCATTTTCTAACTCATCAAATCATTCAGTGATCCCTTGTTCCCAAGGGATGGTGGGAATTGACATCTTTGAAGAGACCATTCCCATGTGGAGATCATTTTTTTTATTATATTATAAAGATGATCATTCAAAACAACTTTGTACTGATTTGCATTCACCTATTAAGAGAACCAGTGGACTTCATCAGTTCCCAGTTAACAGAGCCAAGATTCCATTTCTGTAGGAGTCAAAGGTTCAAGTTTCTTCTTTATCTCTTACCTGCTGAAGAAGAGCAAAACAAGCATCCAACCCAGAGTCTTTGTTTCATTTAAGTGAATCCAAAAACACAAAGATCAGGATTGTTTTAGGTGTTGTGTTTTCACTATAAATATGCTATAACTGGGGGGGAAAGGCATAATTTTGACTTACATTACAAGCTGATTTAAACACCAACTGTGAAAAGAGATTCATACTTTTACAAACATCTGTATTTGCAGCATTGAAGATTCATTATTTTATCTGTTGTGTCATCCTGGTGTTTTTGTTCATCCTAACCTTTGAGTGTTATTGACATTGAGAGTTATAGTAGAATTTTAACCACAAGAATTGGCTTACTAAGGCAATACACCATATTGTCATGCATCAACATCATATATACAGCATAGAACATGCATAGCATTAAACTACATTAAACTGGTAGACACGAAAAGTTAGACACCATGTGGAAATACATACACACAGTTAATGAGTAAACTTTGGCTTGATGGCCCAAATGGTATCATCAGACATTATTTTTACATTTTTAAGAAACTTCTAACCATTTATTCTGTGGACTTCCTGAACTAAACCAGGGACTCCCTAATCAAAAGGAGAGTCCAACATCATGAAATCTGATCAAGGGCAAAAGCAAAATCCTACTTTGATTAAAAAAAGACTGTAAATAAGTACTGATGTGAAATATTTGGGCTATAAAATCAACAATAGCTTTAAAAGGGGTTCATTATTGTGGCTGTGGCAGATTTGAGCGGTGAAAGGTCTAGAGTCAATGTTCTGTACACAACACTGAGTCATAACAATAGCAAAACAAGGAATGACAATGGCAACATTAAAAGTGTAAATGCAGGTGTAATGTTCCTTGTGTTGAATCGTATAAGCATAGTTAGGTGTAAACACAAAGCACGGTTTAGAAGGATGGGAATAGTGTAGTTTTTTTTGCGCTCTGGGTGATTGACTAAAATGAAACAAAAAAAAAGACTAGATGATGTAGCCAAATTAAAGTCAAATTGTTCTAACTTGTCTTATGGGGTAATGAAGTTCAAGGACAGCCATCTCTTTTTTTAAAATTGTGTGTTATTTAATTTTTTTCTTACTCTGTAGCACTTTGAAATTTCAAAATGTAAAGTTCAATACAAATAGATTTGATAATTATTATTATTGTTATATGAATGACAAGACAATTGACTCAAAACCACAAAAGTTAGCGTCGAAAGTGAAAAAGGAAAAGTTTCTGTTTTACTGAAGATAAATAAACTTTTAGATGTTGGGAACATTGGCAGAATATTTTGTTTCGGTTCAATTTATTAAAAGTTTAGATAGATTGATTTAAGACAGTGGACTGGCCAACCATCAAATACAGCAAAAGCTGCTAAAATACAAACCCAAAAAATGTATAGTACCATAAATAACATTGACGCTGTCTTTTCTAATGATCAAGGGTCCACATTAGTAAAAGTGAGCAGAACATGTAACATTTAGAGCAGTTCTCTTGTGTATGACTGGTGGATTTTTAGAAATAGAAGATGGCTTCAATTAAAATTTCAAGTTATCCTATCACATGAAGGGTCTGGTCTATTGTGGGGGGAAATGGTGCTCAAATTGAAGTGTACATTGGAAAATGGAAAATGAAAGGTTTAGAGCTTCACACTTATAGCAGAGCCCAGGAGCAACTGGGTGTCCAGGTGGACATCTTTGGGGATGCGATGGAGAGCAGGAAAGAGAGAAAGATTATACATATAAATTGTAAACGGTGTAGCAGGGGCCAAATCTTGCCCGAGGCAGTGACCGCTTCATTTTGTGTTAAATTTCTTGACAGAGAGCCACCCTCGTGCTGGTGAATACTGAATGGTAATCAGAGCTGCTTGAATAAGTGCCTCCCCCCTCCCTCTTCCATTACTGTGAATTAATTCGACTTTATTTATCCAATTTCTGGAGCTGACAGAATGTTAATTTGAGTTGAGATTCTCTCTGCTGTTCTGCCTATGACCCGTAGCCCTGGGATTGGCGTGTTGTAATAACCTGAATCTTTCACCAGAAGCTCCGATAATTGTTACCTTATTAGCATGTAAATTGTTTAATTAATATTATTATGGAGAACCATATAATCCCTCCGTTACTTGACCCTGAGTCCACACACGAGCAGGCTCTCTGCATTTCAATGTCTCGTTTTTAAATGGACTCTTTAATGTTGGCTGGTCGCCTGGCTGTTATAAACCTCCTTTTCCCCCCAATCTTAGAGCAACTTTGAACGACTTGAGTGGTGCTTTTCATGTCACCCTTCTCTATCTCTCTCTGTTTCCTCTTTTATTTCTTTACTGCTTTCTCTGATGTGTATTTATTTTGTTGCTACCATTTCTGAACATCAAACTCCAACGCCTCCTTGTCATTTGCTTATAAAAGCTTTTTTTTTTTTAAAAGACCCCCTCCCTTCACTTTCCCAGTGGCTGTGTGAGCCAAACACATGCAGTGCTGAATGAAAAGCAGCCCTTGACATGAGGTCCTAAGAGACCGCAGCATTTAAATTCGCTTTTCTTCCTTCCTCCTCCTTTTTGCTGGGCACGAGCGACATTGTCAGATGCTAGCTTTAATTAACTTGATAATAAGATGGGCGACTCACACACAGGCCAGGGTTCGGCTTGCCTTGCCTCCAGCCCTCCTCCCCTTTTCTCATCTCTCTGTATAGACAGCACCACTCAAGGAGATAAAACCAAAACAAAAATGTGCTCCCCACTGAGGTGACCCAACTCAAAGCTATTGTCATCTAAGATCTGAGACACCTAGAGGAACAACATCTAAAAACATTTTTAATTTGGTCAATAAAGGAGCCAGAGATCGTGGAGAAGTTGGAGGGGATAAATGTACACACCAACTTGCTGTTATAAGCTGAAGGCTGAGCGGAATCAGACAATTTATAGATGCAATATTACAACCATGTTGGTTCTGTCCAAAGGAATGCATTATACTGTTACAGCCAAATGAAAAACACTGGGAAATTGCTGACTTTAACGTATTTGAGAAAACAAACAGCCTCTTTTTTATGTTCCTGTTAAGAAGGTCTACTCAAACAAATTACACAAAAATTAACAAGTTGTGTTCATTTAAATAAAAAAAAATCTAGATTAAACAGGAAAACGAACTCCTAAACATAAAATGCAGCTCAATGCCTCACACCTTTAAATCAATAAAGTTATAATCAGAAGTTTCACATGAGGTGTCAATGACTAGAACCGCTTTAAAGCAGAAACTTTATTTACACCACTGAAATCTAAAAGTATGTATTCTTGTCCACTGAAGTCTGCAATGTCATCATACCAAGATCTAAAGAGCTGTCTAAAGTCTTAAAAAAGGTAAGGATGCCTATAAGACTGGCAAAGGTTAAAAATATCCCCAAATCCTTTTAACTGAATAGTTCTTTGGTACAGAAAATCATCTACATGTAAGTGGTATAGATTTTCAATGCAAGCATGTTTATCCAGGACTGCAGGGAATTTAATGTGTCTTCAGCATCTCTAAGGCACACTCATTTTATTGTCTGCATTTCACATTAAGCAAAATTGTGCTTATTCTTTGCTGTTATTCTAACAGTAATGCATATTTAATTGTGGTGCAAGCTATGTTTTTATATGGAAATATTCATTATCCTATCCCTTTCATGAAAATAGTCTCTTTCTGTGACTGACACTAAAAAGAGAATCAAATGCATGCACAGCATCACAAAAAGAACGTACACAAATTTTAGTAATTAAACTACAGTTTTATATCCTAACCAAAGTCTATTGGAATAATGTCCAGTAAACAGATAAATCAAAGATGTTTGGTGTTAACATTTAATGCTGACCAAAGATGGCTTTTCAGGGGAAAAACTTCATACCTGTGAAGTGTGGTGGTGGAAATATTATAGTTTGAGGGGTTTTCACTGCCACAGGGACAAGGAAGCTTTGGTTGATTTACTTAATTTTTAATTTGGCATATTAGAAAATTGTGTCACACAATTCTGACAGCGCAATTCTGAATCCACTGAACAATGGTTCAACATAGTAGGTTTAGTCTAATCAATAGTGAAACGATGAAAGCACAGTGGGGTTTTAAATAGGCAGGAAATGCAATATAAACTTTAAACATGTTGCAACTGAGGGAACTTTTATGTTAAATAGGTCTGAAATTTATGCAAACCATCGTGACTGGAGGGCAACTGTAAAAAAAAATTCCTATAAGAAGTCATTTCAGCAATATTACTGTCTAAGTGTGTACTTTTTCTCTTTAAAAAAAAAAAGAAAAAAAAAAGTACCCTGCCTTGATACTTTTCCCTAATAAATGATTGAATGGACAGTACAAACATAAATGATTCATGTGCAATCCCAAGAATTATCACTTCTTCGGTCATTGTTCTTGACCTTTTCCAATATGAGGCTAATGAGACCACTAATCGTAGAACTGGCACTGAAGCGTGCACATGCCCTTCAAAGGTGTCAGATTGAAAGAACTGTCACTTCCTTGATCTATTCTCAGTTTTAATTATGATCTCAAAACTGGTAGCATGACATACACAGGCACTTTAGAAGTGTCTGATTTTGGCTCTTATTTTCAATTAACAGGTTTCAGACCTTTGCAGCCTGTAATCAAGGGTCCTATAGAGGCTAAAACAAACTATGAAACTGTAAATCAAGTAAGGCTCTTTAATAAATTGGATCAATCTTTCTACCAATCACATTTTGCCTAAGAGACAACAATTTAATTTACTGTAAGTCATATGGTTTTATCTTCAGTTGCATAAGTACTAAACAAAGTCTAGTGTTGGTAACAAAAAAACAAAAAAAACGTTCTTTCCAAACATTGACTGTAAAATATTATGGACGAACCTTCTGCCACGTAACCGGTAGGTTTCTGAAGAGCTGAAATAAGGCCCGTTTGGAGCCACCTTCACTATCTTGGCAGTGTCTCATCACTCCTGGAAAATACAAAAAATGCAGAAATAAACATGTTTACAGCCTGGCACAAAAAACATTTTAGGTTTAATAGGTCAAGTTTACCTTCGTAATAAGGATTCAAACCGCCAACCTTTGGGTTATTGGTTAACCTGCTCTACCACCTGAGCCACTGCCACGAAGATGGGAACCTCCCAACGAGCCTCTTTTCAGCTCTCCAGAAACCTACGGGTCACATGGCAGAGGATTTGTCCATATTTTTTACAGTCTATGGCAAACACTGAAATGATTATCTGACTCCTGTCTCATTCCTGATTGATGGAAATGGTGGTGTTCCAACTCTCCCCATGTTCCAACCATCCCAACTGTCCCCTATGACATATTGCTATAATGGAAATAACCTGATCACCCTTTTTGTACGTAAACCGGGACAAAGATGGCGGTCAAATTAAACAGCCAGGTGAAAGTAACTATAGCCCGATTCATCTGCGCACATAACCACAGTCTGTGTTCCTGTCTGAAAAATACAGTGTAAGCCATTGTTATGAACTGTATTACTAAGCTACTATAGGTGAAAGAACAAACTTTGCTCACAGCTAGTGCTGGAACTTGTTTGACTTTGGTTTGACACTATTCTAAGCTCCATCATCTCACCTCCAAGATAAGTGGAAGGCATGCATTATTGGTATTCAATCAGTCTGTGTGTCTGCAGATAGGAGCTAGGATAAGATGATAAATGGGTTCAAATTGTATATTGTGTGGAGATTTTGATTTAGGCCATATCAGACAAAAATCCAGAACTTATGGACATATAATTGAAAAGTATTCACAACAAAGCCTGTGGGTGATGCAATTTTCCCAGAAAACCTGGGAAAATATTCCCAGCAGCCTACAATAACAATACTAGATTAGCTTAATGTACATTTGTGGAGCTCCACTGAATGAGTTTTGGATGTAAATCTTTGTTCCTCCACCTTAGTACTGATGAAAGGGTGAGTTTAATGTTCAAGCATTTTAATATATTGTGCTATTTTAAAACCCCTTAAACTCAGCTATCTCAGTGAGGGAATACTTTCATGGCAACCAAACAGTAAATAAGTTTCCCAAACAAATTTAATGTGGTCTCCCTCTTTTAATAACCAAAGTTTGAAAGAAAGGTAAGCAATATTTAATGGTCAGTTTGGAAAGTTGTTGTTTTTTTAATAATGTTTACATAACTTCCATCTTCCAAAAACTGAACAGGTACAATAGTGATCAGTTAACATGACATGGAAACCTAGTTGCAAAATAAAACTTAAGGTTATATATCTATTTATTTCAAACAAGGCTTGTGTGAAAAAAGATGAACCTCCGACCATGTAGGTCACAACATACATAATGAAAATCTCTTTTGAGCCACCAAACCTTCAATCTACCTCTTGAGAGGAAGAATCATGTTTATTTTTTAATTAGAACACTAAGGTGAAGTGGTGAAGAATTAATTACTCAATTACCACTTGTGAGTTAATTTTTAACCATCTGAAATGAAGTCAGTCATTATTTAGTCGATTGGTTGATAATTAAGCATCTAATCTAAATTAATTGGTGGGAGATGGTTTTGATCGTGCAGACTTCAACCTGGAAAATAGATGCAGTTCCAATTAAAAGTGAAAGGACTTGATGTATTGATGTTTTTTGTTCAAACAAAAATCTTTTTTTATAACATGAAATGGAAAGAACCTCTTTCCTTCCTTGTGCATTTTTCACCTTCTCTCCATTCAATTATAAACTTAGATCCAATTATGAGCATAATTGTACCTCTGACAGAGTATTGGGAGGAAATGCAATTTTTTTTCTTTAATTTGCATCTCTTGTTCTTTACATTAAACCATAAGCCTTTAGAATATGAGTTTGTCAAAGTTGAAAATATATTCAAAACTGAGTGTCACTTCCTAATCCATTTCTATTAATAAATGACTTATCACCTTTTCCTAAAGTGTGTTTATTGTGCCAAAGAAAAGAAAAATAAGAAAGCATGATCGAATCTAAAATAACATTTTAATTGTTATCAGTGAGTCAAATCCCTCTCCTTCCCCTCTTTCTCCCTCTTTCCTCTTTCTTCAACCCGCCGTCCTTTTTCCTTGGCTGTCTTGGCACAAGCTGCACAGAAATAGACCTAATTAACCCTCTTTCCCACAGGGAAATCCGCTATGCAAATTAACAGTTTCAAAATATAGTAATTTGACTACTGGAGATGCCATTTTTTTATGCACTCACTCCAAGTATTTGCGTGCACATTTAGCAGCACAATCAATAACTCCCTCCTCATCTCTTGATCAACTGAATCAAATACACGTGCGTGTGCACACGTGTGGAGGGGATGGTGTGGGATCTGATGGAGTAGTGCACAAAAAGGAAAAATGGATTGGCCTATTCGGCCACTGGCTGACTACTGGAGCCCAGCAAAACCATCTGCTGAGAATGAAGATGTGAGGAAGCAGGAGGGGGGGGGGGGGCCTCTGTTCAACACTACCAGCAAAGAACTCAGCCTCAATCCGCTCGGTAAACGAGGAAGAATATTTTAATTAGGAAGCAATTCATTTAAATTTTGCATCTCATTTAAATCACTTTAATGAATAGTTCAATCAGAGTGGCCCAAGAGCCCTGACAGAAAATAACTGATGCAGTCTGAAACAAAGGCCTTTTCTCTGTTGCACTTGATTCATGTTTTGTTTTCTGAACTCTGAATGAAATTATCCTTTTGATGGGGATAATATGATATAGGTGATAACTTTGTATGCAAACAAACCAGAAATTTTTAACAACTCAAGTAATCTTACCCTGCTAACATGTGGATCAATTATATCCCCACAATTTAAATCAATGCAGACGTATTAACAAAAGTATGAAGAAAACATAAGTAAGGTGCCATGAAAGTACACAGCTGCTGTTCTTTATCATTGGTTCCCTGACGAGTGATGAGGTTTACTCTGACCCACAATCCATCAAAATCATGGTTTTGTAATATTGAAGGAAATCACTGTTGTTTGGGCATCTTTCACTGTTCTGGCAGCAGTTTTATCACATTGTTTATTACTTGCTGTGTTGGATCAAGAACCACAAATGTGTCCTGTAGTGACTATGCTTACAACAATTAATTATCAGTATGTATTTCCAAATCTTTATCAGATCCTTACATGGCAAATCACTGTGACACAAACACAGCAACGTGTAAGCTAGTCAATAATGTAGCTTTGACGTCTATCAGTCCAATGAAATCTGATGTAAAATGCAGGTATTTTGTAAAGGCTCTTCCTCAGTTTGAGCCATATCCACACATTCTGTTCTGCATCTCATAATTAGTTTGCAAATATTGTAGACTTCGGCCTCATAAATTTAGCACTATTTTTTGTTTTAAAATCAATTGATTTTTACTTTGAGTGTTACAACCACAGTGAATTGTCCCATGCCAGTCGAAAGATTTATCTTTGAATTAGTGTAGTTAAAATTCTCTGTTAGCAAGGCTTTTCTTAACAGCTGCTGAAGTTTGTGGACAGTGTTTAGATTTCACAGATGATTCAAAAGTGAGAAGACTATTTTCAGCATATCTTTAGAAGAAACTATGATACTTAAAAGCCCACAAACTTACTTTTTTTGTTGAGCCCTGGTTGATACGATGCATTTGTGAGATTTTATTGCTTTTATGTTTGTCATTTGTTTCTTTTTGTTTCTTCTTCAACTGGGATTACCTGGTATTCTTGAGAAAATGTTGTACATACCAAACAGAAAAAAACGTTTTCCCCATCTATCAATTAATATTCAGCCACTTTTGCTAATCCTCCATAATACTCAAGGGTAGGTCTGCCACGCCAACCAATTATTTGTTTATTGCAGTGTTTTCTTTATAATTGAAACAACCCCTTTTGTTGCTGTATTTCTTCCAGGTTTTGTTTTTCAAGGCGTGACAACATGCAGCCAATGGCATGCAGCCAACACGAAAGGACAGTTAAAACGATTGATGTTAAAAAATATCAATGAAAGCAAATAGTTTCACATAAACTGCCAGTCAACAAAGCGCAGCCTGATGATACCCTCTGGAACATCCCATCCTAACATATGCCTAATTGTTTACCACCACTTGTTTACATAAATAGAAAATGCTGCAGGGGAGGATGGGAGAAAGGGGGGAGGGGGTAATAAGGGGTGTAGAGGAGGGTTTAGAGTTGGTACATTACACGACAGAGCTGGAGAATTAATAACAATTTGTGGCAAATAATTACTTATCAATTAAAGCTGTTATCCTGCCTAATTAGGCAACGTTCATTAAATTCAGCCAATTTAAACCTTAATCAGAGTTAGCAGGGCCTGACAGCAGAGCCAGAATCAGTGGAGGAGCACCCCCCAGTGGAAATTAGGGGACATTTATGTGAAAAGAAGGGAAAGCTTTTCATATTTGCAAAGGTTCTTCCTATCATTACCAGTGTTGTAACTAGTCCTTAAACACTTTGCAAAGATAAAACCAAAATCTATCACACAGCTCAGTGGAAATGTTTCCATCACTGTTAATACATTATCGTGCACCAAAGCTTTTTATGTTTTTATTCGTTTACTATTTGGTGGAATAACTTACTTTGCTATTAAGGAGCTATATTTTCATTAGTTGTTTGTCCATCCTCCCAAGTATCTATAAGTGCAAAAAGCATAAACCTTACCTCTAAAATGCAGATGCGTAGAAGATGAAGAAAGAGTAAGCTGGAAAGTGACCACATGATTAACCTGGGACCATAACATGAGCTGCTGCATGGCTGTTTGAACAAGTTTTCATTTATTCATTCATTCATTTACTGCAGTGTTTATCTGCAGCTGAGCAGCCAAACTTTCAGTTACTCCACTGTCCTCAAATAATTTATTGAGTTAGTTTTTACTGTTCGTATAAGCTTTAATTTCCGCTAAAAATGTTGAATATAAAAAGTACAATTACCCCACAAAAAACCCCCACATCCAATGGATTAAAAAAAAACAAAAAAAAAACATAATTACATATATTAGGTACAATCAAAGAATTAAACTGTTCTTTTTTAGACAATGTAATTTTTAAATTGGTTTTACACTATGCTTGCCTCTTTTGTCCATTGGATACTGTATATACTGTGTGTAAAATATTCACTTACAAACTAATTTACTGAGGAGGAAAAGGTGCAGTATTTACCTCAAAATGTAGATAAAGTTGCAGAAAATGTGTATAAAAGTTTGCGCAAAAGAAATGGGCAGACTCATTTAGTTGTTAAGGCTTTTTATATTCAGAAATAAAGTTCTGCTTTTGGACACATAATGATTCCTAACAGCCTCCTTTACCCACTGGCCTCTACGGCCTGATTCTAGCTTGCACTTCCAAGAATGTGGTGGCCATTAGGCAACAAAGCACGCGCTTCACTGGGCGCAAGGCACGAGGACTGAGTTAATTAATATTGGCTCTTGTTTGGTCTAGTTAATGAATGAGTAAATTATGCACCTCTGGGACACTGCCTCCCCAATTGCTTTAAATTATCCCCCACACCCCTCTTCCAACATTGTCCTCCAATTTCCCCGCTCTGATCCAGCTCTGATGGGGTCCCTGTCACTAACCAAACCACCACACATGCACACTAACACACACACGCAGACTAAGGCTTCCCCTGCTGTCTCCATCTGTCTGTCTTTGTCCTGTTCCGGTGTACTTAGTTCATTGTGTCCTGCACATTTATGGATGCCTCCCCCCCACCCCTTAAAAAAAATTCAACATTTCTGTTCAACCTTGCATCTCAAGCTTAGGGAGCCAAATAACTTCCATCCCATTAACTCATTTGAGAAGAAAGGCTAATCAAACAAAGCTTGTCCACAATCTGATCCTCTGCACACACACTCACTCATACTCACTAACACATTCAGTCCTGTTGGCAACAAAAAAAGGATCCATATTATTTGCATTAAAAGCCCTGCACCGTGAAATTCATTTATAATTACAAAGTGGGGTACCATGTGTGTTATGCAGATCAGGGGCATGTGTGTGGAGGGAATCAGGTTTGGATTGGTTATTTTGTGATAGGCTAACACTGAATGTATGGTGACAGATTGCAATTATCCCATTATTGTAATTGTCAAAATCAATTCATTGCGAGCTGCATGCAGGCAGCATGAAAAAGTCAAGATTTGCACATTTGATTTGTTTTCTAACACTTAGTTCAACAAACATACTACTGTCAGGATTTTCAGTTGTTTTCAAATTTTGGCAAGGTAAGGTTGTTTATTACTTATGTTAAATTGTTTCGTCTGTTTTTTGTCTAATTAAAAAGGTAGACAATCTGTATTTTAGTTTTTTTTACATTAATTATCTTGATATTTCATCATGTTCAAAATATTTTATTTACACTGATGATGGCTTTAAGTGTCATCTGACCTGTGTGTTTGGCCAAATAAAATCTGTTTTATGTGTGTGTAACCAGCAGTTCAATGTGAATGCAGCGTAAACTCCACCTGGAATACCTCAGCTTCAGCTGAGCTCTTCCTGTTCTCATGGATCTTCAGCTACCTCTTGTGGTGAAATAGATACAGTGCAGGTCTTCATGCAACAAGTGCAGCTTCTTGATCTTGAACATCTTGTGGTGTTTTGTGCCTCTTCATTCATAAACAGTTCCCAAACAAGAAACAGAAGAAAGATTTTCAGTACAACAGCTCCCTTCACTTTTGAAAAATAACTGTCCTTTAATATAAGCTGGTTCATCTCAGTAACAAAGTCACAAAGGTTCCTTCACTTTTATATGATCAAAATAACACTAAGAAAAAAATTACTATTTAAACAAAAGTCAAGGATATTTGGCTTTTTGTATATCAGAATGTATTTAAAAAAAAGCACTACAACCTTTACAGGTGGACTTAATTTGACCTCTGCTCTCAACTTTTTAATCCACACGAAGATTTCAATGTTGAAGTACTTATTATGTAACATGCTCTTTTCTAAGTAGTGATGGGAAGTTAGATTCTTTTTAATGATTCAGTTATTTTGACTTAGCTCCCTCAAATGAGTGGAGCTCAACAAGAAAGAGAGGAGAGTGGGAAATGATATGCAGGAAAGGGTCTCAGGCCGGGACTCAAACCAGCTGGCTGCAAGGAACTGTAGCCTCTGCACATGGGGTAGCTGCTCAACCGGTTGAGCTACACACCATCCCGTTGTTGGCTTTGTTTTTCTCCCTATCAAAAGAATACTCTATGTCAATGGTTCCCAACCCGGGGTCCGGTCCCCCCAAGAGGGTCCCCCAAAGACCACAAGGGGTCCCCAAAGTTTTGAACATTCAGAGCAATTACGATTAATGTCCTCACATTGTCCCTATTTTTTATTTCAGCCAGAATACATTATCTATGTTGAGAATCTCACTTTTGAAAGCATAAAACCAAGCATGGTTTCAGCTTGGGGTAGGGCAGGGGGTCCATGGCTTTTTAGTATTTGCATGAAGGGGGTCCTCAAGAAAAATAGCTTGGGAAACACTGCCCTATTCCTTCCTCCTTTTCTTGATGCTCGTTACGACCTGGCTCCGGTAGGAGAGGAGAAAGTAACAAAAAAAATTATGCCCAGATGGTGAAGTATTAGGGAATTTATTGTCCTTTGTGGCAGGTGAACACAAAGTAAAAAAAAATACACAGGTGGGATGGGCAGAAGGTGATGCTCAAATCAAAGAAACCAACAAAACAAAAACAGACTAAAGTAAAACAACAGCCAGTCTATTTAACTTACAATTCAACACAAAGAAACAAAAACCTAACTGACTGCAATATCTACAAAATGACAACCAGAAGCACAACCGCTGAATAAAATCTAACAAAGAAAGAATATTGTGAAATTATACCATATCTAACTGGCCCAGTCTCCAACAATTACAATGATCACACAAAATACTAACAAGCAAAAGGCCTTAGAAGCTCACCACTAAACCTCACACAGATCAGACACAATGTAATATGATTAACAAAGCACGAGTAAGTCCCTAGCAAAATGAGCAAGCTGTCAAACCAGAACACAGTTGCTGCCAAATGAATGGATGCCGTGCCTTTTTATCCCTGGAATGAGGAAGCAGCAGCAGGCCAATCTGAATGTTGAATGTGAGGAGTTGGGGTGATGGATTTCACAGCTCTGGGAAAGAAGCTGTTTCAATCTGTTGGAGTGGGTTTTGATATTCCTGTACCTCTTTGCAGGATGCGAGTCAGAGCTGAGTGCAGTGCTAATGAGACTGCGTCCTCAGTCCATCGGTTCTCCTCTGTAGGCGAACTGATGTCTGTCCATAGTAGCAGGGACGATGTCCTTGATGTGACTTAATGTATCATGACTTAATAATAATAAACAGCTTCATTTTTGTAAGATTAAACTTGCACTTGACAACTAATTCAAACTAAATTTCAAATGTTTTTTCATGTAAAATACCAGTTACCTTAAGCAATAACCACAAATCGATTTATGAAATAAACTGTTTAAAAAGATAAGCCTTTTCTGTGAAAGCCATTGGCCGCAGAGTCAGGAACTGACACTGAGCACGTGTGGAGGGACGTGCGCTGCACACCTGCAGCTACTTCTACTTAATTAAAATTTCTGTCCCCATTCAAATCAAAAGCACCGGGTCCTCTTGTGGTAGCAGGTGCAATGGCTGAACCCCGCAGAATTCAGCTGACTGCTCTGAGTTGTGATGTGCCTCCCTTTAGTGATTTATCTGCTTCCACCCGAAATTCTTCCTCGGGTGTTCTGAAAGAGAAAGAAACCCGTTCCAGCCGGTCCGGTGGTACCAGCGCAGTTCGTCTCGTTCTCACGTTATTTGAGCCCGACGAGCGGAGTTTTCCAGAGTTCAGCTACAATCAGCTTATTGATAAAGAGGTGGGCTGAATGTTGACTTTGTTTGAGAAAAAAATGGTATGGGGCATTGTCATTTTTAAACAAAAAAAGAAAGAAAAAAACACAGGTGTAAAACACCAGCATGCAGCTTAGATGTAGCTAAGTTAATAGTGACTGCAGGAGTATTCACGTCTTTTCAAATTGGCAAATGTATTTTTATTTTATTTTTTCTATCGTTACCTAAAAGGCCTATAATGTATCAGTTACCTTTTTCAGTGTTGGATCTCCTTTTTAGATGTCTAGTTTTCTCCCAGAAAAGCAGTTTTATAGGCTACAGAATCAGGCATAAATGTAAGCAGTCATTATTGATGATCTTGTAAAATACTGAAACCAACTCCTCTGCGCTGTTGGCACCTTTACTGCCAACAGGCTTGAAACATGCTTTTGTCATAATGAGTAAAAGCTGATTGAAAAATTAGATGGGATCTTTTACTTTGTGATTGATGTAAAACTTGACAGATCAGCCAGGTAGACAATGTTCAACAAAGCAGACTTGAACAAGAAGAAAAGAGAGAAGATGATGAAATTGCTGCTGTTGCAAGAAAGTTGGAGGAAAAATATGTGAGTAACTTTATTTTTATTTTATTTCTTTCCCATACCTGTGGTGGCAAGTCCATGTGTTTTTTTTTTTTTGTTTTTCAATGGTGGAAAACCCCTTCCTGTTGCAGGGTGGTAAACCTAAGAAAAAGGACCGCATTCAGGACTTGATTGATATTGGATATGGTTATGATGATGAGGATTCTTTTATTGACAACTCTGAAGCTGTGAGTCCATTTAAAGAAGTTTTTATTCTCTCAACCTTGTTTCTAAGTCATTTATTTTGTTGTTATCCAGCATGGGACTCTCGTAACTGCTGGGTTAGTTAATATGGTTAAATCAACCAGATTTATAAAATCTGTCATGTTTTATATCACTTCCGGCTGGTCTCCAGTACGACGAGTTTGTGCCATATTCCATCACTACCAAATTCGGAGGATTCTATGTGAATTCAGGCGTGCTGCAGTTCCGCCAGGCCTCGGATGCAGAAACTAATGACCTCCCAGTAGAAGAAAAAACATTTGAGCCCACAAAAGTAAGTAGTACACTTTTTCTTTTTCTTTTTTTAAATTTGAGACAAGACTTTGAGAGGAATGTTTGTCAAGTTCAGTTTAGGGGTTTAGTGCAGCTTTATATATAATTCCCAAACTGTTCTCACCTAAATTTGGTATAATGATTAGAAATCTATATTTATTACAAATTCTATAGAAGCGTAAAGAAAATGGTGAGCAGGATAAGCCAAAGAAGAAGCACTGCAGAGCAAATGCAGAAAGGAAAATTGATATGGATTCGAAGTTGAGGTGAGAAACACTAGAATATGATTCCTATTAAGTCAGTGTGAGTATTTAATAATCTTATGTAAACTTTCATATGCATGTGTTTGTCTTCTAGCACTTTATCTGCAACGGGGCCAGATGATGATGGGATCAAAAAGAAGAAAAAGGCTGTTAAGACACTGAGTGTCACCAGCATGCTGAAAAAGTTCCAAAGAGAAAAGGAAAAGGAACGACAGAGGATGGAGAAGCTGGCTGTGAGGGCACCAGCAGATGCAGCTGGTGGTGGCAGCTTTGGACTAACTGACCCTCTGCTCAGCTTGATTGGCTCCACCACTGACCATGCTCTTATCCAGGCAGCCAGCACAATGGATTTTGATATTGATTTGGACTCCTTTTTAGACATCAGTGATGACCCTTTGTCACCAAATTCCATTCCTCAAACGGCAACAGAAACGCACTTCATCCAAACCAGGGCAGATGATCACACACAGCTGAAAGTTTTATCTGACGCTGAAGCACTAGTTGTAAATACCAAGTCGCACTCCCAGCTAAAGCTTCATTCAGATGAAATCCAGTCTGAATCTACTGCTTCGTCACCACAGTGTGCCCCCCTACCAGAGGGGCTTACCCCAGAGCTGGAGGACAACATTAGAAAGCTCATGATTGTAAGTTATGGGTACTTGTGAATGCTGTATAGGATTATGTACATGTGCTGAAAGACATAGTAATAGTAGTTAATACACGAATGCAGAGTGGATGTAAAGATATTCCGACTTTATTTTCTACCTCAGGCTGCCAAAACATCAGAAGGGGAGTCAAAACTCAAGTTCTTCAATCCAGATATTAACTCAATCCTACTGGAGTAAGTTTATCCAACAAAATAGAAAATATGCTTTTTTTTTTTCTTTCTCAAACTATCAGCCATATAAAATACATTGATTTAAGTGCATAGCTAAACTCTTGCTCTGTTTTGATCCAGTATTGAGTTGCAGTGTCGGGGGCAAGGTGGTCAGTTTCGCTCCAAGGTGTTCAGACACCTGTCGTCTTTCGTGCCCTGCAGCAAAGATACACTTCTGAAGCGAGTGAAGAAACTTTTAATCACACATGTGGTGCGTATGCTCAGTGTTTCTGCTGCATTTCTATTACATGGTAGTATTTACAAGAGACTTCCTTTTTCTATAAGGAGGAACCCCCTAGTGTGGAAAATGCCTTGCAGAAACTGAAGGAGGCCATTGAGAGATCGATGCCTGAGCAGATTGCATCTTTTAATGAAAGCTGCCAAGTGTATGAACAAGTCAAAACTTTAAAGTAAGTTCAGTTAGCATTCATAATTTAATATGTATGAAAGTGGGTTTTTTTATTATTTATTTATTTATTTATTTTTTTTTATATACACAAAATCATCCTTCAGCACTGTTCTCAACAGCTAATTATTTGATTTTCACCATATGTGATAGTGCTTACTACAGCCAATATCTCCAGGTCTGGCAAGAACACACTGCACACATTGGTGGCAGCTGCAATTCTTTTAAGATCAGTCATGTCTTTTCTCCTAATCATTGTGCTTAGCTTCCACACAATCTAGTTTGTTAGCATCCACACATGGATGCTAGGTGTGGATGCTCCCAACCACCACACAGCCTACTTTTCTGCTTATATAGAGGTGGTTGCATTTTACTCAATCAAGTTGATTTAATTATGCACCAGGCTGCTACTTGAAATCTTCATTCCTATATAAAAAGATGGGTGCACTCCAGTTTATTTCTGTATTTTTGGGATTTTATTTTTTTGAATGGATAATGACATTGATTTATGTGAATTCATTTTCAAAATCGGGTAAAGACCTGAGACTTTTTTTTTTTTTCTTCTTTTTTTGGTCATTATTTAAATATGTTTGGATTGTCTGTTTTTTGTCTCTTATCTGCAACTCTGTTTCTGTCAGGGCTGTTGAGGAGGAAAACATGGAGGAGAAAGGTGGGAGAAAAGGATGTCCTAAGAAGTTGTTCAAATGGAATCAGGAGATACGGTCAGATGTAACAACAATGAGTTTGACACTGTCAAACACAGAAAGTAGGGACTGATTATTTTTGTTTGGGTTTTTTTTTTTTACTTTGTACTAATTTTTATATTTTAATTCATGCAGAGAGTGCTTGGGTCATGTATTGAGGGGGGAGATGGACAAATATAAAGAGGGCCGGGAGATGGAGGAATACATTAAAATCCTGCTTGACACTGATATCAAACCTCTTTGGCCCAAAGGATGGATGCAGTCCAGGTATGCAGCCTTAAAAATGGCTTTCATACCTGTTAACATATTTCTTCACTTAACTGCACAGGTACATAAGTAATTTCTCTGGTTTCAGGGTGCTGATAAGGGAGAGCAAGAAATTGTTGGGTCTTACTTCATTACTGTGAGTTCAGGAGAGTGTATCTGTAGTTAAGATTTGATTTCTTGCTAATATAAATGCAGTTGAAATTTCATTAAAACTCCATTTGCTAACATTTATAAACTCTCTGTTTAGAGGAAATAAGACCAAGTGTATCAAGGATACGTCTTCCATCGGAGGTACTTCTAAACCATTAGATGGCTGCAAAAGTCTTCAGGAAACTCCAGTGCTTTGTGAAGTCTTCCAAAGAGCAGATCTCGTTCTCACTGAGGAAACGAATATGTCTAGCCGTGTGTCTCTTTCTGTTGACCAAAAGGAGGATGCTGCCTTAAAGGGTGAAGTTAAAGTGGAGTTGGGTGCCCATTTCTCATCTCTTGCAGTCAACACCACATCTGCTTCCACGCATTCAGTCCTAGGTGATGAAGCAGTAGCTCATGAGCAACCTCAACCACTTTCTCATAAGTTATTTGCAGCAGCTGGTGCAAAGAACTGGAGCTTTTGCGTTGACTCCAGTTGTCGTCCTCCCCCTCCTCAGTCCCGCCCAGTTGATTTCCCTGCGAGCAGCATGTGCCAGGTTGTCCTCCCTGGGCTGCTGCAGGTCGGAGATGTGAGACTTGAGGGTTCTGGCCAGGTGCCGATTGGCTCTGATGATGTTGCTGTACGCTGACAGCTCCTCTCATGGTGGTAAGTGCTAATATGCATGTTAACGTTTGAAGTTCTTATCAAATTTGACCATATGATTGGATAAAAATAACTTTTTTTTTTTTTTTTCTCATGTGGAAAATATCCACAGATTTACCATGTAGCCCCTGAGTGAAAGGCCTGGAAGAGCATGAGATATGAAGCTCGGTGGCAAATTTTCTGGAACACTTAGTGCAAGTTTGCAACTTTTATGTTGCTTTCCACTCACTAGTTGTTGTGGATACATGTGGCATTGAAATCAACACAAGATGACTCTTCAGCTACTCTCAATGTTTTGTCAAGAAAATGGTGATTTCTACAGTGCGCACTCAGCATCCGTCTTGCCTCACATACACCTTGCACAGATGTTCCATCAGCAGAAAATCTCCCCCTGTGATGTACATGTGTGATCAGCAACTGCAATAGTCTGCACATTTCTACTGAGGATCTCTGGTGTTTCTGGGGAAGTAGCTTGATTTTATATAAATGTATAAAATGCTACTGTGAACATGTCATTTAGATATTAATTAGCTTAATTTTCAATAAAACTGGGATGCTCAAGGTCAACCCATTTATCAAGTAGCTAGAGAATGATTCTATATTTTCAATCTTTCTAGACTGATGCAGAGTTTAGATGATGGACCGAACACAATGGGATGTTACTAAAACCTGTGATAAAGAACTCTCAAGGCTTGAAATGCTAATTCTGAGTTTGTGTATATTCAATTTATTTTGGGGATTTTGTTTTTTTTGTTTACCGCATTGTATTTGGCAGTCTGTTTTTTGCAATGGGATAAAATGAGGATTTTGTTGATCCATCAAAGGAAAATGAGATGAGTCAGCTGACATCCTATTCATCATCCGATTCCAATAATCTCCATGACACTTATGCAGTGAATGAAACAAACTTTAATTCTTTTTAAACACAAATTAGAACTTGCATCCTGTGAAGATGAACAGTTCTAGTAATTCTGCAGACATATAAGCTTTTCATCTTTATTGAAAATTATGTACAGTTTTTGTTTAAAAAAAACATTTCTACCACTGGAACATTAAATATTTTTTTTTTTTTTTTTATATATATGGTTAAAATTATGACTTGGACCCTGTTCATGCATCTTATTGTCAAACGTGTCCCTTTCAACCTATTTGTAAGAAAGTTCTGTAATTTTAACATATTGTAACATAGCCTGATAATTGAGCCTACTGTATCTACACACAAAGATAAATGAGAAGTTCAGATTTCTAGAAGGAAGTGTGCTGATGTAACGATTATGACCGTATTTAACTCCCCTATGTACAAGATGTAAATTTCCTTCAGAGCAGTTTTTGATGCTAAAAGCTATAATTTCCTGAGCAGAAAAACACAATCTAGTCAGAATATGTACCTAAAGTAGCAGCTTTTTGCCAGACATCTGCCTTTAGTGAGACTTTGCTGCTTTTTGGAGTATTTGAAGATGGAAAGGCATATAAATAAACTGGAATCAATTGGAACAGCAGATGCAAAGCACCGGGACTTGCCATTTCTTATTGCATGTGGTTATCCAACAGCGGGGAGAGGTTTTAAAGTCAGTTAATCATCTGAGCAAGAAGGGCAGCCAACAAGAAATATCCTTTAGAGCTGTTTGTAGTCCCTAGGAAAAGGCAATGATCTTATAAGTACAAGACTGACTTATTTTTTTTTTATTTTTTTTTTAACTTCTTGTTCATGTCAAAAATTAGCATTTCATAACCACAGGGGAAAGGACAGACACATATATGCATTGGTAATTTTTGTCAAACATGAGTTTTAAAGTCCTTTTTATAAAATTGTCATTTGAAACCTACCACTGCCACCTGATCGTTCTGGGTTTTCTTCCACCTCACATTTCCTGTTTGCTTTCGCCTGCTGCTCTGTAGGACGAATGACCTGTGGACTCGCTGAGAAGGATGAAAATTATAAGTTTGAGTGGAGAGACTTGTTTTATATGTATGTGTAATAAATGTGAATAAACTTACAGAGAACAACTGCAGTGATGCTTTGTGACTTCACCACTGGAGTCTGTTGTGGTCCTTCTGGTCCCAGTTCTAGCGTCACTTCACACCAGTACTGATTTCTGTTATGCTGTTTGCAGGGGATGATGCTTATATTGAAGCTTTCGTTCACTGGTGTCTTCTCTGTGATGTCGGACTGGAGTTGAGCCAGTGTGGTCTGTCCTCTGTAAAAGGTCACAAGGACTTTTTCAATGGGTGCCACATCCTGAACGGTGCACTGCAGATTGTACTGGTATCCCTCAAACATCGGCCCAGTATGATTCACAAATTTGATGGAGACCTTTTGTGGAGGCTCTGTGGAGACGAGAGTGACTGGTCAACCAGGCAGAAAGACTTGATCCCTAGTTTCACGTGTTGGATTAAAACTGTTAACTTACGGTAAACGATTAAGGAGAGGTCTATGTTGCACTGCCCTGCCACATCAGAGACTGCGAAGCATGTAGGTTTAATGCCCCATTCAGTTATGTTGTCCACACTCCAGATCAGATAATCATTGAAAGTTGGCAGAGTATCCTCCTAGAGTTGCATAAGTAAGAAATTAAAAAGCTGTTGAATGTTTAAAAGAACACTATATAAAAAATACAAATTACAATATGTGGTACACCTGGTAATTGGGAACACCTGCTCAATGTGACAAAAAACAGTTGCCCATTAATAGAGTTGCTGATCTGAATTGTTGGGTTTTGTCCTTTTTAATCTGACATATGAGTGATGGAAATTGGAGTTATATCTCTGAGAAATCCCCAAGTATGTTAATTGCCATAATGGTGAATATGACAGGTGGTGTCTTTTAGAAGCAAGGGTATGGATGGTTTCACTATGAATAACTCTGTTAAAGTTTGACAGTTTAAAAATGTTTTGCAATATAAACTTTTTTTTCCACCTCACTAAGAAAAAAATTAAATGAAAAATATTCTGTAGCACTTTTACAGTAAGGGTGCCTTGATGAATGTTAGTTAATGTATTAACTGTTAAACCATTAATCCTTATGCATTACTTAGCATTAGTTAGCGTATTAGTGCATTAAGCAGTTAATGTTTACTATTCAACCTTAATGCATTAATAAGCATTAATAAAAGTAATTAAATAATGTAATTAATCTTTATGTGTGCATTCCTCAGCATCAAATACTACACTAGGTAATATTTGTAAGCGCCTAATGTTTAATTTAGTAATGAGGTTTTTTCTATGCTCTTGATTTGCATTGTTCAAATAGAGTGAATTATAACCAGATTTATCATAATATTACATTCTTAGTGGAAATTTACCTTGTAAGATGACACACCAACTTTTATTTAGATACATACAGGTCAATACCTCAGTCATTACAGAAAACAAGACATGAACACTATCCTAGTAAGAGCACCCAGGCCTCCACCCAAAGTGTCTGTTAACTTTATAAGAGTTAGGAGGGACTGGTGCTACACCTGAATAAGTTATGTCCGTTTTGAAACTCATCTTAATATTTGTAAGGCTGTTGTTCACTGCCTGTATCATAATCCTTGTGTTTTTTTTCTTTTTTTGTCATTGTTTCTATTGCAGATTGCAGCAGTGCAATTTGCTGCAGCTCGGATGAGAAGATGCTGAGTCTTTGGACTGTTAGAAGTTCAAATTTCCTTTCAGACTACATGATGAAGAACTGCTGTCCTATTACAAAAATATTTCAGACTGCAAATACTGTTTGTTTGTTTTTTCGATCCCCATTAGCTACTGAGATAACAGTCGCTATTCTTCCTGTTCTGGCTGATTATTGAAGAACTAACCACAGACTGAGAACATGGGCATATTATCAAGTCAATCACCAGTTTACATAGAAGCTGCCTAATTATTATTAGGTTATTTTGACATCTGTCACTATACTGTAATATTTTCTCAAATATAAATTATATCTACCTTTTGTAGATGTGTCTAGTCAGTTGCCACATAACTACTACAATATTAGCATAACTACTACAATATTAGCAGACACTACCAAATAGTGCTATGTTATTGTCAAACTAGTTTCTCTTTTATTAATGCATTACGTAAGTGTAGGAGAAATGCAGGTGGAGGTGAAGTGTGTGTGTGTGTGTGTGTGTGTGTGTGTGTGTGTGTGTGTGTGTGTGTGTGTGTGTGTGTGTGTGTGTGT
>JBBBVU010000004.1:20893842-20905649 GCA_037177055.1 Atherinosoma microstoma
TTGAATTGTCCTGTACATGAAATGTGCTATACAAATAAACTTGCCTTGCCTTGCCTTGCCTTGCCTTGCCTTGCCATAGTACACTGTCTGATTTCAAACTAAACTTACAATATAACATGCAACCTGAGTACATATGTAATACTGGCTTTACACATGTTTATTGAAGCAAAAAAATAATAATTTATACATAATTAACCAATATCAAATGGTGAAAACCAAAATTTAATACCAATTTTCTCTTTTATGTCTTTTGTGCCATGCTCCCCCTGTGCCGCTTTTGCTTTCTCAAAACCATAGATTTACCTTTTTAGAGATTTTTTCATGGATGACTCATTTTTTATACCTGGGAAAAGAGTTGATCTTTTTTTTATTATTTAGCACATAAGAGTTACAGATATAATGTAAAAAAACACGAAAAACACAGTCTTTCAGATGCTGTGTGATCATGCAAACAGCATGTGCGTGGGAGAGGTAGAAGCCAAATAAGCTTTTAACGGCGCCACTCCCAAGAAAACTAAACAATTACATCAGAAACAATACATACAAAATATAAAGTAATGAACACGCATACAATCAATTACTGTTTATTGTACTTTAGTCAGGGCAAGTTCTCGGCTATCAACTTCTGTTTTAGTTTATTTTTATACATGGATGAATCCAGAAGATATAAATGTCTAGTCCATAGTTTAGCACCATGTCTGATCGACAGTTGATTGCCAGATGTTTTAAGGAATGGCATATGCAGGTGTAATTTTGACAACTGCCTAGAATAACAGTGGAACTGGTAATTATTTGAAAATGAATGTTTTATAGGGAGGCCAGTCATAAATAAAAATGTACAGGTCAGAAGAATGTTAATATAAAAAAATATTTGTTGAATATTTGCTGTTAGCAACAGATGAAGGCTACAGATGATGCTTATACCTTAATGACCAAAAAATATCTGTTTTTTGGCACTTTTGCTTCAAAATAACCACACAAGCATATAATACAGAAAGTTCTTAATTCAGTGTGGTCAAACGGACAAAAAGTCACAGAAGGTTATTTGAATTTGAGGTTGATGGACTTGGGCCAAGCTCTCAGTGATACATAGCAGCAACCATCTTGTTCTGAACATGTCTTGAGCACTCCACTGTCACTTTTCAAAAATCCTTCTAGGTAGGATTAGTTTCTAACATTGACCAGGAACTATATTCAGTAAACTTAATCTATTTATCCTTAAACTTTACCAAAAATAATTGAAAATGTGAGTGGATACAAAGGTAAACAACCAAGAAATTAAAGGAAAGTTGGTAGTCTCTAAATCAAGTCTTTGCCAATTAGGACATTGTTGCTTGTTCATAAATAACAATAATTTTTCCTGCATTTTGCTGTCTGTGTTACATATTGATGTTAAAAAAAGTTTTACTGGCTTCAATCTGTCATGAAGTTACCACAGGGATATGGGGTTGGGGGATTGTGGCTTCAGACTGAGATCTGGATGGACCCAGTGTCTCTCTGTGGCAATCTGCAGAAACGGCTTGAATCTTTCCGTATTGATTGATTTAAACCAGAATCCCCTTTATCTGTTCTCCTTATTCTTTCAATTTTTCTCACAGTGTACTGCTGGTGAATTGTTTTGATCCTTTTTATGAATGCTTTATTTCAGTGAAGATTTGAACAAATCGAGTTGTAATCAAGTCTGGGTGCTGGAAAGTTTGTAACTAAGGGGGAAAATACCTGTTTTAGTGTTGAATAAGCCTTTTCTTTAGTACTTTCAGGTAAATATTGTTTGGAAATTTGACACAGTTTAGAAGGAGAAACTCAGAGAAAACCAGAAGCCAGATGGATTCTTTTTCTTATCACTGTACATGTAGAATTAGTACATGTAAAGCAGTCATGATATTAACACCGATTATATAATAAATTAAGAATTAAAGTACAGATTACATTGATGAATGTCTTTGTGTATTTATTTTGGCATCATGAACTCATGAGTCACATTCTCCTGTCTTTGCGAAACATAACCAAGGGTCAACTGAATTTTGCCATCTTGTGAAATAATACCCTTTTTGCTGATGTATTGTATACCATTGTTTCATAGAGTACTGAATACACCCAGTGTGTTCCTCTGAGGAAGGAAGGACACCCTGCCCAAGAACTCACTCCTCTTTTGAATTGACCATTGTTCCATCAAATCCTGAGGTTGTTCTCTTGCCTATCAGATGATCTCACTCACAGGAGGCATGCTGGCTGTCAAGATTTATTGTTATTTTTCCCATTTGCCACTCTGCCAGTTGCTTGCAGTTATGCTTACACAGATAGTCTCATCTAAGGGGTTAAATACCATCTACAATGTAAACTTGAATTAAATTGAATTAAATCTATATTTCCTGATTTGCAGATGTACTGTGATGGAAGAAGCACTAAAACCCTTTTGTTGTGAAAAATTAACTATAATTTGTCCATCATGAATTTAACCGAAGGCTAAATAAATACCAAATACATAGTCTTTATTATGCTACCAATTATATTACCAGATCATTCATTGGTTATGCATATAGTACACAGCTTTTAACTTTCTTTTTTTTTTTTTTAAAAAAAAGCTATTCTCTTGATGAATTTGCATCGAATTGTTTCAAATATACAAGGTTATCCAAGCAGTTAAAAGTCATATCATCTTGCCTAAAATAATAGCATTGTAAGAGTCTATTCAATTAAGAAAACAGTATGGTTGCATTGCTTACATCCCCTTTTGAAGATGAGGGGCAGCAAGTTCTATGCTCTTTCTGACAAAAGCTTTTCCTATTTCCGATCATCTGATCTTTTTCTATGCTGAGCAGGTTTGTCTGATTAAACACTCTCAAAGCACTCATCCAGATGCTGTTTCACTCACCTGAGCCAAAGAGGCGAATCAGCACAAGTGTGATCGGCCATCCAGGAGCACACATCCTTCATCAGTTCCCTTCTCTGGCTTCTGCTAAGACGTCACGTAAAAGCACACCTGTTAACTGTTGATGCCGAGACACAGACGGAGACCTCTGACAAAACACTGGGTGCTTCTGGTTTTTATCGACATGTGGGTGTGCGCATTTGCTTTGCTTCTGTGTGTCTGAAGCTGATGATCAGGCAGTTCCTTTGCTCTGGCTGAAACCCACCCTGGGCGTTCTCTGTTGGTATATCAGAAGAGGAAGGAAGGGAGGGTCAAGGATAATTCAGTGCAATGCTGCGGTGTAGAGGCCCAGAACAAGTGTGTGTATGTGAGCACTTAGACCGCAACTTGCTGCTACTGAACTTTGGAGAATGCAAAAAAAAGAAAAAGGACAGAAAAACCAGCATCATAAGTATCACAGCGGATATCATTTTGATCTTTTTTTCAGCTCCATCTCCACACCATTACATGTAAAGAATATTTACATCTTATCCTCACTTTGTGTATCTATGTAGATAAAGATAAGCTAAATAAAGATGCTTATCTTTGTTTCCAAAGACAAGGATTGTGAATTACAGGGAAACAAACGAGAGTGGAAACAATGGATGTAAATGCTTCCACACAAATACACTGTATGATAAAATAAATGACCAATCTACATTTGATTTTGCTCTGGGGAATAGTAAACAATGCTGGGCCAGCCCAGCTGATGCTGATCTCCAATAAAAAAAGGTAACCGGAAAAGATTTCATGGACTTTGATGAAGGGTTCATCACTGGGACACAGATCACAAACCTCAGTCACATTACACTACTCGACTGGCTGGTGTCTTAACAGAAATAATTACAGAGGAGACATCTGCATTTAGACTTATGGGAAATAGGGTTAGTTCATATGGGTCCAAATTGTGGTTATGAACCCCTGGTTTCACATGTTAGCCAAATACTTACTCCATCCTTACTGTATCTGTGGCTCTTGTCCTGCAGGTTTAAGATTTAGGTTTGTGTGTTGTGCAATCCTATATAAATTGGTCTATGTCTGATACCTAAACAGGATCTGGGAAGTTTATTTCAACTGTTCAGTAATGTTTGAAACTTATATCCTTTTTGTGTTTCTTGTGTACTGTTTTGATCGTCTGTTCTAACTATAATTTTTGTGGTCATTATGTTTGTATGGGTCAGGCTGGGTCGGCTGGGTGTAGCATCCTGATACTTGGACGGTGTTTCATTGTGAGGCTTTCTCTTTTTTTCATTTCCAGTATAACTGTTAAACAGTATAAATGTTAAAATAAAATATTTTGTAAATTATTTGTATGAGCCAAAAATCATCTTAATATTTTTTCTCATAAGTTTTGCATTAGTGTCATGAGGATGTCTTTTATTTTGATCTATTATATTGAACAGTATATCAAGTATTTATTTTGACTCAATATTTAATGTATAGTAGGACCTAACTCTTTTCATGGTAATTGTTTACTGTAGCTTTAAGGGACAACCAAGTCTACCTGTTGTGCAGTGGAGTTTGGTTTTTGGTACAGAAGTAGCTGTGGAGCCACACGGTTTTCTTACCGTGTCTTGTCTGTTTTAGGTTATTCAGAAGCCAAGTAATTTCTTGTAACTGAAATGGTTTTTCTTTTTGTGACACTTGAGGAATAAACCTTTTACTTTTCTTAAAACCAAGACCGAGTGGGACTGGATAATTAAAACGGCATGAGAGACACATGTAGGCCACGACTAACAGCTAATTCTCATCTGCGGCAGTAACATCATCTATACTGGAACATCTGTCAGTGTGCTGTAGAATCTGTGTGCTTTACACTTAATTTCTTGTTTAGAAATATAACCTCCAGATGGCGTTGTGGAACAAGGGTTTTGACTTATGGCAGGCTATTATTTGAATTCCTTTGATAGTAAGCCTAACCCTCCAGTCCAGCAAGCAAAAGGAGAAGAAAAATAAATAATTAGAGTTAAATTTTCAAGAAAACTATTGGAAAATCCTGTTAGAAAATAATTAAAATACCAAATTGTTTTCTCAAGTTTATCGGCCATATGTTTTTTAGTTGTTGTTCAAATTACGTTGAGAGTTTTTGTAAAACAAGTCATGTTAAGTTCACCTGACAGTGGTCTTTTATGATTTATGTTAAAGGATTTTTTTTTTTTACAGAAAATAATATACATTTGTAAAGTTTGCATTTATCAATTGTGATTATGATTAATTAGGTGCCAATCAAATGTTTTTAAAAACATATGAAATGGATCTAGATACGTAAATAATTTATTAATTTGCTGATCTTGATAACATTTTGTTTAAAACCAAGATCATTACTCAATGTTTCAAATCTGGCAAACCATAGACATATCTGAGTAGGGAAAACCATTGTCAAAAGGTGAGGTAAAACCAGGCGTTTCTCTGGAGTAGATGTGGTAGATTTTTTTCTGTTTAACACAATAGATATTATTCATATTATATTACTCTGGTTTAAAAGACGTCCCTGTATGAAGACCTAATTTGTCCATAAGTAGATCTAGATAATTCTTATATAGGCCTTAAATAGAAATGACACAGAGTGTAGATTTTAAACAGTATTTTGAAACATAATGCCATGAGAACGAACAGTCAATGAATGACCACTTATTTTAAAGGTTTTAAGAAATACATTGCACCAGTGAACAAGTGCCCGAAATTAAAAGCAAAACACACAAACAAAACAGGTGTTCATTATCACTATTAAGTAATTCCTGGTGACCATTTTAACCCTTATGCCCTCCTCAAGAGACTTTTGTCCTTTTTTATTAACTTTTTTCTTCATTTGGTGATCATTTAGGCAGTGCAACAGTTAGGAGTGTGAATTTTTGCAGTAAGTCTTGTATTTAGTCAAATTTTTAAAATCCATTGTCTTTTTCTCCCTATGTCTTTTATACTCTATGGAAGAATTTGGCATCCTCTGGTGATCCTCGTGGCTAAATGTGTCCCTGCTATAAAATTTCCATTCATGAATATTTTTTATAAGATAGATAGGTGTTTGATGGTGATTAGACACTTGGATATGATCAAAATAAAAATTTGATTCCATTTGTATTTTTTCATATCAGATACAACCTCATGGTGACCCTTTTGGACGAAAGTGTCCCATATAATTCCATTAAAGCCACAGTTTCTAATCTACCCATTATTATAATGTAATGCAAATATTTTTGATGTCAGCATTTAATTTAGAAGACAAATTACATTTTTTCGGGATTCCATCAATTTCAACTGTTTTACCATTGTAGATGGATGCAGGAAAATCTGGTATTTTTTATCATATTATGAAGTTGTTAGTTTATATCTGATACTACATAAAACAATAGCTACAAATTAAATCAAATACATTTTGTTTATGATCTTTGACATATCCAAGTGTCTAATCACCAGACCCATCTATATAAAACTTATATGGAAAATAATTCCATTCGTGTGTCTTTTTTATTGAATGTGGCAGTACTTTGGATATTCAGACCAGCATTTAAAGCGTTAAAATACTGGAAATTATTCAATGTTTGGTATTTTTGAGTAGGACAGAAGTTGTTTAGGTGATTAATGAAAAAAATCCGAAAAAATATTAATGTATGATGATTCTATAGCAGTTTTTTATGTGGGGACACTTTTGGCCACGAAGATCCACAGAGGATGCCAAGTTTGAGGAGGGCACAAGGGTTAAAAGAGTGTTACAGTCTGTTCAGCCCCAAACTGCAGGAGATCATAGTAGATACCTTTCCTCCATTCAGTCCTGTTGAAAATCGATAACTTGCCATGACCAATATGGCCGCATCCTTAAGCGGGTAGCCTACGCGACGTCCACGTTGGTCTAGTTTTATGCATGGCAAACGCCCCACTTTAAACCGAAAGTTAAAAAAAAAAAAAAAAAAAAAACTTCTCGCCATTTTATACATGAAGTTGGCGGTCTGTCTACAGCTCACAGTGACACGGTAAGTTAACCTACTGTAGTTGCTTTTGATCCTCTGAGGGCAGTCTGTAGACCTCGTGTTGATTGTAAACAGCTTGGTGCTCTGCTTCTTCAAAGATAAAAAAAAAACGTAAGTAGATCAAAGCTAGAAGCGGCAGTCTCTTTATAAACCTGAATGTACAGTTTGTCGACGTTTTTATCCAGTTTTCTTAATATGAGTTGCTTTAAAATGCATATCCATTACCATGAAAAATAAGATTAATTGCACAGGAAAGTTCTAGTTTCTTAAGTCAGACCAGATGATGACGACGAGTCTTTTGTTCATCTATTAGTCACTTACTTTTCAAGATGGGCTATGTTAAGGAAAAGAAACAACCAAATTATCACCCAAATTGTGTAGCCTATAAATGTAGAATAAAGGTAATAACAATGTAGCTCTAGCGGTGGCTCATCTGGTTTTAAAATTGTTTATACACTTTTGCACTTCCTCATTCTCCGGGATCTCCGTGTGTGTGGGTGTGTGTGTGTGTGTGTGCGTGTGGCAAACTGCTGTAGACATATTCACTGCTGCTATATATTTAACTCTGATGTTTGCTTTATGCTATCTAAAGAAAGAAAATCACACAAAACAATACTCCTGTAGGCCTAAACATTATATCTGTAACGCTTGGCGTCCAGCTGAGAGGAAGGAATTGTCGGAAAAGTAGGAACTCTTTGATCTTAAGACATCCCAGATGCCGGGAAATAGATAGCCCAAAATATTTTGATTAGACTCTTGTCCCAACTTCATAAAATATGGTATTAGATAATCAGGAAGACTCTCGTGATAGATGCTGCTGAGAATATGAAGCAAAACTCCTTTATTCTTCTTCTTATTATTATTATTAGTAGTAGTAGTAGTATTAATGATAATAATAATAGTAGTAATAATAATAATAATATTCATTGGTGGCATACAATCATTTGTTGCTTAATTTAGAGTGACAATCTTTGTCCCTGTATATTGACTTAATAAAAATTACTTGTTTATTGTTAAAATTATAAGCAATGATGATTTACATCCTACTACCTTTTATTCCTGGAAACATTGCAAGAAGTAATTCATGTTCAACATCAACAATTTATTAAAATACTGAATCATATTTCTACCTTAAGGGTGGGCAGCTGATTCTTAGAGAGAAACTGTTTGAAAAGAGTGATGTAGGATATCAATCTTCTTTTTACAAAGCAAATGAAGTGTTGTGAAGGTATTAAAGAGAACCTGAAAACTAATTTCCTCTTTCATCTGTCCAGTGAACAGACATGCTGGTTCCACAGCTGCTCTTAGAAACTCTGGAGGACATACTCGAAGATGACTTCAAAAAATTTAAATGGTACCTCACATTAAAGGTCTCTGACAGCTGTCAACCAATTCCAAGGGCCCGTGTAGAACATGCATCTCGGCTTGAAGCTGTAAGTAAAATGATAGAAAGCTACGGTGAAGAGATGGCTGTGCAAGTCGCTGAAGACATCCTGAAGATGATGCAGCAGATTAATGCTGCAAAGAGTTTAAGGACTGCATACACAGGTAATTGTGACATGTAACCCTGAATCCAGCATTTACCACCTTTGACCATGCATCTTTTAATCTCCATCTTTCCATCTGTCTTTTCCTATGCAGAGGGGATAAAACCAGCATCCTCCACCACTTCCTCCAGTGCGACGCCTGCTTCTGCTCCAGCTTCAATATCAGCTCAGGAAAAATCTGTGATCATCGCTCCTACGCTCCACAGTTGTACCACAGGATCATTGAACATAACCATCAATAAGCCATGATCAAACACTTTTAACCCGGTGGAATCACAAGAAAATGCAAAAAATTTAAAACCATGTTTTTAAATTTAGATTTATTTTAGTTTTAACAATAATATTTCTTCAGTGTGGTGATAATGTTTATGTGATGTACCTGGTTGAACCCTTTTACCCCTGTGAACTATTTCAGCTACTGGCCAGTAAAATGAAACTATTTTCTCAGAGCAAGTTAAGTTTTTTTTTATTTTTTTTATTGTGTTTCACTTTTCACGTAATTTTTTTAAATTATTTCCTAATATATTACATTCTTTTCCACATAAAATTATTGTAAGCAACTGTTAACTGTTTACTTTTTGTCAGCCTTCATGTATACAGAGCTCGATAGTAGCTCCAGGGACGAATCTCAAATCTTCTGATGGGTCAGATCAGCTGCAATGGCTGAGATATAAAAACTGAGATCCTCCATGACTTCAGATAACATAAAGAAAAAGTCATTGGGAAATGTCTATAGTAGTCCCGGTATCTATTGCTATAACTTAGACACAGAGCTCTTAAAGGTCCAAGTTTATGGGCCAGTAGTGGAGGACCTTAGCCAGAGGTTTCCACCTTTTGTCACCTTTTTTTACATTAAAGCTAAGTCTCTGGTTTTGTGCCATTATCATGTTTTACACAAATCTTCTCATTCTTTTAGAAGTGTGTTGGTCTACATGTAATATTCTTTCTACAGTTTAGTGATAGATAATGTGAACATTGTATCTTCAGGATGGATTCTTTCTAACAAGAGACAGTTAAACACATGTTGCTAGAAAAAAAACTCCTGAGACTCCCATAGTAGAGATTTTTATTTATTTTGAGAAAGCCATGTTTTAATTAAGATTCAAGTTTAATTTCACTTTAAAATATGGTGAGATGTGAACAAGAACAGGACCAAAGAATTTAAACATATCTGGTTCAGCCATCAATCATTTAATTTTTCTACAACTATGATTTTCCTGCTGTAACAAGTAATAATGTCTGATGTGTATTAAGTGTTGCTCTTTGGCTTGAACCCATCTTACATGTCAATTTTTCTGTGTGTACTCGTATCTCCAGCTGGTGTCGGCAGGTGGTACTAAGACTACAATGATGTGACATCACTTGTGCACCACAGGCTTCAGACATTTCTGTGGACCTGTAATATACATCCAGTTCTTAATTCAGTCCAAGGAACATCTCAGTGTGGAGTGGCACAGCATTCATTAAAATCAGAATTTTTCAACTACTCCTTTTTCTATTTTGTGTGTATTAAAGTGTTTCTGCTTAAAACTTGTTGATACTGAGTAAATGTAATATTTGGGAATAGAGTGAAGCTGAATATTTGCCTCTCTTGCTTGCAGTTATGGCATACAAGGTGCATTATCAAACATAAAGGGATTTTCTTGCAGATGCTTTTTTCAGCTACTCAGTTATTTCAATCATTTCAATTATCTTTCAGCTCTTTCTAACACACATCTAATAATTGTGTGCCATGGAATGCATCAGCTAAAGATATTTAGCGGCCGCCAATGTATCCATGTTGTGGATAAAATCTTTGGAAAAAGGAAAACCATGAACTTAAACAGAGACGACAAAAATATCTAGGTTCACTTTCAGAAAGCCATCTTCTATTTGAGAAAATAGTCAGAATTCTGACTTTTTTCTCAGAATTCTCACTTTTTCCCCAAAAATAAAAACATTTATTTATTTTTTCTGAAAAAAGTCAGAATTCTGACTTTTTTCTCAGAATTCTATTTTTTCCTTCAGTACCCCTCTTCCGTATTAGAGAAACATCTCTTTTAAAAAGAATTTCCTGTTGAAAAGGTGTCAGAAGTGCAGATTCCTGATCTGGAGACTGGATTTTCTAGGTATTCGTTATTTATTAAGTATAATTTGACAATTTTGCTGTAATTCTATTAAAGAAGTTATTATTTAAAAAATCTGTTATTTTATGAAGTTATACACTTATTTATTGTGATTAATTCATTTATTATTAATCTATCATAACGTATGCTAGAGTTGGATTCTCTCTTGCTGCCACAACTACTTTGACTCTTGATGACATAGATTCAACACAGTTTGGAAACATTCCTCAGAGATTTTGCTCCACATTGACATGATAGTGTCACACAGTCGCTGCAAATTTGGCAGCTGCACATCCATGAGGCAAATCTCCCAATTCATCATTTCCCAAAGGTGCTCTATTGGATTGAGATCTATGCTGTTGAGGCCCCCGAGTAGTGAACTCATGTCAATGTTAAAGAAACCCCTTTGAGATGATTAGATTTGTGTGACATGCTGCACTATTAGACCCATTAGAAAATGGGTACACTGTTGTCATAAGGAAATGGATATGGTCAGCAATAATACTCAAGTAGGCTGTGATGTCTATGATGCTCAGTTTGTACTACGAGGCCCAAATTTTGCCAAGAAAATATCCTCCACAACGTCACACCACCAGCAGCTTTCATGTTGTTTATGCCAAATTCTGACATTACCATCTGAACGTTGCAGCTGAAATTTAGACTCATCAGATCAGGTAGCCTCTTTCCATTCTAATTTTCCAATTTTGGTGAATGTACAAAATTGATCTTGTTTTCTGCCCTTGGCTGATGAGTTGCATACCCAACATGTGGTCTTCTGCTGTACCCATCTGCTTCAAGGTTTGTTCAGAGATCATATTCTGCATATCTTGGTTGTATCCAGTGGGTATTAGGTTACTGTTGCTGTTGTCACCAGCCTGCCCCTTCTCCTCCTTTGCCATCAAAAAGGGATTTTGGTCCAGATGACTGCTGCTCATCAGATTCTCTTTTTTCTGACCGTTCTCTGTAAATCCTCAAGATGGTTGTGCATGAAAATCCAGTAGATCAGCAGTGTCTGAAATGCTTGGATCAGCTTGTGGCACCAATAATCATGCCCTGTTCAAAGTCACTTGAATGATTGAATGACTGATGCTCAGTTTGAACATTAGCAAGTTGTTGTCTTCATTCAGTTTTTATACCAGTTGGTATATCACGTTTTGGTGAATTAGGCTACTGCAAGTAACTAGTTTGGAGTGTGGATCAGGATAATAATAATAATAATAATAATAATAATAATAATAATAATAATAATAATAATAATAATAATAATGATGATGATGAT
>JBBBVU010000004.1:20907321-20932839 GCA_037177055.1 Atherinosoma microstoma
ATAATAATAATAATAATAATAATAATAATAATAATAATAATAATAATAATAATAATACAAGTAGGCTAAATTATCTGTACAAAATTAATAAAAAATCTCCAATTACATTTATTTTTTAAATGGGTTGAGGGTCTTTACAACTTTAGAATACTTTTTAATCTCACAAATGAAGTGAAAAGGGTTTATTGTTAGTATATTTACATTTATGAACATAACATTTCGCCAAGATAAATATTAGATTTATTACATAATATTTATTGTCTTTTTTGTGTTCATAATAACCTAAAGGGTGTGCTATTGACTGTACATTAGGAGTCTACTTAATAAAGTGACCGGTGAGTGCACATTCGTACATACATCACTGATGGCTGGAAACATGACTACCCCGGGGACGTGGAGGGTCATATGAATGTTCACAACCGGAAGCTTGGTGTCAGAGGAGAAACCACGTGACCAAATCTAGGACAATTTTTCTAAGGTATTGACAGAACGCAGGAGCTGGACCTTGTTGTTTTTCTCTTTTTTTCTCTTTCTTTTACAGGGCAGCAACATATGATTAATCCTCTTTCATATGGACAGCCTTTAGAACTTATTCATTTCCTCCCAAAATCTAAAACACATATTTTCTGACGGCTTTGAAAAACAAATTTAAAGAAAAAATAACCGCATTAAATTTCGCCACAGTTGACGATGGTGTCCGATCCTTGTACAATGCTGTCCCGAATCATGACTAGGAAGTAAGATATTGCCATCGTTAACAAGCTAGCTGGTATCTTACGCGATGAAAGCACAAAAGAATCGCAGAGTTTAAAAAACGCAATTAGAATTTAGTAATTGACTACTTAATTCCACTGTTACGTTGTTGTTTTTTTTTAGCGCGACTCTGTATCTGACTGACGAACAGTGAAGACTGCTAGCCATCTTGTTATTTAGCCATCTGGCTGGATTGTGGATTGCTAACATCACCAGTTAGATACCGTTAGCAAGTTTGGTTATGGCCGTGGCACACAAATACTGTTGTGTGGCTGGATTTGTACTTCTATTGCTGCTGTCGGTGTGCAACGCAAGGATACATCAGCTCACCCTGAAGGTAAGTTGACAGAAATGTATTAGTTGTGTCACCTTTGGCCAGGTAGCTATCATCGTGGAGTGCAATGCACATCTACACGGCATTTTATTAGCTCGCTGATAACTGATGATTCGTTTCAATGACATAAAGTTGGTCAAAATTGTGTCATGTTGCTGTAACCGTGTCAAACTTTTGCTAGTTTGAAAAGGAAAGTCAGCCAAAGCATACGAAGTAGGCCACCGCTTATTGTTTGCTCTTCAGTTGTAGTAAGGTGTTTAACTAAACAGATTGTCATGTCTCTGTCCTTGTTTGTTTTTTCTTCTCAGAATGAAACGCGGTTTGCCGTCGACCTCAACAACTTTGGCTTCTATGCTAACGGGACTTTGAATGTGAACATGACTTCCCTGTTGCTCCAAGAAAAGCTTGTCAACTACAGCACGTACCCGGTACCAAGAGCTTGTTTTTGTTCTTTTTGTGTTTGTGTTTATTTAAGAAGGTGGGTTTAGCTACTACTGGAATTTTCAAATACCCTATGTGTTCTTTTTGGTCGTTCGTAGTTAAAAGAAATCGACAAGTAGGCTATGTACACACAGTAACCAATTTGTGTGATACAATCTATTGCCAGAAATTCTACATTTACTAAATGTATGAAGATCACTTTTCTATTTTTTACCGAGTATTAGTACATATGTCATTGCTACATGTGATGATGTACCAGACTACATTTTATTGATAGCTGTTTCACTGTCCCCGTTTTATTATTGACAATAAATCTCGTCAAAAGATTCAAAAACAATATTTGATTGGTCCTGAAGCCTGTGCTCAGGTTGGCATTGCATTGAAATAGCTGTAAAACATATGTTAATCTAAATTTTTCATTTAATTTTGAGAACTGAAGCACCTCGAATTATATAGTCAATGTGTTTGTTTAGATGGACAGAAATATCATTACAGTAACCAGATTAGGACTTTGATCTTAGTGTATTTTCACATTTTTGTTGTAACAGGCAGACATGTTGGCTGCAAGAAATCAGATTTCTTTGTTTGGTACCCTGACATAAGGATTCAAAAGAGCAGGTTACCAAGTAAAAGCCAGAGTATTCATCTGTGAAACTTGATCTGACAATGCATAAGACAAAGTAATGTCAAAGAAATGGTAGCTCATTTCTTTCTAAAGCTAAGTGAAATACATAACTGAAGATGAGAATTTGTTAATAGCAATGCAAAAGAGAGCAAAAATGACATGATCTCATGTTTCAACCTGCTACTTCCAAGGTATATGAAATGCACCTTAAAGTCCTGTCCAAACAAAAAATGACAGCTTCGTAAAGAAAGAAGAACGGCCGCTAGGAGTGAGGGAGTAGTCCAAGATGAGTAAAACTGTGTTTTGAGGGACACGGACAATATGGAAGGTTTTGGATAAGCACACACATTATTATTGCATACTAGTGAGATGTAATGTGACCATGATTTATAATTGGTCTTCTCTGTTACATGTTGATGTAAGTATGAGTGGAATTTCCTATGTGCATCTCATATGAATTGTCTAAGTTGAAATAAGATGATGGGCAGAATATATTTGTATTATTTTAGACTGTGTGATTCAGAGGTGCCCAAGCCAGGTCCTCAAGATCCTCAATCCTGCAACTTTTAGATGCGTCTCTCCTACAACACATGTGAAAGAGCTGAATGACATGTTGATGAGGGAATTCATTAATTTGATTTGACTGCCGCCCCAGAGAACTCCTCCATTAACTCCATTAAGCCAAAGAAGCCGAAGAAAAGATTTAATTAGCTATCATGTGGGGTGTTTTGAGCACCAGCCCTGAGACTACTGATTTCTCACGAAGAGCTATGCTGTTTTAAATGATCACATTCCATTCCAAGCACATGTTATATTACACATGTTAATAAATCCAAAAGCACACCTAACTTGATCCAGTATTAAAAAGGGGTTTTAGCTGTAATGTTCTGGTCATTTGTAACCCAACCAAAGTCATTTTAGTTTTTATAAGTATGGTTATTGAGGGGAAATATTGAAAGCTCTTATGTAAAGCCAGATCTGATACATGTTGAGTATTTATAGATGCATTAGCGTTGTGTCCGAGCCGTGGCTTTAAACTGGCTGTCAACATTTATATTTTCTTTAGGTTGGTTTCAGCTTGTCCAGATCACGTGTTAATGGAGTCTTGTCCTACACAGTAAGTACTGCACAATGTTTCTGTTGCTGGTGCATGTGTTTTTTTCAGGGATTTTAAGTATTGGATATGCAATTATGCTTTTATAGTTAAATGTTTAGTGTGTTATTTGGTGTAATGCTTTTACTGTTGGACACTTTATTCAGATATGTTCAAAGGTTTGATTGTTTCTTGTTTTTCTTCTAGGCAGAGGAGACAGAGGCATGTCCGCTCACTCTGGCAAAGCCAACCAACGATGAGCCTCTCATTCTTTTTCTTATTGACATATACAGCTGCAGGTGTGTAGATTTTAGTATCAGCATGTTTTTCATATTTAATAATGTAAATCTGATTGTGTTTTTTGTCACGATTGACTGAATCATTTGTGTTTGTGTAGTGTCAACGTGAAATCTATGGGAGTCCAAGACAACATCTTGATAGCAAAGGCAAAGCCTGAACCAAATAAAGGTCAGCATTGTTCACACTTTACATATCTTCAAATTCTACTGCAGAATGAAGGATGGCATCATTTTAAACTGACTAAACTGGTCCTTTAGGTCAGAGGAAGACCAGAGAGACTCCAGCTAAGGTTGACTCATCTGACAGTGGGAACAAAAATCCATCCCAATCGGAGGATGAGTTGAAAGCAAAGGAAAATGGAAATGTGCCCACGGATCAGAAGAAAGAGACAGAGTTAAACCCTGATGCAGAAGCTAAGAAAGTTGAGGGAAATGTGTTCTATGTAAGCTGTCTTTTGTGTCTGTATTTTTGTTTGTATCACTATTCATGACATAACCGCATGAACTTAACAATGAAGTCCATTTTCTTGTAGCTGGACAAGCCTACCCAGCTGACTTTGGCTCTGGACAATATAGGTGGCTCCTACAAATTCAGTGTAAGTGCAGTCTTCTTTTCTACTATATGTGATGCAGTATTTGACTGGTATGCTCATGTCCAAAACATTTTATCCACCCTGCACAGTTTGACATGGTGGTCGGCTTAAAGGCGCAGGGTCTGTACAGCCTCAAGTTTCACTACTGTCAGAACAGGGTGCCTGGAATCAAACTGCCTTACTCATTTAAAGTGAGTTCATTAGTTGTATAACACCTTTGTTCAGCTGTGTGCACGTGTTAATGTGAATGATAACCCCGCAGGTGGAAGTAACCGAAGAAAATCCAGGAAAGAACTATCTGTCTGCAGCAGAAATTCCCTTGTCTCGCCTTTACATTTGGATGGCCGGTGTCTTCTTCACTGCCGCCATGGTCTGGGTGTACACGCTCATGAAACACAGGTACATGTGCATGCACGTACATTGACATGAAAGTTTATTACGTTGGGCTGCAGAGTTTTAGAGTTTCCTTATTTCAGAATGTCTTTAGTGTTTTCGGGTTTGGGTTATTTGCAGAATCATATCTTTTGTAATTCCTACAAGGTTCTTACCACATGTCTTTGGAGCAAGATTAAGATGGTGCATTGTGTTAGCATTACATTTATGAGGAAGTTGCAGCTTGTTAGCTGTTAAGACTTGGTGTCTTTAGAAAAAAAAAAAATATTTACTCCACATATATCAAAGTCAGATCAGTAGCTACCAGCAGGGGGTTTAAAACAGTTTTAGATTTTTTTTTTTCAAGCACCTAGCATCAAATTTAGCAACCTTTTCAACAAACATCTGTTACTTTCTGTGCAAAATTTTATGTCCCTCTCTGCATCACAAATTGGGTCACCTCATATCACACATTATCATAAAATGGGCCTCCTCTAAAATTCAGCAGTAGCTAATTAGACTAAGAAACTGTGGTCACCTTCTGGACCACAGTCTGCATGACAGCTGAGAAATATGTGAATGTCTGTGTGTTCATGAAAAACTATATAAACATCTGAAATTGTTTACAGATACAGCGTGTTTAAGATCCACTGGCTGATGGCCGCTCTGGCATTCACCAAGTCCACATCCTTGGTTTTTCATAGTGTAAGAGCCCCATCACCATAGTGCAGATTAAAATCTAGCTTTATGCATCTTGTCTATGTTTGTCTTATGTACTCTTTTTTTTTTTTCTCTAACAGATCAACTATCACTTTATCAACACTCAGGGGCATCCTATTGAGGCCTGGGCTGTCATGTATTACATAACACATCTGTAAGTACAGTTTTTTGCACAATATGCTCAGTAATCTATTTCTTATTTGATTTTTATATGTGTTTGCATATACTAACCAGGCTCAAGGGAGCTCTCCTCTTCATCACACTGGCACTGATTGGCACTGGCTGGGCTTTTGTCAAATACATCCTGTCTGACAAGGAGAAGAAGATTTTCATGATAGTTATACCACTGCAGGTACTGTACTGTATGTATGTATAAAGGTTCTGTATTCATATTTGTCTGTGAGAATATATTTTTTCAAGGCTTGCTCTTCCGTCACCATCCAGGTTCTGGCTAATGTTGCTTACATCATCATTGAGTCTACAGAGGAGGGCTCCAGCGAATACTATCTGTGGAAGGAGATCCTTTTTCTGGTTGACCTGATCTGCTGCGGAGCCATCCTCTTCCCCGTTGTCTGGTAGGATGTGTGCTTAGTCTGTCCAAGCTCTATCAGTCACAGTTTCAATCATTTAGAATCGTTAAAGAATTCATTTAAGACTTGGCGTTTGATTAGGGTCTAATCTGCTTTGAGAGAAGAAAGTTGGGATAAGAAATGTCCCTCGTTTTTCTATGCCTTTTTGTTCGCACAAAATAGATTGAACTTATTGACAGCCTATTGGAAGATGTAAGATTGCAAAGAGACCAAAGGTATTGTTAGATTTTAGGTAGAACGAGAAGCTGGATGACTACGTCTTCTATTCAGACAAAGAAAAGTCGAGTCATTGAATAGCTTGCTGAAGTATTCCTAAATCTTTAGGTATAAAAAGATAAAACGGGGACAGTAATTGTTTTCATGTAATAACAAATTAACCTAGTAAAAACTGTATTGACCATAGATACTTGTTTCACCATAGTGCCAAATGTTTTCTTTAAAGGGATACTGTGTAACTTTTGGCCACTAGGGGGCTAAACCTCTAACTTCCCACAGGTCACACAACACAGTCGCAAAATTAAACAGTCTTCAGACACCATTTTCATCTTCTTACTTCGTTCAGCCATGACAAACTTTCAAGGAAAAAGTAGTACAAAGCAGAGCCCTCTGTGTATAGTGTTATTATATCTTAGTGTATTTTCTTCTATTCTATTTTATCCTTCATTTTTAAATAGTTTTATACCATCTTCTCCAGTGTCTTAATTCCCTGATGCGATTAGTGAGGGTTAGGACAGCGCTTTGAGGTGTGTGTGTGTGCGCGCGCACATATACAGTTGCTATGGGTGTGTGTGAATATGTTATGTATGTGAGATTTTTGGGTTTACAGTCTGGGGAATCTGATTGGTAAAGGGGTGGGGGGGGGCTTTTGTTTTTAATGTAAAGCACCTCGAGCTGCATTTTTATGTATGAAAAAGTGCCAAATACATAAAGTTTGATTGATTTATTGATATAGAGGGGGAGCTGTAAAGCAAAGCGCTCCAGGTAGGGCTGGACGATATGGCCTCAAATCTATATTGCGGTATAATTTTGAAGCATGTGCGGTAACGATATATATTTAGATATATTCTTTCTTCCATATATAAATGTCAAAATGACTGTTTCTGAACATACTCACACATCCCAGCTGAATAAACACTTATAAAAAAGTATAAAATGCCATTTTCAGGACATTAAAACTTAATTAAAAACTAAACATTTCAAGTAATTTTTAACGGATCTTTTGCATGGAGTTTTTTTGTTCTACCTTCAGTAAAAAATATGGAGTGATAAATATATCTTTGAGGTATTTTTGTAAAGATTAAATGCTCGGCCAAGACGGTTGTGACTCTTTCTAAATGAGCTTATTCAATAACTGAAATTAAACCATGAAGCCTTTCTGGTCCTTGACTTCTCCTGAAAATACACAAATTTTCATTTTAACAAGTTTATGGAAAGAATAGAATTTTCTACAGATTTCTGAGATGGCTCTTTATTACCACGGGATTTTGTGCAGTTCTATTTTTAGATTCCCGGATCAGATCAAAGGGATTTAGAGGAGCGTTTCGTGGAGTTTATGAGGGAAACACTGAATACTGTAACCACAATCTACAGTTTATGAGGTTAAAACGAAAATTTAGAAGTTCCACACAAAGCACACCAGTCACACTTCTCGTACTGCAGCACCGGACATGTGAAGCTGTCTGACTTGACACATGTCAAGCACTGTATATTTACCCCAGAAATCATCCATTATTACTCACATTAGACTAATATTTGGGTCAAAAGTTACACGGTATCCCTTTAATGTCAAACTTGACTGTCTTCACAGGTCCATCCGTCACCTACAGGAGGCTTCTAGCACAGATGGCAAAGGTAAAAAAAAAGAAAGTATTTTGATCACTAACATTGACAAGGTGATATAAATTGTTGGTTATTAATTGTGATCCATGTTTATTTCAGCTGCCATGAATTTGGAGAAGCTGAAGCTCTTCCGGCATTATTATGTGATGGTGAGAAAGACTGGAGTTGTGTAGAATCTTTGTCCCCTCATCAAATATGATTATTATTTTATTCCTCTTGAATTGAAACTGAGAGATGAGTATTAACTTCATGGTGTTGAACAGTAATACAGTTCAGTGGTTCCCTGAAGAGCACAGGGGGTCCCCAAAGCTTGAACATTCAAAGCCATTGTGATTAATGTCAAAATATTGTACCTATTTTAAGAAGAAAAAAAAAAAAGTATGGATATATGTTGTTAATTTAACTTTGGCTTTATCTAAGGACAGGACTCAGCCCTGAATCCAGTATTTATGGTGAGAATCCCCCTTTGGAAAGCATAAAACCAGCATGGTTTCAGCACGGGGTGGGGCAGGGGGTCCCTGGCTTTTTGATATTTGCGTGAAGGATTGCGTCAAGGAAAATAGGTTGGGAACCACTGATGCTGTGCTTTGATGTTTTTAATCATTTTAATTCTTCATTGTTTTGTGTTAAGTGTCACGCTTGCAGTGGATTTTACTGAGTCACAGCATTTGGCAAAACCTCTCCAGGCTTTTCGTTCAGCAGTCTTTGCTGCAGAGCCAGAACAAAAGCTTTCTTTTGTACTGGCTCTTTACATGTACTTTCTGACATTTTGGAAAATGCAAACTTTATACTCAACTGCAGAGCAGGACTTACTTACATTTAGCATGATGGTAATCAGAATATTTCACTGTAGATTAAAAACAGCCTTATTTTAATAATCATATACAGTAGTTATCTTTGTGTAACTATTTGTTTGTTTTTTTTTGCTTTTGTGTTTTCATTTTTAGATTGTGTGTTATATCTACTTTACAAGGATCATAGCCATTCTGCTCAAGATCACAATGCCTTTCCAGTGGCAGTGGTGCTATGAGGTAAGACAGCAGCGGTGTACAATAACAGTCTGACTTTACTGCAGAGGACTTTTTCATCAAAGGTCACAAAAGACATTCTGGAGCTGACTGAATCAACAATGACATGGCATTATTTTCTGATGTATGTCACCATAGTTGCTCATAAAAACATAATTTCTAACATAAGTCCTGAACTTGTGTTCATGAATGTCATTCTGGATTAATATCTCAGCAACTGATATTTATGTTTAAAATCATCTTGTGCAAGTAATCAGGAAAGTATTTGAAGAAAAAAAGTTTGATGGTAATTGTCAATTTATGATTAGATAAGATTGACTGGATTAAAATGCATACACTTCCTGTTTCTTCAGTTTCTGGTGGAGGTGTCTACTTTGATATTTTTTGTGTTGACGGGCTACAAGTTCCGACCAGCATCCAACAACCCCTACCTCCAGCTTCCCCAGGACGAGGAGGACGTAGAGATGGATGAAGTGTAAGCATGCACGTGTGTTTACAGCCTCATTTAACCCTTTAAATTCTAGCTTTGTCCTCCATTTTATTTTCTGTATTTTTGCATAAACATGACCGAAAACATAATCAGATTTCCTAATTCTTAAAAGTAGAATATTTAGTTAAGCCAGTGTTGCAAATGATCATTTTCCAATTTATTTTTTGTGGAAGATAATCCAATTATACGCACAATAACAGTTGATCAGTTCTTCACATCAACTTGAATGACTTTTAGTCCACTTTTCTGTAGATAACTGCTTCAACTCTAAAATCCTGAAACTGAGATGCACACTCCTGTTTGCAAAGAAAAAAATACAAAGACATTAAGACATCTGAAGGATCTTCCAGGCAGGCTTATTTCTTCAGGGAGTAAATGCCTTCTTCATGAATTGCACTAATTCCTAACTGTATTCCTGATGAATTTTCAAGAAGCTGAACTTTTTGATGCAATTATTCTGGGCGTCTTGTAAAAAATTAGAATTAACTTGGATCCTGTTCCCCTTAAAACTGTTATGAAAGCAGACTTAAGTATGGAGATTTGAATTAAATTAATATTTTGTATGCTTAAATATACAGAAAGATTCAGTTTGGACTCTGGGTGTAATGCAACAATACTGGAAGAGCTGTTCATATATTATTTGGATAAACATTAGACAAACTGATCCTTTGGCTGATCATCGTCTTTTGTTTTGTAATATGTGCGCACAGAGTGTTCATGTCAGCTTCCTGGATTTTACTGCAGACGTTGCAGCTTGCTGCCCTTATATTCCTCCCTCTATATAAAGTTTTTCACACCCTAAACTTACCGCGGCGCTGTAGCAGCAGCTGGATTCATGGCAGTGCCTTTGTTTTGATTGATTGCACGTGCACTGCAGGCCCGTCTGCGTTGCGTCTGAGGAAATGACAGCGCACGACACAGAGAGCAGACAGGAGATCAGACAGAGAATATCATGAAAAAAATAAGATTGTTCATGAGTCTTGAATCGCGAGTTCTAGTCAAGTCTCGAGTCTTTTGAGCGCGAGTCCGAGTCAAGTCTCAAGTCGCTGAAAATGCGACTAAGTCCGACTCGAGTCCGAATCCCAAACTTGAGTCCCCATCTCTGGTAAAGAGCCATTTTAAAAAAAAAAGAAAAAAAAAGTTGAGCCATGTAATAGAAAAAGGCATATCAAAATAATTTAAACACAGTACAGTTTTATAATTTTCCTGAACTGCTCATCAACAAACGGCTTCCTGAGCAAATATATCCACACTTTCAGGATATTCAATTTAATTCAGCTTTATTTGTATAACACCAATTGACAACAAAGACATATCAGGGCAGTTTACAGACAAAATCAATTCAAGCCAATTCATTATGATCCAATCAGTGTTCATATAAGCCATGCTGTGAAAAATAATAGCTAAGCTAACCGAGTTGAGGAAACCAACAGTTTGCAGCAAATACTGACTTCGATTCAAACCCCCATTTTGGTCATGCACAGGGTGGCGGATGACAGTAGAAAGGAAAAAAGTCCCCTATAGCAGGAAGGAGAAAAACTCCGGCAGAACCCGGTTCAGGGAGGGCGGTCATCTGGCTCAACCGGTTAGTGTGGAGAGGACAGGAAAGATATTTCTACAAGAGTTATTAATGCTATTTTGAATAGCTGTAACTACATAGATAATGTTAGCATTAGCAGCTATTTATTTGGCAGTGCAGGAGAAACTTTGCCAGTTCAGCTTAAAACTTTATTGTCTTACCCTCCAAGCTTCCTTGTCTGCATAGGTGATATTTTTTTGTTTATCTGAAGACGGTATTATCATTGAGTGAATATAGTTACTATTGGGTGTCTTGGTTAAAGTGGCTTTACAGAAAGGTAAAGTCCAGACAAAAGGGAATCTGCAGAAGAAGACCTGAAACATTTTTAACAGAGTGGCCTCACATTTACATTGTTACGTTATGTTCACTCTGCCAGACTGAAGGAGCTCAAATTCTTTCAGTTTCTGTCTGTCTGTAGCTAGCTAGCAGACAGATGGACACAGTAAATCTAGACATGTCCATCCCTCTATCAATCCTTTATTCAACTGATTTATTCATGTTTTGTTTTCGTTCTTCTTCAGAAATCAAATGTTCAATTATGATTCTCAAATAGGATTTGTGTCATTTTGGTACATCACCCTAAATTGTAAATCTCTGTCTCATGTGGTTATTCAACCAGAGTGAAGATTTTCACATTAGATTCATTGTAGCTTTTTGCTTATTCGCTACTAAAACAAAGCCAGTTGTCTTACTTTGCTTGGTCTCCGCCATTTCCTATATAACTTGTTCTATATAATCTTGTCTTTTGTACTAAATGTCATTGGCAAATTTGCTGCGATAGGTTTAATTTAAGAATACTTTCTGTAGTTACATCCCAATTAGTCTTATGAATATCGCGTTTTCTGGTGATGTTTATTCAAATGATGAACAAAAAAAGGTATCCAGTGCACATATTTTCTGTTTTAGTGGGCAGTTGTGTTCACACAAAAATTGGATTCAAAGCACTTGTAGTTATGATAGTGAACTGTGAAATATGACCCACATTAAATTGGTAATGCATGGTTTGGCTTTTGTTCTCAATTTCTGTTTATTGCTTTAGTTAAAAAATATCTACTTTAGTTCCTGAAGTAAGTTAAAAATATTAAGACAATATCCCCTTGTCTCTCTTTGTCCATCTTTGTACAGGGTGACTGAGTCAGGTGCACTTGAGGGTATTTCTAAAGTGAAAAAGACCTCTAATGGACGGGAGCGCCAGAAAGAGCCCACCTTGTGAGTGGGAAGTTGCATCTTTGGGACAGATCAACGAAACACCCCCAGGCCAGTCAGTGCTAAGGGGTACACACGGACCAAGGCTCCCCACTTCCACTGATAGCTCTCCTGTGAAACTCTTAAGTGGTTGCAGTGGTTGTGCCCACTGTCTGGCTATGCAAAAAAAAAAAAAAATCTATATATAGAAAAGGAAAAAAAAAGAGACTAATATGTTGGACTCTATTCATTTATTTGGAAAAAATCACCCAGAAACTGAAAAGTTTCCTGAGGCGCCTACCACATGGATGGGTGGAAATATGGAAAGGAGCTCAAATATTCTTTATCGGTTTCATTTCTCTTTCTGTCTCTCTCCAAAGATAATTATTGTTTTAGAAAAGACTTGCTTTTGAGTGTGTTTATATCAGCTATTTAAAAAGGTACTTCTTCAAGCCTCCCAGATATACCTTTTCATGTGTGATGTGAGGATTTATGTGTGTGTGTATGTGTGCATCACATGATATGAACGCAACTGATTTTTCCTTTTGGGGACGATAGCCATACTCAGGTAGAAGGCTTGTCAGTGTATTTAAATTTTACTTACAAAAACAAAACTTAAATGTACTGAAAATTTAGGCAAAGGCAGTTTCAGTCCCACTGTTCATAGGTTAATAATTTCCCGTCAGTCAGCTCACATCTTCATCACCACACACTACCTAACATTTATTTCTTTTTTTGATTTTTATATTGAAATATATAGATGTCAGAGGTTGTATATTTCAATATATTGACTTATTGCATATTGAAGTGGTTGTATTTAGTATTATTGTCTATGTTGGAAGGATAGATGCTCCCTCCAATCTATCATTTTAGACCGCTGCTGTAATTTAGTGCTTTAGTGGTTGAGGACAATTTACATCTCTGTGAATTGAGCCCACATGGTGGCATGTGGACCTTTAATTGGCTCTGGACCAGGCCCTAAAGTGATCAGAACAATGGTTTGTCTTGTGTGACGGCCTTGTTTTCCTTTTGGCATGCCTGTGCCAACCTGGGCTGAGAAGTGACCTAATGGATTTTTCAATTTACCTGCTTTTGGTTTGACTGTTTTGCTCTTGATGTGAAGCTTATTTGATTAATTATTAATGTCTTATTGGTTGATGTCCGATCAGCAATGTGTGCATCCAGGCAGGTAGATGGCCATTTGTAAATAAGACTATGGAAACAAAAAGAGGTGGAACACTTAAAAAGACTTCAAAGTGTTTCACACGGTGTTGACAGTTGAATTTCAATGAGATTTCTTTGATTCCTTTTAATTGACACCGGTGAGGAAAAAAGAACATGCTTATGAGATTTAGTCACTCCTGCACAGCACAGTGTTTACGCACGGTTAATATGTCTCCAGACTTCGGGTGTCGAGTACCCGGGGTGAGAAGAGAACAGTCAGTATGTATTTACTTCAGGTGGTTTTTTTTTTTTTTTTGCTAATTATACAAGGATGTTTGATGTTTTTATGAACTGTCACAATAAAGCTGAAGTTCTGGAAAGGTCTCAGATCAAACTGTTATGTATTTACACCATGTGCACAATTAAGTTTTCTTCCTCAGGATGGCTTTCACCTGACAAAATACTCTTCAAATGTTCAAACTGTTTGAACCTCAAGCCCAAATGTTTCATGAGGTAAAGCTGAGGAATGTATACTAATGGACTCCTCATGCTTGAAGGTTCATTCAGCTTTTTATTACCCAACACAATTTTATTTGACAGCTAAACATTCTGGCTTATAAAACATACCTCAACCAGGCTTGTACAAATTTTGAATTTAAGAATTTAATTCCCTGAATGAATTGACTCCAACCCAAATGATACTGAATTGAATTTGAATTAGAATTACAGGAAGTGTAACTGAATTCATTGTAATTCAGAGAAATTCATTCTCATCACATATCAGTGAGAATGTGATGCTTTTTTCCTCTCTCCCCCTGAATACAATTGTACATTCATTCGTTTTCTGTACATCCATCCATCCATTTTCTGTACCGCTTAATCCATGCAGGGTCGCGGGTGGGCTGGAGCCTATCCCAGTAATTAGCAGGCGAGGGGCAGGGTACACCCTGGACAGGTCGCCAGTATGCCAGTCTATCGCAGGGCCAACACAGAGACACAAACCATTAACGCACTCACTCATTCCTAGGGGGAATTTAGAGTGACCAGTTAACCCATCATGCATGTCTTTGGACTGTGGGAGGAAGCTGGAGAACCTGGAGAGAACCCACGCATACATGGGGAGAACATGAAAACTCCACACAGAAAGGCCACTGTTTCAAACCCCTCCCCAATCCGAACCAGCAACCTTCTTGCTGTGAGGCTGCGGTGCTAACCTCCACACCACCATACAGCTCACAATTGTACATCCGTATAAGAATTTCTTTGAAATTCATGTAATTCCAATTTTACTTTCTGCATCTTAAATTTGAATTCCTTTTCTCCTTCCTGTTTGTAATCTCAATTCAAATTACAATTCAAGATTTGAATTCAAGAATTGAATCGGAATTTAAGTGAAATTCTCAATTCAATTTGGAATTTTGTACTAGCCTGGCCTCAACACATTAAAGAAATTCTACTTTTTCTTTTGTTGTTGTTGTTCAGAACTATGAACAAAAAAAAGTATGTTGTCGCCCCTTTATGACAGCTTGAATTCCTCAGTGTATGGACTAAAATTGAATGTGAGCTCTTTACTGACCCTATCTGTCAGTCAGTCAGTTGAGTTGAAAAACCCTCCTGAAAGAATTTTGATATCCTTTTTATCTTTTCCACTGACAGCTCTGGTTGGACCCATACCTCATTCTCTGTCAGCCAGGTGCAACAGATCATTTATCTGCAGACTCTTGTGCATATTTAGACTTGTGGAAATTTGTTGTAGAGATTGTAAATAAGACTGTAGTTACATCTGATCTGAAAAAAAGTGTCTAGGTCTGCTTGCCAAAATTTTCAGGTATTAAAGACAATTAATCTTTTTTTGGTCATACCTGTTCATTTTCATTTAATCTAATTTAATGTTATTGTTATTAAAAAAAAATAGAAAAGCTGAATTAAATTCCTCCAAGTGTGAAGATTACTTTTTTATCCAAATCAGTTGCTTATTCTTTTATCTTCTGTGCAAGAAATGACATACAATTGATAGCATTAGCCTTCAAATATATTTTGTGACTTAATCATCTTTTTAATTACAGCCAGAAGAACATGACAAAATCATTTTTCAATGGCCTGTGAACACTAAACAGTCCAGATGGCAGCTCTGAAATGTAACTGGGGGATGATGGGTTACTGTATGAATGTCTTGAAGTAAGTTTTGTATCTTGGTTTATTTTTGAGTATCTATTTGACAGACTTTTTCAGTGAAAAGACAGAACATGTAAAGAAAACCAGCCAACATTAAAAGAGAAGAGCCCAACAAAGCCTGACTTGCTCCCCTCTCTGCCTGGTAAATGCACTTGTCTTTATTAACTTAATGTCTGTTTGTGACAGGCTTTCTGTTGTAGCTGCTCAACAGTGAATCACCACTTGCAGTCACCGACACACTGGAAGCTTGTTTTGTGGAAATAAACCTGCATGAGCCACCTATTACGCATGTAATACCCCTTGGTTTGTCTTTGTCATACCAAAAGTATGGATTTGTTATCTCATTACTATTTCGAATTTTGACCATCTCACCTTTGTTACTACTATTAACGGTCATCTCAAGCACCAGGCTATTGTAAAATATTGCAAAATATTGTGATGATTAACAACAACGCAGGACCAGTCAGAGTTAAAAATTGAAATCAAATGGCAGCAATAAATCTAACCAGTCTAAACTTTTTACATAAATTGTTGTTTGAATAAAACAATCAGGTGACTCACTTTTGACTGATGGACATGGAAGCATCGACCGATCGAGGCAAAGACTATTTTTATTGGGCGATAAAAAAAAAAAAAAGACAAACACAAAAGTAGGTTAATTAAGCTGAGCCTGAATCCCACCAAACTCCAAATGACACTCAAATTAGCTGCTGTCTTAAATATGTAAACATACCATAGAGCATTATGAGCGCATATCTAAATAGAAGTTTGAGGCATCATTTAACCTTATCTCTCATTGTTTGATGATGGCGGATTTTTTGGCAGGCATGTGACATTTGTCTCGGCAGTCGGCCCCTCCTTCCTGTGGACTGTGGGTGGGTCCTGGTGCCCGCTTCTCACTGCAGTAAATCCACCGGCTCCCGTCCGACTGCTGCAGACTGCAGTCTCCATCATCTGCTCCGCCTTAGCGCTCCCCTGGCAGGTGGAAAGCACACACACACGGGGCCACGAAAATGTGAGTAGTTAATATGAAAATACAAATATTGATGCTGATTACTTTTAATGGCCTATTCTCTTCAGCTAAGTCTTATTTGTAACGAATTTTATTCAGGCCGGTGCTCAGGTAAAGTTGGTTTTTGCGTCATTCTTCATTTGCTGTGCTTGCAGGAATTATTACTAATTATTTCCACGCTGTTGGAAGCCTATTGCCTTTAGCTAAAACAAAGAGTGGAGATCCTCACCAGGTGTGATTATATTTTGAGAAATCCACCCCCTTAAATGAGATAGCCTAGTCTTCTTCTTCAAAAAAAAAAAAAGAGAAAGAAATGGAAGGAAATCGGGGGGGGAAAAGCGCCTCTTGTCTTTAACTGGGCGTTTGATTGAGTAACATTGCTGCAAAATGTTCTGATCAAAGGGATGTAATAAGATTCCCAGCCTGTCCCTTCTCCTTCTTGACCTCAAAACGCCTTTGACTTAGAAAAGAAAGAGCCCGATGATGCAGCAGATCTCTCCTCTCACCTCTGTGCGTCGCCCCGACAGCAGGAAAACGTGTCCCGTTTCATCCCTGCAGTCTGACTCCGGAATGCAGCATCTTGCCGCGCAGACTGGCACAATTAAAGGCTGCCAGCCAGGATGCCTCTCCTGACGTTTTCACATTTTTAAGACTTGGATTAGTCAATGTTTTAATCTTTGTTCACCAGGGATTTTCATCTTGCTTGTATCAATCACGTCATTAAATATTTCTTTCTCATGCAGTCATTCTTTTTTTCTTTTCTTTAAAGTTTATCGAAACTTGTGTTTGACTTGTGTGTCCTTTTTCCAGGGCTTTCATCTCAGTCTTTGCCGTTTTGGCCCTTGTGGCTACATCTGAAGGCAGTGTTGGGTAAGTTTAGTGTTGCAGATAGATAGCCTACTCAAAATTATGACGACAACCAAACCAAACCAAATGTTAAGAAAAAAAAAATCCGTGCACTTATCTGAGACAACATCCATTGCGCATAAATATACTTACAGAAAGCATCCAATTAATAGGAAGACTGTGAATGCTGTGTTAAATCTCAATCCACACATTTTTGTCATCTTAGTCATATGAAAAATAGGCTTTGGTAATGAAACGGGTAAGAAGATGTTATTTTGGACAAACAAGGCACATTGTAATATTCTTCTCCATATAGAGATTTTTTGTGTCTTCAGCTAAACAGAGCACCAGGCTATTGTAAAATTTTGCACAATATTCATGTTCCTGAGAAACTAGAATTACACTGTTGTTGCTTCATTATGGTCGAAAATCAGCTACCCTCATATAGACTAATATAACAAAGCATTATTCACTCACTTTTGAAACATTGTCCATTTGAGGCAATCAGGTGTTTTCTGTAACTCTCAATCAGAGTTCTGCACCTGTTGGCAGGTATTTTGGCCCACTGCTCATCAGCAAAGTGCTCTCATTAGTCCAGGACTGTATTGTTTGTTTGTTTTTTTATTAGTCTTTCAACTCAATTAAATGAAAAAACAATGCCTTATTTCACTAAATTATAATTTAGTAAATTTATATTTATTATTACTTTTTTCAGTCTCCAGTTATTTGAATTGCTATTAGGAATTCTTCCTTTTCTTTATTGGAAGGGTATGAATAAATTTGCAGAGAACTGTATACAATTTTACAATTGATCACAAAGGTTTCGAACTGAATTTATGTTAGGGCTAGCAAAAACTAGTTTGGTTTTTCACACCACAGAGGGAGAACACTATGATTCTGAATGTGTATGGATCATCATATTAGGAAGGGCCTTCCCTACATTTGGATGTCATGACTTTAAAGATTATCCCAAAAATAAAATAGAGTCAACATGGTTGTGATCACAAAGTATTGATGGAAAATAAATGTTTTTTGGGGTTGTTTTTTTTTTATCACAGACCAAGTACCAACACCAGCTTCTGCACAGAATCTAAGGAATGTCTGGAATATGAGCTGGTATGCAAGACAGATGAGTACGAAGTGAGTCAACCCCCTGCCAATAAAATGCTTTCTTTTTCCCATTAAGCTTTTATTTCACACACTATTGATGTGTTTATATGTGTGTGCGCTTTCAGATACGACACTACAGCCCGACTCGCTGGGTGTCAACAGATGCTGAAGCCTATTTCATGGGTGTAGGTGCGGCCATGGCTTTCAGGAGACTTTTCCAGTACATCACCGGAGCCAACGAAGGAGGTCAGGACAGGAGGGAGGAAAAAAAATCAATTTACATTAAATGCTGTTCATTCATTTTAATCATGTGTGTTTTGGATAGGCGTTCAGATGGATATGACTGCACCTGTCCTGGTTAAGATTCCAGAGGAAACCAAGATGTGGGAGCCGGCTATCTACACTCTAAACTTCCCACTGCCTGCAGCCTATCAGGACAAACCTCCCACCCCCACCAATGACAAGGTGAGCTGACCGCTGATGAGGAATGAGAGAGTGATGCAGTTTCTATGGAGCTGGAATGCTGCCCTTACCTGTATTGAGGTCAAACTCAGTTTATCCTGCCATCATCTGTGTGCAATTTGATCAATGATCTTTGCTTTAAGATCAATAGAGAGCATTGTTAGATATAAAGTATATAGTGCTCCAGGTCTGCTCACACTCAGCAACAAAACAATAATAAACAATAAAAGCACACTCAGATAGATAACCTGAGTCAGTTTAATAAATCAGGATAATAAATAATAATGAATTGATGAATGAAGTTTATAATACCTGGTCCAGCTTTAGCAGTAGGACCACAGCAGCTTGAATGACTATGTGAATAATTAAAAAAAAACAACTTTTTCAGTTTAATCAATTTGCTTCACTTCTGCTTGCAAAATATTGTTTAGGAAATAACATTTAAAATATTCTAATCTTACCTCAGTTATTCATATTAACAAAAGTAAATTGTTATTTGTCTTTGATTTTTTGTATGAAGTTTGCAGGAAATTCTTTCTCTGATGGTTCTTTGCTTCTCATTCTGCACACGCATGCAAGTTTCCACATTTATTTGTAGTGCTTGTCATGCTGTGCTGCCTGCCCTGCATTTATTTCCTCTGCTGCATTACCTGTGATTTGCAGTAGCTTTCTGCTTGCTCATGTTTTGTCTGTGCCACCCGCACAGCTGTATTTCACTGAGATGCCACAGATGGACGTGTATGTGAGGAGTTATGGAGGTTGGATGCTGTCAGTCACCTCCAGGCTTCATGCTCACCTGCTGACCAAAGAGCTGGAGAGAGTGCGAGCTTCCTACAACCACAGTTACCACTACGGAGTCGGCTATGACAGGTGTGACCGGCATCTTTTTACCCTTCACTGCTTTCTAACTTTGTTCTTGTTGCCAGTGAATTACTCACAAAGAAAATTTCAGCAAAAGATTTTAATGTTTCTGTTTGAAGTTCAGGAGTAATTGTTACTGTGTGATCTGTGTTATTTATGCAAATTTGTATTTGTCTTCAAAACCTAAGAACAAATACATGTCGTCATTCATTTAAAGAGTTATGTACCCTTATAAAATCAGCCATGGTGGATCAGAAATATTACTAACTGTTGTGTCCATCTCTCTGTTGTTCTTTCTTTGTGTGTTTATTTGTGTGTGTGTGCGTGTTTTAGTCCCTTGAAGCTGTTAAACCGGCACAATGAGGTGTGGTACGTGTCCGAAGGGGAGCTAGTTTGCACAGACCCGCGGGAACCAACTCCTGCACACACGCCCCGGCCGACTCCAACCAGTTTATCCACAGACTCTCCATCCAATCCTCTCCCAGACACACTCTCTGATTCCCCTTCTCTCCCAGACACACTCTCTGATTCCCCTTTTCTCCCAGACACACTCTCTGATTCCCCATCTCTCCCAGACACACTCTCTGATTCCCCATCTCTCCCAGACACACTCTCTGATTCCCCTTCTCTCCCAGACACACTCTCTGATTCCCCTTCACTCACGCCTTCTAACATGTCCTCAAATATGACATTCAACTCCTCTTCACAGCTGCCTTCTGACACACCGTCTGTTCCTCCATCTAATGCTCCAGTCAGTCTTCCATCCGACCTGCCCGCTGAGGTCACCTTCAGCCAGCCTCCGCCTTCTGCCCACAGCTCACTTGACCCGACAACCAACACCTCCGATCCTGTTTCTGTGAGCCCATCGCTGGAGCCACAGGCTGATGCCGGTGTGTGGAACAGCACAGCCCACAGCTCGGTGGACACACAAGCTGAGCATAACGTTGAGGCAGATTCGGATGACACCCATTAGCGACCACTCCAGGTACATCAATGTGGAGTCTGAATAGTGGAGCAAACACTGGAGGTGTCATGGGTTGTGTTTGATAGATGCACATATTGTTCTCTTTGTCTTAACCTCTATTTCCGTGTATCACTCCAACTCCTCTTTATGGCACTGAATATTACATATGTTCCTGTTACAGCTTTGCACCTGCAGCTTTCTGTATCATCAAACATACACCCTTCCACTGTCGCTCTGAGGTTACAAAACAGCTGCATCATAGAACTAAGTAAGCAGTATATGTTAGTTTAATACTTAGTATTGAAAGTTATTATGTTGATTATTGATGCAAGCACTGCAGGAAGGAACTGGTGTATTTTTAACAGCAGTTGAAGCCAAAAATAGAGAAAGAACTTGATGTGAGTGTAACTGATAAATATAATGCTGGACTAATCACAGTAGGCCATAATATCAGTAGAGATCTATCTTTGTGTGGAGTTTGACACTGTAATTGGTGATTTTTGGTACTTTCTGTCGAGCTTTAACTTCCTATAAGCTTCATCAGTTGTTTTCACAAAGCTGTATGTGTAGCAACATGTTGGTGAATCATCAAGTTCAGTGTGCATGTTCAGTGGGATCTTGGCTGCGATATAAAACCTTCTTACTAATAGCAAAGCTTTCCAAATTATCACTTATAATTGACTTTGGATCAAACTTTTTTTGCTCACTTATTCTCAGTATCTGTGTTTAAAAGTGTCTTCTAAACACTGTCTACATAGTACCAGTTAAAGGTTTGGACACACTTTGCCATTAAATCTAATGGGAAAGTGTGTTAAAACTATTGACAGAGTATGTTGTGCTAAATGTACTTTAAAGTAAACCCTTGAGGCAATTTAGTGAATATTTTGAATGCAATTAAATAAAAATGAATTATGACAGGAGGGGTGTTGATAATACGCTGTATGACAAAGATCTTCCTTCAGTTTTCAGCTAAGAAAATACATGATTATTCAACTTTTTACAGAGGATAACAACAACTCATGAGTGATGCACCTTTCCAGTTTTCATATTATTGAGTATTGGCTCACATTTTGTATGATTGAAAACTATTAATGTTTTTATCTAAAAACATTTCCCCTTTCAAACTCAAGTCAATGTTACCTTACAGAAGCTGGTTGAGGTTTTGAACACTCAAGGTGATGTAGAATTGAGAAGTTGTTTCCCATTTGTATCTGCATTTCTTCTAAGTTTAAGGATACAAACTCTTTAAACAAAGATGTTGGATATAAATAAAATTGCGACTATCTCCAAAAGAAATATTACAAGTCATGTTCAGTGTAATACATGCACAGAAAATAAAGCACCTAACACCAATCTGTCCCATGATAAGAATATTGCCAAACATATTGCCGTATTTCTAAAAATCAGTCCAAAATGTTTATTAAGCCTAATTTCTTAGTTTAACACCGGCTTACACTGCAAATTGTGTGTTAGTAGTAGAAGGGCTGCAGCAAAGATCCCAAAGAATCACGTCTGATCAAACCAATACAATAACAGCTACGTATGTTAGTAAAAGACCTTCACAATGCATCATCACAGAGCTGCATACTGAATGTTCTGAGGAAGGTGCAATAAAAAAAACAAATATATAAAAATGTTGTCAGTGTCATTGTTTTATTTGGTGTTTTTGGACTGTATGTTGCCAAAATAATAATCTTATCAGTTTTATTTCAAATACTTGTACACAACTTTCCCTTCAGCTTAAGGTTTTACAATTCCAGTTGGTATCAGGTGGAAAACACCCAACACAAACCTTCATCTTACTGTGGTTTTCTTCCCCGTCGTGGAACAATGGACCAGGTCTATACCCTCTTCAGGGTCTTGGAGGGGGCATGGGAGTTTGCCCAATGAGAAGGCGTGCGACCGTGTCCCCCAGGGACTTCTGTGGGGGGTGCTCCAGGAGTGCCGGACCCCCTTGTACAAGTTGTGAGGGTTGGACTCTGCCAAGGTTGCCCTTTGTCACAGATTCTGATCATAACGTTTATGGACATAATTTCTAGGCGCAGTTGAGGTTTTGAGGAGATCCAGTTTAGTGACCTCAGGATTGGATCTCTGCTTTTTGCAGATGATGTGGTTCTTCTGGCTTCATCAGGTCGTGATCTTCAGCTCTCGCTGGAGCGATTCGCACCTGAGTGTAAAGCGGGATGAAAATCAGCACCTTCAAATCCGAGACCATGGTCCCCAGCCGGAACATGGTGGAGTGTCCCCTCCGGGTGGGAAATGGGGCCCTGCCCCAAGTGGAGGGGTTCAAGTATCTCGGGGTCTTGTTCACGAGTGAGGGAAGGATAGATCGATAGGTGGATTGGTGCTGCATCTATTGTGAAGAAGGAGATGAGCCAAAAGGCAAACCTCTCGATTTACCGGTCGATCTACGTTCCTACCCTCACCTATGGTCATGAGCTCTGGGTAGTGACCGAAAGAACGAGATCATTATGAGTTTCCTCATTTTCCAGGATGCCTCCTGGACAAACCCAAAAGTAGGGGGGGACCAGGGATGCCTCCTGGACGCCTCCCTGGTGAGGTATTTCGGGCACATTCTACCGGGAGGAGACCCAGTAGGCCCACGACACGCTGTAAGGATTGCATCTCCTGGTCTGGGAGCGCCTCAGGAGGCCCCCGGATGAGCTGGCAAATATGGCTGGGAAGAGGGAAGTCTGGGCTTCCCTGCTTAGGCTGCTGCCCCCATGACCCGATCCCGGCAGAACATGGATGGATGGATGGATGGTGCTCTTTAGATTCTCCATCCATAACGGGAAGATACTTGATGTAAAAATGACCAATAATGTTGTTCAAACATTTACTTTCAAATTTTCATTGCTTGCACCTCCACTGTACCAGGATTCTTATAAAACAGAAAAAGCTGTCTGAGGACTGCTGTGCAGAGGTCCAGTCATTCATTTAGTCACAGATATCTATCTGTTATTGTCAAATAACACTAACCGTCAGTTATTATTTAGCTTTTCTTGCACAGTGGGTGTCTAATACATGCTAACTTCTTATATGAGGAGTTTAGTTAGCTAACTTTCACAATGAAGAGCAACTGAACTTGTGCAGTATAAATTAAAAAAGGAATAATGTAAGTCAAAGTTAAAATGGTGGGATGATTTTCTCATGAGAGATAAATCTCTTCTATACAGTAGTATACAGAATTCCTCAATTGTATGTTTGTGTCATGCAGTGCTACAAAAAGTACAAATGGTAGGATCAATATTCGCCAGCATGCGAGTGTTGTGACACATGGCCAGTAATGAAAGCCAGTTCAAAAGAAGGATGCTTCACAAGAAAGGCTACTGATTGGTTTAAAGATAGAATGATGATAAAAAAAAAAAGATTGAATTTGTAATGTTGTACTTGAAGCATGAGTTCTCCACCATCTGAGCAAAAACGGGCCGGCTGCTGCTGCTGACAGTATGAATAACCTTCATATTTAACTCTCCTTTTTTTCAGGCCTCTGCTCAAAAATTGTATATCTACAACCACAAGATATATATGATTATTTTTGGAGTTATAGTAAAGGAAACATTGCAAGATGTGTAAAAATCAGTATATGTGTTACTGGTAAAGAATAAATGAAGATGAAAACATTGAAAAGCTGAAACTGAATATTTCTATAGAGTGATGCCGCTGTCACTCTAAACCTCCATCAAATCATAATCAATACGTGAGAATTATTTATACAAAGGCAAACTCGGATAATGTGAAGCAAAACAGTATTAGAGAGGTTTTACTATAGACACTTTAGGTGAGGGCTACAAAATGGCCAGTTTGGAGACAGCTTGGCTCAACGGATCCCCCAACTGTGGGACTTTAGGTTTTAAAACATTAAAAAAAATGTTCTGAAATGACATACTGTATGATACGATCTTTGAAGTGGTTTGCTTTGATTTAAAGGTCATACCTGCTGGTTATTTATGGAAAGACAAAGTCTGAACCTGCAGCAGCATTTAGGAAGAAGACAAAGGAAGAAACAAGCATACCTTGGGGGAAAAAAACAAGCAAATGTATGATGTAATTATGTGTTTTTTGACAGTTTTATCTCATAGAGTGAGAGTAATAAAATGGGGTTAAGTGATCTGTCATGTTCAAACCCCCACATACTTCTGAAAATTAGAAATATACAGCAAAGGCAATTAAAACTTCATAGTCAACACAAAAACTCTCATGTCATTCAGCTTCTAACCGAATGACAGTTAACACCTTTAATTATTTAGGTGTGAAGAAGGAAATTAGAGAAAAAGAAAGAAGTTAAAAATGAAAAGGAAGACAAAGAGGAATAGCTAATAGTCAATAATTTAGGTTTAATCCAGTTTATTATTTCATACATGTATGTTGGTCTGGAACACACCAGTTAACAGTAGAGATGGGCCGATGAAGCCTTGTGAAGCTTTTGAGGCTTTCGCCTGATTGATTTGGAAAAAGAGTCGAAGTGTCAAAGCCTCATAAAATAGATCATACTGGTGACATCTGGTGGTCAGATGGAGTCATAGCAGCTATAATCTTCAAAGTGGTTCGCCTGATTGATTTATATTCCAACATAACACCAATACATTCAGTCTTACATTTGTGTCTGTCTAATGATCATCAGGTACACATGGAAGTGTTGCAATATTTTGACACTGTACCAGTACTATGGTTCAATGTACTGCGGTCAAGTGAGCCGTCATTTGAAAACATGGTTAAGCAGCTGCACTTTCCTCGCGGGTGAAATCTATATGCGCATGTTTATCGTGTATTACGGTAAACGTATATCAGTTATCTGCTGTGTAAAAAAAAAAAATCATTTATTCATAAAATGCTTAATTGTGGTGACAAACTATGTTCAGTCACTTTGTGAAAATATTTGATGTCACTAAAAGTCATTTTTGACATATTGTCCTGATGTTTGAAATTTCAGATGTTAAGGGGTAGAACATAGCCTTGCTCTATATGATAAACAGATTAAAA
>JBBBVU010000004.1:20932939-20979383 GCA_037177055.1 Atherinosoma microstoma
GATGCACTGTTTCGAGTAGTCTGTCTCACTCGGCTGACACAGGCTCCGGAGTCTCAGTGCCGAACGTCCCATCTCTAGTTAACAGTGTACGCTCCACTAAAAGTGGAGATGGGCTGAAATAGCATTTGATCAAATCTGAGTTCTGCTTATCAAGTTCTACTGAATCCCTTACTGAGTCTTTAGGTTTATTTAGAAAATATAAACAGTTACTGTTTGACTCCAGCATGTAATGCAGTTATTAAGGATGTCACAGGGCTGTAATTTTTCCCTTTGCTATTTGGAAAACTAATCGCCACACAAGAAAAGTAACAATCCAGGTATCTCTAAACAACAGAATGGAAATATTATTCATATATGCATGATGTAAGTACTAACATTTAACAGACACTATTGAGAGTCTGGTACATTTAAGTTTATTTATGTCCTGTTTATACAAATAACCATTTCCCTGAGTTAGAGCTTGTTTCTTCGCTGTATGTCACAGAGTTTTCTCTCTTTACAAATAGCTATAGTGTTAAAAAGAGGCAATAAATCACTTGCAAATTAAAAAGATTCATAATGGGATTCAATAGCAGCAGACTTTAAGACTATTTCTGAAACCGAAGCAGCTACCAGTACCCATCATTACCCAAAAACAATGCAGGCATATTGACACACATGTCACTTAGCTATGCTGTTGGTTTATTGTACAAAATTTGTTTAAACTGGCATCTAATGCTCAAATACCACCAGATTCATTAAACTACACATTTTTACTGTGATACTATATTGAAATAAGCTTATACCATACACAGTAAATAGCATTCATGCTGTGGTAATCCTCTGAAAACCGCTCACAGATTTTATAGCTGTTCAAAAACAAAAGTTATCTCTGCAACACATGTTTATGGCTATCTTTCATTTAGAAAAACAGATGTGCTTTCATTCACCTCCTAGCAGACATTGGTAGAATTGATATCATACAAAACAAAAGTCCAGTCAGTCATGCTGACATGAAGGCATTTGTTCTTTTGTTTGGCTTTATGTATAAAACGTCTTTTTTTCGGAGGACTTTCGGTCCACCAGACTGAGCCGGAAGGGACAGAAACCGTACGTTATGTTAACCATATGTCAAAAGAACAAAATTAAGTTTGCACTTCAAACAATTAAAGTATACTGTATGTACAAGGCCTTTTGAAAGTAAAACCTTTGTGCGCTTAACAAATTTACAAAACCTTCCTCTCTGAAAGTTGTGCAATTGACATTTTCATGGACATAAAGGGGAATGGGAACACTTTTGTATTTTGAGAAGAATCTGAGGGTGAGAGAGGTAAGGTGGACACATGCACACACATGGACCCTTCTATGTGCACAATAATGACTACTTTTGGCTTTGACTAGTTTCCACTGTAATGACATTGTAATTATAGTGTTTTGCTTAATGATGTAGTAGTCCGATATCCTTTTCTGGTCCTCACTTGGAAATGGCCACCTTTTTTGTGATACTTGCTCTCCTACTTCCTCCTCCTGCTCCTCCTCCTCCTTGCCAGAGGTGACTGGGGATGGTGAAGGCATCTACGCTCATGCCCATGGTTTTCGAGGGGATGGCACTAAACTGTTTCCTGTCTGAGCTGTATTTGTAGATGGATTCCACCTGGGTGGAGCTAACTGTTCGCGGTCCCATGCCGGCCAGTCGTACAAGCTCCTGGGAGTCGGGGTTCATGGTGTAAACGCCTCTGAATTGACAGCTGGAATCGCGGAAGAGAATGAGGAAATGGTTGGCAGGACTCTTCTCCATCTCCTGAGTTTGCAGTAAAGTAAATGCAGAAGAAAGAGAAGACAAAGATCCTGTTGGTTTCACTTTCGTGATAATCAGGCAAAAAAAATTGGGGCAGCAAAGTGTTTAAAATCTAAATCTTTACCTCAACTATTTTGTTTTTTTGAGTTTCATTGACCTTCCCAGCAAGGCAGCAACGAGACAGAGCGTTGTGAATAATGAACTTGTTGGACTTCAAGCTTGGTTCTTTGAAGAGCTTTGGACCTGAAAATAAAAATACAAGTATTTTCTTTTTAGAAAACCTAATTAAAACATGTGGAGACTGCATACAAGTGTTGAACAACTGAATGAGATGCCACTCTGTTTAGTGTTCTACCTGTGTATTCTGGAGCAGGTGAGGCACCATTGGAACCAGACTCCCAGTCCTTGTCTCCGTTCTGATTTATCATTCTGCTTGGTGAGTCAAGACCGCTGCTGGAGGGATGTCAAACAGTAAACCAATGAGCACTCACCTCAACACAATTCAGCAGCAGACTGTATAACAGCGAGCAGTAATTTGGGAAGCACTCTTGCTACTTATTGGCTTTAATAACTGATATCTGACCAACACACTCAAAGTTGAACTATATCAAGGCCAAAAGCATTCACGATAACGTCACTGTGATATCAGCAGAGCTTGAATTACATATGTTACCAGACTAATTCATTCAGGTTCTGTCTCTTTTTTGGCAGTGTGATTACTTCACTACTAAAATTGGACTTTTGCACGAGCACTGCATTAATTACCAGCATCAAAACTAAAATCAAATGATGACAATGATGTTCTAAGTGTTCACTTACTAACAAGTGACAGGTGACAAGTAACTGTTTTTCACTTACTTTTTTCTTGTCATTTTCCTCCTAATTTAGCTACCAATTACTGCTTGGTTAGCTTTAAACACTTGGTTAAGTTTAGGGGACAAACTATTTGGGTCAGACTTATCAAAACTAGGAATGCACAATATTGGCATCTGCCAATATTCAGTTTATTGACAACAATCAGTTAGTTGAAATAGGATAATAAGAACTAATGTCAGTGGCTGATAATTATTTGGTGTGCCACACTGCCTTTGCTTCAAATTTGTAAGAAGATGTATTTACATTCGATTTTGTTATGTACAAAAGAATTTGTTGGGCTCTGTGAGGACTGAAAAGTCGATAAGGACCTTTTTAGGTTATCAAAGCTTTTTCAATATATGTGTGTGAAAGGATTTGTAGTAGCTGTAGAGTGTGATCATTTGAAACTATTTTGTAATCTTTTTTTAATAATTATTTTATTTTTTAATAACAGGGAAAATAAATGACAAAATAACAAGTTTTGGCTTTCAGCCAATAGTCATGAGCCAAATGATTATTCTTAATGTATCAGTTTGACAACCAATACCATCCCATCCCTAACTAAAGCATCCTAGTTATAGTTAGGTCTTCAAATACAACATTTTATCATTGAAAACATCTCAAGTATTTTCCATTTAGTGATGCATCAATTTGGTGCATCAGTTCAAGCTCTATCTGGGAAATAACAAGCACATTGCAACATGATGCAATGGACTGCTGACAAAACTGTGAGGGATAGGTTGACTGTCTCAGTTACAGTATGTACTCTGTTAGCACAATTCAGCTAAAGTACATAACATAAGCCTATGTTTTGATCAGTCTAATTCACCCCTGGCAGTAACATGTGAACACATCCATATTTGGTCACACAAAGTGATTGACAATGTTTCCTGGTCCATGCTGGAAGATCTGACCAGTACTTCCACCTTTCAGATGCTACATAAAGAAACTGAAGAGGCTAAAACAAAGAGAGAAATTTTGTAGAAAAGACAAATTAGAAATGGGCAACGCATTGGTGTACCTCTGGGTTTTCTTTGTGGAGGCACCATCAATTTTTCTTGACTCATCTGTGGCTGCAAGGTTTAGTGAGGAGTGAGAGTACACTTTTGTCAGCTTAGAACCTGGAGAAACAAATGTTAAGGCATTAAAATAATTAAGCTATTGGAATGATGTACAAATATTCTTTAGTTAATCACTCCTTCCATTTGTGAGTTTACCAGTTACTCCCTTGGCCGGACTCAGAGACAGCTGCGTTTCCTCCCTGGTCATGCTGCGAGGTCGTGAGCGAGTTTTTTTGAGGGATGATCTGCCTTGATTGGTTGATTTCTGCCTGAGGACTTTGTCCAGGTCTTCCATGATTCGAAGCTGTTGTCGTCGTGCATATTCTACTCGTGTGAAATCGCCGCGGCGACCTGGGGTCGCTGGAGGTGTGGGGGAGGGTGAGGTGGTGCCTACTGGAGGTGTGTTGGAGGGAGATGCCACTCTCTTATCTGTAGATGCCAGCCTGAAACCAACCGAGAAGAAACAGATCACTTCAACACGTGTGCTGCTCAGCTTTAGTTGGGATAACAGACCAAATCAAGATTGTTTGGATGAGCTATTTATGCAGGTACACAGTGTATACGAGGTAAATTATTAAACGTGTGAATGTTACGTGTTCTCTCTTTCTTGCTCATGCCATTGTCTCCTCTTCTTCAGCTCCTCCGTCCTCTTCTGTTGTCTTTCCAATAGCAGTGCTCTGCGCTGGGCCATCTCCCCCTCACTATGCACCTCCTCCTACAAACACATTAACAAAGCTGGTGAGACTGGGAGGAGCCATGAAGAGCAGAACACAACACTGGATGAAACAAAACAGCAAAACCAAAACCTTTATCATGACAAATCCATCAATTTAAAGAAAAAAGTCTAAATACAATTTAGCAAATCACAAAAAAAAATAAAAATAAAAAAAACATGAAAAAACTCAACGTCAGGGTTAAAAATAGGAACATATTTTATCATCTTTAAAGACTTACCTGAAAGAAAAATCCAATTCCTCCTCTGGCTCCAGGTGCATCCTGCTCTCCACATGGCTCCAGGGTCTCAGTGTGTGTCATGGCTTTTTCTTTGGCTTCAGTTAGTTGCTGTGGCAGATCTCTGGCTTCTGTAGCCAGATGAAACTGCTCGATCGGATCCAAGGGTTCTACCATGAGTCCTCCAACAGCTTCTGTTGCAGCTTCTGTGTGGTCGCTCATAGAGTCTGAGGAAAACTCTTGTCCCTCATCAGTTGGTTCACCACTGCCCCCCTCTGCCCCTCCAACAGACGACAATGATACCTCAATCAGGCTGAGAGGTTTCCCTGCACCTCCACCTCTTGCTGCTCCTCCTCCTCCTGTGCTGTATGCAGCAGATAGGGATAAGGTGTCACTCTCAAAAGAGCACTCAGAAGGAGCACCAGAGCTGCTACCTCCAGCAGCCCTCTGGCGTTCCTGTCGGAATTGTGGCAGGACTGGCAGCCCTCCTACTGCTTCTACATCCTCCTGCTCCAGCTCCAGACTGAACTGGGTGGGTGTCTCACTCGAGGCTGTATCTGAGGTGCTCTCCTCAGGCTGTGGTTGCTGGGTAGGCTGAGGAGACTCTTGAGGAGTCTTGGGTCCACCAATACGGAAAGAAGAGGAGGTCTGGACCTGACACTTACTGGGTGACACGCGCCGCAGGTGGGGGAGTGTGTCCACATTCTGGGTTGGTGTCAAGACACGATTGAGCGGAGGGAACTTGAGTTCAGAGGGCCGTGGGTGGGGTTGGTGCTGAGAACGGGGGCTGTGTTTGGGGCTGCGCAGAGTTGAGGAAGAGTGAATTTTAGTTCTAGGAGCTGGGCAGGAGGAAGAAATGATAGATTTTGGAGAGGTGGAAGAGGAAAGAACGTGGGAGCGCCGTGATGGGGAAGAAGCTAAGGGGGGATTGGGCACAGCAGGAATCATCCAGGCTTTACTGGTAGTCCTGGTAGGAGTTCGTATCGGGGTTCTTGGTGGTGTCTTTGTTGGGGTGTGAGGAGGGGTTCTGGGTGGTGTTTTGGTGTTACTTTTTGGAGCAGGTTTTGGAGTAGTTTTGGGTGTGTTTCTGGGTCTTTGGTTGCTCATGAGCTGCTGCTGATGTTCTGTAAGTTTCTGCATGTCCTTCTGCAACGACTGCAGAGCTTCACTCAGTTTCTGCACCACTTCATTGCATTCCACTATGGCAGCCTCGCCTGCTTTTTCTTTCTCTTTCCCTTTTTCTTTCTCTGCTCCTTTCTTACTTTCAATGGAGAATGTGACCTGTTTCTCTAACCGAGGAGTGTTGGAAGCAGATGTCTTCTCTTTCTCTTTTTCCTTTTCCTCTTTCTCCTCCTCCTGTTTGAGCTGTTCCTCCATGTGAGTGAGACGCTCCTCCAAGGTCAAATTATCCTCCTCCGTTCCCTCTACTCCTCCTTCCCCTTGCTCTCTTTTCAGTTGAAGGAAAGCAGTTTTTCCAAGCCTCTGTCTATGTTTTGCAAAAATGGCTTCAATGCGTCTTTTTTGTGCTTCAATGCTTTTGCGTTTCTCCTCAAGGCGAGCTCCAAGCTCCCAGGCCTCTGAGCCTGGTTCAGGCCCTCTGTGGCCCGGGCTGTCCTGGTGACCGGAGGCACCTGCTGGTGTGGAGGGTGTCTGTGGAGTTCCCGGGGTTACTGGGGTAGGAGAAGAAGCTGACTCTTCTCCAGAAGCAGCCGGATGTCTTCTACGGTTGTCTCGCCGTTCAGCGAAGCTGGTCATGCGTGGACTGTTATTGGAACTATGGTTTCCCTGGCGACCATTAGTGGGCCGAATATTACCAGGGGTTTTTCGAGGAGTATCATCTGATGCTTCAGAGGAATCAATGCTCCCATCTCGTAGAACAGAGTCGTCATCACGTGACATATCGGTGCTCCGGTCTGATCTTTCCTTCCTACTTTGCCTTTCAGTATCAGCAGCCTCCCCACCAACTGGCCGATAGAGGACTCCTGAACGACAGGGGGCAGAGCTGCTGAGCTGGGGGATATCCTCTTCAGGGCAGTGCAGAAAGAAACCTGCAGGTGCTCCCTCTGGGCGCAACCTGGGCTCTGGTCTTACTGCTAAAACTCCCCTCCCACTTTTCTCAGTTGCTCTACCTTTCTTCCGATCTTTGCCACCAAGCACATGAGCCACCTGTAGTGCCTCCTCAATGGTCGGCAGCTCCCCCAGTGGCGCTGCATGTGCATAAGGACCCCAAGAAGACCGATGCGACGGGGCTGAAGCGCTGACCAGGTGGCTGAGGTCTTCTGGAGGGCTGTACGGGACATGAGTCATCCCTGCCGGTGCCGCCGGTGAGGTCATTGCGGGGATGCCAGTGGTGAGGTTGTCAGTGCTGACAGAGCGAAAGACAGAATCTATTGGGTTTCCCATGACAATGTCAACATCACTGTCCAGGCCAAATGGGATGCTGAAAGTCACTGCTGACAGAGGACGACTGCAGAGATGTGGGGGATGACAGAGAGATGGACAAATGGATGCCAACAAAAATTGAAAAAGCAGAGACCACAGAAGCTAAAGTAAGATTAAAAAAATTAAAATATGAATGCAACACAACATTTATGATAAAACCCCACAGTTTTTAAGTTTACCTACCTGACTTGTTTCTTTGTCCAACTTTTGTTTTCTTCAGGGAAGAGAGAATATAAATAAGTTCAGTTCTAATGCAGTGGTTAATTAATGTTTAATTGCAATAAGATGCATAATCAATATGCATTCATCTTACCTGGTGACACTGGAGAGGTGATGGGCACAAAAGGTTGTTTGAAGATGTAAGAAGGAGAACCACTGGGAAAAAAATATGGTTATTTTTGCTGGGAAATATACATTGAATTTTTCTCTCAAAACGTCTCTCAAGCTTGATCTGGCCTATGAAGGAGGTTCAACATATCCATGTTATCTTTTGGTTAACTGGCTTATTTAATTCAAACAATGGAGATCAGATCCATCTCTTTCTGTCGGATGCAACACAGGCTGTCTCCTCTTTGCATCATATCAAAGTGGCAAACAAGCAGTGGGCTTGTTGTAAATGTTTAAGTCCATTTTCTGTCATCCTTACAGAAAATGGACTGATGAAAATGAAAATGTTCAATAAAAAGGGTTTCTGTTATCCAACATTATGAGGATTTCCTGTGATCATGGGTTCATAAATTTTGTCCTCATGGGTACAAAATAATTTTAGGATTAGGCATTCAGTTGAGATGATTCAGGTTAGAGTAAGGGGCTATAGCTACAGATAAGGGGCTTAAATTGCTTGCAAAGACTAAGACATTTGAGTATACAGTATATGCATGCATTGTTCTGTGGGTCAGTTTGTGTGTGCGAGCTGGTACCTGTTACTGTTCCCACTGAGAAGACTTGTACAGTCCAGTAATCCTGAGACATCTGAAAAATCCAGAATCACTTCAGTGTCAGGGTCTGATGAACACTATGGTATTAAATATAAAACATCCCAACAGACAGCAAAGTGATGATGGAGAAACTGTAAATGTGCTTTTTTGACAAACCTGTGAGTACAATGGGTTGTATTGGCTTGACAAAATCAGGCTTCTTCACCTCAAACCAGTCTAAAAGCTCAGTCATGAAGCTTATGATGTTCAGCTGAGGAAAAAGAACATGTACATCAGAGTATATTATACAGGGACCATAAGATTTATGACTTTGGCTTAATAGGTAATTAAGAAGCTTATTGACCCAAAGAGTCCAACATAAAATAAAAAACCTTTTCACCGCTCCTTTTCTCTGTAAGATTTGTATGGCACTGCCACCTTGTGTCTGCTCTGTAATAAGCTTTCATCCTTCACAGAGCACTGCATGAGTACAGTACAAAGAACTGTCCACACCAAACTGGAATGCCTAATATGGTCAGTCAATGTCCAACCACTCACCCCACAGATATCAGTGCAAGACAATTTTTTCCCCAATGAGTGAAGTCTATAGTTTCTTGTTTTAAACACTTTTTAAACATAATTTTTACACACACATGGAAATATGAATGTATGAACCATGTAATTAATCAAATAACATTATGCCTACATGCAGAGCCGGAGGAGCGTAGAGCAGGTCTTCCACTGCGAGGGGGCAGCAGCTCTGTAAACTGCTCTCACAAAACTCTTTGATGAGCTGCAGGTTGTAGACACTGTCAGCCACTGACATGGTGTCCTTCAGACACACATCTGGAAGCAACAAATTAACAAACATAATAAGATGCAGTTTATAAGATTAATTAGCATATCTACGGGTCTACAAATAGTTCTCAAATATATTTGTAGACATTTTTTTGAGCAATTAAGTTTTCCTAATCTGCAGGGCATGCAAGTGAGGCATAAATACTAAAAGACAAAAGCACGATTATAATATCAATTTAGTACTAAGGTGAGTTGCAAGAATCAGGATACGTCATTCAAAGAAAATATATTTCTAAAATGATGGTTTATCATTTAAGCTGTATATCTGTTCTTTTGTATAATGTTTTGTCTGGGTTCATCTACCATCTAGAGGCAGCAAGCTGGGGCAGTAGTAGTGCAATACAGCAGCTATTGCGCAGCCATTAGACAGATCTTTGACTGCAGAGACCAAAGGGAAAGTAGGAGTCAGCTTGGACTGCACTTTGTCCTTCCTATAGCGGATCTGCAGAAGAAAAGACAGGGAAGGAGCAGAAAGGTGAAACAGGAAGATTAATAAAGGAGAAAGTTTGCAATGAAAAAAGCTTGATGAGATAAGTGGGCAAAAAAAATGCAGATATGAAAATAGACTAAAGAACCATATAAAAAGTTGTGTTTAAAATAATTCAATAGACTCAAGGTGGCAAAGGAAATATAAAAACCAGCCAGGGTTATCTTTAAATTGTACAAGAAATCAAAGCCACGACTCAAACTGTGAAGCCAGCCAAATTGCAGAAAGAAGGAAACCAGCAGAAACAAAGCACAAGACTGGTGATGCTTCAGTTAGTAAATATTTGCACACGTACACACGCCAACCAAAGGGTGCAGTGCAAAACTTGAAAAAGAAAAGAGAAAGATTCAATGAAAAGAAGGCTACGGGCAGAAAAATGTAAATGAAAATGAGGATAGTTGTCCTCTGGTGTCCATGCAGCAGAAACAGGCACTAATGACACTGTGGGCCCTCACTTCTGATCAGTGAAAGAAAAAAAAAAAAAAAAAACAATTACTTAATCAAATGAAAAAAGAACATTTTAACTACTTGGATGCTGTATTGCCATTTGACATCCACATGAGTTAAAACACACCCAAAAACAAAACAGACGCTTCATGTTATTAAGTGCATCTTATGCTGCTAAAGCCATGCTGGAGGAGGGCAAAGATGGCCAATTCAGAACCACTATCGTGTGTTTTCTGCCTCTTCTAACATGGCGCTGTAACATAAAATATTAGTGTTGATAGCTGCGTTAAAAGGCCGATGAGCTTGAATTGTGCTCATTAGATTGCAGTCAGTCAATCAGTCTATGTTGGTTGTCAGCATGGGTGAAGTGTGGCAACTGATTGGTCGGTCAGTCTGTTAGCTGAGTGAATTGCTACGGGAGACGAGGAGGGTGGAGGGGTGAGAAAAGAGCGAGGTGTTATACGTTACCACTGGTGGCTTATTCCCCGACTCCTTCAAACAAAAAGCGATAGCATGCTGGATGAGGGATGGCAGAGAAAGGGAAACAGGCATAAATGACAAGGGGGCCGGTCATCATGGGAATTGCCACACCACAAAGTCACATGGCTCTGCTCAGGAAAAGAGGAGCAACGAAGGAGGAGGAAGAGGAAGAGGAGAGGAAGGGGACAAACAAAGGAGGCACATAGGTCTTTTGATAACCATTTGGATGAAAACCATTTGGAAGAAAACATTTCACCTCCATCTGCTCCTCTCCAACATCCCCTTCTCCTCCTTTTTACTGATAATCTGTGTATTTTGAGATGAAACTGATGACCGAATGTAACAAAGTCAGAAACACCAATACAAGTCTCCAAAACATCATCGTTTGATAACAATAAGCAGCTATGAGGGTTCTCAATTTGCTCCGTTTATCAGCTCAGCAGGTATTACCAGGAAAAAAAAACTCACCCTCCAACTCAAAGCTACTTCTCATAGAGGGATAGATAAGATGTCTTTATGGCATTTCCAGCGGGCACAACAATGTCAGCCATAGCAGACAGACAGAGAAAGGAATAAAAAAGAGAGGGGTACACTTACGGGGACTAGTTTCCAGTACCAGCGGGTGGAATGACACTGCCAGAGAGTGAGGAGTGGCAGAGGCAAACCAGGGGAGAGAACAGAGAATCAGACCAAAGCTGATGTTAGAAGCTGCAGCATCACAGCAGTGAGACACAGCCGCTTTACAGAAAATCAGCTTGTATGTGAGTAGGCCTGTTTTTTTTCTTTTTAGGCTTAGCATTAGGTTTGGGTTAAGGGATGAGTTGGGAGCTTTGTTTTTTCTTTTTCTTTTTTACCGTGTCTTGAACAGGCTGCAGGTCTGTAGATGTCTGTAGCTTGGAGGGGTCTTCTTCTTCTGTGCTTTCTCTCAATGTCTGGTTCAACTGACAGTACAGGAGAAATATTGTGTGAGGAATTTTTTTTCAGGAAACTACTAAGGAAACCCAATTTAACATAATCCTTCTTAAGTGGCATAACATTTGCATCGGGGCTACTCAATCCGGTCCTATAGGGAAGCAGTCCTGCAGGTTTTCAGTGTATCCCTGCTCCAACAAATCTGACTCAAATTAATGAGTCATTGTGCAGAAAGTCATAGGATGTTGGATCCATTTCATTTGAGTCAAGTGTACTGGAGCACGGAAACATTGAAAACCTGCAGGACTTGAGTTTAATTGAGTTGTCCTGATCTACATGAACTAAAAGTATGCCATGACTCATTTATGAAGGAACGATGGAGGGAATTCATTTGAAAAAATAAAGTAGTATATACATTTTGCATTTTCCCTCAAAATAAGCTTTATTGTCCAATGTTGCAGTCCTGATAGAAGACAGCAGAGATGATTTATACAATGACCACATTTTCAATATAGTAGCCCAAAACTAACGTCATAAAATGTGAAATATGGTCAAAATCTGAATTAAATTACTGAGATGATGTTGAATGATATCCCAGCCAAGCATCATGAAGTTTCTCTTCATAATCAGCATCTAAATTCTCAAGTTATGGTTACACGTTTCTGTGATATCACAGCGACTGCTATTTCACCTCAAATTCATACATGTGTCCAAGTTTATGCTTTTGTCATAAATGAAGATATTCCCTCAAGTGTTAAAACATATTCGGAATAATTAGATGATATAAGGGTGGACTAAAAAGAATATTGCATAACAGCTGTTATATAAACAGCAACATGCCACCAGTTTTGTTAAAAATACAATTTCACACTGAAAAAATGATCCTGATAAGAAAAATTTGGAGCATTTGTGGCATATTATATTCTACACTTGATCACACTGATGATAGATTTAAGTCACACGTTGTATTCTAAGTCAGGTTTTATTGCTGACTCTGGCTTTCATAATTATATTTACAAGTAATATCACTAAACCCCTAGAGGGAATACGTTTTGAGGGCACTTTCTGGAGCATCCTATAAAAACATTTGACAAGAGTCCAATTTCCTAAAATCTGATTAATTTTGAGTCCTTTAAAAATTCAAATCCTCCCTAAATTACATTGAGTTTATGGCAACCAAAGCTGCGGTTAATGTGTTATCATCATGTCTGAGCCAAAAACCAGTGACAGAAGCTGCCAAGTGAGAATGACATTAACAGTGATGCCTGGTTGGTTTTGTGGCCTCACCCTGTTGACCCAGAAGAGCAGAGCATTCTCCCATGGACTCCCGACACCCATCTGCTCCACCTCTGCTGCCATCTTCACATGGCCCACTGTCTCCTTGGCAGCCAGTGACATCAGCGAGTCGATGAGAGCGAGATGGGCTTTCTGTGCCAGAGACAAGGATTAGGTACCTTAGCAGCAGTGGAAATAACAGTTTCCTTATTATTTATCTGTAATTCTGTATCAAGATGCTCTACCCTGTCCTACATTTCAGATGGAGTATAGTGCTTTATACACATCAATCTGACATCTAGAACCTCACATGAAAATTTACAATGCTCTAAAAAAAAAGAAACCTCCAAATCCCATTCAGCATCTATAAAAATGCATTGCTTTCTTTCTTTCTTTGCATATTTCCCTCTCTCTCTCCTTATGTTCTTTGACTTCCTATTCTTCTTCCTTGAATGGATGTGCTAAGTGGTGGAACTGTTGGTGGTATTTCTTCCACAATCTTAAATCAAACTGGGCAGGTACTGGAGGCCCCGTATGGACCACATACACAGTCACATGCACATACCGTCTTGATGGGTGTGTTGCTGAGGTCCTCTTCTGTGACATCTGCATCCTGGACCTTCGGGGTGAAACCTTTCTTAATGAGGAACTGAAGTAGGGCCGAATTGTCAGCCGGGGACCCCTGCGTCGCCGGTAGAGAATCCCCATGCGCCTGAGCCAGCAGGGCCTGAGCTCGGCAGTAGATCTCAGGAGAAAGAAGCAGCTTAGAGACGGAAGGCTTGAGGTGCTCTTGTTCATATTGGTCCTTGTACAGCGGCTCTCGGAGCTCCACAGGAACGTTTTCTGAAAATGGAAATATGGCCCCAATGAGCTGTGGTTCTACAAAGACACAACGCAAAACAAATGACCTCACCATCATCTGCTGTGCTTGTGCAGTACAAATTAATAATTTATAGTGATCTGATGTTGAGGTGGTGTAAAGAGCAAAGACTATATCTGCTAAGCATTAGCTTGGTACCATCATGGATGCTGTTAGCATGCTGAGGTAAGAAGTGAGACCATTTTTCACCTTTTTTTGTAGTTAAAAGCTGAAGTAGGTTAATGGCAAGTGGAAAGAGGTCACTTAATCACTGTGTTCAATCTGCAATAATTACAGAACATGAGTACTAATCTATTCATCTGCGACATTACTTGGAGGTGCATGAGAGGGAAAACATGAAGCAGCTTTTGCAGTACTAATGAGAAATTTCTGACCTTCCTCCAGACATAAAAAACGAAAAGAAAAACATCTGCTCTGCTGCATTGTTCTCAAAGAAAGAAATCCTTTGTGTAATCCTTCTGCAAAAAAACTGCTTTATCAAGGAATTGTTCCCGTTAGAAAAGGTTGTCATACAGGCTGCAGCGCAGACACTGCAGTCGTACTATATTATACGTTGTCAGAATGAAGTAACTTCTGAGTAAAACCTGGAGGCGTTTTTTCCACAATGGAAATTGGGTGACAGTAAGGGACAGAGTCTGACAGCAGAGGAAGAAAATGTCATCATCTGCATGAGCAGCTCAGCTAAGTTATCTAGCCAGGAGTGTGTGTGTGCCAAGTTATCTCAGACTAGTATTAGTGGGTCATTCAGACTCCCATGCACTGTGGACTCAGAGACACATTACTTCCACAACTGACCCATATTCCTACTCTGGATAATCCTGAAAATTGGAAAGGACTTCTTAAAGGAAATATCAGAGCCTGCATCTCTTCCCTTTACTTTGCAGTCTTCATGCCTTTTACCGCTCCATTTCTGCTGCTTTATGTCCACAAGCATCTAACTATGATGGACTACAGTGGATGCAACTGTTTATGTTTTCTTTCTCTCAAGAAGCCACTGCTTCTTGAGAGAAAGAAGGAGAGAAAGGCTTTCTTATGTAACTTTGTCCTCCCATCCTCTGCCCCATTTCTGTGTAGTGCTGAGAGGAGAAAATCTATCCATGTCACTACATCAACAAGAGTTTCACCACACACTGCGCTGCAGTGTCATACACACTACTTGGAGCTGAATCATTGCCTTACACACTCGGTTGTGCTAGGGGGGATGCAGAACTGCCATCACTATGGGAACGGGGGAAATGGAAAGCAGCCATTTGTCCCAATCACAGCAGAAGCAATGAGACAGGACTGCAGAGCAGGAACCAACAAAACAACTTAATATAGTTTTAATACTGTTAGGAAAAGGCAAAGCCAGGCCTGTGAGGATAAACAGCACAGAGGAGGTACACTTGATGGTTTTTCAACCACTAACAATATAATGTGATATGATGACACTCATTCAAGTCTCATGATATGGATAAATATCTGTCAGCTGTGTGGAGCGTTATCGTGGCTTTTGGCCCATAGTTTTCCTTCTGTGTTGCAGATACCAACATATCATTGAAAACGCTGAGGGCGCATTCACACCAGTCTTGATCCGGATTTTTAAATTTTTTTTAAAGTGGGCCAAATACAAAAAATGGACTACAAAGTGCATTATAGGTTTAATACGTTGTGTATAGGGATGGGAAATACCTACATTTTTTCTGTCAATACGATACCATTTGGTTATGGTACGGTATGGGTATGGTATCGATACTTTTTTCCCCTTAAAGGATAATTACGATTGTACAGTGTGCACTAATATATTTATTGCAAGGGCAATATGAAATATAAATAAAACTCAAGTATATAAATACTTGAAAGAAATCATTTTTAAAAAACAGTAAATAATACTGATGAGTAACTCAAACAAAAATAAGATGATGAAAAATAAAATTTATAAAAAATAAATCTTTTTAAAATTACGAGATGATTAAACTACAGATTAAAGTTAGTTTACATTTATTTAATGGAAAGAATTAGAATTTAAAATGTACTAAATAATATGATAAATAAAACAATGTGTAATAACCTCCATTAAACCAGTAAAATATCAAAGCGAAATATCATCACCAACAGTAGCAGCAGCATCATGACATCTAAGATCAGCCATAATCATGTGATACAGAAGGATTACACTGTGGCTGGGCTTCACACGCACTTTTATTGCTCAAAACTCTTCGAATTGAAAACAAATTGGCATGCTTTGTATAAGAAGAGTAGTATCTTAGTATTCAAAAAAGTTTCCACAGGATGAGACAAACATTGTGAAGCATCCTCACATGCCAAAGAAAATCCCTCAGTTCAGTCAGTAAATAGGCCTATCGGTTTTGCATTTATTTGACTTTGGCTTCACATTTGAATAAAATCCGCTAATGAATTTTATATATATATATACATATATATATACATATATATACATATATATATACATATATATATATATCATTGGAGGATTTTTATTTATAGCTATTTTTATTCACTTTCGGGGGGGGGTGCTTATGATTAAATTGGAAAAACTGAATATTAGGAAGGCATACTAAAAACTGTCGTGGTTGAAGCTAAATTACAAGTCACACTTTGGTAGAATAAATTGTGCAGCAGCAGAGTGCGTGTGGTGAATTGATACCATTTGTGACTCTATTAGTGTAATTTTATTCAGATTTTTAATTAAAATTCACCCAGTGAGCATTTTCCAGTTAACTTCTTTAAAAAAAACCCTGCTGAAAGAGTTTAAGCTCATTTCCTTTCTGTGTCTCTGACTGGCAAAACTGACCTAACAATTCGGTCTGGAGCCATTACCACAATGAAATGTATGGGTTATTACACAGAGAGTACACATGCAACTTTTCTGTTGCAGTGTTGGATGCAGTTTGACATCACTGCATTAGTCAGCAGAGTTTGAACCTTGACACATACAAGTGATGTTGGCAGGGTCATTATCTATCCACAGAGCAACACCAGACAAGATAGACATAAGCAGATTAGCAAACTGAAATAAAAATTCTGTCAAAAATGAATGGTCTTATCTTTTTCTAATTTGAATATTGGAGGACCTTTCTTATTGCAGATTCAATAAAACTGGGGTTTCGATGTTTGTTCTGATAAGCTGAAAATGTGATGAACATACAGGCTTGATTGTTCTGAACATAAATCAATAATTTGAGCCCCAAAGAGGAAACACCTAAAGTGGCTATGATGTCATCCTATTCCAGCATATACAACACAGAAACATCAGAGGTGACTTAACAATTTTATCACTGTGTGACTGATACCTGAACACTGGAACGTTCTCAAGCCCTGAAGTGAAATGAAATGGGACAACAGTTTATTCATTATGCATTTAATCTGTTCACCCTGTTCCTACTGGGATTAATCATTAATGTGACTATTCAGACTACTATATAGAAAACGGTTTACTTTGATCAGATTCCCTTGCACATCAGAAATGTATATATAGCTATATATACATGCATAGCCTACATATTTTACTGAAATAAATGCATTTGGGACAGCTGCCTTTCTAAAAAGAATAAAAAATACACTCCATTGTCTTATAAGATCCACTGTGTCACCTTCACTATACTGCCACGCGCTAAAGCACCGCGTGCGTGCGTAACACTGACACAAATATTATGTGGCCCTGACCCATTTACAACCATCCTACACATACGCTCTGCATGCATCTTTGCAAAAACTCGTGCCAGACGAAGATTTGCTCAGCTCCAAGCAATAAACCCATTTCTGCCCTGGTTAACTGTCCCCATCACCCACAGGCCTGATGTAGCCCGGCTCTGACAAAAGGCTTTGTTGCATTGCAGCGTTGACAACCCTCCCCTCCTCATCTTCATGCATCAAGCACAACTGAGGAAATTCCTTCTGACAAGCCTCATATTCATCGCAAATAATTGGCTGGGGGAAAAACCCCTGTATGTAAGAAACCATACAGTTGCTAGCTTATTTAGTTGCACACCCAGTGTGCGACGCGCAGGTTATACTGGAACATCAGGGCAGCGGCTACTAAGGATGGATGCTGACGGAAGGATGCTCGAGGTTCCCATAGATGCCAAATAAGAAATCCAGTCTACAGCTGGGAGCACCATATATAGCAGGAAGAATTATTGAGCGCCCCACCCATGCAAGCGGCGCCTCGGTGATGCGAGGACTGGGTCTACCTGCAGAGCCGTATGACTTCGACAGCAGCCACCGGACGCTGGCGCAGATCTTGGCCCGATTAAAGTCGTACTGGTCTAGGGGCTTGATCTCCGGGACCGAGAAGTTCTTCATCGAGCTGGGAGAGTCCACCATGGCTGCGCTCTGGAAGACACAGAGGCAGCAGCAACGGGACGCACCGGGAAAATGCGAGGAGGAGGGATGGAGGAGGAGGAAGAGGAGAGATGGAGGAGGACCTTGTGATGCAGGCACAGGATGAAAGAGATTTTAAATAAGGTACAAAAATGAAAAACAAAGCTCATAACGTGGGATGAAAATACTATTATATGCTTGTAGCAACTCGAATCAGTGAAATGACTCACTTGCGTTAAGATCTGGCCCCACGCCCACGTACACGTCACATGTTGCAGAAAATGGTCTTTAAATCCTTCTTGTTGGTCGCTTCGGTGGTTACAGGCTACACAGCGGCCAAATTGTTTTCACAAACGCAAATGTAAGGAGATAACAGCCTCTGTGAGGAGCATGTGGCCTGGGGGGGGACATCTGTAGGCTACCATTGCCCAACTCCTCCATGTGGAGGTGCCCTCGAGCAAGGCACCATCTAGTCGTAACAAGTATGTGAAATCACTTGTGAATATTATGTAAGGCTATGGTGGGGACACGTTTCATTACCCCATGGCTGTGTAGTGAAAAGTCAACATCATCACTCAAACTTTATCAAATATGTTGACAGCAACTTACACTGATAAGGCTCACATTGTCATTTAACTTCTTCTCCCACAACGCTCCTCCAAAAATATTTAGTCCAATTAAATAGAGAAGTTAATTTAAGTTACAAGATTAAGAAACAATGAATACAAGTGTAAGGCAGCACCTCATCTGTTTTCCAGAGGACACCATTTCTGAAAGATGCAAAACGGCTGCAAATGAGGCAGATGCTAATTTGGTTATTTTGTACTGGGTTGAATCCACAATGGGAATAACAAATCCCCATCATGTATGTATGTGCCGCCGACAAATCTCTAGCAACTGTGTGATGCTATCATGTCAATATGGACCAAAATCTTCACTGAATTACAGTGAACTCAAAGTCATGTCCAAGACAACATTTATTTTATTTATCTATTTATTTAACCTTTATTTAAAAACATTAAGAACAGATTCTTTTTTACAATGTTGGCAAACCCTAGTACTTGTGGGGCAGGGGAGGAGGGAGAGAAAAACAAAAACACCCTTTAATACACGTTTAAATTCCAGTCTGAGATGATTTGAGCTTTGTGACATGGTTTATTATCCTGCTGTATGTAGCCATTAGAAGATGGGTACACTGGGATGGAAAGAGCTGGACAAGGTCAGCAACAATACTCAGGTAAGTTGTGGCATATAAATGATGCTCAGTTGGTACTACGGGCCTCAAAATACACCAAGGAATTATCCCCCACACCATTGTACCTCCAGCAGCAGCTTGGACTGTTGATACAAGGCAGGATGGGTACATGCTTTTATGTTGTTTATGCCAAATTATGACCCCATCTCTGAATGCTGCAGCTGAAATCTAGACTCATCAGTTAAGGCAACATTCTTTCAATCTTCTTTTGTACAATTTTAGTGACCCTGTGTGAATTGCAGCCATAGTTTCCTGTTCTTAGCTGACAGAAATGGCACCCAATGTGGTCTTCTGCTGCTGTAGCCCATCTGCTTAAAGTTAGACATGTGTGTTCAGAGATGGTATTTTGCATATCTTGGTGATTTTCTGAGTTACTATTGTTTTCCATAATCTCCAACTAGTATATCTGACCTCAAAAAGGCATTTTCGTCCAGACAACTGCTGCTACTGGGTTTTTTTCCTCTTTTTGGACCATTTTCCGGATGGATTTGTGTGAAAATCCCAGTAGATCAACATATTCTGAAATATTTGGACGAGGAAATCTAGCACCAACAACCAGGCCATGTTCAAAGTCATTTCAATACCTTTTCTCCCCCATGCTGATACTTAGTTTGAATTTCAACAAGTCATCTTGGCTATGTCTTCATGCCTAAATGTATTGAGTTGCTGCACACACAACCAATTCAGAGTATCTGAATTGTTGTTTTTTTTATCATTGTTTTGTGGTAATTTTGCATCTCTTCTACAATTTATGTCTCATATTAGCTGTTTTCAATCTTTTTATGAATATTAAGTACCACTTGAGGTCATTTTATTAATCAAATTGGTCTTTTTTATGTTTATGTTATCATTTTGTCTCTTTTTACATTTTTTTCTTTGGTTTGGGCCACGGGAGTCAGGTGTATCACTATGATTTTGACTCTGTAGCTTTGTGACACGTGACACCATAATTATATAACGAGGTTGTTTTCCTGTTAATACAACTTAATAATGAACCACCAAAGCTGTTATTTAGGGTGTAATGAACACAGATATGGATCTTTACTTTAGTCTACAGTAATATTAATTTGAAAGATAAATGCCTCTGGTTTTATTTTCAGTCATTCTTTTGATAGGTTTTCCCTCCAGCTGTGAGAATGCACGGATAGGCCCAAATCCGCTTTGCAGACATGTCGTAATAGGCTACTTGAAATTAGCCTAATATCTCTGCTTTACTACTACAGCTATTTATACGTCTGTGTAATGAATGTAAAGACTGTTTAGCACCCAAAGAAAAACAGCTAATTTTACAGAGCAGGTCAAGAGATTTGAAAGCACATATTAAAGTCCGTTTGAAAAGCCAAACTTTCTTGGTGTCTTTGAAAGAGGAGAGGCAGAAGCAGTATCAGCCTTGAAGAATGTCACAGAACCAGTTCATTCTTCCAGTTGGTTCTTTTTTTAAATCAACATATGACTGCATAATGAGAGAAAAGGGGTGGGGGAAGAAAAAAAAAATCAACGAGATGTCTCGTGGTTGATCTTTCCATCAGATACAGGGCAGGTGGTGAAACTAGTATGATCTAATCTGCTTTTCCATACACTTCCTGTAATGGTAAAGGCAAGAACAGACTTATTGACTCTCAGTTTAAACCTGAGCACAGAGGGCACGAAAACACTGTTGCGCCGATTGCAAAGACTTGAAGAGAGTAAGTACCTTTATCTGTATGTGGGTGTGTGACATGTTTCCATTAAATTTAAATAGTCTCATTTTCTTTATACAGTATTATTTTTCTGTTTTAAACAAGTTTTAAATTTAGAGGCTATATCAAGAGTAGCTGTATCTAATTGTGCTGATATTAAGATAAGTTTGCTCATTGATATCAAAGTCTCTTCTCCTAACACCACCACCCTGAAAAGTCTAAAAAAGTTAGACTTCTGTAGCTGTTCTATTCGTACGCTTTAAGTAAATGTAACTTTTAATGCACTGGTCAGGGTTTTCACTTTACTGAAGTATAAATCAATGAGTAAATGTAATGTTTGTAAACTTCTTTATAACTCTGGCCTGAGACAGCTTTATTTTGAGTCTTTGCCTATTTTAACATACCATCATGAAAAACAGAATAGAGGCAACAACAGCCATTTACAATTCCCAACATAACCATTACAATTTCGCTTCAATAAAAGTATCTATCTATCTATATTTAGGAGTAAGAGTAATTAACTGTAATCATCAGCTTGAGTTTTTTTTTCTTTATTTTGTCATTTTCCACAAATGCTTTTCAGAAACTCGAGTAATGTTGATAGGACATATTTCAATAAGATTTCACAAGTCATGAAAACCTACCCCCATATCCCTCTGAGATTTTCAGTCTTGCTGTTAAAAACTAATAAACTGATTTTTGAACCAATTTTTCTTCCTCCTTCAGGTTAACTAGTTATGGGTGGCTCCTCCTTCAAGAGTGTCTTTTTTTGGAAAAAGAAGAGATCGCCTCTCAGCAAAACCTTTAGCCAACTGAAGAGGGCGCTACCCAAAAAGAAAAGCAAAAGGAAGAGCATTCTGCAGAAACTCAAGCCAAACAAACTGAAGGAGGACAAGCATTTCCAGAAGAGATTCTCACTGACGACAGACAAGAAACCGTCAACACCACTGAAGAAGCTCTCTCTTGGAAACATAAGGAAGGACTCTGAAAAATGCCTCAGCAGGAAGGAAGGAAAAGGACAGAGGGGGGCTGGGCCGAGTCAGAAAGCAGATAAAAAACTAAGTTTTTTCAAGAAAACAAAGGAGCTCAGTGCTCAAACAGACGTTTGTCCCTCACCTGTGAGCCTGAAGGCAGAAAATGAAGATAAAATGTCTAAAAAGAAGCTGAAAGAGATCATGAAATCCAGGCGTTAAACAGTACCCAGACAGAACACAGACTAAAGACTGGTGAGCAAACCGAAGAAGAGTCACCAAAACACATGACCTTAAAGCTGTTTAATGACATTCACAACAAGATACAACCAGGATGTTTCCTCCCTTTTAAACATGTAAAAGTCAATTTATCTGATATTGACATTCAAAAAAGGTGGCAGTGTATTTACCTCCATGCTCCATCACTAACTTGTCCTGGATGCTCACTTGAAAAATGTAGCAATAAATAGCATTAAAAATAAAAAAAACCTTCTGCGTGATATCCTTTCATGTCGAGTTGCCTTCAACTCATCTGGCTTATTACACTAAATACTGAATACAATGGCAACCATCATATCATCATAAATACAATTTCATAATAGAAACCATTTAAAGAGAAATATTTGTGCATAAGTCCAGCACAGACTATTTACATTGTGCGGAAAACACATGATTTAAAAAAAATTCTTAGAAAAGACAAAAGGATAACAAGCTGCAATTATAAAAACAATTTTTAAAAAATAAAAAAGTGGCAGTATACTGTATTACAAACCAGTGTATTCACCTTCATATTAACAATAAAACAAGGAATCATCTTCTTATTGAGGATTAAAAAATAATGTATGATACAATAAAAAAAAAAAAAAAATCTAAATGTTTTTGTTGCAGTCCAAATTAAGAGGCTGATCCTGATCAGCACAACAATCTAAAGCATTTTAAACATGAATAGACACTATTATGATGAGAAGAAGTTTACGATTGCTTTGATGACCTTTGGGTAGAAAAATCTGTCCTTGAGAGGGTAATGTAGGAATTAAAGAGCAAGTCACACAAAAGCTGATCGACAAACTATATGCAGTTTTAAAACCATTAAAATATCCACAACTTGGAAAATATGAGAATAGTTCATTTTATGAGTGTCAATGTCTCATTTCTTAGGTGCAAATAAACCCCATTGACATCGCCATTTCCGGGTATTGCACACACTGAGCTGTCAGATCTTTGCCAGAGGTTAATTAACATAACCGGACGGAGTGGTTCTACAGTAAATCCTCCTGGCACTATGTTAATGAAGTTCACCTTCTACGAACACTTCTTTAACAGATTAACCGGGTCAACTGATAATCATAATTGGGCGCAGTAGTTTGTGGTGGTATTTTGAATTATAGGCCATCTGGTGTGTATTTGTATCACAGAATAACTAAAAGGCCTCTCTGATCACAGTTTAAAGCAATATCAGCAAAAATTGATTCAGGGAGGAAAATTGTTTGCAGCTTTGAACTTGTTTTATTACATTAACTGTAACATCTTGGATCTACATTATTTTGAGCTTGGTTCACCTGACAAAACGGACAACTGATAGCACTTGCATACACATGGCGTGCCAGGGCTTATTACCCGTTTACATTCCACATAACACATTGCTTTGTAACCGCCTACATATTTTCAGTCATTTTCTGTTCACCGTCAACTTGATCCAGATGTTCTTGTGACAGCATTACTTTGGGGAAAAAAACAGTGAGTCAGTGCCTCTAATAGTCCCCCATGTTCAGGAAAAGGGCAACCAATTTGGCGGGGGGGGGTGGCTTTACATCTGCTGACAGAACAGCATCTGCTGTTAATAGTGCCAACTAGTATTAGAAATCAGTTCTTTCCCTTATAAATACATTCAGTAAACTCCTGTCCACTGGCAGCACAGGTAAAGACTGATTCATGTCACTCTGTGCGCTGGGGAGAAACACCTCTTGAATTTTGTCCATTTAATCGTACACACGTCAGCAGCTTTCACCTGTCAGTTGAGCAGGCTGAAAACGCATTGTTGTTGGCCGCAATTCCAGTTCTTTGAAGAGGAAGTGGTGTCTTCTGAGCCTTAATGTATGAGAGGTGTCCCGTTGCTCTCCTCTCGCCGAGTCTGGACAGTATGACACTTAGATTTCTACAGAGAGTGGTGGGCAGACAGATAAAGAGTATGAAGCCAGAGTTGAAAATGAGGTAAAGGACCATGAGAGTGAAAGGAAAATGAAAGATGGGGGATTAGGAGAAAGAGAAAGAAAAACAAGAGAGAGTGAGTTAATGATTTCTGAACTGGCAAAAAGAGCAAAGTAAGCTGAGAGAAAAAGGTTAAATGTTATCCCGCAAACCATTATTGATTGTAAATTTCCCCAATTATCACAAAAGAACAGTCACAACAGACAGCGAAGTGGACAGACATGACCACACAAATCACACAAGTCGTCAGATTGTGTATTTATTCTTAGTTGTACCAATGTTTTTACAAAACAAACCCCAAATATGAAAATATGTCTCAAATGTCAGATATCAGTACGTTTACGACAAAAATGCATAAAAAAATTACTTGTATTTCAAAAGACAATTAAAATATAGTTTAGATTTACAATCACCCATTAAACAGCTTCTAGTAACAATTCCGTTTAAGAGTACTTACACTAAATGATTTACTGTTGTCAATAAAAGGTTAAACTTTTAATTACATACGTCACTGCATATTTTGCTATCAAAACACAGTAAGGACAAAGGCTCTAGTTCTCCCTTCCATCCCATTCAAGTTTGCCTTTTGATCTTAATGTCAAATAACAAAAAAAACAGGGAAAGCAATGTTTCTGTGAATCACTGCACTTACTCAAATATGCATGTGCACACATTCAAGATATTCATGACTGAACTTCCTGTGTGTATATGCAAGAGAGAGTACATGCTTTCAACATACACACATGCCAGAGTAACAAGTCAGAAGAAAAGTGGCAAAAAGCGTGACATACTCAAACCAGTCCAGATGCGTGCTGGTGGTTAAAGACACTAAAAACATAAGCACACAGTCTAAGACACACATTAACAGACTGCACTGAGGACACAGAAATACTGCGGTCACATTGAACTAAGGAATAACTGCATGGGGCAACAGAATGATTCCAGGCATTTGTGTAATACCAAAGAAGAGGGTTGTTTATAGCGTGAGGCAGTGAAGCCATTAAGGGCTTGTTTTATGAGATCTAAGGAGTTTGATCAAGGTCACTCCTTGATGTTTTGCAAAACTCTGCTTCACGGAAAGTCTGACTTCTTGGTTTGATTAACTTACATATGCATGGAATTATATTTGCATGAATAGTGGAACATGTGTCAAGAACAGAAATAGATTAGTTTTACACATACAAGCTGTATTTTGTAAAGAATATTTTTATGTGAATAGAGTTGTCTTGGGAAACAATTTAATTTTCAATTCAATGCAGAACTTCTCAAATGTGTCAGTACTTGTACAGGAACCGGAACATAGAACTGTAGATTGTGCATATATGAAACTAACAGAACAACATGCACAATGACAGCAGCAAGTGCAGCTGCAACAACAGGTGTACTACGAATAATGGAAAGAAAAAACAAAAGAAAGAAAAGAAAAAAAACACCCAGGTGTCATAGAGCTATTTAGATTGTGAATGAGGTGACATGAAATAAATTAATAATGAGAAACTCAAAACTTACATCACAAGTTGAATGTTTGGAAAATTTAGTTTGTTTTCGCACCATATTTTAAAGATCTCACTAGTACTGAAATTGTATGCAGGTACCCACATATTTCTTACACATTTATTGTTAATGAATATGTTAATCGTTTTAGGATTTAAAAAATTTAACACAGCTGAATACGATTTAAGTACTATAACTGGTTTACTTTGTTCAATGAGCCAAAAAATGAGTGTCAGATTTAGCATGAAATCAGATTTTGGCATAAAACTGGTTTGCTAATTGGCAAATAACACACAGTTCACAGTTTGTCTTCCTGCAGGTGCTCCTAATGATTATCTGCTGTGTTTTCTTGCATAGGTCATTTGATGTTTTTTATTTCTTTCCAGGTGTAGCAGCTGGTTGTCTGACTTTTTTCTGTTTGGATTTGACTATACAGTTGTTGTGCTTGTTTCCCATCTTTTACATCTTTGTCTCCTTTTTCCTCTCTTTACTCTTTTTTTCTGCTCACTCCCTACCACCTTTAGTCCCCCCTGTCAGATCCAGCATTAATATGTAAATTTAGCAACAACAAAAAAAAAAGGTTCAAGAGGAGTCTTATATCCATAAAGCTCATCTTGGCAAAACAAGGCAACCAGACCATCATTCTACTGTCATGATGCTGGACAAGTTTAAAAAAATAAGATAAAATGAAAAATAGCAAATGAACACACATCCCCTGCAAATTGTGCTCAAACTTTCTTTTGATATATACAGACAGAGTATGTAATGTTCACTAATATGAGCCAAGGTCATGTGGATCTGGGATCTGTAATCCAGTCCAGCACACTGATCTATGTTGCTTTTCTTTTTTTCCTTACATGGCAGCATGATTCCGGTTCTTTGTCCAAGTTCTTCTCTACCAAATCTAACCATCCTGATCAGCTCAGTAGCCAAACTAAACCAAAGCCAACTGGTAACAAATACAGTAAAAAAGGAAGCTGTTGTTCATAAAATGGTGCTTTAGCCCGAACATCATCAGAACAAATAACAGAGGAAACACCTCACATTCATCTTAGCAGTTCACACAAAGTCTTATTAGTCTGTACATAGTTTTGGTCGTTTCAACCTTACATTAAACAACAGGCCATCAAGATGCCCCCACCTTGAAATGTTATTGTCACTAACTCCCACAGCTGCATGTGTCATAGCAATGCTCCACAACCAGCATTCACAAGGACTAATGTTAGCTTGTCCAAGCTAACATAGCTCATAACTTGAGTTAGGTATTCCTCTTTAAAGTTCTTTTTACACACTAATTAATTCATGTAATTAACACTAATTTCAATTCATTCCAATATGCTAGTTTTGCCATGCACTTGTATAACTAATGGATAAGAACAAAAATCAGCAAAGAAGTGTATTTTGAGAAAATGTACAAAAAAATATATGAACAAATCTGATCTTGTGTGAATACAGTAAAGTCACATTATTATTTATTTTTGTTCACGGCCATTCCCAAACTGATCTGACCAATACCAAACTTAAATGACAAGTGTCAGCTTTTTCATGAAATATGGTGTTCTTTAGCAAGAGAAGACACAGTGGAGAAATGATTAGACACTAAACTGAGTAAAGGGTATTACTTTCAGAATTCCACAACATGAAATAAATTTACCCTGGAAGAAATTTAATTGTTTGTTCAAAATAATTTCATAGCAATTTCTTCACAAAATGTAGGCTATGAGCAGGACAGTCTTTTTTCTGTTCAAAATGCCCAATTTTGGTGTCATAAGTGAAGCAAAAATGTGACGCCCAACGCATGGGGGGAAATTACAAACACTGCACAAAACCGCGGACAAAAAGTGTTTCAGTGTCCAAGTTTTCATTTCATAATGTATTAAGTCACAAACGTGCTGTCATACACAGACAAACAATGTTGATAATGACCCAGGCCAGTTTTTTAGCCTCGTATTAAGATTTTAAGCACAGACCCCCCCCCCCCCCCAGTCCTATCATTAGATTTTGGAGTGAATGAGGTCCCCCTTTTCTTTTCCGTATAAAGGAGTAGAGGTCATCTAGCCCTTCAACTGGGGTATTGGGGCCGTTTGGCCACTACTCCTTAATCAGTTACAATAACTTTAATGAATAAAGCCTCAACACACTGACAACACAGGACCTCAGAGTTGGTAGTCTCAGATATAATGGCGTCAAAGTCCTTGTCCACATGGGTATTTTGAGAAACTCACAACCACATAGTCTATAATTTTTCTTTTTTTTTTAAACCCCCAAAAAGGAACAGAAAACATAATGAGAACACCACTCCGTTTTCCACAGTGATAGTAAACCGTTTACCAGTTAAAAATGGCACATATCTAATAATTTTCCAGATCGCATCTTTGACAACTCAGTCATTTCCTGTCAGTTCTGTGTACGTGCTAACTTTTCTGACAGCAAGCCACAGAGTACCCTCTCATTACTCACAAGGATGTTGATCAACTAGAGGTCTGATTAGGTCTCATGTAAAACTGGTGATGTTATCAGCTGGTTCTGAGTTAGATTATGGAGCAGTGACCTCTGTAGAATATTGTGATGCCCCTTCAGTATCATTGGAGAGCAACAGGACCTTCATGTACTAACATGTAAAATGTCCCAATGACAAGGTTAGCACTGGCAATATCTTGCTGTTGTTGCTATATCAACAAAGACATCAGTGTATATAGTCAAACCAAACCAAGAAGATAGCAGTGCACAATCAGACATGGCGAGCCCAAAAGCCTAGGTACCTTGCCCACATATCAGGACTGTAACCAGAGGTTCTGAACAGCTTTTAAATATTTGCTTTCAGGGGCCAAGAACTGCATGCTCATGCATAACAGTGAAAAAAAGCCTGTCAAAATACCCATGGCTGTGTGTACATAGCTTTAGCCTTCATGTATAACCATGTAGAAAGAAAAACATGTTTTTTTTTTCTCTGATAAAGGCGAGAATGAACAAGAGTCCCATCTGAGTTGGGTTTTTGTCCACCTGTGTACTAATGTACTATCTGGTACTGACAGGTTGGTACGCTGAGTTTTTAAGAGGTTAATCATCTAAGATAATTATTTGCTTCGGACAAAGACTTAGCCAAAGAGTGGAGAATAGAGAGCTTTACAAAGTGTTGTATGGCTACAGATAAGGGTATCTCACTTTAAACATTAGTGTTTGAATAATCTCATTTAATAGGTAAAAAAAAAAAAAAAGAAGAAAAAAAATCATCCAGCTAAGTTGTCAAGCTTCGTGATCATCATCTGTTCAAAGTCAGGGTGATTTCAGGGATTTGATCTTATAAAAAGTCCTTAGTGTGAGTGGTTGTTTTGTTTGTGATTGCTTTCATGGGCTCCATTGCTCTCAGACAGTACCTCTTGCTCCAAGGTGTTAAAGTGAACTTCTGAGAAGCTTCTTGGTTGGCTGTCTCGCTGGCACAGGCAGCACAGCAATTCTTTAAAGGTGCTCCTCATCTCTTTGTCCCTGAAGCAGTAGATGATGGGGTTGACGAAGGAGTTGCACTCAGCCAGCACCAGGAAGTACTTCTCGACTTTTAGCACCCGACAGCTGTCACAGCCCAGACCGTCAAGCAGCAGCACAACCAGACCGGGAGTCCAACAGATCACAAAGCAGCCTGTCGAAGGAGAGGAAGAGTGAGGGAATATAAGGTCATTAAAGGATCTAGAACAAAAATCAATAAGAAAAGTTACAGATTAACAAAATAAACAAAAAGGAGTTAACCAGAAGAAATAAAATGAATAGAACTGTAAAGAATGTGAAGAAGTAGGTGGTTTCTGGAGGGAAAGGGAATGAATTGTAGACATAGTCATACAGTCGGCATGATCAGATTTCATTATCATAATATTTGATAGGGCAGCTGAGGAATGCACACACATACCTGCACCATATTGAGTACTCATATATGCGCATAGACAAACTCGGGTCGGAAATGATAAAATGATGTGAAAATACACACTCTCACATACATCATGTATTCCTCAGAGCTTGAAACGTAGCCCTGTCACTAACACATGCCTTACCTTAAACTGAAATCTAAAACTTCACCAGAACAGCTCACTCAAGTTCAAAGCCTCGCAAATGTGGAAGGACTGGATTACACTCCCACACACACACACACACACACACACAGTGGTGTCAAACAGGCAGGGGTGAAGCCGTTGTCTGTAACGGTGCCTGAATTATGCAGCACCCTGTCAAGACATGCTCGAGTTTCCCTTTGCCTGCCTCATAAACAAAATGGTTGGTGACTGGCTGCTGAGCAACAGGACAAATGTGTAATATCTTTATATTTCTGAGGAATTTAATTCAAAGTTCTTAGCAAATGAGCAGAGGCGAGGGAGGCTGGCAAAGAGAGCACAATAAAGATAATTCAACAGAAAACCACAGGATGGTTAGAAAAAGACCGCATTCATAGGTTGGAAAGGCTTTAGTTATACGTCAATTTCTACGAAAATCTTGTAAAATTGTTTCTCAATTGAACCTTCAGGAAAATTAATTTTAAGCAAAAGCCCCACATTAACCGTTGTTCTTTACTCTGAATGGCCACCCGGGTATGATAGAAGTCCTGAATGTATATTTGGTGGCCAATTCATATTTTGACTTAGTATCTTTAATGCCTCATTGTAGAGCTACATTTACTCGCCCTTATTTCTTGGCAAACTGACAGAAGCATCCTGTAAGCCTGTTCATTCTGACCCTGAATCAAAACACCATCATGTTCAGAGAGATTGCCGTTTTCCTCTCCCAGAGGAGGATTTGGAGCAAACTCTGTGATATCATGTCTTGACTTTTCTCGACATCAGCTTCTTTTGACTTTCTGGACAAACCACATCTACTTTCAGAATCAGAATGTCCTTTAAAAAATAAAAAATAAAAAAAAAATAATAAAAAACGGACAGACTTATACCAAAGCAGCTGTGTTTCTCCGCTGTGACTGTAGTTGGGGGGATTTTTGGCAAACAATGTACATCGGCCAATACTAAAATGTAAAATGCATTTCATTCATTTGGTTTACTGCTTTACTCACTCTCAATTATAATAATAATATGAACACTGCTGAAACTCTGCCACATAGAGGAGGTGTCAACCAGTTTAAACGCTTCATTTACAAATGCTGACTGACAATAAGGTAAATCTATCCAAAGTAAAAGTGCTGCTTCCTGACAAGAGGATAAGCTTGATGTTTAATACAAGAGCAACACAAGAATATAACAGGAGAAGGGAACAACACCGTCTGTGTGTTCTTGCTGGCCTATACTGTTAATGATGGATAAAAATCTCTCCACTCGCTCCCAATTAAATATAGAAGAGGTTTTACTACTTGTTCTATAAGCTACTGGTTTCCAAAGCTTTACATGGATTTATACTTAACCACATTTTTAACTCCTCTACTCTTCCTCTAACTGCAGACCTCTTAGATCATCTGAAAAACTGCTTTTAGCTCTTCCCCAACCGAGTTTAGTTAATTAATTAGATCATACTTTTGGTCATAGCAGCTCAAAAACTCTAGAATAATCCTCAAATGATCCCACATCACTTTGGTCAACAGTGGTTGTTTAAAAGGGGCTTTACATATAGGATTCGACTAGATTTAAACAAAGACAAAACATTGAGAATATGAAAACATCCATAGAACATTAGTAACATCCACTAACTGTTTAAAATCAGACTGCGTGGATTACAATGAGCTGATATACCAGATTTTAGGCAGCAAGCTCTCAATCAATGAGACTAAAACATTTAAACCAAGGCATGCAGTGTGTGTGTCCAACTAATTCTGAAACAATGGCACAAGGATCAAAACAGGATGGAAGAGGAGGCATGTGATGATTTCACTTGTTTTTGTCTTCTCTTTCTTTTCTTACAAAAAATAAAGACTGTAGTCTCATTCGGGAACCATTTTAAAAACCTATATTATGGACTACGGTTGTTTTAAAGGCTACATAAATTTACTTTACTGACTGCAAGTAATTAAATTATTTTTTTTAAATTATAGACAAAAGATGGATCGCCTGTGCAGTTACATTTAAACACTACTACAGCTCAGGACAAACTTACTGTGAAACATGTTTATAGAACCAGTAGTAAATACAGAGTGTTTGTTACAAAGGAGAGCTGCAGGAATGTTGAGATAAGAGGCTCTGGCAAGAGCTGCTACACAGTCAGAGATCAAGTTGACCAGTTTGACTCCTGACCAGCCTGGACTTTTGCTACACGTCATTTCCCTCCTCTCTTTCCACTTTGTATCCATTAAAAGGTAAAACTTTGTACAGAATCTCAATCAAAAAGTTTTTTTAAAAGCATTTGCACACTGCATAACATTGCTAACATTAGATTGTTTACATAAATTGTTTGTTTGTGAGTATATAAAGAATTTCATTCTATGTTTGAAATTCTATGTCATCAGCAAAGTGCTCTCATTGGTCCAGGACCCTATTGTTTGTTATTTATTATTTTTTGAACTCAATTAAATTAAAAAAACAATGTCTTATTTCATTAAACTTATATTTATTATTATTATTTTCAGTCCCAAGTTATTTGAATTGCTATTAAGATTTTTGCCTTTTCTTTAATAGAAGGGGATGAATAATTTTGCAGACAACTACGTTTTTTTATGTCCTTTGCAGCCAAATTATTTAATATCTTATCAGTTTTGACCAGATTATTCACAAAAGCAGTGGAAGTTTCCAAACACATTTTTGTGCGTCCTGCTACAAAATATAAACAAACTCACGCTGAATGATACCCAGCAGCACATTTGTAGTTTCAGGTGAACCATCACAGTGAAAGAGAATTTACAACCTAAAATCAATTTGATCAGACATTTAATCTTTTAGGTTGTGTGTATGTATTGTGAGCTTTTCCTTACCCAGGATTGTAGAGACAGTCTTCATCAGGTTTAACACAGTCTCTCTGTGTCTCATCTGGTTTGTGTGCTGCGACATCTGCTTGCTTTTGTGCCTCACATAAAGGAAGATCCGGGTGTAGACGGCCAACATTATAGAGAAGGTCAGCAAATTGAGAACAGCCCAGAAGACCAGGTATTTGCGGCTATACAGTGGTGCCATGGTAGAGCAATCTGTAAGGTCACACATGCAGTTCCAGCCCATGGTAGGAACCAGGCCCAATAGAATCGCCACCAGCCAGATTAACACAATGACGACGAGAATCCGGCGTGTGCTCATATTACTGTGCAGCTGCATGTTGAAAATGGTCTGGTGACGTTCAACGGCCACTGCTAGGAGGTTGAGGACTGAGGCTGTGAGACTGGTGTCGATCAGCCCCTGCCGCACAAACCACTGGTACGTAGACAGCTTAATGGTCCAGGGACCAGTATGAAACATCAAGTGGAGGTATGAGACACCTGGGGAAAAAGACAGTAAGGATTTTATTACACATTTAAAAAACAGAGATACACACATTTGCATATCATGTAAACTCAAGTTATAGTTTTTGCTATATATTAATAAAAGGACAAAATCCCAAATATATGTTTTATGACTTTCTGTGCAGTATGAAAGTACAACAATGAACAGCTCAAATCAGACAATTGATAGGAACTAAATAAACTGATCAAACTGTGCAACTAAACTGGACTTTGTATTCCCAGTTCGTGTTTATAAGGTGGCTAAATTTTCTATAGGACACAACTGGCAACTACAGAAGAAACAGTTTCCGATGTTGGGAAAGAGCTCAGCGTTAACTGGTCAAGGCTTTTCACCTGTCTGCTACAGATCTGATGAGTCAAAACACAACAATTCTTTACTACGTGAGCAGCATTTTCACATCTATCACTGCAAGGTCACCATCTTCCAGACACACCATGTTTGCCTTTATGGCAGAGCAAGGCAGGGTTATTTGTACAACACATTTCAAATACAAGACGACTCAAAGTGAAACATTTATTCACATCAACTTTCACAAGACTCTTCAAACATGGAAACATTCCAGATTCACTACTAACTCAGCAAACGTCAGGGGTTTTGGCTGAAAGTGCCTGTATGCGTTACACTTCAACCCCACAGTGTGATAAGATGATGACCTTGATATATAGAGCCTGTCATTCTAGAAATAGACCAAATGAAGATTCATTATGTAGACAAAAAGCAAGTAGAGCAGTGACTCTTTTCATTGCTGCAGCTGAATACATTACAGAGCTACACGTTTACATCTATTTAAAGAATAGAGCTATCTTCAAATTTAAAAGTGAAAAACTAAGGACGTTTACCAAGTAAGAAGTAATGCACTTAATACCACAAGCAATGCAGTTTTATAGCCGTTTATGTAGATTAGAAACTATGACAGAAATAAAGAGCGATAATATATCTCTGAATCATCTCCATTTCTTTATCATCATCATCTACACTTTATACCATTAGTTCTTCGAAATATAATAAATTTGTTAAATCCAAAAAGGCTTTTTCAGTTCCGACTAACTGGTGTCAACATATTCAAAAAAGGGTACAAGAGCCAAAAGATACAAATCTTGGTGCCTACTAATACTCTTAGAACTACTTCACCTTGATGACTTGTAATGTTATAAATGCAGTTAAACTAGGCCTGGATACTATCTAGTCCTAATTTAAGTCCCAGCATAGAAGCAGGTACAGTCAACTAAAGCATGTTACCTGAGAAGAGGTCCGACAAAGCCAGATTTCCCAACAAGTAGTAGATGGGAAAGTGAAAGCGTCTGTTTTTTAAAATGGCTCCTATGACCAAAAGGTTGGAAAAAATCACAATGAAGCAAACTCCCATGCCCAGAGTGACAATCACATAGTCTCGTCTCCGCCAGTAGGAACTTATGTTCTTGCCACTATGCTCATAGTAGAATTTGACACTGCGGTTGAAGTCGCACAGTTCAGTTTCATCAGACGTAACCATTCTGAGATCTCAGGTGGATGCAGGATCAGAGAGGAGATGAAGAGGATGGAAAGGAAGGAAGCTTGTCAGACAGGGAGCAATGGGGAAGTTGTAAGGCAGAAATCAGTCTCGCCCTCTTCGCTGGGTTGGAGATTGGCATCAGCTGGACAGATGAGGACTGGAGGGATCCAGTTTGAAGTCTGAGGCTTTTACTGTACTGGTTGTTTGCAGGTCTGGATCCACGTTTTCAGCCTGTAGAGAAATCAGTTTTTATTTTAAGAAAGCAAACACAGACAAAATAAAAAAAACTTGATATAGTCTTCATTAAGAAACTAAAAGCATCCAGTGATATGTAATTTAGTCCAGATGCACAGAATCTTAAGTCATAGCAATGAACAGATCAGGAGCATTAGGATGTAATCAAATCCTATATAAGGCTATGCCTATATTTTAAATTAACCATGTACATACATACTGTAAAAAAAAACAACAAAAAAAAACTTCTGGACATGCAGAATCCACACATTCCGAATAATGGGTTAGTTCCTCTTTTTTTATTTGGTGCAAGCTAAAAATGAGAATCTGCTGTCTGCCTGACAGTAATTTCTGTATTTTGCTAGACTGTGCATGCACAGGCATAGCTGAGACCTTTCTTCTACAGTCACTGGTTGAGACAAGGTTTGAGTTCAGTCTGGCCATTTCACTGGTAGCTGTCCTTGTCCCAGTATACTTGGGAAGATAGCAGTCATTTTTCACACAGGCTGCAAAGGGAAATGCTGCACATACACAAGGCTGTAACTTGGGTGGCCTGAAGTCAACACATCAGGGAAGAGTAGAGAAAGAAAACGGATTTCAATTCAGTTGTGCTTCTTTGATGGACTTCAACAACAAGAAGAAGATTAGTGTTTTAACTCTGAATTTACAAAAGCAGCTTGAACCATTTATCTGTATATTAAGAACCCCTACAAATTGTATACACATAAAAAAATAAAATCAACCCTGCTCGCATAACTAAATGTAGTAAATCTAAATATTATTGTCTTTACTTTATATATGCACGTGCAAAGCAAGAAATATTTTTTAATTACCTTACAAACATGTCATCTTAAAAGGCCTATAATAATAAATCCCAAAACAGAAAACTACTGATATGCATATCATCATCATCATCCTCCATTATACATCCACTCCTCGTTCATACTTGGTGATGATAAGCTCTCATGGGGCAGACTTACAGAAACATGGCAGCCATTCTGTGCCAATGGTCTCTCTGATCATCCCCAAAACATCCATACAGGAGGGTGAAGTCTCTTGCCCAAGGACACAACAACAGATTGACTGGGGGAGCGGGACTCAAACTGCAGACCTTCCAGTCATTGGATGGCCCACTCTACCACCTGAGCCACTGCTGCCCCAACACAGTCAAAAACAAGCAGCTCTATAACCTGACAAGTTTCAGCAGGAATGGCTGTGCAACTGTAATCAAAACCATCAAAATTTCAGAACTGAATTCAACCTTCACAACAAGACACACATTTTCAAAGCTCGACCAACATAAGCACATTTTAATCCTCCCATTTACAGTAAACTTGAAGAAGTTGCTTGGTGCATTTTGGGTCAACAACATTCCCTCACACAATCTCCACTTTTCTGTCAAAGCCAAAGCAGCACGACGACACTCCAGCTCCAAGTACAACTCCCTCAACAATGGAAACAGCAGAGCAGCTCTTTGCAGAAGAGACACACCTCACAATTACACAATCTAGCTATGAAACTCAATCTCAATCCAAACATGCATGATGCAGCACACACACACACTGACAGGGAGGGAAACAGCAGTCACCCATTCTTCTACCAAGCGTGTGCAGAAAGACATCCCAAATCAAAAACAGAAAGATGTAGAGAGAGTAAGAATTCAATTGCTTAAGAATGAAATAATGACACAAAAGTGTGAGGAAAAAGAGATCGGATTAGAGCAATAACTTGAGAAATTTTGAGAAAGTTGACAAAAATGGCACTGAGAAAAATGAGAACCAGACAAGAGCACAAAATCTGATATGATTAGATATAAAACAAATGAGGTGTGAGTGTGTGCGTCTCTGACCAAAGGATCACCACATACACATTTTTATCAATATGCAGCACAGAGAGGAAATGAAAGGCTACTTCGTAGAGTTCAGAGACGGTGCACAAAATAAGAGATTCTGTCTGCTACTGTCCAACATCACCACCACATTGCAAACAAACGGCAGAACACTGTTAAAGATACGCTTATTTAAGATCATTACGCCATAGCTTCATGTGCAACATCAGATTGACGCAGTGATAATGAAGCTGAAGCTGTAGACGGTCAAAACAAAGTGCGGTACTAAAACCGACTGTTCAGTAAACTGCTAGCCCTTTTACTGTATCTGGCTAGATCAATTCCCAGTAATCTCACCAAAGTCTTGTTTAATCGATTGCTTGAAACAAAAAAACCCATCCGTAGACTGTAATGAGTTTTTCTTTTTTTTTATTAGACTAAATCATTTCACAGAATTAAGGCTGCAGTTGAAAAGTACATTTGAATTAATCCTGAAGGTAGTCAGCAAAAATAAGTTACACCATACTAAAAATGATGACTGAGTATAGCTTGTTTATACTTCATAACAGTCTTATCTACCATATCGGAGTGTCAACTTTAGTCTGCAGACAGACTATCAAAACAACTACATAACTACAAAGTTCATTTGAATCTGGAACCTTTGAAAAATCATAAAACAACAAAACTCTTTGAAGGAGAGGAACAATCTCACAGTAAGATTTTGGAAGTTTTGTGTAACTTCAATGCTAGTGCATACTTAGAAGCCTTCTTAGATCTGCAACCTGCTTATAATTGTGGTTGTGTGAAGGTACGAGCGACTGACAGGAAGGACAGACAGGAAGGATAGATGTGACAACAATCAAACCACTCATAACTTCATGCAGTGGCTTCCAACAGAAAAAAAGAGACCGATGCTACCAACATGTAGATGTCTGAGGACAGGCATGGCCGGAAGCTGAATAATAACCTTTCCATTACATAAGGATGTACCAATTCTCAACAATTTGTCATACTAGCAAATATCACACCACAACCCACTGAATCGATATAATATCCTTGCTTAATTACAGTGTGATTTACACCCCTAATGAATAGTTGCATGTTTGAAATCATTTGTTTTACTCTCACCCTGGAAGAGCAAAAGAACCATGGGAGGTCTGCAACTGCTAAACTGTCTGAAAGTTAGCTGGAAAGAGGACGACTACAGCATTTACCAGATTATGGAAGATGTATGAAGACATGAATGAGAAGCACAGACTGAGTTGAATAATCTTTACTATGTTTGACTCCACCTCAAACTCTTTATTCAAGGGGCCACCTGACATGAGTTGTGCATGCAGGAAGAGAGAGGTTTTTTTTGTGCCATCTGTAGCCTACTGGATTAATATTTTTTGAAGATATACAGACCATCCATTCTCTTTATAGAGGCTAATGGTGCAAACTAGCCAAGTTTACTGCTCACAGCCTCAGTGCCTCATTTTGGTCCAATGATACGTGTGTCCAGGTATCAGTGATCCTCAGCCTGTAAAAATGATGCAAGTTTGACATTTGAGAAGGAGCTGGTGGAGACCAGACTAGAGAGTTAATGCAGGACTTGTTGCTTAAGGGCGCATTTACACTTGGACAGTTTGGTCCGCTTTAAATGAACTCTACTCCAACTCCAAGTAGTGGTGCAATGAATCACGGTTGATCCGTACAGAACCTTCTCCACCGTGCCTGGTCAATCCCCCCCCCAAAAAAACATCTTGCAAAGTCTCGCAAGACTCACTGTGTAAACAAACAACCATGGCCGGGAGACTGCTCGCTGCTGTTATTTGTGCAGATATTTGCGCTGATAAATTCACCAAAAGAAAAAAACGGATGTGGATCAAGTCACGGAGGCGTTGATGTTTGCAGTGTAGACTTTTTACACAGCAACAGGAGTCGGAGGTGAGCGAATTAAATACTTATAGGAAACGCGTTTCATCAGCTCTTGATTAGCAAGCTTTTAAGCTATCCACTGAGCCTGTTGTCTTCGCCAACTGACGCCGACGCGATTTGCTGTGTCCCTGCTCCTGTATTTCATTGACGGTTGGTGATGTGTGTATTTTAGTTGAGTCGGTACCAAATTCACCTCAAAAAATTTAAACGTTTAAAATACTACGTGGCCTGTGTGTGTTTGCCTTACACATTTGATCATTTTACTTTTACTGTTGAAATTAAAGAGTAAAGTTTTGGTCACCGATAAAGGCGGTATATGCGGCCGATGTGCTCTTACATGTGGTATGTGCAGCCCATTGATCAAAATTGTGCATGAGCACCTCTATCGTTCAAGTCAATAGCAGCTCGCCCACGTGACATTACCTTGCGTCAACGCGAGCTGCTTACATGCCAAACGAATGCTAGGAACTCGTGGCAGCCATGACGCGTATACGGACGCGTTGCCAGCAGCAACTATATCCCAGCCCTTACTGTTACACTTTCAGATTCTTTTGAATTTTATCGAGTAGCCTATACATTTTTATCCTTTGATTTGCATATCTTGATTTGTGTGTATTTGCTGAAGAAACCCCTTAATTTTCCAGTTATGTGATCAATAAAGTTTATCTATCCATTTATACGAGGGATGCCCAAGTCCGGTTCGCGAAATCTACTTTCCTGCAACCTGTAGACACATCCCTTCTCCAACACACCTGAATCACAGGAATGGCTAGTTAATATGCCTCCGCAGAGATGGGCGACATAAATGAGGAAATTCAGCCATCTGATTCAGGAATGTTGGAGAAGGGATGCATCTACAAGTTGCAGGATTGTAGCTCTCCAGGACCGGACTTGGGCACTCCTGATCTAAACATCTAATATCAGTATATCCTGCATAGTTCAGTAAACTCCATGTATATTACTGTCTGACTTCAACAAAAGGTTTGCGGTGGCACTTCCGCCATGGCTCCAAGGGACTGCATGTGCGTGGCTGTGTGTTTTCTTGCATCACGTGCCTGTATTTGTGTGTGAATGAACTAGGCTGAAACAGTAAACACCAGTTTGAATGCAAACCAGTCATTACCAGAGAAGCCACACCCGACTCTCCTCTCCCTCTGAAAAAGAGCCTTAGCAGTTCAAATTCAGGCAGCATTACATTAGAGGAGGACAGTCTTCCAGCACAACAAAGCACACAAACAATGACTACAACTAAGACTTCAGCATAGACGAGGACATTTATGTCTGTGGCATTTATTTCTCATCTTTCAGGAGCCACTTTTCTATGCGCATCATATCTGACTTGGTGTCATCTGCATCTATTTAAATCACACAAACAACACAGTTGCTCTCCTAAACTGCAAAGGAAAACCAAAATAACTCAGGTCTGTCTTCTAGAGGGGTGTTTTTTACTGTTAGAGAAACAAATAAATAAATAAATAAATAAATAAATAAATAAATAATAAAACTGTCAGAAAAATACAAAGCTCTTTAAGCAAGTGAGACATCTGGGTTTAATTTACTTGATTTTAAATGAGCTCTAATTATGTATAGCTTGAAAAAAAAGTGGTAAACAAACCCTGGAGTAAGGATGTTGGTAGTGTATGGAGTGTAGGTGGTCTGGTGTTTCCGACATGGTTTTGATTAGTAAATCTAATTACTGATTTAAAAAGACACGAAACACCTGTCAGTTCTAAATGACTGACAGGAAATATCTCATTGCATGATTTTCTGCTTTATTTGATCGAATTAATCATCTGTTCACATGATGGGAGAGAAGACGGGACTGAACTGACAGATCAATCATAATTTTAAACAATCTCTGGAATTTGTGCTGCTCTGTCATTTGGATAAAACAAACATTTAATAATATACTTTGGGAAGACTTTGATGGATATCTAACACTTCTCCCCATACAAAAAAGTAGGGATTTGATGAAAATCTTTCTATTTCTCTAAATGAAACAGGAAAACTTAATTCCTATCAAGACAATATCACCCGTATTTCCAGCTGCAAAAACTTCCAGATTTGAATTAACACTATAGTGTGTCAACAAAACCTCAGCAGTTTCACCTTCACACTGGTTCATTTCTTTTTTTTTGGGCTGTTCCAACTACATTACATTATATTGTTCAGATAACATTTCAAAGTGACTAACACTTCGATGTGAAGAGTGAAATCTCACCATCTAACCACATCTAGGCTATGTTCCATGCACAGAGTCTGTGAAATGTGCAGCATAGTCAAGGCGAAGCTATGGAAAGATACAAAAATTAAATGTCTTATCTTGTATAGAAGAGAGATAACACTGCTTTTGCAAAGAGTAGGGCAAAGTTGCCTGTCTGAAAACATTTCTCAAAAGAGGCATGGTCAAATTAGAGTGTTTAAAGGATGTTCAGACTCCTTCCAAGAAACGGAGAGACCGTTTCAGATGCCTCCGAAACTGATACGAGTCACGACTTCCGAGCAGAAACACAATAAAAATATCACCACTTCAACTAATATTGCTATATCAAATTCACGATAAGTTATTCCAATATCTCAAAAAATGAGTACACAATACTGAACTCACCTTTCCTTGAGTGTATGAACGTGTCTCTTTAGGATATCCAGAATAGATCACGTTAAGTTGTGTAACAGTTTCGCACCTGAGATCCTTTTGTTCGCAAATCCCAACAATCTCTGATCACGAAGAAAACCAACCAGAGGAGCAAGGAAACAACAGAAGCAGATGTGTTGGAGGAAGTTATGTCGAAACTTCCTTTCAGTCTTTCCTTAACCACCTTAAAAGTTAAAAGCGAAGGTCATATAGTCTCGATCACCTGGGTTGATACTTTCCCCCGGCTTCCGGTAATTTGAGCGGTTGTTACCTGTGCAGATAAATCTGCGCAGGAGGAGCAGAAAGGGTGCGGCAGTCTCGCGCGCCTGCTGCAGCTTGTAGTCCGCTCCCTCTCTCTGGCCGGCTCGTTTTCACAAAGGAGCGGGTTGGATCTCTGGTATGTACCCTCTGCCAACCTGAGCACTAGGTGTCCGCCCCCAGCTGCATCCTATTGGCTGATGAGGTAAAGGGCCGGTTAATGAGGGTGGCGCCGAGGAGTGATTGACAGGAGAGAGCGGCGGGGATATTATGATTTAAGTAGGTTTTTCCCTTTAATGATCAAGGTCCTCTGGAGGTTAGTAATATGCTAAAATTATGTGCTGAATCAGAGGAATGTTATGGCAAAAAAAAAGATAGTCGAAATCTTTTTTTTTTCATTTGCACTCGTAACTTAAAAAAATAAAAGAAACACTAAGGATGGATTCAAAGCTTACTTTTGACAGTGCTATTTTCATTTATGACAAAAAATGAAAATGAGAACAATATTACACATCATAACCTGGTGCATCAAAGTGTTGGTCAGTTAAGGGAAAGAGAAAAGGAGAAAGAAAGAAATAAGAGCAACAAACTTAAAAAAAAAAGGGGGGGGGGGGATATTTCAAGTATGTTTAACTTCACAAATATTCTACAGTTGAGAAAGTGTAAACAACTGTCTGAGGCAGAAGTGACATGGTGTAAATATCCACAAAATAGGTCTTGCTTGGGTCACTTTTAATTCTTTTTAAGGTTTCAGTAGTTTTAGATGGTAAAATATTGACTTTGGGGGCCCTTTTTGAGTAGCTTTTAACTTTTGCTTGTCTATCAGTAAAGCTTTTGATTCTCCAATTTATGCAATCTCACCGCTGTCTATCTAGCTACAGGTAAGACACTGATTACTCGTTAACAGCTTACTGTAACCTCACATGGCAAATGCCTTTCTCAATCTGAAAAAGAGTTGTCTCCTGTAGCAATCGTGGCTAAAACACACCATCCCCGCTCTGAATTTAAACAGGGGCAGTGCTAAATGTCATGGTCCAGTTGTGTTTTACCTTGTTTTCTGTCACGCCTGACCTGTCACTTAATAAGTAAAACTCTGAATACCTAAAGCTGCTACATGTCAACAATAAAAATATAAACTCTTCATTTAATCCAATATTCAAACGAACCTCTAATTGAAGCTATATGAGAAAATGGATTTTATCACTGTTTGGTAAAGGCTTTCTACAACCTTCAGCTGCCATTTTTAAATGGGTGAAATATTTGCAATCCATATGACATTGTACCTCATCTTCATACTTCTTGAATTTGATTTTGCCATTTTTTTAATCTCTGTCATTTCCACTATACAATTTATACAACCTATTTGAGGCTGCAGAGACAACAGTCTTAGCAAAAATGCCTAGACCTCCCTCCTCAATGGTCACCTCTTCAAGTTCTTCAGAAAAGATCCAGTTTCCAAACCAGGGGAGAAACACAATCTCTCACTCAAATCTTTCCTCAATAGCTCATCTCACTGAAGATAGGTCCAAAGTACTTTCAGTTGAATGGTAACTTAATTCTGAGCCTCACCCGAATGACTTAGTACTTCAACCTATTTAGAGTATAGAGTACTTCAATACTTTAAGTGAATATAGAATGGTTGGCCCGTAGAATGATAGTTTTCCTTTTTGGCTCAGCCTTTACCTCACAATGACACATCAATCTAATACTCAAGAGTTCTTCCTTCTGCAGCAAGATCTCACCTCTGTAATCCTCCATCGTTGTAAGTGAGGTTTGCACATGTGAATTTGTTAAGGGAGAAGTGGTGCTATGGCATCAGTTCAAAAGCATGAGTTGTAGACAAGGAAATGAAATTGTGGTGTTTTCAGATTCAATCACTTTGTGACCCAGTTTCAAAAATGTGCATTTTAAACAGGGGCCTTTGCTAAATGTCATGGCCCAGTTAGTTCCATGAGCACAAAACGTCCAGATGTTAAAAACAATCAAGCAGATACACCTAAAGTCATCTCTGGGCGTGGTTTTAGAGGTGTGTATTTCGGATGAGGAAATCACCAAAGGTGGGGGCTATTACATTATAAACCTGAGCTGCCAAAACTAAATTCAGGAGCAAAAGTTGTAACGTTACATTCTAAAAACAATTAGATGAGAAGTAGTCAGGAGCTATTCGAAATAGATTTATGATTTCAAAAACAAGAAGGTTGGTGGTTTGAGCCTCGGCTGGGGAGGGCCTTTCCGTGTGGAGCTTGCATGTTCTCCCTGTGTATGCGTGGGTTGTCTCCGGGTACTCTGGCTTCCTCCCACAGTCCAAAAACATGCATGTTAGGTAAATTAATCACTCTAAATTGGCCCTGCAATAGACTGGCAACCTGTCCAGGGTGTACCCTGCCCCTCGCCTGATAAAAGCTGGGATAGGCTCCGGCTTCCTCGCGACCCTGAATTGGATCAAGTGCTACAGAAAATTAATGAATGAATTTAAAGGATGTACAAACACATTATTCGGGTGACAATCACATTTACCATGTAGCATAGAGGTAGAAATAACCAATATCTCTGATGAAAATAATGTTATAGTCCATTATATGGAGAATCTTTTTTTCCCCTCTTTTTAATATTTTTTCTGCTGGCTTGCAGTGAGCTAACCACATCCTTAAACTTGCCTTGCCATCCTCACCATATTTTGCTTTCACATCACTAACAACCAGTAATAACTCTACGAGCCTCTGACAATAAAGGGCTATCAGCATCATCTTTAAATCAATGCAAAAGAATTTACCATCGAAGGTGAGAGAAAAAATTCTGATTTATTTTTACATTTAACAACAACAAACAACAACCTTATATCTGGTTTTTATGTCACTGTTTAAGACTGGCTTAAGTTGAGCTGCTTGCCTCTGGCATCACTGCAATAAACTTTATAGAGCTCCTAAAGCAAATTAAAAGTGCAAACAACTGCCTCCCAATGAAAATTAGTGTAGAGAAAATGAGCAAAAGATAAGTAGAAAATAACAGGAAGATTGTACAGCAGACGGGAACAAAGTAAATAAAAAAGCAGCTTAAGGAAGAAGTTTTATTTTTTCTTTCCTGTTTACACAAATGACCAAGTTTGTTGAAGGTAGCGTGTGAAAGACATGGCAGACATGATTGTTAGTTAAACATATGCAACCTTGTTTCCTTATTGAGCACATTGAATGTTGTGGTGTTGTATACTGTATGTGATCAAGCAGTTATAGTTTCCGGGTTGTTGTGACCTTGTCATTCTCTCCCTTCCTCTCAGTATCACATACACCTGCCCTGAGGCAACTATTGTTGTTGTTGTCATGACGCTGATTGCCCTTGATGCCTTCCACACCTGTTTGACACAACACATGGCCAGACACATTTCTCCCATCCAGATATATCATGAAGCAGGATAAGGTTACCAGTAGGCCAGAGCACTTTACGAGTGAATTTAAGATTTAAAATTGGATATCCTTGCACAAAGAATTGAATTTTTGACAGTATTCCGTGTGCGTGATGATCAAACGCCGGCTAGGTTTATCTTCTAAACTGATCAACAACACCTATTCACAGCTAACTGACAACACAGAAAAAGGGATAATCGCAACACTTGAAGGATCTATCGCTGTGAACTGCAAGACTGGTCGCATCATGTCATTGAAAATGGAGAAATCTTTCAGTGACATCAATTCATTTCACAGATATATTATTTCTGGTCTAACTTAGTATAAATTATCAATGGATTAATACATTTTCAATCAGATAAATTAATAAACACTCCACAGAAAAATGTGGCCGAAATGCCAGCATGGGCACATCTGATAGTGTTTGACACTTTAGCATTAAGCTAACTTTCTAATAACAGTTTACAGATTCAGCACCGTTTCTTTTCCACTTTTCACCAGGTCTTTTTTAATGTTGTTATGCAGCCATGGGAACAAAATGCCAAAGGGGAACAAACAAAACGGCAGGCAGAAAGCAGAAAAAAAAATTGTTATTGTGGCTGATATTAGCATATGCTTACCTAGCAGTACAATGAAGAAATGACCAAAGGAGAGAGATTTCTATTCAAGTAGTGTATGACTGGCTGTTTAAATCTGTCACAGTATAAGCTTCTATTACAGGATATAAGGTATAATATAGAACTGTGAATTATTTTGTTTTATAGTAGACATGAAGAAAATAAAATCCAAATGTGTCATGCAGCAGCATGCAGTGTAATGTTTCTACAAAGAAAGAATTCCTGTATTATTCCTGAACTGCAATTCCTAAGCTCTAAATAGTACATAAAAATGTTATGAAAAAGTGTTCAATATTACTCAGTTCAATATATATTAAAATATTACTTATTATGTGTTTCCTAATTGTCATATTTTCCCACTGTAGCATGTTGCTCTCAGCCCCAAAATTTGTCCAGTTTTTCAACATAGACAGACGTGCAGTCCTTCAAAAACTTGCATAGCTGTCTTTTGTGATGCTACTTGTTAGTTTACTGCTTACTGATGCCAAGGCAGCCCACACTTCTTCAGCTGTCACGAAGGAGGATAAAGAGGAACAGCCCAAGTACCAGCCGCAGGACCTCAGAGACCATGCCAGGGAGCCGGCTGGAGTCTTCGCTGACATATTCAACATATTTTCCTCAAAGCGTCTCTACCTGTCTCAAAACATCTGTAATTCAATTCAATGCAATTCAGCTTTATTTGTATAGCGGCAATTCACAACAATGTCGTCTCAGGGCGCTTCACAATCAATTCAAGCCAATCTGTTGTCAGTCAAACAGTATTCATACAGCAGAATTCAAATAAGAGCCTAGCTAAGGAAACCAACAGATTGCATCAAATCTTGACTTCGATCTAATCCCCCGTCCTGAGCATGTTAGGGGTGACAGTGGAAAGGAAAAACTCCCTTTTAACAGGAAGGAAAAACCTCCAGCAGAACCCGGCTCAGGGAGGGCGGCCATCTGCCTCGACCAGATGGGGTGGAGAGGACAGAAAGAGAGATCAACAGACATCAAAGCTTTTATCCAGGGAGATCTGCTGAAAGAGAAGAGGACAAATATGTTACTGATGCCAATACTGTCATATACATGGAAGATAAGGAGCAGAGAGATGAAGAAGAGCCCAGTGCATCATGAGACGTCCCTCAACAGTTTAGAATAGTTCCTATCGCAAGCCACTCATATCAAATTTCGTCAGTACTTGAAACGGCGTTTTTTTACGTCATGTGCCGCCGAAAACGCCGCTTTCCACCTCGTACGCCATATGGCGTTTCCCATACGCCACGTCATTCGCCGTATGGCGTTCGGCGGTCTGTAACGTCGTGTGTCCTTCAGGATAGTAGGTATATGTCAAAGAACATGGAAATAAATCCAACCCAATTAAAAACAAAACAGTAAA
>JBBBVU010000004.1:21005478-21025439 GCA_037177055.1 Atherinosoma microstoma
AATATAATCTGTACATAAGGATGGGCTTTGCCTCAGTTATTTATACTGAGATATCACACAGGGACAGAAAAAATAAATTGCACATATTTTGGTCCCTTTCTGTCTTCTAAGTGTAGTCATATTTTTACTTACTATGTTCCTAGAGTGTTTTGAATGAGTTAAGACACGTTATATTATGACTTAGGCCAGGCTTGGAGCGCAACACATCCAGGAGACATGCACTCCCTGTGCACAAACAAATGCTAACCACACTGGGGTTTCCTGGCAACTGGGGCATACCAAAGGGAGCTGGCAGACCGATCAGGATGCCCGTCGACCCTGAGACGAGCCATGCCAGCCGTATGGGACAGGAAAATATGCATTTCAGCCGGGTAAATCCAGTTCCCACAATGCAACTCAACAGGTCAACATTAAAGCGCAAATTTGCGACTGCATACACTGCTATAAATGCACCATCACATGATGAACACGTCTATTTCTTCAGAAAACATTTTCCTTCGATCAATGTTCAGATCATATGTGATGCACAATTGCAGGTAACCAACATTGTGGCGAGGTGACCTGGTACAACGCACGATTCATACTCTGAGTAACAGCATGGTTGGGACCAGACTACAAGCTGGAACTGTGCGCGATGGGTGAGTAAATTTATTAGTTTTTGTCCTAATTTTGTTTTCCCTGATGCGCAGTGCGCATGTGTGTCTCCAAATTCCAACCAGTCTCCCCAGCATCATTACTGGTCTGTAGTTAAAGTTAGTGACTCGCTGTTTCTTGCTAGTGAGACTACAGCTTAAGATCTTTCTAACAAGCCTCTGGTTGTCTCTGTGTGCAAAATTCTCATGTAAATAACCCTGTGTGTAAAATGTGAAAGTTCGTTGTCAGCCTCACCTTTTCCCTGGCATACCTCTGCACTGACTAGCAACAATAGTGTGTGATCCATGCCGTAGTGTATAAAATTAACGAATGGAAACTTTAAATCCAGTTTCATTGCATGCGCACTGACCAGTCAGCTATGGGGATATTCTTTTGGCAACGAAGCCAGGGTGCACGATCAATCGGAGGCACAGTGACAGGACCTCAACTGTCACAATATGAAAGAAGCAAGGACACAAAATCAACTAATTCGCCAATTTATTTAGTGATTCACCTATATTTGTGAGGAAGCCTATAAGTTGTCGCAGGGCTCATTTAAATAGGATTTGTGTATTTATGTGGGGGCGTGGACAGGGAGGGGTCAGGTAATCCAACATGTGCGCTCTATTCCACATTGATTGGGATGTACAAAGGAAATGTACTTGGATTCGTGCATATGCATAGATTCATACATCTGAAATTTTTTGGGCATACGTTTTCAGGATCTGATCATATGATGGGTTTCAGTAGGAAATCCACGCAAGTCTTTGTACATGAGGCCCCAGGTGATTCAATCCGCTTTGCCCACAACAGTTTGTTGAAAAGAAAGTGACATTTCTCTTTAGTCTGACATTCTTTCAAGTCTGTCATTACATTGCACGGTAGAAACAAGAGACATGGCTGCCTTTACTTACATATAACCAAATTCTGCCAAGTTCCCAAACAGAATTTGGGTAATCTCTGTGAGCCTTACATATCGTGTGTTTGGAAAATTCACACATACAAGTTGATGACCGCAGGTCAAAAAGCTGATTTGCTTCGGACCTGGGCCATCTGTCTGCGATGTGAAAATCAGTCTTAAAACCTTGTAGTGTTAACTGGCCATTAATGCGAGTGCTAAAACACCTGAGTGAGACGCTGTTTTATTTTTTTTGTAGATGTCACGTGGTACTACAATTTCTAATGTGGCTGACCTTGTTGTAGATGTAGCAGTTTGTGAACATTGTGTTGAAGTCTTGGATACATTCCTGGGCATTCCAGTAGTAGTGGTTCTCTAGTCGTTTTTTTATCGTACCCATGTCCATAGGAACCTTGATAATCTTGTAGTAGTCCTTGATGAAGACAAAAAGCGGGAAGACAACATTAGATTTAGATGTTGACACACAATTTTATACGTCTTCATTTAGAGGTAAACAATGTGTGAAACAATAACCTTTTCTTTCTTCAAAACAAACCGCTGCCTCAAAACAGAGGCAATTCCTACACAACTCTCAGTCCCAGTAGTGTTGCATGTTAATGACTCCCACAGTAATATACAGTATATTTACTGTACAGTAGATTTCAAGTACTGTAAACTAGATGTTGCACTTTCTTGTCTTGAATATTTTCTTGAGTTTGTTTATGCCAATTATTTCTTGATCCTGACGTATACTACATATTAGTCAATCATTTCACTTACTCTTCTGCAAACCCTGCAGTAACAAAAAATATTAAGACTTCAGTAACAATATGTGCCTTCCTATTGATTGTAACAAGTAGAATACAAAGGAATATGTGTTTAAAAAGTTAAAAGTTTTGGTAGTCACACTATGAAAATAAAACAATTCATTCATCATTGCTAGGCTTCACATTCACCTATACTGCTGTTTGATGCTTGCATACAATATTAAATTTAGCTACAGTACTAATATGTGCTTTGAATTATAAAGTTTGATTATAGGCACATGAGAACAAAAAAGTGACTCACAGGCAAATTGAGTTTGACTGCATCTACAGGTGCTTGAAAGGGCCATGCAAAGTGGTGTTTCCATAATGTCTTCAACACCACTTTAAGCAAGTACTGAAAAAGAGCAAAGTAATCCAAAAATAAACATCAGTCAAACTGAGGACAAATAACTGGATTAAGTTGGGACACATCAAAATGAAGCTACCTGTAGCTGGTTGGTCTGTCGTTTGGGTCTGGAAGGGTTCCATGTTTCAGGGGGAGGAGGGTTGAAGGGGAGGGGTGGTGGCGCAGAGGGGGGGTTCTGGCTGCTGCCCGCCTCCAATCCGTCTCCCATTGCAGCGGTTGGTTGCAGTGACTGAGCAGACAGTTTAGGTAGATTGGACCTGGCAGGGGCAGGTGGAAGCGGGGGGACGCCCCTCAGGCCATAACACTCCTCACGTGACGCTCTGAAAGGATGATCATAAAAAGTGTCATTTCCACTGCCATTAGCATGAATGTTCATGTCAGAGAATCCAAATTTGAATCAACTATCACCAAATAGACTTCACATGCGTCATTGTTTATCAGACTCAGAAAACAAACCAAGCAAGCAAAGTCCTACATGCTCTGTTTTAATTATGTGTCTCACTTCCAGAAGCTATTCTACTTTCAGGCACGATCTTCAGTCAGAAGAAGCCAGACCTCTTGTGCATGACAAGAACTCAACATAGGACAGAGTTGACCCTAATTTCATCTTTGGGACTTAAGCTGTGCTGACAAATTTTAGTTAAACTCTGGGGCAACTTTTGTCCTTGTGCACTCTGCTTTTAATCAATGAGGACACAAAGTATTTGTTTTCATGCTCAAACAAATGCACAGATTAAGTTGTTTTTTTGTTTTGTTTTTTAGCTTTTAGACTATAAAAATACTCATTAAAAAGACACAAAACCCAAAATTAGGGGTTGAGGATATTCCAAAATTTCTATGCGCTGAGAAGCAGACATGAAAAAATTTGAATCGATTTACAGTTAGACAATTATTCCATGCCACTGATGATGTAATGTTGATGGAAAGCAAAAAGAACTTGGATAAGCAAAAGTAAAGTGCTTTTTAATCCTCAATGCTTTAAGGCAATAAAAGTTTTCGCTTGAATAGAATAAAAATAATAAATACATACATCAGGGAGGGCTGTTACAATCATAAAATCGTAAATAATTGTCACAGGTATCACAATTAAATCACCTTTTTAATATTACTCTAATCCACTATTAGGCTTAGATTAGCTGTATTGAAGCCTTTGATCACCATCTTTCTGCTTCAAAACTAACATGTCTCCAAGTTATTAAGTTATCATTCTTCATTTAGCTTGAAGCAAAAATGCATCCAAGAAATGCCAAAATAAAAAACCTGTGCAATTAAATTCCAATTGCTAAAAAAGGAAGCAATAGTTGATCTCCTCCCAATACTTTTATTCAGCTCAGTAGAAATTACTAATGACTATACGGGTGACAGACAGCAACAATAAGATTAACTGGAAAGCACCTTATCACACAGTAAGGAAGCACATGAAAAGTAAACTATTTGTCACTTGACTATAAGAGCTGTGCTCTCCATTTGACATTTAAGGTTCACCCCATGCTTAGGAATATCTGTATTTAAATATATTAGTGTCAATTTGAGAGTAGGTGTTTCAGTCAATAAGTACGCATTTTTACTGCACTTATATGACTTATGTAGAGTTTAAGTCTCTTTTCTAGGAGAAATACTGGAAACATAAGTTAAATATTAGGTACCAAAGTCATTAAAGAAAGAAAAATATATTCATCTTAAATGTGACAAGCTAATTTAAAAACTATACAAAGAGGAACGCTGAACACTTTTCCTTTAGCTCAATATTTCTGTAATGATTGAACAGTAAACCCTGATTTCTCTTTGTTTCAACAGCATGTAAAATGTTGCCCTTCATTTGCAAAAATCACTATTGTTATACTTTTTCATCTGATCATAACAATCTGAAGAAGTCCAGATATTTTCTGGGGGCTTACATGTTGGATGCGCTCCAGCTGTGGTTTAATCCACTAGTGTTATCATATCTCAGTTGGTGAGGCAGTAGTTTCCTGAGGTTACACGGGATGTTTGTCAGTGACACGCTGTAGGGGCAAGGAAACCACAACACACACCGAGAGCCAAGTGTCACACCTATAACAAAGAGAAAACATAAGTAACTGCAAATGCCATATATGAGCTGTTTATAACCAAGATTAAAATAACCTAAGAGATGACCATCTAGTCAAACAGCCACAAGTATTTGCAGTCAGAGCCCATGATGTCTGCATACTAGAGTAAGGGGCTTTTCCATGCAACAAAAATGGCTCAAACAGATTGTGTTCCTCCATAACAAGCAATGAAGTCAATGATGCCATACTTCAAATAGATCCACAGACTCAAGAGTGAATTAGAAAATACTTCCTAACTTTTTAATATTCTATAACTTAGACGGTCCAACTTAACAGAAAAAAAACAAAACACAAAAATCTAACCTCTATTCTCAAATTTGATTTTTTAAGATTTCTTATTCATCATAACCCATCGCCTTTGCTCCTGTTCAATAGTTCAACACCTCAGTAGCAAGTTGCAAACAAAAGAACCCCTTGAACGCATCTTTTGATTTTGAGTCTCTCAGTAAAGGATACAAATGACACCTATTCATTTGCATGGGCACTTAAAAATGTGGTCCTTCTTACTTTTTTCTGCTAAAGTTAATCTTGATCTTGTGTGAAAGTATATTTTGATGCTAATGTCTTGAGCCACCCTCATTTCTTAATATTTTGCTCCCAATGAGCCAGCCTTTTATGCAATATTTGAAAGTGGTCTTGAACAATAGTTCCCCAGGCCTTCTGAAGGTCTTTCTAAGTTTTTTAGTGGACATTGGCTGCGTTTTTCACTAATTTCCAGTCCAGTCCTTGTACCCGACCATTTTCAAAAGGAACCTGTTTAATACCAGACTATTAATCATTTTGGGGGAAAAAGACAAAGTGTATCTCAAGCAATGAACCAGTGTTGTGTCTACACATAGAAAACTTAGTTGAAGAGGCACTACAAACTTTGGCAAATTTCCTCAGTGACACGCCCCCTAACAGCAGCTAGTTCAACATCCATCTTCTATCCTACCTGTACTGTGAGCTCTCTCCAGACAATAAAAGTCAGTCCTATGTTGACTCTTGTCTTATCTTTTGCTCTGTCCCTCTCTCTCTGTCCTTTCTTCTCTTCCTCCGATAATGTCCTCTTACATTTGTTTGGTGAATCAGCCACTGTTCAAAACGGCCAGTGTGTTGACATCCAATTGTTAGCATGTGACGTTTTACGCACCGTAAAGCAAAACTCGGCTGCAACGTCACATAGCATCCTGGAAGCAATAGTTGTGAAGTGCAGTTTCTCGGCCTCGGGATGCTGCTGGGCAGAAATGTACATAATAAATGTCACTGTCCCATCAAACAAGTTAGGAATGCAGAGTTTTAAGGTTGGAAAATGTCATAGTGCAACTTGAAGAAACAATTTTAGGCTTTTTGTTACTAGCAGCCCATTACAAAGACACATGATCTGTTCCCATTTCATTAGTTGTATCTATGGATGTGCCGATATACGGTTTCAAGGTATACCGTAGTATGAAAAAGTCAAGGTATGAATACCATTAAATTTTTCATCATACCGCGATAACCTGCCTGCAGTATGAACTGTGTTCGGTGTTATAAATTACAGGGTGAGTGTGCAAGTCAGGTGTACCGCAAGTTGTTAGTAAGTGCGGCAAGAGTGTACGGATGCATGCTGACTGCATGGCTGGACAACATGTTAGTCTCCTTAAAAACATTTCTTATCATAGCCTAACCCAGAAGAATGGACAATTCCCTTGACAATCCAGCAAAATCACTAGCTTTCGAGCTAGCTTTATTATTGCTGCAAAATGTAATACTTTCTACCCACATGTCTTACTGTGGTCAATGATCATGTTTACATCAAGAGTGAAGTAGAATCGAGAATCTTTATTTGTCATTATGACAAGCACAATTAAATTTTGTTTAGCAGCTCTTAGCTTAAAACACACTAAGACACAAATATAAATATTTATGTCTTAAAATAATAAAAATACATGCAAACTATCCTGCAGCTAAAATGATTGATCTTTCCCCGCATTACACATTGACCACAGAAAGATGTTATTGTTATCTTTGTTTTAGAGGAACCCTTGAGATTTATTTAGGGCACCAATGCTCGAGTATATTAACAGTAAATTGAAAGATATTTGTGTCCCGAGTATTTCTTGTCATTATTCAGTTTAAGCTAACAGGTCGGTCTGTTTTTTACCCATTTAAAAAGCTATCAAGAGCGTAGTCATGATACCACGGTATACCGTGAAATCGTGATATTTTTGCTCAAGGTTATCATACCATCAGATTTTCATACCGGCACATGCCTAGTTGTATCTACAGGAAAAACCCCAACAATGATACAGTTTTAACTGCCATTAAATCGTATTTTTCAACAACAAGGGGATTCCTAAAAAGGTATTACCTAAAAAATTTGGCATCTCAGCATGATGTGTAGTGTGTCACTAGAAATGGTCTCCATGGAAGAATAGCTGTCAAGAAACCATTGTTAACGAAGGGAAATAGGGAGAAAAGTCTGATGCATGCCAAATGACAAGAAGTGGACTGAAAATGGGTGGCAGCAGGTCTTATGGAGTGACAAATTCTCCTCCAAGCTCAGACCGCAATATTACTGAAACATCATGGGATCATCTTGACAGGGAAAGGAACAAAAGGCAGCCAACATTCAAAGAATAGCCATGGAATGTCCTTCAAGGAGGTTGGAGAACCATCCTGAAGAAATAACAAGAAAGCTTGTGTAAGAGGGCTCAAGATGTGTTGAGGAATAAAGGTTGTCGTTCCACACACTGATTTTTAGCTCACCAAACTCTGTTTTTCCCATATATGAAGTATTTCAATTTAAGTTAGCGTAATTCAATAAATTGTTGCACTTTTCTCCCGACAATGCAGAAATGAGGGTGGTTCAATATGTTTACACAGTGACTGTTTTGTGTTACGTTAGGGATGCCTCTCCTTCTTGAGAACCAAATCGGGGTGACATCAAGCTGAACTCTGAAAGGTTACAAATCACGCTACAGATATACATCGCAACAATCTAGAATACATTTTAAGTGGGCTGTATGAGATGACACACACATTTGTGTGTGTGTGAAAACAAAATCAATTTTAAAATCATAAATTCTAACTCATTGGCAGACTATAGCTCTAAATAATACAGAAAAATCAAAGCCAAAAGACCAACTTTGTCGATATCCTGGAACTTTTATACAAACAATATATATTGTTTAAATCTAAAGTAAGATTAAATTCTTATCAAATCTATATTTGGGCAATGTTACAGAATTGTATTGATATTAAGAGCAGAGAAGTGCAGCAGTTAATTGGAATTATACCCAAACATCTAGTATAATTTTGCTTCGTTAAAATGTTTCAATTAGCTACTATTTAATGACTACCAGGAACGTTACCTGAAAAAAAAAAAAAAGGGAAAACAATGACATAAAAGCCGTGACTTCACACAGACAACAAATCCAGGGGAACAAATTAATGAACGATACGTTTGCTAAACACCTTTTCCTTGCTAACCTTCCATGACAGTACGTCGCCATGTTCGCTGTGATCGAGTGACAGCTCCGCACGTAAATGCCGTTTCAGAATACAACTTTGACCGGATTGATATTCTTGAAATGACGTACGTCGCGCTTCCCATGAGTTTCTGCGCCATCGCGCGTAATCTACGCTACTGAGAGGACGTAACTTATGTCACGAATACGGCCTACGGGGCTACAAACAAACAGCCTAGCAGCTAACTGGCTAGTATGATACTGACCTGCAGCTAACGTGCATACTGACAGCACGAAGTGTCCATTGCCACAAAATTGACCCGAACACGAGTATTGAGAGAAGGAAGATACAGAACATAATATTCATAAGAATACCTTATCGTGCACAATGAAAACATAAAAACCCTTATATCCCTTGTGCTCGTACCGGTGCAAGGCCTGCGAAGACAGCTCATGCTCCGCTTGCCGAAGTGCTCACTGACAGCGCGGGAAATACGGCCCTAATGACCGCCGTAAATCCTTTACCGGATCCCTGGGAATGTATGCTTTCGTTTGATATACCAATGTCATGTATACAGAGGTAATGAATGTTATTTTTACCTTCTTCAGTCGGTTGTCAGCGTTCGCAGACCTTCCTCGCCCCAAATCCAGAACAAACAGTCCCGTTCCACGTCAATGACGTCAGACGCAAGGGGGCAGGCTGAACGTATGTCATGCGAAATGTCAGCTACAACTCCTCCTACTCCCACGGGTACGATCATGCAATACCCTGTAATAATTTCATCCAGAAGTAGATGTATTTTAGGAAAACAAATCGAATCGATACAATTTCCCAAGGTTAATAATTCGGTAAAAGTGTATGTGTGTGCAGGCCATTCAAGAGGAAGAATCTAGCACAACATTTTTCACTCTGATGCAAATTACCATATTTATTTCCTTAATTATATGTGAAACAATATATACAATTAATATAAGACTCAACTAACAAAAAGGCTCTTAAAACAATCAATATATGAGTCTTTGAATTTATTTTTATAGTGTATTTTTAACATCCCTGGAAGTCTGAATGTATTTATGTTCACTGTGTTGTATACTTCATCTATTCAAGTGTTGATGTTGGTGTTAAAGAAAGATCTTCATTAAAAAAAAAAAAAAAGATGTTGAAGAAACTAGTCTCTTTTTTTAAAAAATATTCTAATTTGCCTAAAAGTAAATTCTGGATAAAATTGAAAATAAAAGAGGCAAAAACATAAGCCAATATGTGAACTCTATACATTAAGAGTAATTTGCCCAATTACTAAGAACACAAACACTTTAAGAGAGAGGGAGAGAGAACATCTTGTTTTAGATCTCACCCAACATTAGTAGGTTTGGAAGTATGCCTTAAATGGAAACCTATTGTTTCACACTAAAATTAAGGTGCTGTGAGAAAAACATAAAAAGCGTCTGTACCATGTTTGAAGGGAGTTAATACACCACCCTGTGGTAGTGGATGGTGTAAATCTAAATAGTTAGGGGCATTAAATTGTGGTGAACTGACTGGTAAACGGATATTCAACTGACAACATAATTCCTGCTCTCAACAAAAAATCACTTAAAAAAATTAGAACTCACTCATACCTATAAGTATATATACTGATTATGAAACTTGTACCTCAAATTTATCTGGAAGATATCTGTGATTTATTCACCTTTATTTCTTTAACAAATCCATTACACAACTGATTTGTATTCTGAATGTTAATCTGAATATTTCACAATTTTGCAAGACAATCCCTTTTTTTAACTGCAAGACTAAAAATCCTACTCCTTGAAAAAAAATCTTCCATTCTTCAACAATCCAACTAAACACTATGACATTGTGTAAAATGTTGAGAACACATTACTCATTACAGTACTTAATTCTTAACCAATTTTAAACGTAAATCATTTCACAAAAGGCACACACAAAAAACATGGTAATTTGATATTTTCAGCAATACATAAAATTGCTTTCTTCCCAAATTTTAAAAGAAAGGATCAATTCAATGGTCTGTCATTAACGAGGGCGATCTTATATATAGGTAATAATTTCTGAAATGAGACCAGAAAAGGAAACAATACTTGCCCGACTGTCTTTAAAGTCCTCCAAAAAGTCTACAAACATTTCTAAATAAACTTAGCAGGTAAATCATGCACAAAACAAGTCACATGGTACAACTTGTTTTTGTTCATTTGTTTTTTTCTATTTTAATCCTATCGATATAGTGAATAACAGTATCCAAAATGTGAAACTATTTCTTTAACAAAAACTGAAAGTGACAAGCTTGGACTGACAGTGAAAAAATGACAGCAGTACACTACTCACAAAAAGTTAGGAATATTCAGCTTTCGAGTGAAATTTACAGAACACATAAAATGTTCACACTACTCTGATATATCATTAATGTAGGGCATTTAATAGAATAATGCAGTAATTCCTCCATTTCATACAATTTATTGAAAGAAAAGCTGACAACAGCTGGGTATACCACAACATAAAAAAAGTCAATATCTCAATAATGTCATGCGTTAGGTGTTGTCTTGGTCTGATGATGTTTAAATGAGGACAGTATAATAAAGAGGACTGTTTAGATAAAAGTTGTCATTGAACCAGAACATTGGTGAACGATTCATAGGTCAGACATTGTTTGGGATTTTTTCGTGGCTATATGCCTTGTTGAGAACAGCATGTTGTACATTAAGTACCTAAACATTGAACAGTTGTATGTGTGCATTCAAAAGCTTAGAGATGGTGAAATTTAAGTTCACAAATAAAGGTTATAGTACATTTTAGGTTCATTATGACATCATACAAAAAGACACAAATCCCTAACTTTTTGTTTGTGTATATACACACTTTCTTTATTTTCTCAATCAAACTGGATTTTAATAGACAGGGCATGAGGGTCACATACTGGTCCAGAGAGATTTAGGCAAATTACACAGCGGTTAAAAAAAAAAAAAAGGTCATTCATGGTCCTCGGCTCCCTCCACATCATGACCTGCCTCTTCCTCTTCTTGGTCACCTTGGAGTGCCTCTACGCCAATCTCATCATGCACAACATATCCCTCATCCTCTTCCTCCTCTCCGACTTCAAAACCTTCCTCTTCATCCTGGTTCCCAAGCAGCTCCTCCTCCATCTTTTCAACCACCTCTGCTTCTGCCGTTTCTGTTGTTGTTTCTCCCCCTTCAACTACTTCTTTGCCATTCTCCTCCTCAGCCACAGGGTCATCTTTGACTTCTGCCGTCTCTGTCTGGCTGTCGGCTGTCACAGCAGCCAACTCCAACTGTGACACATCCATTGCCGTGGAGTCATCTGCATCTTGGTCTTCCTGGTTACCAATGAATGGGTTTTCGCCCTGTTAAAACAAAGTTTGCACAAATAAACCACCAGATTCATTATTGGTTAAGTAGTAAATGTGACATCAAAATTTTACTGCCAATTTAAATTTAGGGTGTGCTTGTATCTATCTATCTATCTATCTATCTATCTATCTATCTATCTATCTATCTATCTATCTATATATATATATATATATATATAAATCAAAAATTTATTCAGTTACAAATAAGCTGAAGCCAATATTCTGCCAGCATATTGCAAATGAAGTGTTAGCTTTATGACTTGCTGTAGAGATCTAGTTTTGAGATCTACTGACATGTGCAACAATTTGTCACCACTGTGGCATCATTATTCCAGGATCTGATTTCAGAGAGAAACTTTTCGTCTCAGGAATGCTCATCTTTTATTCACATTTACAAAAATTGTCAATTGTGACAAAATTCCATTGCCTATTAACATTTGCAAAGCACCAGTAGTATCAGATTAAATTAATTTCCGTACTAAACACTTATGTTCCCAGGCCTCACATGACAGTGCACATACCTTGAGGTAGCTCTCCAGCTTCTTGCCAATGAGTTTGTGGTTAAGAATGCTGCGAGCAACCGACAGACTTCCCCGCTTGGACTGCTCCATCATCCCCTTGAGAAAAACAAGACATTTCCAGATTAAACCTAATGCAAAACAACTTCAACATTACAACAGTATACTGATTTCTTTCCTCCCCAAATTGCATGGCTGAACAATTTGAGGAATTATCTGCATCTGAAAATGTTATGATTAATATACCAATTCAGGAATTTGACATTTTTCAATGAAAATGATCTAATTAAGTGTTGCTTCAGTTTTTTGTGGTTGTTTCCCAGTTTTCTTTCCTGCCTAATATTAGGAAGCTAAAAAACAGGCCATTTAATAAAATACGAGAGAACTACGTACTTTCCGGTTGTAGTTATGGTCGGGAGACTTGATGTGTTTCTGAATCAAATGGGGCTGCATGGGAATGAAAAGGTCACATGCTGCACAGTGAGCCGCTTCCACCTTCCTCATGAAGTGCTCCATGCCGAGTTCTATAGGACAGATGTGAAATATCTGCAGTGAGCAAACACTTGATATAGCTTGTTTTGGGGTACATACAAAGCAGCTGCTGCGTACCCCGGGTAAGATCCTGCTCTCTGTACATCTGGCAGATGGCAGCACTGTGGTTTTCCAACTGGCTGACCCTCTCCTCTGTCTTCTTAAACTTGTTTTTCAAGTACTCCTGCAAAAAAAAAGAAGGAAAAAAGTTATGTTTATAACTTAAGCAACTTTTCATTTTTATCAGTGACCACAGTTACCAGGCAGAATGCACAAAAACAAGTGATTATGTAGCTACTTCATGTTTGCACTGAAAATCAAGTGTCAATTACAAAACACCTTGTTAGAATGGAACAAGAAGGTAATTGCATTTTAAGATAGAACTGATAGGTCCTTTTTACTTGGAAGAATAATAGTAAATGTGCCAAAATCTATGACTGGCAGTTGGTGCAATTTTCTGCTCCTAGGTGGAACCACAATATAGTATCGCTCACTGCATGCATCTACTGGAAAGTGTGGATGTCTCTGAATGTGATGTGCACATGAAATGCATGACAAAACTCAAGTGACCTCTAAGAAGTCTGTGGTGGGCTTTGACAGCTGGCTGGAAAGGAACTTAAAGTGGTCCTTGTGGAAGCGACTTTCAAGATGAGTTTCCATTTCCTCTTTGTAGAATGAACGGAACTTGCACACGGAACATGCAAACATGACTCTGGAAGAAAAAAAAAAACATGAACGAAAAAACAAACAGTAAAATAACACTCATCTCAAATTACACCAAAGCAGAAAATTGAAACAAAACAGTTAATGTTTGAGGATTTGTCCTCACCTGTCCAGGAATCCTCTTTTCCTTCTCATTTTTGGATGCTTGTCTTGACCTTGGCCTGGAGTCTGTTTACCCAGAGGCTTCTTCTTCTCCTCCTGTTTGGGTGTACCTGATCAGCAGCACAAAAAATTGACATAAGCATACCAAAATTTTAAACAGATTCACCCAATATGTGTTAAGCTGAGTGTGAATAAGCTAACCTTTATCTCCATCTTCAGTAGGTTTTGTATCCTAGATTTTAAAAAACAGGACAACGAAAAACAAAACCTTTAGCATAAAGACAATTATAAGTTCAATTAAGAAACAAATAATGGCATTTTCTCTTAGAGAAATACATTGTTCAGCTTATTAGGTGCATTTGTGAAACTTTCAACAACTCACCTCAGTGGCCGTCTCCGTTTTATTCTCACCAACATTTTCCTCTGGTTCTTCTGTTAATAACAGCACAGGAACATCAGGCATATACATTAACAAATATATGCCAAATTAGGTTGTTCATTCCCAAATAAATCTCTTATGTTAGAAAATACCTCCAACAGCATCTGATCCCTCACACTCCGTCTTATTCATCTTTGACTCTGGCTCATCAGCTGCAGTCAGAGTTTGCTTTCTCTTTTTCTGAACTTCTCGTTGTGGCTTCACCTGCTTTAGTAAACATAAAATCAATTTGCACTCATGAACACCTGATCCAAAAATAAATACTGGTCATAAACCTAGAAATACTAAAACAAAGACATCTATGAATTCATGACTTAAACCTGCAGTGCAGAGCTTTTGTAACAACCCTTTTGGAAGTGAATTATACACTATTGATGTGTGCTTCTGACATTTGTCTTGGGCACTTCTTCAAAATGCTGATTATGTGTTCCATCAGGACATGGATCTAAATATTTTTTAGATGCATCTTAGGGTTTTCTGCTATTCCTAACCGTTATAACCTCTCCGTTGCTATGTATGATCTCTTCTTGAGCTTTAGTAATTGAATCATTCCTGGATGACACTAAATGCATAGCTCCCAAGTGCTCCCATGTAAAAACCTCCCCGTTCACACCAAGTCTGTGTTTTCCAAGGACGCAGAATTATTTTGGAAACTGTACTATGTGGACTAGATTTATGAAGTAATGGAGGACGGACAAACTCTTTTATTTTTATATATATATATATATATATATATAAAAATCTGTTTGTGTGTACTTAGCCTTAATAAGGATTATGTGAGCTCGTACACAGTTGGTGCTTCTTCAGACAAAAGTCTTACAATGCAGGTTTAAGAGCCAGCTTTATAGTATTTAAAAAATTGCCTAGGACTAAAAAGAAAAAAAGATCAATTAACACCCTGTAGCCAAATAAGATAATTAGGCAGATGCATGTCTTTACTGCAGAAAAAGAGCAGTTCCATGGGATACTTCAATCCACATTAATCAAGGGCCTGATGGAGTTAGAAGAGCAAGTGATATGTCAAATGTGTTTCTTTATTCTTTTTAATGAGGCCAAGTCTTTTTTTTATGCTTTACATGGCAAATAGCATGGACTGGCAATTCAGCCTGACTTGTCCCATTGTTTAGGATAGAAACAGGAGGGAATCAGAAAGGGCTTAGCTTTTGCCCAGGGTCTGAGGTTTTATTTGCCTGGAGGTACTTACTTTGTTGAGGGGTCTCTTGCGGCCTCGCTGCCGGCCAGCCCGTGGCCCCCCTCCAAAATGCCTTCCAGGAAAGTCGTGAGGCCCCGGAGTAGAACCCTGGAAACCTCCGCTCTCAGGGTACATGCGGTTGGACAGGAGGGATGGGAGCTTGCCTCTACCACCTCCTGGAGAGTAGCCGCGGTGGGACTGGCCACCACCACTTCCCCGCAAACCTCCACCCAATGGAGTGGGGTCAGACCTGCGGCTTCCAAACCCTCCTCCAGCTCCTCGACCGCCAGTACCTCCACCCCTTCTGGGGGAACGTCGGCCTGCTCCAGCCCATCCTCCACCTCCAGAACCTCCTCCATGGGCACTGGTGAAGGAGTCCCTCATATTCTGTCGCATTTTTGCGACTCCATAGGAAGAGGAGGGGCTGTCAAAGCCTCCTCCTCCTCCCCCTAGCCCCATTCCCCCTCCGAAGCCAGAGCCTCCTCGCTGACTCAACATGCTGTCCCCACGGCCATCCCCAAAACCATAGCTACTGCTGCCAGATCTGTAGAGATCTCGGGACGAGGAGAGACCGGAGGTGCGCGAGTCGAATGACTCATACTGGTCAAACCTGCAGGAGGGAGGGATGGAGAGGGTTGATAGAGAGGAGCAGAGAGCAAGGGGGCAGGAAGGGCAGCCAGGTTTGGATTTCTCCACCTGCTATTCCTTCTCCTCCATCATCTTGCTTTCTCAAGTTTGTCACTTCAAAAGCACATCAGATCAGAAAGTGATGATCCACTATCTTTTATGATACAGTTTTTTTCTTTTTAAAAAAAAAACATTTTTGAGAGACTTGCAGATTAATAAAATGCAATTTCTTTAGATCTCCATTCCTTCATAAAAGATAGGCTAGGAAACCTTGAACAGATATGAGCATGGGCCAGCAAAACATGAGACCTTGAAACAGGTGCAATAACTTAAATATCCTTGGATGTGACTCAATTAAACAGAACACTATAGTGAGGGGACGATTTATAAACTGGACAGTCTGTCAAGCAAAGGGTGTTTTTTAATAAAGCAAGGAAACCTTCAACAAACTTTTCATCTTCATAAAGCAATATCAGGCCAGTGCCTGCAAACTCATCTCTCTTGTGTAACCAAAAGCCAGAACACAGGTTAGGTCACATGGGGGATGAGAGGAATGTGTGTAAACACAAACAAGTCAAGACAAAAGTGATGTTTGTGGAGAGCTGTGTAAAAGATGAACTGGCTTCATATGCAAGGACGTCATTCAGTTACAAATGGAGAGTTGGTTTTGTAGTTGCACCTCCAAAAAGAGACCATGCCTTTCCCCAGCATCTAGGGTTTTAAGGAAACATTTGTTTTCTTCCCCAAACCAGATAAACTGCAAAGCAAATGGGGAGTAAACAGTTTCCTTAGATGTTGATGCCGTCAACTGCAGGTCATAAGCAGCTCACACCCTCCATCCCATGCAAGAATTGAAGCATACACATTTTCACAAAGACTGGCCAGTGTAAACAAATGCTTCCACAAACTACTACTTTTTCAAATTTATTTTTTAGAACTATTCTCAAACAATATCAGCTCCCAGTCCATGTTTGCATGGTCTTAGCTTTTCATTGTTAAATAAATGTTGTGCAGCAACGAGTTTATTGAAACCAAATCTAGGACTAGTTATTTGACTTTTAAATTATTAGTAGCATTAAAAGGCCTATGCACACCAAGAACCATGACAATGTCATTCGAAACAAGCTAAATTTGAACTGATTAGACCCTACAACATTTAAAGACAATGCTCCTCTTCTTAACTAAACAGTTGTCACATTACAATGTATTTTAAAGCATGGAGGCCACACTGCTAGGTAATGTAAGGCATTCACTGACATGGAGGTGCAACAGAGGTATTTGATGCGGACTATATGGAGCAGAAAAAGAAAGTAATGTTACCTGTCACCCCGAGGTCCTTTTAACCCTCCTTCCAATTGAGTGAGCATGTCCAGACGCTGGTTAATTTTGGCAATGACTGCATCTGCATGTGTGCCTGTGGATGATGAGAGCAAAGATCCTCCCGAGAGCCCTCGCTTCATATGGCCTCCTCCTCCTCCGTAGCCCCCAAGCCCAGACATCGAGTCCTTATAACCTCCCCCATACAGATCAAAGCCACCAGAACCTTAAAAAGTAAAGAACCAAAACATTGTCACAACTACTACTTTAAAAAAAAATAGTGCTGAGTTCTAGGGGTGTACAAATACATCAATTCAATGATTAAGGAGCCAATAGCCATCCATCCAAATTGAAAATATTGATCAAACATTGATTTATCATTTATAAGATGTGGAATTGTTTACATTTACTTTGTTCTATAAAATTTGATAGGGAAATTTAATTTGATAGGGAAAATGTCTTTATCCAACAATGTGGTGTGTAACTGTGATAGACTGTAATACCTTTGTTTTTATAACCGGGCTCTAAAAATATTTAGTTTGAAGCTCTATACAGGAGTAAAGTTTGTTCTATATCTTGCTGTTTTTATACAAACAAATAGAAACGTATTCCTTGAGCTTTCTTTTACATTATTTGAAACTCTTTAAAAGTTCCAAATACAGGATGTGGAACAGTCTATTCTTACTGAGACAACAAACTATTCCTCATTTAAATGTCTGATTGAGCTCAAAAATTAAATCATATATTGATATTTTAGTCGCTTATTATGATTTAATAATAATTATATTCTATTGAATGAATGTGATTGTGTAAAATGTGATATCGTCTCATGTCGATCGCTGGCTCCTGAATGAAATCAACTATAAATTTGTGTTGTGACGAAATTTGTGATATTGGAAATTTGGAAAAATTGAATAATTAACATTAAGTGGGTAGAATATTGTATCATGAGCAAACTTGTGTTTTACGTCCGGACCAACAACCCCAAACTCTTAAAAATTCTGTATGTAACCATTGAAAATGTCGACCAGAATACTGTAATTTAAATGAACTAGAGAACTATGCCTGGTGATCTGAACAGTGAATGAATCAATTCGTCTTAATCATTTTAGACCAAGTTATTTTATGTTCATTACTATTTAGTGAAAACTATATCCCTTGCACGTTAGAATACAAACAGCTTTATAGATAACATCAAGCAAAAAACAGCTGCGAAAAGACTTCTATTCAGTGAAGATTATTGACTTATTTTTCCTCTGGCTTGACAAAAGGACAAGGGACCCAATTCGACTATACAGTACGTGCTGTACTGAATTTTTCTCACCTCTACTTCCTGAGCCTCCACCCCCCCAACTGGAGTAACCTGTACAGGAAGAGATGAGTTTGTTATGAGGAAAGTGAGAACTAACATGCAATCATATTCACTCTTAAAACGCCCTTGCATCTTAATGACCTGGAAGATATCCAGATCAAACAAAAATCAAATAAGTTTTCCACTGGTTTGTCATTAGATAAGGACTTTGCAGCAGGCTTATGCAACTTTGCAATAAAAAGATCCAGAAAGCAGACATGAGTGATAGACTAGATGCGCTTAAAATGAGGCGGCCATTTTAATCAACCTATTTTTTTATATATATATACATCGGGGTGCGTTGATTTTAAAAGAACTGCCCACTTAACTCAGTAGAGCATTGGACTATTTTAAAATAACCCCAATGGCCCAAAAGAAATAATAAGATGCATAAAAGGCCGTGTTAGCATATTAGCAACACAGGACCATAATGGCGAATTATTGGCCTAGCTGCCTATTTTACGTTGATGGTAGCCAAGAGCCTACAATACCTCCAGCGGCCTTTAAAAAAAATAATAATAATCTGTACTAAGCTTGAAGTACTGTTACCAAAATCTGCAGGAACTTGATTGTTAGCAAGCTTTAGCCTCTTTGTTTCAAGCTACAGTCGGCTAGATTGGTTTATATAGTTGGCTAACTAAGTGCATATTAGCATAGCTACAAGCTAACATAACGTGGTTCTGTTTCTCGGTAATAAAGTATTTAGTCAACCGTAAGAATTTAAGAAAAACGATATTCACCAGAACCGTAGCCTCTGCTGTCCATAATATCGTCGGTCAGTGGGTAATTGAAACAATACGATCGACACAAACGGCTAGCTGTGGCTCGCACGTCTCAAAGCACCGACAGGGTGTTGTTCTGGACGTGCTCGTCTGACACGCCCATATAGAACACGTGACTGAGGGGCAGTCAGATCATCAGGGGCAGGTTGTTCAAAAGATGTAATCCAGATAAAAGTTATCCAGATCATATCTTGAAAATGGGTTGTTAAAAAATAACGATTCTGTAATCTGATTAAAATAGGTAATTAATCTCACATTTGATCTGGATCAAACCTTCAGGTTGTTCAAAACTTTGAAGTATAGTTGAGATACATTTGATCCAAAAAAGCTTGGTTATTCTGATCCCAAGAGAAGGGTGGATTCAGTGTGGATTCCAGGAGCAAAATATAATAAAACTAACTTAAAACTGGTCAAATAATACATCTGTATCGTGTAGTGTTTATATACACATTCAGTTTTAATTAGCATTTGGTTTGTTTAGCATTTACAAAGATTAATGAGCTAAAGCAAACAGCATCTCCCTGTTGAGCTTGTACAGTTATGTGAACAAATAGTAAACAAATCGTAGATGTGTGGATTTAAGGAGTTGTTGGTGATGGTGAGCAAACAATTATAGAAGAAGGGCCACCGGTTCCTCCAAGAGAAGGAAACATTTATTCTGGATCTGAGCTGTGTTGTTCAGGAGGAAGGTAGTAGGCCGGGAGCCAGGTCCACCCCTCAGGATGTTTTTTGCTACCTTTTTTTCACTATTATTTCCTGTTATCCCA
>JBBBVU010000004.1:21034235-21049741 GCA_037177055.1 Atherinosoma microstoma
AACAAACTCCCAGAAACCTGCAGGTCTGATGAGACTCTCAGCAGTTTTAAATCAGGGTTAAAAACTTTCCTATTTTCCGCCTTTTATGATAACAATTGATATTTTCTCTAAGGGTTTCTTTCTTTCTTTGTTCATTTTTGTTGTTTATTTTATGATGATACTTTTCTTTTTGATTCTTCTTAATGCTTTCTGCACCCCGTAATGTTTCTAATGTTTGTATGTAAAGCACTTGATTTGTCCTGTACATGAAATGTGCTATACAAATAAACTTGCCTTAACCCTACAACACTAAAGGTGAGTGAATTTCACCCATGCTACATTGGTTTTGAATGGCTAGAGTACACAACGTTAGTGTTCTAGGGTTAAGTAGTCAGGCTTTGTCTAAAGAAGTCAGTTTACCTCTATTAGAAAAAAATGGCATACTCTGGTGTACAATCATTTGAAGTTTAATTTCATTATAAGTACAGAATAAACATATTTCTAATTGTCATTAACAGTCAAGGATTATTACAGCAGTGTTTTGCATTTTCCACCTCATCACCACTAGAGGGGCCAATTTTGCACAAATTTTTGTCAGTTATGCCTTTGTGTGCACATGAAAAGATATCTTGAATTGCTTAAAAATCCCAATGCTCAGCAGGTATAATGCAGCCATTAAAAAAGTGTTGAGCATTGCCAAGGTAACTTTTAGAATATGATTTAAAATCATATTGTGTATTGGCCTGACTACAGTAGCCTACATATTTCTTCAGTGTGAAGGTCCATCCCAGATCCCCCTGAGTCCAGATAAGTTGATGCCAAATCTGATCAATGTAAACAAAAGGCTTCTGGTTTTGCTGTTAGGTTTTATGTGACATTTGCAACAACTTTGTGTTCTTGTGCTTGATAAATGTTTCCCATGAATCCTTTGGTCATGTGATTACATAAACTATTAATGAGTAGCTATTATTAATCTTTTTTTGAGTAGTCAGGAGATCTTCACGCTGAAATACCTTAGAATTTTTCTATTTATCGATAGTATGCACTGTTAAGAGAGAAATATGTACATGCATTTGTTTGATTGTTTCTTTTTCTTCCAAAAAAATTTATTTTTAGTTCTTGATGCTGTGAGATAACTTAAAACAAAATGCGGCGGAGTAGAAAAATAGTAAAGAAACAAAAAAAAGGCATGAGTTAACTGACTTGTAGATTGAGAAGCTGACTAAGGGGGCTGAATCTCCTCAAATTCTCCGCCTCCTCTCCATCACGAGCTCAGCCTCTTCTCCTCTCCCCGCTGCTGTCAGATCAGTTGACCAGCGTCGCAACTGAGCGATGCCCTCCGGTAGAGCCTTTGTGCAAGATTTGACAATCACATAAATGTATTTTTTTTTTTAAATCTAAGTAATAGTTCGTTTTGATCTCTTTGTCTTTAGTTTTTTTCACATCAGGGTCATTTTGTAAGAAAACTATTCTCAGGACGGGGTTTTTGATTCGCGTGTCTGAAAACTGACCACAATTATCTTTCTTCTTCTTTTTTTCTTCTCCTGAACGGTTTGAATTTGAGTACATGCTTTTTTTCATTTGGAAACCAGTCTGATAACTCAGTGGAAAATGGTAGAGGGAACGTAGGAAAAACTCGCGTGATTTTGGTGAACTGTACGCTCAAAGGCTCAACAACATTAGCGTGCAGACTTCAGAGGCGAAGGAGGAGGGCTCACGGTCCACAGGCTATTATCAGGTAAACTAAAACATCTGTAATATACGCCATGAACACGACAGTCATCGGCCAAGCTGCTGTTATAAGACATATCAGTGTTTCTTAGCCCCGTTTGCAGTTTTATTTGACATGACAATTCGTGGTTGGATTTTTGAACATTAATGTAAAATTACAAACAAGAGACTGAAGAATTATCGCGGATATGCCCACACGTGCATGTTTAAAATGACGAAACAGCCACTTTAGAATAATACATAGACATAATGTGAAATGCTCGTAAGCATATTGTCATCAGTGTATAAGCGTCCACTTCAAATAAAAGATGACATCTGTTATCTTCTAAACTTGAAAAAGGGAAAAAAAGTATTATAGTTACATTTCCCCCTTACAGTTGCTCATCATAAATATGAAGGTCCTCAAAGATTTATCCTGGACCCACTGTTTTTGTGGCGAATAGATCTTATAAACTTGGGTACAACATAATGTTTTAATTCACTGTTCAATTATAATACTCTCTGAATTGTAGCCTATGCTACGAGGGTGACAGTCGTTTTGTAAAAATAATGTATTTTATCCAAAGTCATGGTTGTTTTATAACTCTAACCAAGAAATGTTACTGTGTTACAATGTTGTCATTTTTGTCCATGAAATGTACAGAAGTGAAAAAAACAACAACAAACAAACCCAAAACGATTGTTTTCTTACATTGGTCTTCATCTCAAACCAAATGGTTCAAGGGGCTTCTTTAACAAAGGACTTGAGAATGCGACAACACACATATGATTTGTATTTCCCTCCGTCTGCTTAGGGTGATAGGCTACTTTACAGGAGGCTGTTATGGGTCATATTTATAGATAAACTTTTAACTTGGAGGACTAATTCAAATCCCTTTTTGCTAATTATGTTTTTTCTCTTTCGAATTGCTGCTTGTCTAGCATTGATTATTTCATTTCATGCTACACTGCTACTGGTTGGTTTGTAGGTGTTGCAGCAGTTATATTGAAATGAATTTCTGACACTGTCAAAATCTTTCGTCACAGGAGAATAACAACAACTATCATCAACTTCTCATGATGATGTAGGCCCACCATTTTGGAGACACAACAAAAGATTAAAATACAGCTCTTTGGTTTCTCATGTCAGAAGCTGTGTATTACATAGTGAAATAAATGAAGGCCTACACATTTTTTCTTGAGATTAACAAAGTTATGTAGTCTTTATAAACCGTAATCATTATATGATTGTTACATGTGTATAATTTCCATTTCCATCTTTATCTGCTTCATATACCATCGCTGCATGCTGTTTTGGCACAAGTAATTAAACATGGCAGGAAACAGAGACACTCATAGGTCAAAAAGTGAAAAACAAATGTGTTTTGTAAAGGAAATCAGAAACAAACTCTAAAAGGAGAAAGTTGCAGATGCTGTATGTCAAGGGTAAAGGATGCAAGATAAATGAGAGATAATAAATACCCAAATGGTCATACTACAACAGATATCTGTGATTCCCCAATAAATTTACAGCCATCATCCTTACACCAAACATTAACCATGACAAATAGAAAATAGTTGCTTTAATAAAGAGTGTTAAACTGCATGATGTGAACTGTAAGGTTTGAGTAAAGGAGCATTCTGAAGAATTTTCATGGCTTGAAAGGCCTTTGTGAGGAGGCTGGATATTCAGTGACCGGTTTGCCTCTAAGGACCATGCTCGTTTTACCTGTAACCAAGAGCTTTTAGGTGCTTTACTGTGTGTGGGTGCCAGTTCAGAGAAATCTGAAGTATTTGAAATTTTTCCATAGACCAACAACCTTTTTATGTGTTCACACATTAAAAATCTCAGTCATTTTTATGTTGGTTTTATGATCCAAAGTTGGACCTTTGTGAATGAGTATATCACCTCGCTAACTACAGAACTACCATGCTACCAACTGCTGTTTGTGCAAAACCTTTTAACTCTTCCTCAATGTTTAAAACCTTAGAACTTAACACAAGAATGCACAAACTCCTTCATTTGCCACATTTAAAACCTCCCAAGAGGGACAGAGTAGAGAGACATTATCAAATCCCCCAAGTCCTCTACCCATCTGACACCAATTGTGACTTCTCATTCTCCATAACTCTTTTTCAGAAACACATTAAACTTCCAGCTATACTCATTTTTAAGCATTCTCTTAACCTTAACATGTAAAGGGCCCAAAAAGGTAAGGTAGATAAGAAGTGACCTATGGGTGCATGTGTCAGCCCCACAGAATTCCCCAAACCAAGTTTTCTCAGATGCAATTAGGGATCAGAAAGGAGTTTTCTTTTGAGGATGTGAGGTTTTTCATGTGAAGCATGCAGGTTACAGGCTTGTTGCATCATGCTGCTCTCTAAAAGTTGGGCAGATGCTCTTGGATGGATTTTAGAAAAAGCCTGGAGCCAAGCAAGCTCCTCTCCAGTCACTGATGCATGTCTGACAGCAAATTCCACCCACACTGTCTGATACAGGATGGGAATGTTGCCTATACATATGGGAATCTGTCTGTGTTTGTGCATGTGTTTGTATTATAGTGTGCAGAATGGAAGGGAAGGAAAGAGGAGCGGAGGGGGGCAAAGAAATAGGGATCGGCAGATAGAATTTATATAAAAAAGAGGAGTAACGGAAATAGTTTATAAAGAAAAGAAAGAAGGAGTGACAGAAGGAAGAAGGAGAGCAATTGAAGTTGAGGGAAAAGTGGACATTGGAATGCAAAGACTGTCAGAACAAAGTAAACTAAATTGACTAGGAAAAAAGTAAAGTAAAAATTTTTACACTAATTAAAGAACAAAAAGAAGCCATGAAGTAAAACTTGAAGACGATATTTCTATATTAAGAGAAATACACTAACAATGCAATAACAGCCAGAAAAATGTAGGAATGGCAAAAGGGAGGTTGAAAAATCACTTGGGGGGGGGGGAGGGGGTGGCTCCCCACCCCGGCACCCCGCATCACAGCCCTCCATCACTCTCCTCCTTGTACATCCAGTGGCCCCAAACCTGAAACCCCTGAAAGCCCCCCTGTGTGGTTGCTGGCCTTGGCCCTCTGTTGTCTCCATACTTTCCCTGCTGTTTGTACATGATGGGTTCAGTGGGTTCAGCCCAGCTATAAAAGCACCACTCCCCCTCTTTCTCCCCCTTCTGCACAGGCAGAAGTTAGCAGGCCTCATGTGGGAGGAGGGTGGTGTTGGAGGAGGCCTTCCTGGTTCTCCTCTTCTAACTCTGTGTTTTCCTCTCCTCTCTGCTCCTGGCTCGTTGGCTGGTTGCGGTAACGTTTTCGGGCCCAGCCCTGTACCAGACATTCATTTTTCTCCTCTTAGTTTCAAACCGCTAACTAACCACTGGCTCCCTGTATCCCTGTCCCCTTCCTCCAGCTTAGGAATGTCTTTTTCACCTCCTCTCTGTGTCTCCCCACTCATTCTTACATGCTAAAAGCTCCCATCCGTTTGTGCCAACATCTGCAAATAAACCGTCAAATGCGCAAACACATACCTTTACCAAAATGCCGACACAATTCACTAAACACACACGTTTTGAACACACAAAAAGCCCCCCATCAGTTTATGTCGACCACCTGTGAGGGCAAACACACACATCCATAAACCTTTCTTTCTTCTCCTTTTCTTTTCCATTATCCTCCTGAGAGCCCAGAGCCGGGGCCTTTGCTTCCAAACCAAACACAGACCAAATTCCAAAAACCCCAACTCAACACGCCCCCCTTCATCTCTCCCTCTCGCCCCCTTCATATTAGCCTTTTCCCTCCCTCCCATTCTCTGCCAGTCTCCCTTCTATTTCTTTGTTTGAAGAAAGAGGAAAAAGAAATGCTGGCTTAGATTTAAAAAAAAAAAAGACTTGGAGTGAGCTGTAAAAGACGAAGAGAGGAAAAGGGATAGAGAAAAATGAGATTTTCTAAGGTTGGGAATTATGGTTATAAAAGGGAGTGGGGGGGTTATTGGATGCCATGACAGATGGGTGTGGGGTCAGAAACTGGGCCTCTTCTGTGTTCGATATGTGGATTACAATGAGAAGATTGTTTGCTTCTTTTTTCTTGTGGTTGGTTTGATCATGCTGAATTATGCTGAATTAGTGTTAGCATCAACAAGTTCTTAACTACTTATGTAACCGTTGATATTGTCTACTTTTCAACTATATTTGAACAAGCAAACATTTGATCTTCTTTGAAACAGTATATAAGGAGACTTATTGAAATGAAGTCTCCTGCAAAAAAGAGAAAAGAATAACTGGCTCCAGATTACGTGTCAATGACTAGCAAACCCTGAAAGAGTGACAGCCAGAACCTGTCTAATTCAAACCTGTGACATCTAGGCTTTGATTTTCTCTTGGCTATTGAAGTGTTTGGCATCATCATGCCATAGTTTACAAAGCTCTCCGAGGTTTTTGGAAAAACAGTGGATGCTTTTGAAACTGGCAAGTAACTTCAAATTATTTATCACTCAGCTTTAAGGAAAATAATCTGCTGAAGTCTCTCAGCCAATGAAAATTAGACCATGCAATCCCTGACTGCTTTTTTTATTTTTACCATGAGTTTTGTGATATCAAAAATAATAATGTACATTAATTCTAATCCTATAACAAAAATGTGCAATTCTTAACCCTAATCATCTGTCGGTTCGAGCAAAGTGGAAATAATTGCAAGGTTTAACACCATGCTTTTAATGTTTAAGTAAACCTTAAATGCATGTGCATGAAAAGTGCTGTACAAATAAACTTGCCTTGCCTGATAACATCTGGGACCCTGAATTGGAATAACTGGGTACAGAAGTCAGAGACAAAGTAATTGTCTCTAATGGGAAATTTTGTTTACAGACAGGTCCACAAACAAAACATCAAACAATGAATATCTAATTGCATACACCAAACATGGTTGTCCAATAGAATCGCCAAATAAAAACCACTGAAGAAAAAAACAAACAAAAAAAAGAGTCAAATTAAATTGATAAAAATGGATGGATGGTTAAACACCACTCACAAAGCCTCTCCTGCCTCCTTACATGGCTTTTTTTGTCCCAGTCAAAAGCGTCACCTGTCGTTGAGTTGTGAGCATCAGCATTATCATGTCATGATACTTGTGGAAACATCCTTAGTAGCATAAAAAGTTTCAAAAGAGAGACCAAATACTCAAAAGACACAGGAGAATTTATTTCAAATTTTCAATTTTCTTTTGATATTGCAACATCAATATTAAAGCTATTTAATGATCATTTTATATTGTGACAGTATTTAATGGTTTTTCCTTGTCGCTGGGTTAAACAATGCCACTTTTGCTTGTAGACAGTGTATCCAGGAGGATCAAATGTTTGCTTAGTCCTATATATGTGTATACCTGAAAACAAACAACAAAAACAGAGGAATTTCCATTTGATTTGCTTACTTTTATTAATTAAATTCAATAATCTCATCATCCTTTATCTGATATTTAATTCCCCACATAAACATCTCAAGGCCTCTTTAAAAGGTTTGTAACTTACCTGTTATGGACTGCAGACATGGATAGGGTGAAGCCTGCCTCTTGCCCAATGACCAGTGAGAAAAGCTCCAAGCAATCTACAATCCTGAATGGGGGGGAAGCATGTATAGAAGCTGGATGATCGGATACATAAATGAACTTGCCTGTTTAGTCAAACCCACTGTGCCTAGGCCAAGGAGATTTAATTTGTTAAAAAGAGAAAAATCTAGCTATGTTTGCGTTGTGAAAGTGGAACTCTGGACAAATTATCGTGGATTTGCTTTGCTTTTGTGAAGGAATTAGCTGTTGACAATCTCTGCTTTGTTTTGAAAATAGATGCATTTTATCTAAAAAATATTGCTACTCTTAAGTTATCTGAGCTCTATGAGTTAACATGCGTATTCTTAGATAGTTTGGATGTAATTATGCATTCCAGTCCACTTTTATTAGACTCTGATATAGAATGTTTTTGGCCATAACTTACAAATTCACAAGTTAAATTTGTCAACATTTTCTACATATTAAATCAAATAAAATGATAAAGAAAGAACTATAATAACTAAAAAGTCAACTTTACTGTGGTAATTCTAAATAGTTTTCAACCTTGTCACTAAGGAATATTTCACATTTATGATCTTGTGGTGCAGGCATTAATGTATGTTTCTTTGTTTTTTTTGTAATTTCTGTTTGTTTGTTGCAACTTGGCTGGCTGACAGTAGTTGGGGACGGTTTGCCTGAAAAAAATCAATGTTTCAGGTCCACACAAAGTAGAGAAATCAGGCTGAAATAGGTTATTTTCATGGTGCAAAGAGGCCAACTTAGCGATTGACTGATTGGTCTGGATGGAAATGGGAATTTATTTACATGCTGCCTCCACTCTCTCAGAAGTGCTTGCTGGTTGGATGGAAAAGTCTTACGGTTGTTTTTTTGCTAAACGTCCTATTGAAATATGAGCAAATTTGATTTTTTTTCACCTGCTGGCATCTTTTATGCTGATTGCCCCATGTACAGGTTTCAAAATGTCTGTTAGCATTAAATCATCATTAATTCTTCCTGCTCAACTTTCAACTGACTTTTTTCCAGCTCATTACTCTGATATTTGATGGAGCTTTTTTCCTTTCCCCCCTTCTATGTTTCCCCACTGAAAATGAGAGGAACAGCCTACAGTACAGCTGGAATTGGTTATTATTTACTGGCTTGGCACACACACACCCACACATACACACTGTGGAAACAAATTAGGTGAATCTGCTCTGCACACAGGAATGTAAGGCACATGTGTTTGTGTGTTTTAGGTCTGGATGACAGCAGGAATGAGAGAGGGATGCTGAGAAAGAAAGAATGAAAATGGAAAGAGGAAAAAAGAAGAAAAGAAATTTAAAACTAAGAAAGAAAAATAAAATAATACTTTGAAATCTTTGGAAAAAGGGATTGATTTCTTAGATTTGGCCTTCAGTTACCTTGTACGTATTCCTACGCAAGGCTAAAAAACAACATTTCTAGCATAGCCTCTCTGTCTCTGTCCACTGACTTCTTCCTTCCTCTCTCTCTTTCATTTATCCTGACCCTTCACAGTTTTCATCTTTCCTCACTTTATATTTTCACAAGACAAAATGGATGTCACTGGATTTCTCTCCCCTCATCTTCGTCTCCATCTGTAGCCTTGTTCCTTTGCATCTCAGAAGGTTGTGGTGGATGAAAGCGATTGTGAGGAGGGGCCCATTGCTCTGCTGATGGCGAGGAATTACAGAGAAGGAAAGCAGACAGGAGAAGCAAAGAGGTTTCTGTGTTGACCTTGTCTTACTGCCAAATGGTTGGATAATGATGTTGCAAAGAACTATAAGTGAGGAGAAAGGACGGGGTGGGGGTTTGCTCCAACCCTTTTAAGTTGTTTGACTTTTCTTACCAAAGAAATGTACAGCAAGTCAGGATAAAGAATTTTTTTCCAGTAAAAAACTCCGTGGTCCCTGTGTGTTGAAAGGTTACTCCTCCACTCCTCTGAGTCTTACAGCAGCCGACACACCCTTCATAAGTGGTGAAGACGCCAGTGTCAGTGTGAGAGACACTACAGGCTCTACTGGTGGCTATTGCAGACTTGCTCTGCAGAGTTGCATCACTTTGTGCTGTTGAGATGCAAGAGAGGCAGAGAGAGAGAGGGAGGGAGAGTAATGCTGAGACGAATAATGGGAAATGTGTGAGGGGAGGAAAGGGTGGGAGCCCATGTCTGACTCCCATAGTTTCTGCTTTCTGCTTGAGGTTTTCAACGCCCTCGGCCTCCCAGTCTCCCGGTACATTTTTCTCATCCTGAGGGAATTTTACTGTCCTGAAAGCTGGCATAGAGACCATGCTGTGAATCAGTAGTGACAAAACATAAAACAGTAGTTTAACATATCAACATAATCAGAAGCTGTGAATACTGACAGTGAAATGTCTTTCCTCAGCAGTGGTGTCAGAAACCACATAACTGGTGTTGGTTTGGTTTTTTCCTCTCCATTTCACTTCAGTGTGTATGATTTGAGAAGCTTCCTGTTGTTTCCACAGTGCTTCTCAACCCCCCGTCCTTTTCTGATCAACACCAACCAATTTGTCGATTTGTTCACTTCCCCAATCCCCAATCTAATTCCAGCATTTCTAATGAGCACATCTCAGCCTTTATTGGCAGTCTCTTTCATGTTGCCAATGCTTGCCTCCAGCTCCCGAAAAACAAAGCCTCCTGACATTCTCGCTGTTGCAGCAGCATTGCGTAATACCTTAAAAGGACGTGGGCTGGAAAGATCAAAGGATGTAACCTCTAAAAAGTAAGGGCTGACATTGGTACTGGAGTGATGGGCTGTCTTATGTCTTGCCTCTCTCCTGTTTCTCTGCATGCACATAAAACATTATACAGGGGCTCTTGTTCAACACCCTTTTCCTCCTTGCAAAGTTAGGCCTTTCCATAGAGTTTATGGAAACTTATGATATATATTATTTTTTCAATGTATCTGTCTAGGCAGAGACAAAAAAGGCTATAAAAGAAAAATAAAAAACTGAAAAGAAATGAAAGAGGGGAGCTCAAAAATGCACTGGTGAGTAAAAATGTGTGAGAAAAAAAGTTGTGGGAGGTGCAGGGAACAGGAGAGGTATGCTCTGTTGGAGGACTGGGAGAGGAAAACCACAGGAAAGAGAGAGGGAGGGAAGAAGAGAGTGAGAGAGAGAGGGGAGTAAAAAAATAACTGGGAGGGAGAGGCCAGATCAGGGCACTAGTGAAGCAAATGTTTCCTGTGAGAGGAGGAAAGACTCCCTGACATGGGTGTGTTTGGAAGGGTTGTACCTGGTGAGGAAAGTGGTTGTGTACATGTAAGTCTGTAAAGGTCAGGTGTGATTTGGAAGTATTATGCATGTTTTAAATGTGTAAGCAGTGTATAAAACCAGTGCTCAGTCCCACATTTGGTTGTTAGTGGTTATTTGCACAAAGTGTGCATGAATGTGTGTCCTTTTAAAAGCTGCAGTTCTAAGAATAAGTGTGGCTAAACCTACAAGACAATGTGTCTACTGCATCGACTTTTCATCGCCTCCTTTGGTCCGGCTTTGATTTTAAACATTGAAGTGAGAACATTTCTAGGACAGTTTTACTGATAGTCACTACCTCAGAGGACTTTGCAACTGAAATGAAAGTCATTATTGACTCTCCCAAGTCTCAGGACAAATCCACGTGACAGTCTTGAGTGAACCAGCCCTTCTCTTAACATCTGTTTGGAAAATGCATCACGTGTGATTATGTGTGTATGCATGCACACATTAATGCACAAACACATATGTTTGAGTGCAAGACTGTAAATAGTCAAAGTATGTGTTTTGTTAGGCAGTGGGGGAACCATATGAGGGTCTGGGCATGTTGCCCAATCGCAGGTCATTGAGGAAGGAAAAAAAAGTGGGAGGAGCAAGTGGCGTGACTCTAGTCTGCATATGGTCCTGTCTGTGCGTGCCTTCACAATTCCTCCAAATAGCTGCGTTTATATGAGCGTGTGAGAGAGAAGTCAGCGAGGTTGCTGTGGAATGAGAAACCAGTGCGGTGAGGTAGCTGGCGAGCCGGCAGCAGGACCTAAACATTGACTTCATTGTGGTTTAGCCTCTGCCTTATATTATGTCGGGCGATTGTGTCAGTGATTGTGGAAGAATTTGTGGTGACAGCGAGTTTAGAAGTTAAAGAGGTGTACATGTTGCTGGTAGGTTGCTGGTTTGAATCCAGCCAGTGAAAGTAAATCAAGGATGCACTTTTTGCCAGACGTCATTAAAGAGCCATACAGTGAGACACCCATTTGAGGTTTCTCAGTTGTGTCACAAAACTACTTGCAACCCATGTCTGGCGCCATTTAAGAGTTCCCCAGGAGGCAAACACTAAGTCAAAACTACTGTCCAGAAAAACAGATGCCTGCAAACATTCTTGGGTGCAAGGTTTCAAGTAAATGTAAGAAATCTTCAGATAATTGTTTTATTTAAAAAAATGAATATGGGTTTGAACTAGCCTTTTTCTTAAAATGTAGATTAGGAAATCCACACCACTTTCCTGTCTATGCCTTAAGACTTGTGTTGGAGTCAAGCAAGACTGCTGTATCTTTGTTGCAAAATTAATTTCTGACTTTAAGGTACTAAGATGGAAAGGAGATTCAGCATCTCTGACCTGGCAGAGGATGTGGTGACAGATTAATCAGCATGTCTGTGGAACGTAGAGCTAGCATGGAAGTGGATCACATGACGCCAGAGAGTGATCATTTGTCACGCTTGTGTCTGTTGAGATTTCACTCTCCAGGGGTTGGTTGTTTCTTGTTTTGTTTTTGTTGTGCCATTAGATAAAAATTGTGTATGTTTGCATGCTTCTTTCTTCTTGAAAACATTTAATTTGATGCCATGTCAAGGTTTGGGATGTGTTGTAGGGGACCAAAATGTTCTGTCCCAAAATTAGTTTCAGCATTCCACATCAGCTGGTGGTAGATTGGATCATCTAGAGGGGAGCTTTATTCTACAGTGATTTGTTTGCTCACCGAACAGCTGTGAATGGTTATTTTTCTCTGAGTGAACCTTCGTCATCATGGGATGTTGACATCAGTGTTGGACCTGCTTTCACCGAGCAGTCACTGTAGTTACTCTGTTTTTATTTTCAGCAAAAGTCCAATGCTAGTTTACTTTGAAGAATCACCTGTTTTTCTGGTATATTGAATGCAGTTTTCAGCATCCCTGGTTTAATGCAATGATATTTACAGCAGAAACAATTGTGCAAATATTCACTGTACAACATATTACATGTTCAATGTGTAACATCTAGGCCACATATGTACAGTATATGCCTGCACATGGTATGTAAGCATGTGTGTGTATTTATATATTATTACATAAATATATATATATATATATATAATTACAAGGAAACAGTTGGCTTGATTATAAAAATACCTCATAAATCCCAGGGGGAATTACAAATGAAAATATAATTACATTTATGATATAATAATGAATAATACAGTTTATAGAGTATTATAACAATTCTAGATGACAATGAATAAATAGTTCAATAAAAAGTAATTTAAAGCTCATTTACTTATTTAACAACAGACAACCTCTTGGACATAAGAAACAGACACCTAGTCTACATCAGGTTGAGGCTGTAGTAGATTGAACTTTAAAACCAGTGCTTCAAGAAAAAAGTGAAAGGCAATTTCTTTTGTTAATTTCAGTCCCAATTCTGAGCTCAAGTCCACCCACTTGATCATTTTGAAATATCCTGGGTCCTAGGTGGCTGAGGGTTTAAACATAGCTCTGCATCTTTCAGTTTTGGGGCTTGACAAACACACATCAACAGTTTGTAACATTTTGCTGCCACTTTGGGGCAGTATCAGAAATATGTGGAACAATCTGAGCTGTGGGCTGCTTTTAGTTATGTTGATGCTGTTGGTGCTTTGACTTTGCTCAGCTGTGGAAAACTCAGAATTAAAAATTGACAAAGAACTGCTTTGTGGTGGATTGAAACTAAGTATTAAATGATGATCATCCTTTATTCTTGTTGCTGTATGAGCTTTTCACCTGTGCTTATATGCATTTTATCACCTTTGCCACTCTGCCCTTGTTATAACAACAGTTTTGTAAGTTTGCCCCTGTGGGCTTGAGCTAACTTTTCACCAATCAGCACACAAACAACAGTGTGTAGCTTCAGCGCTTCAAAGCAAAGAGGAACATGGATGTCTGAGGCAGGTGCTGCTTAGCGAAAAGAGAAAAATTAGACTTTGAAGTGCTAATTCTCATCTGTTGCTTCATACTCAGATAAAAACTGTGAAGTTACTTCTTAAAGAAGTCAAAATGACCACATCATCCAGAAAAGGCAGAGATGAAACCTTGGGCCCCCATAATTGGACACCTTTGGCTTCTTGGCTGCACACAAAAAAACTCACAGTTTTTAACATAATTGTTAACAAAGAGCACACCTTGTGTAGTCTGACTCACTGCTGGGATATGCTTGAGTTATGTGAATCAAATGGGTCTTAGAGACAGGCCAGGTAACCTGTAGGCTACTACCCAATGACACCAGCTGGCACATGGTCAAACTTTCCTTTTCCTTTTAGGAATGTAGCTGGTTGCTGAGTTGATAAGAATTCTTGTGTTGGCACTTAATGATTTAATTAGAATGACATGATGCTCTGCGATGAGATAACGAGCAATTCCTGAATATGAAGTGTCAAAAAACAAAATTAGCAAAATGTTCTTTGACCAAGTTACAATAACACAAATGATCAAGTACTTGCTATGCGGAGGTTTCGTTGCAATGCTGCTTAAAAATGGGATAGGCTGAAAGAACAGATTTACCTCAGCTCTGTGCTTAAGTGTATTTGATGATCACACAATATACACTCAGTTTTACTTTACTGAAACTCACATGGAGTTTATTCCCTCAGCCAAAAGGGAAAAGAGAGGAGCAAAAACACAGCCAGTCATATAGTTCGCTTGAGTTGACTCACTTGACAGCAGCACCTTAATATTCATTATGTTTGGACAGCAACTTACTCACCTCTTGATGTTTTGATATAATTCATGGTGATGGTCTTAAAGGCGCATCCAGACTAGTGCTGTTTGGTCCGCTTTAAACTACCCCTGGTTACCTTCCACAGATAGTACGTAGTACGGTTTGTTTGGAGTAGTGTGAACGCTCATTCTTCCTCTGGTGAAGTATTGCTTCAAAATCTAAACCACAATCTTACTTTTAAGATTTTCTACCAAAACTGGCCTTGAGGAACTTGGCAACAAATTACTTTTGGCCGCTGCAATGTCGAAAGTGCATCTCCAGTATAAATATTGGGTCCACCAGGCCGCTGCTGTAGGGGGAGAGCCTGCCTTCTGCAGTGCCTGTTGAAAATAGTTAGAGGCGGCTGGTCCTCTGCATAGCAGCAGATGCAAAGTGGCATTTCTACTTTTCTGTGCTTAATATATCAGCAGTGTCATTGTCTTTGATAATTCCAGTTTCTTCAAATAATATCAACAAACTATATATTATACTTGCAGAAATGACTTTTAAACAAACATGACAGTGGATTTGCCTAGCAGTTCATAAAATGTGAAAACTCATGCATTCTGTGTCAACTTTCCCAGCAGCTGTCAGGCATTTCCCTGCAGGTTTTTGTCTCCTTGACTGCAGGGTTTCCTCCAGTGAGACTTTCTCTTTGAAGCAGACATGTGGATCTGAGTCATTTGGACTAACAAGAACACATGGGATGAGTCACAGACTGGGATTGCTTTGTGTCTCATGCCTCATCCATAGCATCAAACCATCAGAAGTAGAACGCTGCTGTAAAATGTTGTTTAGCCCAGCAGGAGCAGACCACAGAAATGCATAAGCATACAAAAAACAAACCAACACCATAAGACTTCTCATGAGGTTGTCTCTCAGTAACTGAATTATAACAACAGACAACAGGATCTTCTTTCCCCCTCTCTGTCTCTCTGTCTCTCTCTCTCTCTCTCTCTCTCTCTCCCTGTCTTTTTTTAAACACACATACCAGATCAACTGAAATTTATTGCAAATATGTTAAAAGTTTAATGTACAATCATCTATAATAGTTAATACTGATTATTTGCCATCACATACAGGTAAACCCTTTGTTATAACCTTGTTAGGAATAACTTAACTACACTTCCATCCAGTTACCGCCCTATCTCATTAATAAATGTAAAATCTTAAAATAATCAGTAAAGTTTTCGCCAGAAGGATAGAAAAAATAAACCCTCTCATAATACATCCTGACCAAACAGGTTTTATAAAAGGTCGACATTCTTCTACCAACATGCGGAGATTAATTAA
>JBBBVU010000004.1:21054233-21066365 GCA_037177055.1 Atherinosoma microstoma
TATTTTCTCCAGAATTTTAGACATGAAAGGGAGGTTGGATATAGGTCTATAATTAGCTAACACTTCTCGATCAAGAGTCGCTTTCTTAAGTAGAGGCTTGATAACAGCGGTCTTGAAAGACTGAGGTACATATCCTGCCAATAGAGATATGTTGATCAGATCCAGTACGGATGTATCAATTAACACTGCTGACTTTCACTTAAACACCTGGGGGAAAGGAGGAGTCTGTCAGATGGTGTTGATCCACAGACTTTTATACAACAGATCCTGCATACTGTTTTTCAGAAGCCTTTCACTTTTTTACTTCCCTCCCACTCATACTTTTGTGATCTACTCTCATCTGCAAATTCTAACAGCTAGGGTCAGAATTTATCTACATAGTTAGGCCTAATGCTCAAAATGCAAATAGTTTTTATTTTTTTACAGCTCTCACATTTTAACACCCATGGGTGGTGGTTCCTGTCATACAATGGCAAACATCAGCTTGGAGATATGTTGCAAGTTGCTGCACTTCATCAATGCCAAGGCAGCAGCATGTCATAGGGTGCCTCTCAATAGCAGTAACAGGAATTAAGGGGGTAACTTATGCAACTATATACCAAGATCCATTTGAAGAAAATTGAGAGAAGATTGAGAGAAGCCTCCAGAAAGAATAGTAGAAATCCCTGTTATCATAAAGACTTATCGCAAGAAGACTCAAAGCTATAATTTAAGGGAAATTCTACAAAATATTGAATTAAGGGTTTTGTGTACTTCGCTTAATGAGGGATTTCAGCTTTTATTCTTATTTAAGTTGTAAATATTTACAAAACAGGATTTTAATTTATCATTGTGGAAAATTATCGATTTATGGGAGAAATGCCCATTTTAATCAAATAGAATTACATGTGCAACTTGACATAGTACACAAAACTGGGTTGGTGATTGTACATCTGTTTGAGATTTGTTCAGCAACAAAAAGACAGTGTGATAAACATTAGAGTCAGAAAGTACTTGGACTATCACACATTTAAAGCACAGTTAAAGCAAAAGATGCAGCTTCTGAAACTATGATCATGATTATCAGAGCAGATCTAGGAGAACTATAACCTACAGGAAACTACAAACAACATCAATGTATTTTTTCCTCTTAACTTCAATTTAGATTCCCAGTCTTCCTCTCAAGAACAACCCGGGTCCTGCTTCACTCCTCCGGCCATGGACCTCAGCCTGTCACCTTCCTCCCGTCATGCCTCTTCCCTCTCACCATCTCCCTCGTCCCCCTCTTCCTTCTTCTCTCCTTCCTCACCCCTGGAGTCCCCTCATAACAGCAGCAGCCCTCAACCCCATCACTTCTCCCGGGTAAGTTCAAGTGTTCACACGGTAAAGATACACCAACACTTGCTGTGGTTGAAACACAGCAGCTGCATAAGTACAGCCAGGTCAGATGGTGGCAGCTTTGGTAGCTGTTGTTATTTCCCCACAGATTTTGTTCTCTGATTCTAAACATTTAATTCCCATGTCACTGCCTTTATATCCTGTTCAAAGATCTCATTTAAAAAAAAGAGATCTGTGAACTGTTTAATCATGGCAGTTGTGAGCACCATCACATGAGATTGACCATATGACAAATGACAGTTGCCACATACAGGTTTCTTGTATGGACCACGAATGAGGCATCTGTTTTGATGAGTGAAACATGCAAAATTACCAGAAAGTAAGTTATTATTTATGATAGACAATCTTGCTTATCACAAAGTATTTTCCTTAGAACTCAGGTTAGTAAGCTGGCATTTCTTTCTTTGAGATACACAAAATGTTTAGACTCATACTATGGATATTTTTCTAGATTAATTTCCACCAGGCTACTTTAGAGACTTCTGTTAAAAAAACTCTTATAAAAAGACCACATTAGGGGGGCATCTATTTTCTGCATCATTTCGGCAGATGATTTACTCTGCATATGAAAAAAACTGGAACAAGGAGAAACAGCAGTTCGGTTCAAATGAATGGTAACAAAATCTCTAATACAAGGTGAAACTCACATCATCCAGCATGAGCTAACTGTCTGTTGGCTATACTCTAGCTTTGCATTCAGAGTAAAGAGGGTCTCATCTAACTCACAGCAAGACAACAAACAATTGTGTCTCTAAAAATGTCAAGCTATTGCTCTAATGTGTGCCAAGTAGTGAGGATACACCAGTGTCCTTATTGCATTTCCTAAACTGGTGCATCACTGCCATTGCAACCTGACCCAACCTTTTGTTTTCAAATGAGATGGTAACATTAGACTTTTTCATAGACATGGACCTCAGTAAAATGGCTCTCTGTAGGTGTGTCATCATGTAATTTGTTAATCTGGTCAATTGGTGTGACCCCAGTCATCTCAGAATAATGCAGTTTGGGGCTAATTGCAGCTGAATGAGCTCCACTCTTCTTCAGCAGGACTGAATTGAATTGGGATCCTGGGAGTGAATCTAATTTGTCTGCACACAGCTCACAGCCCACATAGACTGTGTCCAAATCTAATTCTAGCCATGCTTGAAAGGTAAAACATCAAACACGCAGTTTACTTTGTTAGAACTCTAAATCTCCCATCATGGTAAAGATTATTCGTTTAGTTCTGAAAGTACCTCTTTTTAAAAAATGGTCTTAATCCTTAAACATTGACATGACACCTTTATTAGGTTTTTCAGTGATGCCTTTAAGAGTTTTTCAGTCTGTACTAGACTCACTAACTGACCAGTGTGAATTTTAGCTTCAGTTTAAGACATGCTAAACTTCAATTCCCATTTCTGAACATGTATTTGATCAGTTTTTCTGTAAATATTGTTTTTCCTTTACGCTAAGATTCAGCAACTCAAGCTATGTTGTATATAAACAATTTTAACAGTTTTAAAAGATTTTATTTCTGGCATATACTAACTGCTTCTTTCTGTCTAGGTGCAACTTTGAGCATGTAAATTCATAATGAATATTTTCTTCTCTGCTTGCTGAATATGTCAAAGCTTTATAGCAATATAATGTCTTATTAGTGTATCTCTACGTGACATTAATCACTCAATCATTAGGGTTTTGCTAGAACTGACCTTACTGACAAAATCTAGATTGGTATTACTTTAAAGTATTTTATCTATCACAGTTTTTGTTTCAGCAGATATCACTAATGGGAAAAGAGTAGGTCAGTTTTCTTTCAGTTGCAGATTGACTTTTGAATGAATACATTTTCTGGCTATGACCTCACTAATATTTCTCTGCATCCTCTTTTCTTTCAGGAAGCGGCTCATCATCGTGGTGTTGAAGGTCAGCACGTTTATCCATTTTATCTCCCGTTCAGAGGCCCACCGGGTGGCTACAGCTTCCCCTCTTCCATGTTCATTAGTCAGCACAGAGAGAAGCCAGTTTCCCCAGAATCTTCGATGGATGGTCAGCTGGCCTGCCGCTGGATGAAAGTAAATACAAAGATGAATATCCTCTGTTTAGTGTGTATTCATTAAATCTCAGCTGCAGGTGTCTGACTACCAGTCAGAGAGACAAAGACAGATGGTAAACACCATAAAAACATGCAATATTAAAAACAGCAGCTGCTATTACAGTTCTATATTGAATAGCGATTGCAGTAATTCATTAAAACCCTAAATGGTCAGGGCACGAATAGAGAACATCTGAAGGTATTCTACAGCATTTGATTCTTGGAAGTCAGCAACAGATCCTTTGGGCATGTTGTGATGTAGGGTCTTTTCTAGATTGAACTGGCTTCCCACAGATGGCCTCAGATCAAATCAAACTGGTATCTGGTGATTTTCCAGGTCAGATGAACACTACAGACTCTTCGCTGGGTTCTTTTTCTTGAGCAGAATACGGAACAGTTGTCAGGTGTCATAATGTTATGGCTGATCGGTTTTTGTATCATCATCTACACATAAAAAAAAATCAAGTATTACTAGATTATACATAAAATTCATAAAAATGCATATCCTTGTGTTGATTATGAGGAGTTAAGAGGGTTATGACTTCTACTGGTGTTTAGTGCTTCTTAGAGTCCAACAACAGAACAATACTATGTGTTCCAAATTATTCAGCATTTAGGATTTCAATAATTAAACATTTGGATTTTTGCTTTCACTGTAAAAGATTTTGCTTGTGTTGTTTCCCTGTCATTTTAGATCACTGATAACAATAACAGACAGGTTTGATGATTAGTTTCCCAGATGAGCTTAATTAAAGAAAAAATACTTAAGCAGTTGTTCCACATTATTAAGCAAGTTTCAGCTTTCATGCAGTATTGAGAAAAAAGTAGGGTCTTCTTCAAATGAGAAGCGTGAAATAACACAATGCATTGCTAAATGAATGAAAACATTGGACATTTCACCAAAACTTGAGCAAGATCATCATACTGTTAAAAAAATGTGCGTGATACAGAGAGCAAAAGGATTCATTCAGATAAAGGCATATCAAGGAAATTTTTTGTCAGTCAAGTGCATTGTATTACGAGAGAAGCTATTAAAAAGCCCCTGACTGGGCAGTAAGCATATTAGAAGCTGCCAGTGCCTACAGAAACCCAAGAATCTCTCCATGCTGGATATTCCAGAAGCTTGCAGTTGTGCATAAAGTTGTGCTTCAGCCATCCTTAACCAATGCTCACAAAGTGAAACCTTTGCAGTGGGCTCAGAAATACATGAAGGATAATTAGCAAATAGTTTTATTCACTGAAGAATGCCATGCTACACTGGATGGTGTTCTGGTGTTGGTGATGGTGTTGATGGAATTCTGGAAGGTTGGTGGATGGCACCGTGTTCAAACAAGGCTGTGACGTATACAAGGTGCTGGTGGAGTGATTTATTGGGCTGGAGTAATGCCAAGTGAGATTGTTGGCCCCTTTAGGGTACCTGAGGGTGTCAAAATGACCTCTGCAAAATACGTCCAGTTTCTAACTGACCATTTCCTGTCATGGTATAAAAGGAACAACTGCACCTTCTGCAGCAAATCATTTTCATACAAGACAATGCACCATCCCATGCTGCAAAAAATACCATTGAATCTTTGACTGCTATGGCTATAGGTATAAAGGGAGAAAAAAACTCATGCTGTGGCTACTATCATCTCCTGACCTTGACGTTATTGAGTTCCTGGAGCATCCTTAAAAGTATGATCTATGAGGGTGGGCAACAGTACAGCTCTGAACAGCAACTTTGGGAGACAATTCTAGTATCCCCAAATGACGTCCATGCAGAAACTATCCATGGACTTACAAGTCCAATGGATGAGAGAATCATTAAGGTGAAGAATCCTGGCAGACGGCGATCACCCTCTGTCCTGTCACTTTGAGCTCTTGAAGTCAGGAAGGAGATTTAGAATTCCTCTGGCCAAAGGTCCCTTCAGAATGTCTTTTATACCAAATGCAACCAGCATTCTTAATTCAACAAAGTGACCAATCCACAGAGGCTGACTTGATCTGCTGCACTTTTACTTTTGCTACCCTTTTTAATGTTTTAGATGCTCTTTTCTTATAATTTGTGTCTCTTTTATTGAACCCATGTAGTACTGTGAGGTGCGTGTCTATTGTGATGGTGAGCTGAAGAAAATTTTCCACTTTGGTGGACAATAAAGATATTCATCCATCCATCCATATTCTATTCTATTCTATTCTATTCTATTCTATTCTATTCTATTCTATTCTATTCTAAGTTGATTTCTGAAAAAAAAATGTGTTTGTTTTTTGAAAAATGATTTATGTCGTGCAAACAATGCAAGACGGTCATGTGGTCTGATGAGTCCAGATGTACTCTGTTTCAGAGTGATGAGAGCATCAGGGTAAGAAGAGAGGCAGATGAAGTGATGCACCCATCATGCCTAGTGCCTACTATGCAAGCCTGTGGGGGCAGTGCTATGATCTGGCGTTGCTGCAGTTTGTCATGTCTATGTTCAGCAACATCATTTGCCCAAAGAATGAGGTCAGCTGACTACATGAATATACGGAATGGCCAGGTTATTCCATCGATGGATATATATTCCGAGATGATAGTGCCAGGATTCATCAGGCTCAAATTATGAAACAGTGGTTCAGGGAGCATGAGACATAATTGGCCACCACAGAGTCCAGACCTAAACCCCATTGAGAATCTTTAGGATGTGCTGGAGAAGGTTTTGTGCAGTGGTTGAACTCTCATCAATACAAGATCTTGGTGAAAAATTAATGCAACAGTGGATGAAAAAAAATCTTGTGACAATGCAGAAGCTTATCAAAATAATGCCACAGTGAATGCATGCAATAATCAAAGCTAAAAGCAGTCCAATGAAATATTAGTGTGTGACCTTTTTCTTTGGAGGCGACTTTATTTTGGCCTGGCAGTGTATTTTATCATTTAGAACACAGTATAAAAACACTGCAATTACAGCTTATTACAACAAGCTTACTTTATTAACTTTTTTTTATACATAAAATTTGATTGTGAGACCATATAGTTGAGATGTGTCTTCTTTTTAACATTGTTTCCCATAAAATCAACTGTGAAAAAGCAAAAAATCTAGTTCTGATTCACTGATGTGACTAACATTTTGTGAAATGGTTGGTTTTATAGCTTCATGAAAACACAAACCTCTCAGTCAGCTCAACATGGTATACAAGTTTAAATTAGATCAATTTCAGTGAAAAAAACACTGTGTGAACTGACATGTAACAGTTGAGTTTCTGCATCTGTTCATGTAATTTCATTTCACTGATATCAGTGTTCTCTCTTTCTCTGTGCTTCAGTGCCACCTGCTGTTCAATTCGCTGCAGGATTTGGTGGATCACATCAATGATTTCCACGTCAAGCCAGAAAAGGATTCTGGGTACTGCTGCCAGTGGGAGGGCTGCGCTCGAAACGGGAGGGGCTTCAATGCTAGGTACTGTGTGCACACAATCAGTGAAAAGTCAAGAGATTTCATGATAAGCTATTCAAATCTGGATGTCTGCTTTGAAACTGCAGTGAATTAATTTTCCTTTTTTTTATTCACAAGTTATGCACTGGTTGCAAAGTTTCAATATGTTAATTGAAAAAATAAAAAAAAGGCATTATTAATTCATGCTTTAAACGGATTTGTTCATGTCACAGAAGAAAGGCTGTTAATATTAGAACAGAATAAGCTGAAACCTGAGAATATATGTTGCTTCTCAACCTGTTATCATATATCACTAAAACTAGTATCTTGGTAGTCTTGGATAATTCCCGACAAGTCCTCATCAGTTATGAAAAATGCTTCAAGACAAACCGGTTGTCAGCACAGATTGGCGTAGATCTTTTGTAAACTAGGTTTGTCCAGGTTTATCAGCCTTGTACTATAATAAACATTTAAACACCAATATTTATCCACTCATTTAACAGATATATATGTGTGACTTTGATTAACGTGGTTTGTCTTATAGGTACAAAATGCTGATTCACATCCGCACTCACACCAACGAGAAGCCACACCATTGTCCCACCTGTAACAAGAGCTTCTCAAGACTGGAAAATCTGAAGATTCACACGCGCTCACACACAGGTGAGTTCCCTATCCAAAATAATGCAAAAACAGCTTTAGAGGAAAAGTTTCTTATTGACATCCAATTGAATAAAAGCTATAAAAACTCATTATTGGTTATCATTTGTGAAATCCTGATATAGGTCATTCCTTTCTGTCACAGGCCTCCAGTGAAGAATTATTAAAACACAGCAGTGGGTCACACAGCTGAATAATAATAAATAATGTGTGATTTTTACAAGCAGAACTTCTTTAAACTGATCATAGGTCAAGTCTGTGTGATAACACATCATTGCACAACTTAACATGAGTAAGCAGCTTGAACAAAATGCATCCATTTTCCTTTTTGCTAAATGAAGGTTGTATGTGACAATGATGGGAACCCAGAATTTTGAAATTTGTTCTCCTTTACAACATATGAGGAAGATGTGTTTGAGCAGTTAACTGACCCAACTGTTGTGATGTCTGATAACTGCTTCTATTTTTCATTTCTGCTTACCACCAATCATTTTACACTGACTTGTACCTCTATAGCTGGTATTATGGCACAGTGATCTAACATGTGGGAACTATCAGTCTTGACATTGTTTCAAGGGTTAAATATTTCATTTTTATAATATTATTGCAGCAAATTACCTGATCTGCAAAGCTGCAAACCAGGCTCTTGACTAAGAAGATAAGACACAGTAATCTTTACACTTAGTCATAAAGTTGAATGAATCCCCCCTGCCATCAGTCATGGCATTCCTCACCTCATGTATTATTTATGTTTTCCAACATAAACCTTTCATAGATATTAGAGGTCTGTGTTGTAACAGTAAACTATCTAAATACTGTATACAGTATTTCCCTGACCAAGTTTCCTTTAAAAACAACTCAGCTCAACATAACTTTATCTGCAAGAAACTGCCAGTAACTAAAAACATATTTGAGCCAGACAAGGAACAGTCACATGAAAGACACCAGCATAGTTTACAACAGGAAACGGGAACCCATTGCATAGTAAAATAAGGAAAACAAATGAGGAAAAAAACACAAGGGACGAGTAATACCAGTTCATGGACCATCTCAGGTGTCATAGAGACTGATAAATGCAAATAGAGCACAAAAGAAACTATTCACACAGTAAGATTCAAACATGTTAAAGCAATGTAATTAATGAGGGAATACACCCTTAAAATGATTATTGATGACACACGATGAGATATAAATAAAAATCTTGGCATAGACTCAGGGAGTCAGTACTCTGACAGATCCAGGGTTAAAAACTTGTGTGCGCGCGCATAGTATCTGAGTTCATGTGAAGGCCTTAATATTTAAACCTACTGTTGCTACTCAGTGATTCTTGTTCCAGTCCACTTATTTTGAAGCTAATTGTGAAGATCTTATCAGTGGGTAGTGAAGAGCCTCAAAACAAGCTGTTATGCTCCCATCTATCCATCCATCCATCCATCCATCCATCCATCCATCCATCCATCCATCCATCCATCCATCCATCCATCCATCCACCATTTTATGACACATTCTCCAACACTGCAACTTCCTATGCTCTTCCTGAGTGAGGAGTTCACAGGAATTACCAGACATTTGTCAACAACTGGAGGCCTTGAAAAAAACATCTACTTTTAAATAACATTAAACAAAGAAGTTCTGTAGTAATGCCAACATTGCAAAATGAACAGGATCTGCGTAACACAAATATCCTGATGAGTCTCTGATTACGAGTAGAGCAGTACATACCCAGCTTGTGCAAATACATATAAAATGATTTAGGTGTAGTTATATAACACTGTGCAAAGCTTGTAAATTTGTGTAATATTGACATCAGTGATGTCTTTTATTTAGTTCTAATTCTAGCCTATTTGATTTATTTTTTTTGCTGGTGAGTTGCAATAATCTTTTTTAAGGATCAGATGAAGATGAACTGGATCCTATTTCCTCTCTGAGGGTTTGTTTTGACCTGAATACACCCTTCAGGTTTTGATGGAAAAAAGGCTTGTTTTGGACCAAACTGGACTACTTTTACTAGAGACTTGCTGATGTAACATATGGAAGACCAGGATAGTCATTGACAAAGCAATACAGCATTTTGATTATCAGTAATTAATTGTGAAATAAAAAAATATATAGCTAATAGTAACAGGACCATTTTTGTTGCAGTATCATCTGCTACTGGAGTACAGTATGGCTTCAAAAATAAACTGCATTGGCGACTGGTCAAAAAATAAGTGCTTACTGAATCTACAGTTATGATTATAGGCTGGAATGATTTATATAGATCTCAAGAATCTTAGCTTTCCAATGGTGTACAACATGTCTAGGTACTTGGAGGGGAGACTGAGTTAAATACATTTTTGTATGCCACGTCCTGCTCACGGGACATCTGGAACCAATGGGTTAAAGGCCAAAAATGGGGAAAGAGAGAGAATTCACTACTGTACAGAACTTCTGGATTTGCAAGATGTAAATGGAACATGGTAAAAATAGAGGGATGCCAGGATTACATCAATATAAGCAGCACTTCTGATTTGATAGATGGTATTCAAGTATGGCAGGACAAAGGAGGGCCCAGGCAGGTTTTGAACGCCAGCCTCCTGGGTGACAATCATGTGCGCTGACCATTCAACCATAGGGATATCCATGGGGCCAAGTAGCATGACAGGACAGGACCTCAACTGTCACATCTCTCCCCCTCTTTCCACAAGCAATTCCTTGTGCTTCGCACATGCTGCCACCCATTAAGAATCCATGGACCCACAACTAGTACTACATGGAGCCTGGCAACAACACCAGAATGTGGCAGGACAAAAGAGGGTCCAGGTGGGGTTTGAGCCCCAGCCTCCTGGGTGGGAGTCATGCATGCTGACCATTCAGCCAAAGGGACATCCCTGTGGGTGGCAGCCTGCGCGGATCATGAAGACGTGCTTGTGGAAAGAGGGGGAGAGATTTGACAGTTGAGGTCCCTGGCTACTTGGCCACAGGCATATGTCTTTGGCTGAATGGTCAGTGTGCATGACTCTCACTCAGGAGGCTTGGGTTCAAATCCTGCTTGGGGCATACTTTGTCCTGCCACACAAGCTTCAAACTAATTCAGGCTATGTGAGGCTACCACCATGGCCACATGAATGTGCACCAGCAAGTCTAATGGTGCCTTCAGACCAAACACGATGTTGGCGTCAGGAGCGTCAGGTTTACATGCAGAGTCTATGGCCAACGCGTCAGGCACAGTGCATTTTGAGCGCATGACGCACGTGACGTGCGTCCAAGGCGGCAGATGCTAGAGTTGGAAAATCTAAACTTTTGCCACTCGACGCGGGGCGTCAGCCAATCGGAGCGACTCAGCGTCATGACATATAGACACATTTTCTGCAAAGGAAAACATCCGGGTCCTGCAGATGCGCGTCTCGGGCACCAAGAACGTCTTTGATACTGGATGTAAAGCGTCTGATTTACCAGCGTCAAGCGTCCAACTTTGAGCGTCAAGAGCTTTTTTGACGTCGACATCGCGTTTGGTCTGAAAAAAAAAAATGTTTGAAGTTAAGTTTGTCCTGTGATTTTTCCATTTCTCCTTCCTCTGTTTTCTTTGTTTTCCTTTGTCTCCCCTCTGTCTCTTTCTCACATTTATTTCTCTCTTCCTCCAGGGGAAAAACCCTACATTTGCCCATATGAAGGCTGCAGCAAACGCTATTCCAACTCTAGTGATCGCTTCAAGCACACTCGCACCCATTATGTGGACAAGCCTTACTATTGCAAGATGGCAGGCTGCCTAAAGCGTTATACAGATCCCAGTTCACTACGCAAGCACATCAAGGCCCACGGGCACTTTGTTGCTCAAGAGCAAGGTACCTCCACCAGGCTGGGGACTGGGTTGGGCTTCCCTGCAGAGCACCGAAGCGCCGCTGAACTACCCTCTGTAGGTGGAGCGCATGTCATCATCCCTGGGGCTGCTGCAGCTCTCCTTGGGGGTCTTGGGACTTCCTTGCCACTCACCGCTCTGTGCCATGCCAGAGCCCTGGGACATCATGGAGCACCACTTTTCTCCATGAGTGGAGGAGGAGGCAGCAGTATGAGGCCACTTGGCCTTTCAGAATCCACACTGTTACACTTTGGACTCTCAGCTGCATCACTGTTGGGGCTGGGAGCTCTGGGAGGTCTGGCCCAGGTGGCAGGTATGGACTCAGAGGACAAGGAGGAAGAGGAGGAAGGGGAGAATGGAGAAATCTTGAACCTGTCTGCAGGTGTGGGGCGTGGACTAAGTAATCCCTTGTCTTGGGTGGTTGTTCCTTCGAGACCACTCTTTCTTAAACCAGCTGTTGTCAGTTAAAATGTGCTGTCTGGCAGTATATACATCTTGTTTTTTTCATGTGTTTTAATGTGTCTAGGTGTGGCTTAAATGCTTGATTATGGAAAGTATGTGCTCTGTTTATGAGGAATCAAATGTTGCGGACAGATAAAGGGCCAAAACATAGCATGCCAATCATTCCAGTCCACTGACAACTGAAAAATACAAAGATTTAGCTGTTTTAAAATTGACATGGTCAGCTCACCTGATTCATAAAGAAGATAAAAGACACCCATTATATCATCTAAACAACAAGGATGAATCTGGACCATCTTCGGCAGCAGAATTGGGGCTGCCCTCTGCCT
>JBBBVU010000004.1:21092694-21105060 GCA_037177055.1 Atherinosoma microstoma
AATCATGGAAACACAACAGGCGCTAAATAATTGCGGTGCAATTTATTTAGCGGTCGCTATTTGGAATCTTCGTAAATGGTGTCTCTTTTTTGTCAAGAAGGCAGTTCACCATTTAATGTAACTCTTTGTTTACCACAATCTCTAAACCCTAATAGCTACACTCATGCCAAATATATTAGACTGAAATAAACTAGCACTATCTTGGTAAGAGATTCTATGCCAAGAACTCTAAAGATAGAGTGGCTTCTTGTAATAACCCAACACCTTACAAAGACACTTCTCTCTTTTTCACCTATCTATAATTGTAATACACTGGATTATTTAAAGACTGTTAATTATGTGTTTTATATGATAACTGTTACAGGCTGAGTGGAATGCATCTCCACCTGTTTCCACACTAACTGTCAGCTGTGACTACTAGATGGGCGTGTGTGAACTGGTTGGTGTGCAAACTGTAGTATGCCTATAGAACTCATGTTGTTGTAGTGTAGTGTTGTAGTTTTAATTAAAATTACATATACTTTTGAACTGCATAATCTCTTCAGCCTTTCTGGATTTTTTTCTGCGAATGTTTTTGTATTTTCAGAATTGCAACATTTCTTCTGCAGTGGCGTCCATCCTCATAGTGTGTCACCACAGCTCATTACATGTGGTAGAACTGATGACTTTGAGCAGAAACTGCAGTGAGAAACGTCATTAACATCTGTTTGTGGTCCACGCAGCAAGGTTAAAGGCTATGTGAAAACAAAACAACACTGACGAGGCTAACAACTGCAGAGTCTGGAACATGGGTTCCCATGGCTGTGTCATCCCCCTCCCTCTACCCTGTTGTTTTCCTTCCTCCCTACTTCCCACTCACTGTCCATCATTAAATCTCACCCTGTCTTTGTCTTTACCTTCTTCTCCTGTCTTTTTCTACCTACAAACTGCCTGTGAAATCACTTTTTCCTCCCTCTCATTTTCACTCCTGCTGCTGTTTTATATCTTTTCAAACATTGCATTCTTTTCTCTGTCAGCATCACTCCTCTTAAAAAGAGGAAGGTTATTCTAATAGCTGGGTGGTGACACAAAGAAGGATTTCAAAGAGTTTCTGTGTCAGAAAATATCTGTTCTGCCAAAGTGCCTCAAAACAAGATATTAAAATTATATTGCTTTGTTCCTTTTCTCTTAGTTACCCATTACTCATGGCCATCTCATGATAGAAGGAAACTGAATTACATGGATACTTGGGATGGCTTTTGGGCAGAGACTTGATATAATCATGAAACAGAAACTTTGTATTTATGCTGATGAACATGAAAAGTGTGTGTGGGTGTTTTTATGCTGCCCTGTGTAGCTTTAAAAGTAGCCTAATATATTTTAAAAGAATGGCCGGTTCTTGTGTCCAACACGTTTTGTGCATTTGATCAAGGGACCAGGACTCAATAGCAAGTACTCTATGAAGAAAGATGCAGATGGGACACCACACAACCAACAATGTCATTGAAATGTTTCAACACAATCCATGATGTTTTCTTTATCTTTGCCACGTAGTTTGTATTAACTCATACAACAATGAAACAGCCACACTACATGGCACTTCAAGTGAAGCTTTAAGCTCTATTCTCCAACCCTTCTGTCTTTAAAATTTAGATTTTGTTACCACTTTAATGTAATAGTATTTCATAACTATCGGGGGGACACATATTCAGTTAAGTTTTCATGGCTACTTATTTTGATATGAGGTCAGTTGTTTCCTCAGTTAAACACTTCATTGCTGCCTTTTTGTTGAATGACACTCCCTCTGTTCAATGTTTTATACTTGTATTCCTCTGGTTTTGTTCCAAGATAGATATGTGTAAGGCACAGACACATGTTTGCTGCAAACTCTGTAAAATTTTGGATTGACTTACCAGTGCCTCATAACTAGGGAGCTGACAATATGAAGTGAGCACAGTTTCTGAAACAACAGATTCACATGTTAGTGCACAGTTGTGATAGCTGCTTCATGAGATTGACTTTACTTTCTGCCAAGGATGCAGTTACTCCATTTGTTCATTTTTGACAGGAAAGATAGTTTTTGATTGCAACATCAATTTCCAAAATGTTTATAAAACATTCAAGAGTGTTCTTTACGATTAGTCAAATATCAACAATGATTTCATTCAAGAGAAATGATATTAATATCGTACGGTTTCTATATGTTCCAGATTGATGTTGTGTTAATGCAGTTGTCTATATTATATGCTCTACTCTTCTTACAGAGATGATCGACTTGATCCTCAAGTGAAATCTCTGGAAGATCAACTGATTATAACTTTTAGGAAGTGCTTTCAGTTTGCCATGTTATCAAAAAAGATGTATCATGATGTCAGAGTCCTCACTTTGCTTGTATACCTTCCTATAAGGTATACAGAAGGAAGAAAACATGATGGTAATGTAAATGAGTCTTCTAAATAATGTGTATGTGCCTCAGAGCTATATATGAAATACATGGGCTTCTTTGCAATGCAATGTCCTGGAAGACCACTTGTATTTATTCATTTGCACAAACAATTTAACAACATATACATTTATTACAATGATTTAAATAAAACACTTTGCAGGAGAGAGTGAGAAGACCGTAAGGTCTTATAGAACCACCTCCCCAAAATCTTTACAAATGGGGGCAAAAACAGCAGGCTAGTCAATGTATTACATTAATTTATAGATATAAACATGATCTCAGTTCAAATGTATCTAAATAATAACATGGTTTTTAACTATCTTTTAAAAGAGGCGATTGTAGGTACAGTCCTTAGGAGCTAAGATTCCAGAGGGAAGGCCCTCTATGTTTGAGTGTATTTTGATAGGCAGAAGTTCTACAAAAAGGCAAGTACAAGTCTCTGCACTGCCTGGTGGAATAGGTATGGATGTCTGAAGAAGACATAAAAAAATGGTTATAAGCTTTTGGCATAATATTGGACATATGCGCATATTTATACATAAAAAGACTTAGACATATTACTGGAGAGCTGTCCTTCTGCATGCAGATAAACATAAAAGTGTGCGTGTTGTGTGCCAGAGTACAGGTTGCAACTCCATCATCTCTGGAGAACAGAGCTATTAATATACCAGGATAAAAGTGCACACACACACAAATGACGTCACTAGTGATAGTATTACCAGTTGAACTGAATTCTCACAGAATCAGAAGGAGGCAGCTCCACAGAGCAGTTCAGCAAAACAAAAATTGTGAAAAAGCATGTATGCTGTTTGTCTCTTCCTTTAGCGTTCCTGGCTCAGACCCAAACACTGAATCTGACGGCCTCCCATGGGGAGAGTAACTCCAGGCTTAAATTCCTTTGTGTTATTTCGTGTTTTCCTTTCTGCTGCAACTTTTTTTCCCTCCCTGAGACGCAGTCTGGGCATCAGTCGTCATTAAAGGACCATAATCAGTTGTTGTAACACACTTAGCGAGAGCTAATGTATGGTATATGAGCATATGCAGACTGGTTTCCATACACACAAATTAACACATGTAAGCTTGCTGCCTGTTGTAGATTATGCAAGCACACTCACATATCAATACTTCCTCCACTTTGTTTTTCTTTTGTTTACATACTTTGAAAGTTACAAATTGAGGAGTTAAGGAGGGATGGAAGGCGAGAAGAGAGGGCCGTACATAGAGAGAAGCCATTTCCGCTGTGTTTGGGGAGGTCTGTGAAGGGTCAAGCCTTCCACAGGCCTGGCTGTGTGAATCGTATAAACACTAACTAAAACAGTCCCGCTCCATCTTCTCACAGCAGGATCTACACTTAGCCCATTACACACCACTTTGTACTGTAGAAGTGTTTTGTAGTTGTTATAATGAGTGTGATGTCCATTTACAGATACATCCTGCAACAGGTAGCCATACATTCTTTAATACTTTATGGGTGTAATAACCCTATTACCCCAAGACCACCTGTCAGCATCATGTAAGAAAACTCTGTCAAAACTACAAAAGATATTATTTAAAGGTTTTTAGAAGATGAGTCATATTTATCACACTGACCAAACTGACTTTTATAAGCAAAATATAGAGACAAGTCTTTATTTTTGGGGGATTTATTTTTCTGAAGTCATATAATGCCATTTTCATACAACTTGGTGAAGCTTTCCTTTTCTTTTTTTATGTTTGATCTGATAGTTCAATATTAGAATGAGGATTCATTTCAGTGAATTGATTTCTTCCCATGAGGAACTCCCACTTTAGTGTTTTATCGTAAAACAGCAGATCAAACATAGTTGTGAAGGGTCAGGGTTGCCATGTTTGTTTTATCGCACTCCTGTCAAAATCTGTTCCGCTTTCTCAAACAAACACACAATTACTGGAACAAATGCACACAACACAAGGCGACTGATCCCACAGCTCAGCTGACCTTGATGATTGTGTTGCAGACACCTACTGGCTCTACACACAATAGATTTTGGTGTTTGGCGGTTGAAAAATGTATTATTTGAAGGTGTCATCATTTCTTTAAAATGGCATATTTCTTGATTTTGTAAGGGGGCTCCTACATAAAACTTATTTTCTAGTTTTTCACCACAAACTGCACAGAACCACCACTTTGTGTCACATGAGAGTAAAACTGCAAAGATTAATAACACCAGTTTTCTTTCTTATAACAAGCTGTTATTAAAGGTGAACCCAACAGGAAATTACTTAAATGTTTAAAATCTATATAGGACAAATCAAATTTCTTCTTACATTTGTTTTGAAGCATCTTTTGAGATGAACACAATTAATCAAAATCATGCAAACATACAACTAAAAGCACAGATACATGGCAGCAATACCTTTGCATTAAAAGAGAAAAAACCCTATAAAACTGATGTTTTTTCTTTTCTGTTTCCTTTTATTGTTAGTTGTTTTATGATTTCATCCAGACAGTAGTGATGCATGTCCCAGCCTGTCTATTTTAGATTCGTCAGTTTATGTTGTGTCAAGATGTGTGAGCGGGCTGATGCAGCAACACAAACAAATCTCATGCATGTGTTTAGATACAACCATTTACATGTATGTGTCTGGCTATCTCTTTATGTTGTGGTTTATTAATGTGTGTGTGTAGCTGTATTTGTGTACGGGTGATACCAGTCGACAGGGTTATCGGTCAGTGTTACTGAGAGCTGCTGAAAAGGATGACAGTTTCATGTTTCAGTCTGTTAATGTACACACAGCACAGACAAACACTTGGTTTCTCCATCTGCAGCACATTTACAGCTTAGTTGACAGGAGGAAGTATTTGGTTAGTGGTGCACCTGGACCAACTTTCCCAAGACTGTGTATAAATAAATGCGCTTAAAATGGAAATGCAAACTTGCAGACTGTTCTATTTATAAAATAAAATGTGACAGGTGGGAAAACTTTCATAATACAGCTTGTGTGACAATGTTCAAAAGAAAGAAGCAGGTGAAATGAGTGTTGTGGCACTTGACATTTATCAGGATTTATCTGTGGTATAGATAAGTTGGCTTTGAACAGTGAATCGGCTGGTTCACTGTTCAAAACTTACCTGCATAACAGTGCAGTCTAACAAAGTGTAATAGTAGTTATAATAATAGTGAAAAAATTATTCATTCATTTAACAGTTCAGGCTCTGAAATTATTGCATGGCAATGCTTTTTGTTAAACAGAACTTAAGAATGATTCATAATTAATTTGTTGAAAGAGTCCATATAAATATATACTTCATCATACAAAAATTTGTCAAATAAATACATGGTGGCATACAAGCTGCTGAAATTATATGCCGGCATATGGGAAACTATGTGAATGTTTATGTTGTCTCAGAGCTTTCCTTGTCTAAGTGGACACACCAATTCATGCACTGTGCAAGAATTTATTCTAAAACACCTAGTTTACTTACTGCAGACCAGTTTTTATGAAAAACATGCAATAGACACATTTGCCAACATGTCCAAAATATGCCAATGTTACAATCCATGGTGGTAACCTGTGAAATGCTGATGTTCCCCACAGCTTCTGTTTACTGTTCATGTGGCATGAAAAAAATTGCAATCCGTGGATTGTAAAATGTGTAAGCTGTACCTGTGTAGCTTTTTGTACACTCGTAACAGCAATCTGCAAAGAAAGTGTGGAGTATTTTCTGAATTATGTTCTTCAACATAAAATTGCAAAGAATTGGATTTTCTATCAAAATATCATCAAAAGATTTTAAGATTTTAGGGACATTTCTGTCTAAGGGAAATGGCTGAAGGTAATCTTCAGGCCCTCAGGTAGCAGTGCCTTAAAAACAGGTATGAATCTGTCATGGAAATCACTGTCTATGAATACAGTTCACTGTGCCATCCACAAAACAGGTTAAAGCTCTATCGTGCAAAGAAGAAGCCATGTGTGAGCATGATTCAGAAACTCCTCTGTCTTCTTTAATCCAAAGCTCATTTAAAATGGAATGAAGTAAGGTGAAAAACAGATTTGTGGCTGGAAGATTTGATACTTAATTCTTTTAGGAAATCATGAATGCCACAACCTGCAGACTAAAGAGAGAGTGTGGCTTGCTATCATTACCCACTTCAAAAATCTGCATCTTTGGTGGTATGAGGAGCATTAGTGTCTTTGGAACTAAAAACTGAGGAAACGCTCCATTCATTTTAAAAGTTAAAGGTCTTAAGACAAGCATCCTCTTTTCCACATGACATATTTATCAGGCAAGGTCTTACATATTTCATCAAGTTAACACTAAACCACACACTGCATCTATCCGAATGGCATGGCTTAATAGAAGAGTCCAGTAATTTGACTGACTTGCCTTTAGTCCACACCTTTCACCAACTGAAAATATTCGAGGCATCATGAAAAGCAAACCAGAACATAAAAGATCCAGGACTGATGAACAGTGGTAAACATTGCCCCATCCCAACTTTTTTGAGATGTGTTGCTGCCAACAGATCTTAAAATACTTCCATAATATACTTCCAATACTTCTATAATCCACATTAGAAAAATAGATGAAGACAAGCATTAAGAAGATTATAGCCTGACATTTCCTTCAGAAAGGGGGTGAATGGATGTATGTAACAGCCAGAAACTCAGCTCCGTTTAAGTAGGTTGATGTACCATACCAAAACAGTGCTTATATAACAGTTCGGTGACAGAACTGTAAATTGGAACTACAAATGTATGTCTGAAGAAGAAGATTAATTCACTTTCTTGAGATTTGTTTATACTTTTGCAGGTGCAGTGTGTGTCGGGGACGCGCGTAGCTGCGCGCACCACCTCCGGGTTGTACCTCCCACTTCCCAGCTTGTTTAAGTGCTCGCCTCCTTAACTTCAATGAGGGCTATTGTTGAAAAGTCTGTGCGCCCATAACGCCGGCCGACCTGAGTCTCCAAGCATAGCGGGTGCGCTGCAGAGATACACCTTTTTCAGTTCAAACTTTGCGTGGACCCGAACTCAACTGTGCGTTCCAAGAGGAAGCTTTTTTTCCTCCTTACTATTTATTTTTAGAATTTCGAGTTTTGCATCTACAGACACACTAAAAAATTGGTGCATTTGGACAGAGGCTCCTCGAACGCACTCCCTTGGACTCTGGATTACTTTGCCAAGGTAAGCTTCTCGTGCGCTTTATTTGTAATTTTGCAATGATATGTGCGACTTTCGTGTTGATGACCGACAGGGTGACTGGTTTGTCATTTGAAATCAATATTTTTCCAAACTTGTGAAGTAATCGAAAGATCCTGTAAATATATGGAATCTGTCAGGTGCTGTGATACCCCTCTGAGTTCTGAGAGTATGTGAAAACTGATCCAGCATCGGCTCCTTGTGCCTTTACCCACAGCCTGCTTCACATGTCAAAGCTTTCCCTCTGGGAAGTGACTTTGTCATAGTATGCTTGCATTCCTCTCTCGGGGCCATGGGTCAGTATCTCGGTCAGGATCCGCCGAACAGACGCGCTCAGTGGGACGCGCGAACAAGACAGAGTCCGATTGGAGTGTTTCTCGCAGAGATATGTGGAAACAGAATTATCTTCCATATTTATCGCCTCTTCAGACCGCATTAGTGTCGAATGTTTAGGATTAAGAGGTCGTTATCCGCCTCTCCACAGCTTCTATCCAACCTCAGACTGTTTGTTATCGCCTCATATGGAAGCTTTTTATCTGCGTGGTTAGTTAGGGGTCCCCTGGAGAAAAAGAAAAAATCCAGTGTGTCTACGAGTTTTGACATCATGATGTTCGGCTTTCAACTACTCGGGTTATATATTGCATTGCATGTAGTGTGACTATTTGTATAACTAATTTGCACTAATGATATGCTTCGAAAACATCTCAACACATTGAAGTCTGCAATAGGCTACTCAAAAAAATATGAAAAAGGGTCAAACTAAGATCTTCTTTAGAAGTAAATCCTGCTTATTTGGTTATGATCACCATATACACTAAATACTTTTGAATCTATGACCAATGCATTAGTGTAGAAAACATGCAATTGAAATGTCTCAGTACATCTGCAAGAAAAAAAACACTTCATCCTCAAATCCTTAAATGTGCAGCTCATTGTTGTATCTAAAATGAATGACAGGGTTTACGTATTTGGACTATAGCCTATAGATGAGGCCTATAGACTGCTCATAACACTGTAAATTCAAATAATTTCTATTTGAACACAAAACAATGCAATTGAACATATCACTGTAAGTTTTGGAAAAGTTATCATAATTTACTGTTTTTACGATTTGAATGTTTAAATTTCTAATCTAAACAAAAATCAAGATTAACACAAATTAGTTTTAGTTTTGCACACTTCTTATTTATGAATAAAATGTATTTCTGGGTAATTGCAAAATACATAGATACATTATTTATATCTAGACTAATAAATCTGCTCTTGAAGGCAATTTACTGGTATGTCTGCCTTGCATGACCGAGCCATTCATTTAATAAAACTAGACGTAGATAATATGCAGATCATGACCTGTTTGTTGCTTTACTTTATTGCAACTTGCTTCCTTCACTGTCTGCTCTGAGAGGAGTTTGAGGCACTAAAGCAAACCCAGCGTGGGGCATGAGTATGGGAAAAGCAAAGAAAGGTGGAGACAAGAGGGATGGTCCAGAGTATGTTTGGTAGAGAGGGAGAGCAAAGCAAACATTCCTGTTTCTGTGGCTCAGCAATTTAATTAAGGTTTTTGGGAGATGCTGCAGTGAGCACCTCGAGGTGAGGGCTTAACCCAAACTCTCCCCTTCTTTTCAAAGTTGGACTAATCCCAAGGGTCAGCTAATAAGTGTTCGGGTCATGCCACCATGACAACTAAACAGGATGAAACCTGAAGGAAAGTCCACCAATCAGGGGAGTTAATAACCCCATGAGGGAAGTCAAGAGGTACAAGGCGAAGTCGATGGAGTTCTGGATTGGCAAGTGTATTTGTGAGTGTGTGTATGTATGAGAGAGACATTTCAGTTGTTATCAGTCACACCAGCTAAAAGCCTCTCCTCTTTCTGGGGTTTATGTGTGCCCCTGTGGTGCTCTGTTCCTACACACCGATCCACTAAACTCACTCCTTGCTTCAGGTCAGGTCAGACTAAAAAAGATGATAATAATGATTATCATTATTATTATCAGCTGCCTGATCCCATTTTCCAACCCTCTGGTTAGAGCACGAGTGTCCTGCGTAAGTAAGGTGCCTTTCCTTACTTAATCTAAGCAGAGCATTTCCAGTTGTAAGAAAGTGTGTGGCATGCTTTGTACTGCATGTGAGGCAATTCCAGAGCATCTGTATCTGATTCATAGACACTGTCCAGACATCAGTTGTAGTAATGACTTCATTAGAGGTACGTTTCATTGAACTGGCTTTGGACGTTGGCGTCAGGTGTAATATAAGTGATATCTGATATGAACTTTCTCTTTCACTGACATGTCTTTTTGTCCTAACCCTCCATGTGTGTTTACTTCGAAATCTTGCTTAATATTTATTTAAATTTAAAAAATCATAGTGCAAAGAAAAAGCAAACCCCTGTTTCCATTACATCTCTTTAACTTCACATGTATTGCCTTTATTGTATTTTTATGAACTCTCTGCTAAAATAGAAAGAGTGAATCTAGCAATGCTGTCTTTACTATTTGGAAATAACAACTAGGCTAAATAACTACATTAAAAATAAAATATGGTTTTTGAAATTCCTTTTCACGTCACCTTTGTAGGCAAGTACACAAGTACTAGAAGTGTTTTATTTTTCGGTAAACACAAATGAATTGACAGTTATTTACATGAAATCTATCCACACAGTAGCTATAAACAAGAAAATTGAATTAAAAAAAACAAAAAAAACTTCATCAGTGTTTTATTTCTTAACCTCAGCCACACATTGAAAAGTGACTCTATTTTTTTCTGGAGTCTCAATTTCTGTGTTAGAGCTCAAGCCGTTCATAAAAAGTCATAATAAATCTTTCCCTATTTCCTCTGTGCAGATGCATAGGTGGGGTAGACTAAGCTGTTTGTCAGCTCATTTGGGAACGTTTAAGGAAGCAGGGACTTCGCAGATGGAGCAGACATCCAGCATCAAGCCTCCAATTGCTGATAAATCATTCTCCTCAATTTAGTCATTATCCTTCTCAGATTTGTTCCATTCATTTCTTAAACAGACAAATGCATTTTCCCATCTTATTTGGTACAATTAATCTTAAACATTTAATCTTAGAAGTGTGAAGAGATGTCAGTGGAATCACCTTGATCATTGCAATCTCAAATTGTGGGAAAAAAGGACTACCACAATTTGCAAGAACAAAAAAATCTTTGATTTCAATCAGTACATTTGCAACAGCTTAGACCGCTGGTTCTCAAACTTTTTCTACTATGCCCCCCCCTTTGGAGAAAGAAACAGTCCCAGGCCCCGGTAAACCCTGATGTCTGGTGTGTTCACACAGTTATCGTGCATTCGATTTGTACTTGGAAGTCGGATTTTCTGAGTTCCCAGGGGGGAAATACAATAAAAATACCCCTTGAAGTCAGATATCCGACTCAAAAAGTCAAAGTTGACTGACTAGCTCAGTCTTCACCCATTAAAGAAGGCTGCTAACTCCCAGATCCAACTTCCGACCTCCAAGTCAAATCTAACGCACAATTATTCCAAAGTTGTACTTCTTGATATTTTTTGGTGGTTGGCAAAAAACTAATTGATGTATTACTGCCACCATGTGGTCCGGAGTGTGGACAAGAATATTCCTAAGAGCCCAGGTTGTCAAAACATTAGTTCCTCTGCTATATTTTCCCTATTCCATGTGCCCCCCCTGTCATGGTGCTGTTGCAGAGCAGTGGTTCTCAAACCTTTTCTGCCATGACCCCCCTTTGGAAGACTAAATATTCCCATGCCCCCCTCACCCTATATACATATATATATATATATATATATATATATATATGTATATATATATATATCACTGGCGTATTCTAACTCATAAGTCTGTTCTCGGAGGTTCTCCAAGTTAAATAAAAGTTTAATGACAATAATGATAATATGGAAGGGGTGCTTTTTTTCAGCACACCTTTTGTCTCTATTCAACAGCACACCTTTTGATGCTATATTAACTAAATAATAAGTCATTGCTAAACACGATCAATTAACCATTTCATGCTTTTACTCTGTGAATATTAGCAGACAATGATGACCAATTACAGTTAAACCGATTTAATCAACAACACTCGATAGAAGATGAAATTCATGGCATTCATGTGAGAAAATTAAGACACTAAACTAACACAAGTTGGCACAATTAAAATCAATGAATACAGATTAATCACAAATAAATAAATTAATTGCTTTGTACTTTAACTTAAGATCAAAAACATCACTTGAAACAAAACTAAAAAACTAAAAAACAACATTGTACTATTTACATTTATGTGTGTTTGAGAGCATGCAGGTCAATTCCATCCATTGGCCATCATTCGGTGAACACCATTGTAGAAGACGTGGAAATCTTAGGCAAAACCTTATTCAGCTCTTGAAGGTGTTTTAACTTCAGCTCTTAAATTTTCTGGCTAGATCTGTAGAGTGGGGTCACTGTGGTGATATTCCTCTTATCTCAGAGATGGGGATGGATAAGGTTTCCAGTCGTGGCATATTCTTGTAGTCCATTGTGCCAGGTTGTACCTAGTCAATAGAAGGAAGAAACTGAACAAGAAAAGACAGGCAGTGGCAGGCAACATTTATGTGAGAATTTTGAAAAAAAACCTGATTGCCCAGAGGTCATGGACTGTAGTGCCAGTGTTTTTTCCCGGTCAGATGGACTTGCAGAGGTTCACTTGGCTGTGGTCCAGGAAAAAAAGTGTGGTCCACATACCTCAACTGGTATGCCCTGAGATTGGAGCAGTGGACCCCAGAACACTCCAGCGTACTGGGCTGGAACAT
>JBBBVU010000004.1:21122179-21134473 GCA_037177055.1 Atherinosoma microstoma
TAGATAAAAAAATGCATACTGTGAAATTTAAAATTTCATGTCTTGTGGCTGTCCATTAAGGCATAGCATTTTGCAGTCCTTAATGACACGCAGACTATTTCGGGTCAGGGTTAAAGTCAGGCCTGAGTGTTGTTGGCAAATACTACAATGTGTTGATAAAATGATAAACTTGTGCTTTACAAAAGAAATATTCACATGCCATCTCATGATACCACGCTGTCTGATATGAAAGATTAGTTTCTTTTCTTGCTCATTCTGTTTTGGCACTATACACGATTATCATTGCACTCCTCCCCTGTCATCAGATCAGTAACTTAGCCGGTTCACCAGCAGTACATCTTAAAGGCCCTTAAAGGACTGACAAGCTGCTCGACTGGTCTATAAACAGTAAGTGACTGTACAAAAAGAAAAATCTGGATTCCAGCACAGACTTTCTCTTTACACCAAGACGTCTACCTGAAACAAAGCAACCATTAAGTCCCATCATAGCAGAAATATTTAGCCATTGTTGGAGCATGCTGTAAGACATTTTCATTGTGTTCATTTGTATAGTTTCTGTGTGTAGCTTCATGTCTAAAAATAATGCTGTTGACATATTCTCTTTTTCTCCTGGTTGATGTGACAGAGTAGTTTGGTGACTTCAAACATGAGTGATGAACTTTTTATGTTTTGGCTCGCAACTCTGCTACAACTCAAAAGTTGAAAAGGAAAGAAAAACATTTGCTAAAGAAGAAGATCCTTTCAGTTTTTGACATCCCCATTTATCTTAAGCATATATTCCTGTCTTTTTCAAATTTTGTTGATCAAATTTATCACATTGTTTATCACTTGCACAAACAGAACTAGAAAAGTCACGTTTATAGAGATTTATAATAGATCTAAACCTTAGGGGCCTGTCAGAAACCTTCGGCCTGTGGTTTACTTTACAGACTGTGAGGTTTATGGCGAATACACTTCATCAAATTTTTCCCTGCTGTCACTTGCTTGTTCATGTTATTACCTTGTTGCCACCTTTTTAAAAAAACGTAAAGAAGCATTGAAAGATGCTGCCAACTGGTATTGACCAACTAATGAAAGTACATTTGTTTGGCCGGGTTTAAATGACAGTTTTAATTCACCTTTAATTCGGAATAAAAGTTAATTCTGCTTTAAAAAGATGAAAAATGACCATGTAAACACCTAATTCTGAATGAAAATGATAATTCTGAATTAAACTTAAGTCCAAAGTAAGTGGCTGGTTTATTCCCCTTTTCATAATTACAAATTAAAAAATTTCTCTATCATGTATACCTTCATTCCACTTGAAGTTATTCCAGTCATTCTGAGTATGCTCGTTCCCTCGTCCTGTCATGATGATGCACATATTCCATGCTGGCCTCCCGAAGCATGAAGCGGACTATGTTTTCTGCCAGTAGACGTAAGTACTTCACTTCCACCCCCTGTCCAATCAGAACCCTTCCCAACCCCCAGATCTAGCGGAATTAAGAAAACATGTTTTCCATATAAACCCTAATTCTGAATTATTATTTCAATGTAAACCTGAAGGAGAATACTTTAATTCTAAATCATCTAATTCGAAATAATTAATTCCGAATTAAAAAACATCATAACCGTAGCCATTGTCTGGTGTCAGTCATAGCAATAGCAAATTATAGAGGTTTGATCCTACTACAAGACTGTGAGTTTTGGCCACTTCTGGTTTATATAAGCACCACATATTTGAAACTTAAAATAATAAAAAAAGAAAGATTTTTTAATTTAAACCTCTGTCGGTGACTGGGATATTTCTGCTGTCTTGTTGGCAGTTACTATTTTAACCTTCCTGTTTTCCTTCCTCTTACAGTCCTTTCCTTCTTGCCCCTTCAGTGAGACAGTTTTTCAGGGAATATTGCAAATACCTGCCATGCTGACAGGCATATGTCATATTATATTATTAGAAGGAGGTGGAAAACATAAGGAAGACACAGGCCAAAAATGAATTAAAAGTCATGGAGCCAGAGGTGTGTTGCTGAACTTAATAAAACATCTTGGGTTATGCTTCAACCTCCACCTCAGAAGTTTTGGAAGGGGCAGAGATGTAAGAGTTACTGACACAAACCAGGTCAGAGGAAAGAGTGGGGAGGGATGAGGGATGAAAGGAAAGAGGGAGGATGAAAGGTAGAAGTGTGGCGATGGATAGACACTTGTAGAAACTAGAAGCACTCAGAGAGCGCAGACCTCTGCCAAGCCATAGGGTCACTCATCTGAGAAAACCCCCAAAAGGCCCAACAGCCCGTCCAGTACCCCCCTATATTTTGAACCTTCTGGAATATCAACAGTGTGGGATTATAACATCTACCTGCAACTAGACGATGGCCTGTTGTGGTGTTTTATGGGAATAATGGCGTTAAAATAAACGCTGTTACTTTTTTCAGTAACGCATTCTAACTAATTACATCATTACAACGCTTTCACCATTACTGGTGATAAAACGTTACTGACAGCATGTTGCTACTGTAAGATGATATTCATTTATGTTTTGGGTGAACAGGGACTATATTGGGACTATAGTGAGCTACTACTGTGGTGGAGAAGAGGCGGAGTGAAACGGTTGAAACTGGACGATATGCTCAAAGTTTAAAGCAGCATCAAATGTTCGAGCCAGAAGTTGTCCCCCATTGTCCCTGCATTTCTTTTAACTACGACCCGATTTCAGTTAATAGTTTTGCTGAAGACACCAATAGCATTACTTCTGCAAACTGAAGCTGTTTTCATCTGACCGGGGGGCTTAGGGGTAGAAACAACCGCGCATCAGCCTGAGATTAGAGTCGATGACTTTTATTCCATTAAGTTTCCATTTAATTCATTAGATCTAATATATACAGTTTTATCATGAATAAATGAACAATCAAATTAATTAAAAATTCCGTTAAAGGGAACATATGTGAATCCTTAGTGATTAGTTATTACCTCCTCGCCTTGGCTAAATATGTTTGCGCCGGCATACAGACAAACATTTCCTAAACAAACAACTATGTGGTCACTTAAAAAAAAAACTACCCATTCCTGTGAACAGTTCAGATAAAATTAGTTTTTTTAAGCTTAAAATTTGGTGAAAATTCTGTTTCTCTTTATGTTAACTCGAGTTACAATGTTTTAATCATGGTCACACTTGAACTTCAGATAATGTCCTGATCATCAGGTCTGGTCATTGGCTCAAGTTGCCCTGTCCTAAATGCTAGGAGATTATCTGTGGAAAGCAATATTGCTGAGAAGAAGTATAAAGCATCAAACTCAGAAGCCCTCAAACTTATTGTCTGTGAACTTTTCGGACAATGACCTACTCCATTAATGCATGCTCTCATCTGGACATTAATAGGATAGAACTGGCAGGGTAAAGTCTGCAGATTCAAGTTAGAATCAGAATCAGATGTACTTTATTGATCCCAGACTGGGGAATTGCAATGTTACAGCAGCATTGTAGAATAATTAAGAGAATGAGAGTAAAATGAAATTATATACTATATTCAGAACACACTTAAAGGAATACTGTGTAACTTTTGACCCAAATATTAGCCTAATGTGAGTACTAATGGATGATTTCTGGGGTCAGAATACAGTCCTTGATGCGTGTCAGCGCTCCAAGAGGGCTGCCCTCTTCAGAAACCAGACATTGTAACTTTGCAGGAACAGATCTGTCTCGGGTGATGTGACCTGGAGCACTTTGCTTTTCGGCTCCCCCTCTATAAACACAGAGGGCTCTGCTTTGTGCTCCTCCTCTTCGATCGAAAGTTTGTCATGGCTGATTTAAGTAAGGAGGTGAAAACGGTATCTGAGGAGGCCAGGAAGAGAAAGACAGTTTAATTTTGCGCCAGTATCGTGTGTGTTAGGAAAAAACTCCCGATGAATGACAGACACTCAGATCAGTGAAAAGGCAAAAAGCTTTTTTTTACTTGCAAGGAGTTCACTCAGCCAGAAGACACAAGTTGAACTGAGGTTTCAGTCAGAACAACACCTCTTTAGACACACCCCTACCCCATAATTACTTCAAAGTATACAATCCCCCTTGGTGACCATGTGTTGGAAAACAAGTAATCAGTAAAGAAATGCCAAAAACTCAGACTGGTTTAAAAGCAAGAGAATGAAAATGAGTCTTTAAACGAGATTTTAAAATGTCCAGTTGGTGAGGTCCTAATATGAAGGGGGAGGCTGTTCCATAATTTGGGGGCGACAACAGAAAAAGCTCTGTCCCCTCTTAATTTCAGCCTGGACCTCAGGACAACAAGAAGTGACTGGTCAGCAGACCATAGCGATCTAGCGGGAGCGTGTGGGGTTAAGAGATTGGCAAGGTAAGAAGGGGCCAGCCTGTTTAAAGACTTATAAACAAACAATAAAATCTTAAAATCTACTCTAAAACTAACAGGTTGCCAGTGCAAAGAAGCTAAAACCGGTGTGATGTGGTCCGTCTTCCGAGTGCCGGTTAACAATCGGGCAGCAACATTTTGGACCAGCAGATGGCTCATGAGGTACTGGCTCACACCTGAGTAAAGACTGCTGCAATAGTCAAGTCTAGATGAAATAAAAGCGTGAATAGCTTTTTTTAAATCAGAAAAAGGAAGAAAGTACTTGACTTTTGCAAGAATTCTGAGCTGATAAAAACTGGCTCTGACCACGGCACTTATATGCTTGTCTAATAAAAAGGCACTGTCAAAAATAACTCAGGTTTTTTATGCAGACTTTGGTATACTGGTGCAAGGGACCAAGATCAACGTTCTGGGCAATCCCAGCATGGCAACTTGGCGGTGCAGGCAGCAGAACAGTAGAAGGTTTTTTGCCATCCAGGACTTAACATATTCTAAACAGTTATTTTTAGTGTTTGGAAGGAAACTGGCTGTTTTGCTTCAGAAGGATGTATATCTTTGTATCTTCTGTGTTGCAGTGATACGAGATACCATGGTTTTTAAAAATGGAACCCAAAGGTATAGCATGTAAATTGAGAACAAAATTGAACCTAGAATTGATCCTTGAGGAACCCCGCAAGAGAGGGGGGCTGAAGAGGAGGAAAAGGCCCCAATGTTGACAGAGAAACTTCTGTTAGTAATGTAAGACTTGAACCATTCAAGTATAGTTCCGTCATGACCAACAATCTGTTCGAGCCGAGATAATAGGGTGCCTTGATCGACAGTGTCAAAAGCAGCGCTAAGATCTAAAAGGACTAAAATAGTAGAATACCCAGAATCTGTAACACTTAGAAGATCATTAAAAACTTTTAAAACTGAAGAAAGTTACACAGTATCCCTTTGACAAATATCCAGGTTAACAATATTAAAGAAAAGAAATGTAAATTAAAAAATCTTGAAAAATTTTATACACTACCAGTCAAAAGTTTGGACACAATTGCCCAATAGAATTAATGGAGAAGTGTGTCCAAACTTTTGACTGGTACTTCATATATGAAAATGAAAATATGAATATACAATTCACAAATAAAAATCTAGGTAAAAAATGAATAGCGAAAAATATGGGCTGTGGTGTATGATGAATAGAAAGAAAGAAACAGAGTTAACCAGTGGTGAGTCCGGAGTCTCTGTCTGACAGAGAACTGTTATAAATTGCTATGGCCTGTAGGGTAAAGATCTCAGGTATTGTTCTTTGTGACAGCAGAGCTGTGCGAGTCTCCTGTAGAAGGAGCTCCACTGTCTGTCTGGCCGAGGAAACAGATTTGGCTCAATACCTTCTTGTGTACAGCCAGGCTGTCCTCCATCTCCTAATGTCGATCACCATCTCTCTGGTATTATCGATGTTCAGCATCAGGTGATTTTCACCAGCTCACTCCACAAACTTGTCCACAACTTACCTGTACTCCCCTTCCATCTTCTTTTTAGGGGCAAATGCTTTCGCAGACCTTTAAGCAAGGGATAGAGATGAGTAGTTCAGGTAGGAAGGGTTTTGAGATTTAAGATCCACAATAGTATTTACTACAGAGAATCATTTGGATAGCTTGAGCTCTGAAATCTGATGAGAGAGGTAGGAAGGTGTCAAGGAAAAATGTATCTAATGTTTTTAACACCAAATGTCAACATGCATTGCCAACTTGGTCATTGACTTTCTCCATTTTCATCCATTGTCCGAGACATGCATCCTCCAGTTTCCACAAATAAACTCCCCAAAAATCCCCCCCGTGTATTCTTGCAGATCTGAATGTGGCATTTTTATGTATTTTGGATGCAGTTGCCTATTGTTTCAGGAGTACTGCTGTTTTATTTTAGACTGCGTTTTGTAAGCTACAGACTTTGCAATAAACACAGAGAAGTGGCTGAATGGGCAACACATTGACCCAAGGAGGGTCAACCCTGGTTGGGCTGTTAAAACTTCTTATATTGCCTGTAGGCAGTGATTTTAAGAATGTCATATGTATGCACCCATGCAGTTGCATTACGTTATATTTCCATTTTCTTGCTTGCTTGACTGTTATCATATGGATATGTTGAATTAAAAGATGAAAAATGTGAGTATTTAAAAGACTTCATGCATTACAGCACAAAAAAGTGTCCTATAACTTCATTTCATGCTGTTCATGTAATTCATATTTCAGTATGAGTTTGAAATATAACCAGGTCAGCAAGCAGGTTGTGATTAACACTCATACTTTCTCTCTTTTGTTATGTTTTTCAGAGCTGCAAGTTTGTCATCATCATCATCATGTTACTTTGCTTCATGCTCTTCTTCCTCGCCTTTGGAGTGGTATTTTCCTTTGACTGCCCAGAAGACTGCTCCTGCCAGAATGAGAATTCAATATTCTGCAATCATAGACACTCCAACACTGTACCCCATGTCCCTATAACCACCCAACATCTCTACATCTTTCAGAATGGCATTTCTACCTTATCCCAAGATGATTTTAAAGGCCTTGTGGAGTTGGAGTTGCTAGATCTTAGCCAGAATGACTTGGTAGAAATTCCAGATGGGGTATTTGAGATGCTGTCAAAATTGAAGAACTTAGACCTGTCTTCCAACCTTATTACCCAAATTTCAAAAGACAGTTTCTCTGGGTTGGTCCAGTTAGAAAGGCTGTACCTCCATGCAAACTGGATTCAGAGCATTCATTTGGAAGCTTTTGAAGGTTTAGAGATGCTACTGGAACTCAAGCTGCAAGGGAATCAGCTTATTTCCTTGCCAACACTTAATTTCCCCAGGCTTCTTCTTTTAGACCTTAGTAACAATAACATCCCAACCCTGGGGCCCTCAGACCTTCAGACTCCCCATCTAGAGGCTTTTAAGTTGGCCTCCTTAGGACTTACCTCATTGGATGAGGATCTCATAGCCTCTCTGAGGAACCTCCATGAGCTTGATATATCATTAAACAAGTTACATGAAGTGCCCCAGGCCCTGAAGCAGGACTCCCTTAAAGGGCTGACCAAACTAAGTCTGGCTTTCAACCCACTGCCAGAGCTGAAAGTGATGGACTTCCAAAAACTGGTCGGACTTCAAGAACTGGATCTCAGTGGACTTAATCTACAAGGGTTTCCTGAGAGCTTTTTCGAGACTTTCCCAAGGCTGATGCATCTCACAGCAGCTGAAAACCCATTCAACTGCCTATGTCCATTAGTCTGGTTCCCTCATTGGCTAAAAGAGAAAGGAGTGATTCTTGGGAGGCCTGAGGTAACCAGATGTCACTTCCCTCTAGTCAATGCTGGGAAGATGCTTTCAGCACTAGAGCACAAAGACTTTGGTTGCCCACCAACCACAACAGAATCGATTGGCTCCCCCACAAATACACTTGTTCCTCAGATTCCAGCCACGTCGCCAGAAACCACCCATACCAATGCTATTCCTCCCCCTCCACCACCCAGTGAAGAAACCATCTCCTCAAAAACAGATAACTACCCGCTTCGACCAGATCCTCCAGTGTCCCCTAGCTCAAACAGTGGGGAGTATGAGCAGCATTTTTGCCCACCAAAGATCTGTCTCAATGGAGGTACTTGTAACTTTGACCCCTTGGGACAACTCAGCTGTTTGTGTCCCTCAGGAACATCTGGCCCTTATTGTGAAAATGTGGACGAGGTGCCTGAACCACCACAACCCTCAGCTACAGAAGTTTCGGTAGCTGCCCCTGTGATGCCTGATCAACTTGATGCCATCAGCTCACGGCAGGTGACCTCCACATCAATCCTTCTTGACCTGCACCGCTTTATAGAGACACGGCCACATATCCGGGGCATCAGATTGACCTACCGTAACCTCTCAGGGCCTGACCGCCGCCCCATGATACTGAGTTTACCAACATCCTACCCTGAATACACTTTGCGAGGTTTAAGACCCAACTGTACCTACTCTGTCTGTGCCAGTCCCCTTGGAGAAAGAATCACTTCTAGGAGTAACAACTCTGTGGAAACAGGGTCATGTACCGAGGCTCGCACTGAGGGGGTTCCTGTGACATCGTTAGAGCCCTGGGTGGAGACAAAGACCTCTGTGACCTACACTCTCATCTCAGCTCTGGCTGCTCTTGCACTGGTGCTGGGATTGGCAGTGGTGGCTGGAACGATCATCTGCCTACGGAAGAGACGGCAGGCAAATGCAGGAATGGAGCTAGAGCTGGGCCCAGCTGATCCTGACCCCATGGAGTTGGAGGGTATAAAAGCTTGCTTGGAGAATGGGTTAAATGGTACAATTCCCCTTAAGCAGCCTGAGACTGATCTTTGTCAAACCCCTCAGCCACCTCTATTGTTGCAACAGAATGGTGGTTTGGATTACGAAGCACCATTAATGCAAGGTCATTACCCATCGAATAACAATTTAGCGTCCCTAAAACCATCTTATTTCTGACACTTAAGCATATTTTGTAAAGAGCTCCCATAAAGGACATCCTGATTCTGCTTTAACTCACTTAGTGGTTTAGTTCTAATTTTCATTCCAATATCAGTTATCCATAATTTGAGAAAGGGCACTTACTACTCTGTTTTTTTACTTAATGACAGAACAGAATAGGTGATCTATGAAAGAGACATTCAATGATGGATTTAAGATTACAGTATATTGAAAAGGAGCTTAACCACTGTGGGACAATGAAGAGTTTTAAGCCATCAGATTTTGGTGGTGGTAAAACCTAGCCAAGTGATTAGATTAAGTGCAATCAATCAAAGGGTCTTATTAGTGGACAGAAAACAGGAGTGCCCTTTTGCAGTGACCCAACTATGACAGCTAATTAAAAAAAAAATCTTTGTGTATATCGAAGAAGCTTTATGAAAGAGCTCAAATCTTGTTGCTGTATTTGGGAAATATGAAATGGAGGTGATACAGGTTTTGGACCACAGAACTGGAGAACTGACAGTGGTTCAAATGATGCAAATGAAGACTGGATCTAGCAAACGAAGCTTCAACCAACTGCAATGTCACCATGGAAATTATAAGAAGAACTTGCACTGAAATAATTTTCTTTCCTCTCAAGTGTCCCAACTTTTAGAACTTCAGTAATGGAAATAAAAGCTGTATAAATTGTACATGTAGCTGTTGATGTTACCCAGTTCTCTCTCAACACATAGCCTTTGGCTTCTTTGGAATGAAATTTGCTGTGAAAAAGAAAAATCAGTATGGACTTTGCCTGCATTATTATGTACCATGACAGATGGGTTGTGTTAATAGTTGATACCATGATATTCTGCTTTTGTCATGTTTTTTTGTAAACAATTTTTTACTATGTTTTTAGTTATGTTTTGCTGTAAATGATCATTCAGTATTGCTTTTGTTGCGAGTTGAAACGGCAACTGTTCCTGCTTAAAAAAACAAACAAAAATACTGCAGTCATCATCATGATACTGTTAAATTTCTTTTTCTATTAAGGTTACAGCTAAAATTTTCCTGTTACACTATCTTCACCATACAGAAATAAATACCAACTTAGGTTACTTCAAGACCAAAACAATTATTAACCAGTCATATTTACCTACAGAATAGATCGCTTATATCTGCATATTTCTGAGGAACTCACCAAGTGAATGTAACTGTCAGACACTTTATTCTCACTGCCAGGTCTGCTGACGCTCCATAAACTCATGGTTAAGAAAAGCCTCAGACTGTCTGTACACCAAAACTACCAAAACTGTGTTCAAAAGTTGTTTTGCTACAGAGTTCACTCCTATTAAGCAACTCACACTTGCCAAGAAATAAAAGTGACTTCAAAGAGATTCAAAGCAACAGTTTTAGCCACTAGTTGTTCTGTCACTCTCTTTAATAACCCTTTCTGTCTTTGGTCTACAATGATTATTAGATGTGTGCTTGGAGATTGTTTTGCTTGTTTTATGTCAACCAGACTGTGAAATGATGAAGCAGTCTGATGTATTCTTTATGTGTGGGACTGTGACAGACTTTTTGTGTTTCTGTTCTTTTAAATATCTTTTTACTGAAAAATAATAATCAGTGAGTAGTATAGGTTTACAGAGACATGCCTCAGCAACATTGGTACAAAGTCTTACTCGCATTTTTTAGTGTTACATTACATACCGATTTGCATTTCAAGAACAAAAGGCCCTTTATTTTGCCTCACCACACATTTAAATCATTTAAATCACATTACAAAGTATAAATGAAGAAATGTGAAATGCATTTTGGCCATTTTAGTTTTAAAGAAAGAATTTGTTCTACTTTTGATCAGCTGGTAGCTCAGAAGACTTATTTTTATATTTTTTCCTTGTGCCTTTTTGTGTCTGAGTGCACAAACAGAACATGTGTGTATGTGTGTGTGTGCGTGTGTCCCTTTTCTGCTCCAGCATCGTTAATAATCAAATTACCATTTACTTTCTTACTTATTACCCTTAAACATGTGCACAGATGCTCGTACATTATGTCTGCTTTCCTTCCATCATGTCTGTAACTGGAAAATTGTGTTTCTTTGGCCAGTGAGAACAGCAGGAATTGTTTGAAATGTTTTCAACATGCTTGTTACACTACCTTGTCTTTTTTTTCTTATTGTTAACTGACAGTTTGTTAATATGTTTTCTGTGTAGATTTTACTAGGAAAACAATGCTGAGAAAAGTACAGTATTAAAATGCCTTAATGATAATTAGCATGTGGTTTTTTCTTTGATACTATTTTTTTTTTTTTTTACAGTTTTGCACACATTGTTGAACGCAGATTTTTCTTTCTTCGTGGATTTGAAGAATTTTGGTCTGAGTGTGAGTTTTACATTAAAAGCAATGTTAAACAACAGGAAAGATTTCCATTAACAGAAACTGAATTCCCATGCCCTGTATCTCCTCAATTCCTCATTATACACTCACGTTTAAACTAACTAACCAATAATAGAACAGATCCAGTGGAAAAAAATACACACGCTTTTTGATTTAAAGATGATACATGGCTCTGCTGTCTTTTTTTAATCCTTCGGCTTCAGAATTGAAACTTTGCCCATATTACAATGACAACAGACCAATAAAGTTCAGCTTTACAATGAAGTTTATACAGTGAAAATAGTACCAGACTCAAAACACAGTTTATATGAATATGTAAGTTGGTTGACATCGTCTCCGTAACATGCTCACATTTAGTATTTTAAAACATTTCTAATATGCTTTTATGGTATCTCGTTTTTTTATTTTTTTCACTAAACTGAACCAGCAACTTCAGCAGTTACAGTAAGTATATGTTGATTATACACAGGGGTCACTACAAGGCCCTTGATGAAAACAAATCCCAACTTCACGGTCCATAACCTCTATTAGCCCCTGAAAGTGCTTTTTGTTTAGAGACATCCTTTCACATGCACTGCTGCAGGGTGCTGAAAGAAAAGAGGGAGACTGAGTAAAAGAGGAACAGGCAAGGCTGGCTACAATCTGGTTACAATGAAAGCTGTCAAAACTTCAGGGGGTTGGATGGATTAATGAGTGGAGGAAAGAGTGGGGATAAAATAATTAATTTGAAAAACAACACCAAACAGATGTTTGAACTTGATAATGGTTTACTGTAGATGGGCACTCAGTTTCCTGGTTCTGAATGTATTTGTTTTTATGTCGTTATGAAGACCAAAATATGATGCCAACTTATTGGAACCTCCATGACTGTAAATGGGGGAACCAAATTTCAGTCCAGATGAGGTGGCTTGGGCATCTGGTCAGGATGCCTCCTGCACGCCTCCTGTATTCCGGCACGTCCCACGTGAGGAGTCCCAGGACACGTTGGAGGGATTACATCTCTCAGCTGGCCTCGGAGCGCCTCGGGATCCCCCCACACTCAAAGAAATACAACATTAGATTTAAATAATAGAATAACGTCAACCGGTCCCACAAAACTATTTTATTTGAATTTGAAGAATATTAGAT
>JBBBVU010000004.1:21179545-21191240 GCA_037177055.1 Atherinosoma microstoma
AGGACGAGGGAGTCCCCGGGGGGAGTGCTCTCCAACACTCCCTCCAAGGACCCCAAAAAGGGTGGGTACTCTGAACTGCCGCTCGGTGCATAGGCACAAACAACAGTCAGGACCCGTCCCCCCACCCGAAGGTGAAGGGAGGCTACCCTCTCGTCTATCGGGTCGAACCCTAACACACAGTGAGCTCTCTCCACACAGTAAAAAACGGTCTTTTCTCAACTCTTGTCTTATTTCTTGCTCTTCTTTGGCTCTCCTTAGTTTCCTCTCTTCCTCCAATAATGTCTTCTAGCGTTTTTTTGCTAAATCCACCAGTGTGCATTCAAAACGGCCAGTTTGTTTATATTCGCTTGCTAGCGTAACACATGCACAAAGCAAAACTGAGCAGGCAGCATCCTGGATGTGAAAGTCGTTTAGTGCGGTTTCTCAGGTGCGCGATGGCTCTAGAAATGCACATAATAGATGTCACAATGTCATCAATGAGTCCGAACAGCAGAGTTTTAAGGTCGAAAAGTTATATAATGGGCTTTTTAAAACCTAAGCCTTTTTTGCTAGAAATTGGATTCCTTTAGGAAAATGACTATAACTCTGCAACCACAAGGGGCATTTGAATACTTTATAAGTCATTTTTTTATTTGATTAAATGTGTCAAATACAGTATATATGCTACTGGTGAAGAATAAATTAAGAAGGAAAACAGCAAAAATGTAAACCTCACCTTAAAAAAACACTTTCAGGATGAGAAACACTTATCACATTATCCCTGCAATGTCCTACGCTGCTAAAGTGAAGCAAAACAAAATTAGAGAAGTTTTACTTCAGAAAATCCAGGCAAGGTTTCCAAAATTGCCATTTTGGCACAGTTTGGCACAATTGCAACCATTTGTGCCATCTGCATTTTCTTATGTGCAAAACTATGTATTTCACTTTTATATCATTAATTATGTTCAGTAGAGATGTAGACAACAGTTTCCAACCGCTAGCTGTGCGTTCCGCACAGTGTGCGTAAAAAAGCAGCCAAGCTGCCCTGCTGTGTGTGTTTGCGCAGGCCTATAGCTCCGTTGCAGATTAGTTGATTTTGACGAATAAGACATCAATCAATTCGTTAAAGCCAGTAGAATGTATCTACACCCACGTAGGAAAGTGATAGCACTTTCAACCAATCAGAGCTAGCAGAAGGATGTTGTTCAGGACAGAGAGGCTCCTGCATTGGTGGATTGCATAGGCTTCATCTGGGTCGTAAAGACCTATAGCTAAACCCAAAGTTTGTTTGGTGTTTCAGCAGAGATTATTCTCAAACAACTATGTGTGGATTTACTGGTAAAAAATACTTTTCACAGAGAAACAGCAAAGGTAAGAGAAAGTTTTACAGCTAGTTTCTTGCTGTGTGGTTTCTGCTGTTACTGTTGAATGGCTTCTATCTCGGTAATGCTTTGGTGTAGAGAGCTGTAAAGCACATGGTTGGATTCTGTGGAGTCTCTCCTTTAATTTGAGACATATTCTGTCCTTGTTGGTTGCGGTGTACTGGCTGTGGAGACAGAAATGTTTTATATATGTTGCTATTGTGCTGTGTAACTACATTTTACATGTTATATTTAATCTAGATATAACTTTAGTTGCGTTTTGCACATTTTAAAAAGGTTAGGGCTGGCTTGTAGCCTAACTTCTGCAGTTTAATTTGATGTGCCACTTTGCTATAATCTCTGTTATTAATGCATCGTTTATCGCTGTTGTTGATGAGTAACAATCACGAAGACCCTTAAAAGGGGCCTCTCGGTAAAGGGGTCCATGTTGCTCTCTACAACATCAGGAGGATCATACCCTACCTGACAGAACACACAGCACAGCTCTTGGTTCTGGCTCTGGTTATTTCAAGCATTGACTACTGCAATTCCTTACTGGCAGGCCTTCCTGCATGCTCAGTTAAACTTCTGCAGATGATTCAGAATGCATCAGCACGTCTGGTCTTCAACCAGCCCAAAAGAACTCGCGTCACTCCACTGCTAAATTGCTCTACAATTGCTTCCAGTTGCAGCGCACATCAAATTCAAAGCTGTAAAAAAGGGACTATTGTAGGGAGGGGGAAGGGGAAAAAATACAAACAAAAAAAGCACTGCCTCTAGCACTTCACGGCAGCATCTGTGTCGACTTGGACTCACAGCGGTCTGACTAGCACTTCATTATGATGTCCCCTCCTGTTTGATTTTGTGCTTGTGTTGTTCTCAATCTCGGATGTAAGTCACTTTGAAAAAAAGCTTCTAAAAAATGACTGTAGAATAATGGAAAATTATCTTAATCACCCAATAGGAAAGAATCCTTAAAAAAATCCTGAAAATGTCATCAAAATTGCTGGGAACCTCTGGTGGAGTCTCCTGTCAGAAATAGCTTCAACTGCATTCTCCTACAGAGCTTCAACGATGTCCCGGGTGAGACAGGGGACACTGAGTCCAAGTGGTCTGTGTTCCACAACTCTATTGTTGAGGCAGCCGACCAGAGCTGTGGCCATAAGGAATTTGTGTCTATCGTGGCAAAATTCCCCAAACCTGTTGGTGGACACCGGCAATTAGGGAAGCCGTCAAGCTGAAGGAGTCCTATTGGGCCTTTTTGGTCTGTGGGACTCCGGAGGCAGCTGATAGGTACCGGCATGTCAAGGCGGAGTGCAGCTTCGCTGGTCACTGAGGCAAAGACTTGGGCATGGATGGAGTTTGGCAAGACCATGAAAAACAACTGACTAAGCAGTACACCATCAACACAGTGAACAGTGGAGATTGGGTGTTGCTGACCTTGACTTGGGACATTGTGGGAATACTTTGAAGACCTCCTCAATCCTACCTACACGTCTTCTAATGAAGAAGTAAAGTCTGGGGATCCGGGTCTGGCCTCTCCCTTCTCTGAGGCTGAGGTTGCTGAGGTAGTTAAAAAGCTCTGGTGGCAGGGCCCCAGGGGTGGACGAGATCCACTCACAGTTCTTCAGGGCTCTGAATGTTATGGGTCTGTCTTGGCAGACATGCCTCTGCATCATCAAGTGGACATCGGAGACAGTGCCATGGTCCATGGTGGTCCTTCGCCGGAAAAGGGTGCTGTACCTCTCAGGGTCAGGAATGATCCTGCCCCATGTGCAGAAGTTCAAGTATCTCAAGTTCTTGTTTACGAGTGACAGAGAAATGGAATGGGAGATCGACAGTGGATCGGTGCAGTGTCTGCAGTGATGTGGACTCTGCATCAGTCTGTCATGGTGAAAATGACCCAAAAGGCGAAGCACTCAATTTACCAGTCAATCAGAATCACCTATGGTCACAAGCAATAGGTAGTGACCGAAATGAGTTTCTTCAACAGGGTGAGAAGATTGGTCATCCGGGAGGGGCTCAGAGTAGAACCGCTGCTCCTCCGCATTGAGAGACGCCAGGTGAGGTGGCTCGGGCATCTGGACGCCTTCCTGGTGAGGTTTCTTGGATTTCCCAGATGAGCTGGAAGAAGTGGCTGAGGAAAAGGATGTTTGGGCTTTCCTGCATAGACTGCTGCTCCCACGACCCGATCCCAGATAAGCAGTATAGAAAATAGATGGATGAATGGACAATATAACATCACTTAGAAAAGTAAATTAGTCAATTTCTACTGTGTGTAATATTAGTTAACTTTGTTAAAGTAGCACTATGTAACTTTCTGAACTTAAAAATATGCATTTCTGACTCGTTTTGATGGCACACTGCCATTTATCGTGCACATTTCTGGAGCCATTTTGCCCAGCAGCACCCTGAGATGGATGGTGAATTAGCCGTCATTAGGGGTTACCTTACTGAGAAAATCTGCCAAAGTTTTTAGATGGACTGCATGTAGATGTATTAAACTTAAATAAAACAAAAAATTTGTATCTATAGTGTTAGCAATAATAATCTGAGTCAATTGTTTGCTAGAAAGTTTGTGATTAAAAATCAATGGGATTTGAGAAATGGAACATCAATAAAAATAACAAACCTAGAAGGAATCATAAGTCTTCTCAGCTTTTCTTCTTAACAGAAGCTTACATGCTGTGTGCACTATTTGCCTTTAGAGTATGAAGTCAAAGTTTTGTTTCTGAACGTGTGCGATTTGTTTTGTCAGTCACTCCCATCTGATGAGGTCATCACTCTGTGTCAGGTTGGCGGCACGCTGGGTGCCGTCTTGCAGCTGTGCTGCATCAGACTGGAAATCCCCTCATCCTCAAACCAAGCTTTGGAGAGTGCAAACGTGTGCATAAGCGTACAGTGTGTGCGGAGGTGTGTGTGTGTCTCTGCGTGTAAGGCTGGTGGTGCTTGTTGAGTTTGGCAAATGGTGTGTGTATTTAGGTGCTTGCTTTAGTGGTTGAGGTATTTCTAAGTGTTTTACTTTGAGTGTTTGCGCGATATGAGTGTGTGTGTTTTGTTTGTGTGTGTAGGTGGATGGCTTGAAATCTGGATTCTTGCTGTCCATGTGTGCGCAGCATGTGGTTGTATGCGGCCTAGTGAGAGGAGGCGTGTGGCATGAAATGTGTCTTATTCTGCTTCCTTGAGTGTGTGTGTGTGTGTGTGTGTGGGGGGGGGGGGCTAGGGAAGGGAAAGTATAATAAACACTGCTATCTTTCTTTTTCTGCTTCTTTTCTTACCTTAATGGCTCTAATGGCCCAGCTTCAACCCTGGCACCACTGCACATGTTCATGCTTTGCCTCAATATTTACAGTTAGATCTGCATATCCAGTTTTCCCTCGTGTTTCCCCCCTCTTACCTTAAAATCCACATCCGTGATCCAACTCCCTTACCCCTTCCTTTGTGTATCCTCCATTTCTTCACTCTTGCTCTTGTTTTCTGTTCTCCCACTAAACCTTGGTGCACTCCCCTGGAAAGTTGGCCCACTCCCCTCGAGCTCCGACGCCCACACTTTCCCCACTGCTTGTTCACACAGGAACTCTCCACACACGCTCTCACACACACACATGACAAGCACCATTTATCTTCAGTTAGTGTTTTGTTTGTGGGTCCTCTGTTGCTGATCTCAGCCACATATGTATAAGTAATTCAATGGAGTGGATTGAATGGTAAAGAGCCAATAGAATAAACAAAAAGTGAGAGAAAATCGGGGTTCCTACACAAAGTTTGCTTTCAAATTCAAATTTGTTTTTCAAATGGTAATCTGTGGTTACTTTTTATTATTATTTTGTCCTTATTTCTTTTTTTCTGTCAATCACTCTTTCTATTTACACTGCACCTCCCATTAGTTAAACAGTTGTCAATCAAACAATGTGGGTGGTAAGGGGAAATCATTTTCCTTGGTTTAAGTGTCTCTGAGAGCTTTGTGTGATAAACAGTCAACCATAATCATGGTCATAGGTACCCTTGGTAATGTTAGATTGTGTAAGATTTGTATTTTTGCCATGCTGATGCATGTATCCTTAGCACATAAAGTCAGTAAATTTGTGTTTGGTTGATAATATTTCCCTTTTAGTAATACCAATTGGTTTCATATTATAACCTGATTACTTTTACAGCAAAGTATAACTAGTAAGAATCATAACTCCGGAAAATTAGCAACACATCTAAACGTGTGATAAGTGCTCCCAAAAATGTAGAAAAATCCTCGGCAATATTCTCTTTTTGATATTCACTCTTGTTTTGAGATTCAAGTGCTGCCATGTGTGTGCCACAGACTGGCATCTGATTGGCACCTATTTGTTAGACAGACATATCAAATGAGAATCTTGAGACAGCGGCCATCTCATATCTCCAGAATCTGGGACCTGTGGGGTCATGGGAGCTGTGGTGCAAAAATGATTTTGAACAAAAAGGTTTCAAGATGGCTCAGAGGTTAGTACATGGGAACTGGTTTGTTGTAAATTATTTAAAAAGGTAATTTGTCCCTTCTGCCATCAGGCTGTTCAACAGATGTCTGAACTGAACTGTTTCTATCTGTGGTCTTTATTACTATTGTTAGTATCTTTTACCAGTTTTTATTTATTTATAGGTGTGATTGTTTGTCTGACTGTGTTTGCTGCCGGACACCGAAATGTTAATGTTCCTATAAGGTAGCTAGTAAGAAAGCTTTTCAAAGTTATAGCAGCAATTGAAGCAACTATTAGGGGATGATTGAAAAACAAAAGATAAATGTGAGCTGTTGCAGCAGTACCGAGGCTTGAACACTCAAATCTTGGAAATACTGGCTCCTAAAAGTCCTACCATTCAATTTGATAGTATCTTTCCTTAAGTACTCCCTTTTACTAAACCACTCTAGCTGATAGAGCTGTGCTGGAGGAGTAGCTGGAACACTCGTTATGAGACCATTGAAGCTGCAAAGAGCCTCTGGGTGGATTTGAATGAAAAAAAATCGGAAAATTGGGCCAATGATGCTGGAACACAAGTCAGGGCTGGATCAACTCTGGCTGGGTCGCTTGAGGGAGGATGGGTGATGCTGTGAGACCTAAAGCACTACCTCAGGAAATATCATTGATGACGTTTCCCAGGCTACTTCAAATATATCTGTACACAATAATTCTGTTCAGTTTTATTTACACTACCAGTCAACATTTTGGACACAATTAACCATTGGAATGATTGGTAAAGTGTGTCCAGACTTTTGACTGGTGTATAATGTATAATAAGGAAGATCTGGTCCTTCTTGTTAGCTGTCATTCCTGCCAACTGGGCTTTTCCTTTTTTCAAACAGAGTCAAACCTTTTATATTCTTAATCATAATGTCACTGCACTGGTCTTGTTCACCTCTCATGTAGCCAATCAGTCTGTTCTCTTGAATTTTAATCTCTTTCTAGAGTGTATTTTCAGTCCACCTTCTTCCCAATATGGAGTCACCACCATCTAAAGTCTGGGCCTTATTCATCTTCCACAATATCGTGTTCTGCTTTGATAAAACATCAGTATCTTTGTATTGTAATTCTTTTATACACCAATGAATTGGTGTCAGCCTGTCATTTAAGTATAAAAGATAACTCTTGATACAGGGAAGAGGGTGTTTAACCCTAGAACACTAAAGGTGGGTATATTTCACCCATGCTACATTGGTTTTGAATGGGTAGAGTACAGAACGTTAGTGTTCTAGGGTTAAGCAATGAGTACTTGTTTTTCTTTTGTTTGTGCTTGCTTTTTGTCTTTTCTTTTATCTATTAGCTTTTATTTTTTGTTGTTCTTTTTCCTATAATGTAATGGGCAGTTAAGGAAGTGGAACAAGTTATTTTTTTCTATGATTGTGGGAAATGGGTGGGATTCAATAAGCACAGCTATTTCTTACTGCTTTTCGAATACATATCATCGTTCTTATTTCAAATGTTGTTTTCAAATTGTGTTTCTTTTCAAAAGATTTTTCATGTAAGCTACAAGTAAAGAGACAAAAGACTTTGCACCTTATTTTGTGGATGTGTTAAAAAATACTTAATAAATATTAATTGTATCTCTTTTCAATGAAAGAGCAATGTCCAGACTCAGAACAGAATCCAGCAACTCTTGATTAGCAATGATTAATTACTTAATGAAGTAAAGCAAGACGATATTATTGAAGGAAGTGAGGAGAATAGAGCAAGAGATAGGACAAGAATCATACTGACTTTTACAGGCTGGAGAGAGCTCAAAGAATAGAAGCGATGAAAGAGGGATGCCGTATTAGCGACTGTTAGGGAGCAAAGTGAGAAAATCTGTTAAAGTTTAGTAGTAGAGGTATAGTTTTCCATTATTTAATCACAAGAATCTTGCCTGTCCAGTAGACTATCACATGTGAACCCCACACTTCAGTGGTGTTTACAGTATGTAGGAAACAGTGGAAATTCTATGGTTATGTTTTTCCAGTTTCTCATTTTATTGTCACATTATTTGGAGAAAAAGAAAAAGATTTAGCACCTGATACATTTACATTTCATTTCAAAAGAAGACAGACTGTAATTTTACTCTCTATGAACAGTTGTTTTGGATTCAGTTTAGCCCCTCGGAATTGCAGTCTCTGTAGATAGGGATTTATATGCTGTCCAAGCATATCACTCTTTCATTTCCTTTTTCATTCCCCCTTTAATTGGAAACAGATCTTCACATTTACCCATCTTTTCTCTCATTATTTCCGCATGTCTCTCAGTTCTCACCTCCACATTCCTCTCTTAGTTTTCCTACTGAAAGCCCTTGCAGTCAAACAGATTTCCCCTCTGGTTACTATCTCTTTGACAAATGAATGTCTTTCTTTTTATATTTCTCACACTCAGTAATAGCTCTGGGTGAACAGGAAATGTGAAGCCAATGGTCTTGGTTAAGGATGTCTCAGCAAGTTAACTCCAGCATAGATTCTTTGCTGAACAAACCACTGAAGAAAAAATATGCACCCTATAATTATGCTCTGCAATGTTGAGCTGGCTGATGTAGCGTAGCATACACCAACAACGACAGACTTCAGTAAGACCAAAGTTGAGCTGTTATGGAGGTTGCTCACACAGTGGAGGAAAAGTGTATTCAGCATGGAGGAGAAGGCTCTCTTCAGACCTGAGTGATCCAGTGGAGAACTGTAACTTCATGTGTTCATAGATGGTATTGGTCCCATGTGTTCAGGAACCACTTGCTCTGTATGCAAATAAACACTATATATCAGCTGAGCAACATAAACAGGACATATGCATGTCTACTAATGTCTCTATAAAATCAGGAATCATTCAACATCTGAACTATCATTAATATGACATTAACAGATTTCAGATTTACCTGTGGTGAATTGATTGCATTTTTACAAACTTATTTATGAGTTCAGTTATGTAACTGGTACAATATGAGATGTGTAGGGAGTATGAAATAGTTATTTGTGCACCTCTGCTAACTAAAGACACACAGTCCTGGATTGTGTTACATCCTAAGTGAATGTCTTGTTTTTGTACAAGCCTGTTAATGACCTACTACTTTGAGTCAGGTATGTCAAAGTAGGAAATGTCTAAAAACCTGCAGGACAGCGGCCCTCAAAGACCAGAACTGGACATCACCGGCATTGACCAATGCCACCACTTAAGGTACACCACTTAATCCAATTCAGGGTCGCGTGGGGGGCTGGAGCCTATCCCAGCAATTATCAGGCGAGAGGCAGGGTAGACCCTGGATAGGTCGCCAGTCTATCGCAGGGCCGCAAAAACAAATGATCAGGGTGAAATTAATTACATCCATCCATTTTCTATTCCTGCTTATTCCGCTGCAGAGTCGCAGGAGGCTAAAGCCTATCCCAGCAGCTACTAGGCAAGAGGCAGTTGACAGGTTGGTACCCAGATAGCAAAAAATGTTTGGCCCAAATATGGCCTTGAATTACTGTGAGTGTGGTTGCCAACACTCAGCTACATGACCACCACATGTGGCCCACAAGGATATTGCCATCAGGAAGGCTTCCCATATTAGGACAACTTCTGGCCACAAAATACTTGCCAGTGCAATAATTGAACCACAAGTGCCAAAAGTTGCCCAAATTCGGCCAAAACATGCTAGCTGCGCTCAGGGCCAACACGAACAGACAAACAACCACTAATGCTCACACTCAGTCCACGGAAGAATTTAAAGGCACCAATTAATCTAATTACATCAGACCTGAGATCCAGAGGTGAATTTTTTCCTGCCCTTCCTCCCTGCCGTCCTCCATACAACACAACCTCTGAATGAGACTTTCTAAGCAGTGTGTTCATGTGGGGATGCCCACACCCCTAACTTGTTGTGTGAATGAGCTGTAGTTTCTAGGTTTTTTAAAATTTTTTATTATTATTCGCTGATTGTGTGCCCTTACACAGATTCTACACTTCGCTCATATCAAAAACCGTCTCTAGAAACACAAGCTGAAGTCTTTAAATTCTCTGCAGTTTTCTTTTTGAACCAGGATCTGCAAAAAAGATTGAAAACACAAAACATCCACTTACAATGAGCCATAAATCTACTGCCTATAATACATTCACTGGCTGTGTGCCCCATCATGCACAACACACTAAGCAGCATTCAATCCAATTCAGTCCAGTTTGTCTAGTTTGGTCCAGTAAAATTCAGTTAAAACAACTCGTTTACTTGATCCACATTATTCCAATTTATAATAACTGTGTAAATACAAGTCAATTCATAATATTATAATACTTGCACATCTGAGGAAATAAACAGAATGCATTGAATCTTCTCTTATTTGAATCTATTTTTTTACATAAGTAATAGGCTTTTAAAGTATGCCTACTTTACTTTTAGTGACATAAACCATTGCAAAGTTCAGACGAACAACATACAAATAAGGAAAGGTTCCTCCTAACTCACACCTAACCCTGCCTTATCTGGATCTAAATGTGGACTCTGCTGATTGGATAGATTTCTCTAGTTGTGTTTGAACTGGTTTATTTACTTTTTCTTATTTTATTTATCTGTTTATTTTTGTTTTCAGGCAGGGCTATCTTCCCACGATCTGGCTGGGATGGAGCCAGAGAGAAGGAGAGCCACGGTAGTCAAAGGGGAAGAGATAAGAAGACAAGTGTCACGAATATTCATCTCCTTAACAGCTACTTGGTAAACTTTATCCTTGACCTTAACTTAACCAACTTGTAAACCAAGAGGACACCCTAAAACCTGATGATTTAAAATATAAGGACTTATTTTTTGTTCCCAAGAGAGACCGGTCCCCACAATGCAACTGTGTAATCAGACTCAGTCCTCACAATATGATTGATATGAGTAATACACACACACATACAAATGCCATTAAATCCCCATGACACTGACAGTAAGCCAGTGGATTCACACATTCATCTCTGAACCAAGTTAAGCGGCTCCAGCTCATTGCCCATTTCATATTATGACTTTATTTTAATAATTTGTTTTATTGTTTTTAATCTTGTTGCATTGTTCTAATAGTTTCTGATATTACTGTAATATATTTTATTTATTTGAGTTGTATTTTTGTTTGCAAAACACTTTGGGTAGCATGAGTTGTGGGAAACGTGCTAAATATATAAATTTGACCTTGACTTTTAGTTTAGATTTTCAGTACCATTCAAAAGCTTGGAAATGCTTTTCCATTGATTCCAGTGTGCAATTGTGTCCAAACTTTTGACTAGTGTATGTTTGTATAATGTTTGTACTTATAATTTCAAAACTTTAATATTATAATACTTGACCATTTCCATCCCCTGAAGAGCCAAATGTAGACCATTGTTAATTAGAAAAAACGTTTACATACATATATTAACAGATCAACATGTTTCATGTAGTCTCTAAAACGTTTTTGAATGAATTCATGTATTATTTTTATAAATACCAAAATTCCTTTGGTTTCATGATTATGGAATACGAATTTACTTCCACTTCTATTTTGTGTAGCTTTCACTTCCTTAAGTGTTGACTGTTTTTCAGGATTCAAAATTCAAAGAAGTTTAAAGAAACTTCCATGCCTCTACCTTCTATGATAGATAACTTCATAAAAAGTGAACCTTAAAGGCCCATTTATGCTCGACGCAGAAGACTGATACATAGTCTGACTTACGGTTTTGTCCGTCTCCTGCACCGTCTACATGCATAACTGTTGCGATTTCTAGGGCCTTATAGATTCTTTGCTTGACACACCAAATGGAACAATACCACCAGAACCACAGGGTCAGTACTGAGCAGAATTCAATTTAATTCAATTCCAAAGACATGCATGATAGGTTAATTGGTCACTCTAAATTCTCCCTAGGAGTGAGTGTGTGTGTGTGAATGGTTGT
>JBBBVU010000004.1:21279752-21307292 GCA_037177055.1 Atherinosoma microstoma
TATCTATCTATCTATCTATCTATCTATCTATCTATCTATCTATCTATCTATCTATCTATCTGTCTATCTGTCTATCTATCTATGGCCACTATGTGCAGCACAATGTTTGGTTGAAACCAAACACAGCGTATCAGCAGAAACGCCTCATACCAACTGTCAACCCCAGTGGTGGAGGAGTGATGATTTTGACTTGTTTTACAGCCACGTAACATCCTAAAGAAATTGATTACTTCAAGTTACAGCTGCTAAATATGGTCCTACAAGCAGTTATCACTTGGTTTTCCACACATTGTAAAAATGCTTTTGCATATGTAAAATGTTCTGTGCTGTTTCTCTGAGGATGTACTGTGTTTGAATAATTGAAAGAATATCTTGATGCATCAGCCTTATTAGGTTAAATGCTGGTGTACTGTTGTTTTCATGTGACTATTTTAATAATGCCAGTCAAAAGTTCATTTCAAATAGGTGTGTGTGTGAAATAATCTCCTTTTTTTAAAGTATCACTATTGCTCACAAGAGTTCTTAATTGAAATGTTTTCTGTTTGATCAACACAGTTTTGATGTTCATATTCTGTTATGGCCTATGATGGTCAAAACAGGTTTGAAATTGTGTAATCAGCTGTTTCTGTTAATATTCATTCCAGCTAAATTCTTCCGTCCAAAACAGGAACTAGTTGAATACTTTACAATCTACTCCTCCCTTATCTTCTTTTTCTCCCACATAACTTTCCAAGTGGGGTAGTTATTGAGTTTATTTATAACAACCTACGGGAAAAGCTTGTGTATCTGATTTTTTCTTTTCATTTTCCCATTAGCTTTTTTAAATTCCTTCAAGTTATTTTCCTGTCGATGCAGACTGCCACCATATTGGGGATGAGTGATTGTGTTGTGTTCACATATGACAGTCATCTCTTCCACCCAAACTGCTGTCCTGTAGGCGAAGAAAGATGCAATGACATGAAAACACAAGTCATGCAATAAAGAGAGAATTAAGGTTAATTCACCAAAGGATGGGACATTTTTATGAGCAGGATGATGACTGAAGCCAATCTTCATTCTGATTCACAACAGATTCCCATGGGAAATGGCCCATTATAAACATCTTTTCCACACATTCTCTTTTGTCCAGCCAACATTAGTTGTTAAAGCACTTTCCAGAAACAAAAAAGAAGTCAGAATGGATTTCTCTGTTAAACCCTAAATAAGTCCACTGTTGGACACCAGCCAAAACCAATTGTGCTGAGCATGAATGTTTGGTCATCAGCCAGCTGAGGACTTATCCTGGATTACCATCTAAAACATGCAGGCATTTACCAATATGTAATGTCACCCAACCTCCACCACCCCGCACCCACCCGTCTGTTCATCACAGACCACAAGAGAGAAAGCTTTATCCAAGTCTGTTTGGGAGAGTGAAAACACAGGACCCTTGTGTCGTGTGAACTCAGAGTCATAAAGACAGAGTCAGCTTATCTGGATGGGGCATACAGTAAGTGCTGGACCTCCCACCCATCTGAATCAGATTTATTAACTAAACTACAAAGCTCTTAGAGAACACATGATGCCATAATTGCTGCAAACACATTCGATTTTGTTCCTTGAATAAAATAAATATTTCTACAATCTCAATATTGCAGGTGGATCTGGATAGTTAATGAAATACATATGGTGACATAGAATAATGAGTTCGAAGTGGGAGCTATGTTATTTCATAAGAAAAATACTGAAAAAGTTCTTAAATCAAACCTTCCTTGGCTACCATTTCATCCAATATTACTAATATGATTAAAATATCCGAGACTGAACCACATCAACCTCCTTAGTGAGGATTATTATAAAGACAATATAGCAACAGTCAGATACCTGCTGGAAATTCAGCAAAGTGAAACTTACTGGGAAATGCTTCTGTAGTGGGACAGACATGTTCTTGTGTTCTTATCAAAACCTTGAGACCAAACGACTCTTGTATGAGAACTATCTGTACTGTTGTTAATGTCTATAATCCTCATCTGTCACTTCAGATGGTAAATTCGAGATGCTGCCTTCACACATCTGCTTCAGAGGATGAGATCAATACAACACACAGCTGCCTCACCATGGTTTACTTAGCATGTTGTTAAAGAGAGATGATCCATGACAAAAGAGAAGGTTTTATTATGTGTTTTACTGTCTGTGCATTTTTCATTTTGCCAGACTTTGGAAGAAAAACTTCAGTCCTCATTCTACATGTTCTATTATGACATTATAATGATGGAAAATGCTTTCAGGACACAAAGTATAAGCAGAAACACCTCAAATGACCTCATGGTGAAAGCAAAGGTGAGGCTCATCTTGTGTTTTGAAGCCTTATGTGATAAATTGCATTTGGCAGCAACAAGCTTACAAAAACAAAACAACCTTTGACTTCTGTTTATCGATGGCTTACGGAATTTTTTTTTCCAAATTTATAGAGTTAACAGCTTTCTGATACTTTTTTTTGTTGTTGTTGTTCCCAGGTAAACAAACTGGTTAATAAGAATGCACAACAACCACTAGCATGAAAAACAGAAGTCTACATTTAATCAACAGGAAAAACAGTGAAATAGATTAAATGCATTCATTCTCATTCATTCAAATGTTGTCTATGAGGATAAGCTTGTCTGTGTAGAGACATGATGGAGGAGTCTGTTTGGGAGATACAGCTCCTTGACTGGTAAACTAAGTTGGTAAACTAAGTTGAATCTCATGTCATTTCCCTCCCTCTGTAATATGATGTCAGTATTCACTCCAATAAATTTAACAATGCTGCTTAACTGAAAAACAAAACAAACAAACAAATAAACTAGTCTTCCTCTGATGATTACTGTAGCTCCCTTGTGAATCTTTTCAGCAGAGAACAGGTTGATTACTGCTCAAACTCCTACCAGAACGCAGATAACTGGTTGTGAACCTCACAACGCACCAACAATAGCATTATTTCAAATGCAACTACTTCAGTGGGTGTGTCATTTTGTACTTGTTGAAAAGACTTTTTTTTTCTTCTTTTTTCTGATGAACATATCATAAAAAAGGATACTGCATAGGCCTTGGCATTTTCCTTTAAAGTGCCCTTCCAGTTTTACTAATCTTTTCCATTGTGCCTGATGAAAACCAGCTGAATAAACCTGAAAATAAATGCTTTCGCTCTGTGATCCCCTATGTAAGCCTCTTTGACCTGAAAAAACCTTCTGTGACACTGAGAGGATCAAAGCAGATATTACGGCGCTCCCGCCTGCAATGATGTGACCTTCCTGATGTAGAGATTAGACACAGGAAAAGAATTATGTTGACAAGATTTCACAAGATCTTTCATTTTGTGTAACTGTATCTGTCTCTAACTTATTTTCATAGCAGCGCTCAATCTATTGAAATCCAATGTCAGGATATTTTGAAATGCAAAGAAAAAATTAAAAGGTTGAAACTAAATTTTACTCATTAAAGAAAACATTTATCACCTTAGAGCTACAGTAGGGGATAGTATTGGCTATCTTGTGATTTTCCTGTAATATTCACTTTAAACAATGCTGCTTGGTCATCCAAAATCCCCTAGTGTTTGATTTATTATACTATGATGTCATATGAGAGGAATCTGATTTTGTTTTTGTTTAGTTGTGTTCCTTTAAGTCAAACAATGGTCAGGAGTCTGAGGGTCAGAGATTTGAACCTATAAAGAAGACATAAGACTGATATAGATAGGAAAGTGAAAAAGCAATGCAATTAAGCTATTTAAAAAGTTAGATGTATCTCAATCTGTCTGCATTTAGATTGTGAGCCACATGATTTTCCACTTCCAGCAGCTGCAGCAGAAGGTTAACACCTTTTCCTCTTTCCTCTTCCTCCAATTCTGTCACCTCCACCACTGATTCAGGCCAAGAGATTTATGTGATAAAGTGATGATCAAAATAACTGTGATCAACACAGCTGGGCTTGAATTACAAAAAAAGCTTTAAAAAAAAAACTAAAAGAAAAACTTCGCTTTGATTGATGGGTTGTCCCAGCTGACAGCTGTTAGGAAGCTATGACTGCAAAGTGTGAGAACAGGCTTCACTGGATCGGTTGACCAGTGGAACATTTGAGTCCAAGCTTCGTCTTCAATTGTTCATCGTTTCAGTTGGAAGACTTTAATCTCCTGAGCGGAAATAATTGGGAGGCAGCGGGGGGAGTTAATTGTGTTTCCAATGATGAATCATCAGGAAGCGTTGGTGAACCCTCTCTGACCACACACACTGTATACACTCCAACATGTGCACACCCTCATGCAGGCAAACTAAAATCACATGCATGATCCATAAATATGAAAAAGTGCACAAACTATTTGTGCATGCAGAGGATTCTTCATACTTAAGTATTCACAGTGATCAACACATAGAGATCAACACTAACATATACTGTACATCTTTGCTCTGTCACACACAAGCACTGCATCCCACATTGTCTAACCCACTCCCTCTTTACATATTCTTATTTTGAACCTCTCACACCCTCTCTGATGCACTATTTTGTCTGATTCAAAAGATTAAGAGGCCAATTAGTAAAGCTCTCACGGCAGGTATTACCACGCTGGGAACTGGAAGAAAAAAAAAATCCCCCTGTCTCCTGTTCCAAAAGAGGGATTTCTCCCTCATTGTCATTGGTTTGAGAGCGAAGGCTGTGGGGTGTTTTTGGAGGGCTGCTGATGTGGTAATTTTGGCTCAGAAACAATGCTGCGCTGTCTAGATAGGGGTAAACGGAGAAGTAGCGGAGGTAGTGTTTTGCCCTCAGTGAGTGCATATTTGTTTTCACATGTGACACACATTCAGACTGGGGTGACATCATGGCATCACTTTGAAGGTCACACTGGTTTCCAGATGAAGGGGGAAGCATCAAATTAACTTCAAATCAAGACACTGTGTGATTGTAATGAGCACCAGGAGTGATGGTGTGTTTTTAGGTTCAAATGAAAGAAGATACACACTGACATATACACCGACACACTCTGTCAGTATGTCTGATAAATCTGTCTTTTTTATTGAACATTTTACAACATAGGCCTCAATGTTTCATCAGACACAGACGTGCCTCTGTAGTGTTTAAAAATTGCTTCAATGATTATGAAAAATTAACTTTTTTTGCAAGAATTTCCCAAGAATATTTATAGCTGCTATGATTTGAATGTTGATATTAACAGTAGATCACCACTGAGAGTAGCCTATTATTTAACTTTTCTACTAAACTCTTTTGTTTTATTCTGTTTGCATCAGTTTTTTGCTGAAAGTTTCACCACCTTGAGGTTAGTGGGTTGTATTGAGCCAAATGCCACAGATTTTAAATCTCAACATGATGCCTGAGTGTTGCCACAAGTCTTTGCGGCACAGAAGAATAAAAATCTATTTAAACAATAACAATGTGAATTCAGAACTGAACACACTTCTTATGGTAGGTATCTATGGTATTAAATACTCCAGTGTGCAGCTGCCATGTAGCAGCCATTGAAAGTGTATTGAGTAGCAAGATCAATTAAATACCTTCATCATGAAAATTCATCTTCCCTTGATACTTTCCTTGGATACCAGAAATAGCTGAAATGGAGGCAAGGCAAGGTTAGGCAAGGCAAGGCAAGGCAAGGCAAGTTTATTTGTATAGCACATTTTCAGGTTCAAGACAATTCAAAGTGCTTTACATAAAACATTAAAAGCATTACAGATGGAGCTGTCAACTTAAATTGTAGAAGAACAATGAGAAGAGGAAAAACTGGATGAATTTTGTGAACACAGGGAACTAAAGTTTCAGGAGTATACAGTTATTTATTTTGTTGAGAGCTCCAGTAATAAAGTGCTTAAAAGTATGCCAGATGCCCACTTTTTCTACAATCTTTTACCAGATTAGATTTCATTAAATATGGCTAGCTGCACCTCAATTAATGGAAACTGGGCATATTGCTAGTGAGTTAACGTTGCATCATTGATCCAAACCTACCACTAATAGCTTTAATAAATCATAATATTGTTATTTCAAGGGAGAAGGGAGGCAAAATAAATACCCAAGTTCATTTTTTGGCAGAGGAAACAAAACGTAGGAATACTTGTGAGTGTTTATGAGTTAATTATACAGTGTTGTTTTCAGCTTGCCAACTTGCCAGAAGCTGATGTCGGGAAGACAGAGACTCTCAATAGTGTTGAGACATGAAGTGGCCTGACTCTGCCCCCCTTTTCATCAGACCTCTTTATTATCCACCATATGACTGTGAAGAAGTCATTAAAAGTCCAACACAAGCAGCAAACAAGCCTGAGCTTGACAGGCTGAACATGAACGGGTTGAAGCCAAACTGTAGAGTCTATGGAAGCTGATGAGGCTTTATACTGTGTTAAGAGACACTTACTTATGGTTTATTTAATTACTCTGTCTGGTTGTATCTGGCATCAAGAGCTGCATTGAAAATGTATATTTGATTACACACTTGAATAGTTATATATAAATGAAAAAGTAGTGTTCATTGAGAACAAAATAAGTCACTTTTTTAGAAATGAATCACAAAAGCAGAAAAAGCTTTAGCCTCTTTTTGCTTATTATATTCACAGCCTGAAATGTTCTGATGTGATTTAGGCTCAACCCTCTAATCAGTGTTTTAAAAGCTAGTTTTCGGCCTTATTTGATACAAACAGCATATTGTCCAGCCCTGAATGGCAAAGTTAGTTGGTGATCAGAGAGGAGTATTAGTTAAAGTTCCAATGAAATCCACTTTCATGGGAACTATACAACAGCTATAAACCAGTAATACATTAAATTCCATTTAGCTGGTCTTCTTTATGGTACTTTAGAGATTGTCACTTCCTGAAAAACTATATTGAAATCTTCTTGTCTCATCATGTATTTGAGAGTGTGTTTTTATAAACGCATTAGGCATTCAATTAATCTTTTGTTTAAACTTCTTATTTCAGTGGAGCCTTATCAGGCTGCTGGAGTGGACCAGTAAGAACAGAATGACATTTTTGGAAATGGGGGTAACTTCACAAACTCAGGTTTTTATCAGGAATCTGTCAGATGTGACAGCCGTTTAATGGAGTTTTCCCCTATATGCATTAACTAGCTCCAAAGCATCTCTCACTCCAAAATATGGTAAATTTTTCAATATGACAATTTCTCTCATGAAATTTAAGAAAAGATTTTAAAACAGGCAAAGAGGAGGCCTGTCTGATATGCAGAGGCAGGTCGTTCAACTGGGATCAGCAACAGCAGCAAGTTCTAGTTATTAAAATTTCCCACAACTTATTCCAATCTTACTCCCTTAGATCAGTATGTTGGTGGTCCCTCTGAAAATGACTTAATAACTCAGTAGATATAAGTTTTCAAAGAATCATGTTTTTTGATCACTCTGCAGCTCCAGACTCTTGTCCAGATATGGTCCCTTTTGCCTTCAGAAGCACCAACATGGTCCCATATTTAACTGTTCAAAACATCAGAGTACACACCAGAGGGTGACATCATGCAGAAAACCAGGGGCAGTTTTTGTAAAATATTAAAATCTAACAAATCAGTACGACTCTATATAGTTTAGTAATTTTTATTTTATAACTGCTTTTCAAAACTTTCCAAAGTTCCTCGGAAATAGACCACCTACTTGGATTTAGTCATTTGAGTAACACCAGGATTCATCATCAGTCCAGGAAATATCACGGGAAGTAAGTGGAGTTTGTCAGGAAATGCTATTTCTTGTTGATAATTATTAATTTAGGGGTATAAATTATCTGTAACTTCCACTTATGAAACACAGTAAGATAAGACACTTGTAAATCCACAGCAGAAATGCAGCGGTGTGCAAGGCACCGCATAACATAAAGAAAAGAAAATGGCTACACAGTTAAAATTATCCAAAATTGAGCAGCTCTTTTTCCATCAAAGTCAGTGGAAATGATAGATCAGGCTACTAGATGCAGGGTTTACCTTAAACAGGATGCCAGTCTGTCACAGGGCCCAGATGAAAACCTTTTATCGTTTGGAAGATCAATATATTGAAAAAAGAACTAAGTTGTGCTTATAATTTCAACTAATTAATTAAAGGTCAACAGTGAAAATAGAAATTATGCCTCACATCACATTTTGAAAGCAATGTATTTGGATACCTTTGGTTTGGATAAAAAACAAAAGTATTTAGTTCTGCTGCTTCCTGACAGGAGCCAAAACATGAACATTTGATGAAAAAAGTTTGATTGATGAAAACATAGTTTTCATCAAACTGTTCTTATGGATTTACAAAAGTTTGGTTTGACAATCAGTAATTTGACATTAATTATAACAACCAGCCAGGAATGTTAATCTACTCATGTGAACATTTCATTCTCATTTAGGTATTTATCAGCAGCATATTAACGTGATGTTGTAAAACAATGAACACATACAAAGCTGTACTGAGTTTTGAAAAATATTCATTTTAATCAAAGTGTTGAATATCTAAATAATTTCTTATGACTGACAAATTACTTTAAAAGACTTCTGAGAGACATGTTCAAGTTACTTCATAGTTGTCTGTTACCACAAACCTTTCAAAGAAAGTGTAACACACTTTCTATTTTCAATCTCATGTTCAGACACTCTGAATTTTAGAGTCCAACTTGAGAAGAATTAGTCGCCACTTGTCCTTGGTCCCACATTATTATTTAGAGGTTATTGTGGATTGTAATGAGCGCTTCTGGACTTTGACTTGAGCCATATCAGAACTGTAGAAAGCTTGTCAAGACTCACTGGTCATGCATGATAGTTTGGGGTTTGTTTGGGTTTTTTTTTAGCTGTTAAGCTGCATTAAAGGCTATAATTATTTCAGATGAGCTAAACTACAGACAACACACACACAGAAGATGGCCTTGTCTCTGGTAGATGCTTTCTGTTTCTTCACAAATGTTATGGCTGCACAGTGAGCAGGGCAAGGCTGAAACCTTGATGAGTTTTCACATGCACACACACTACACCTGCTGTGGGTACCAGGCAGATGCTCACATTTTTGATGATTCTGTTAAATTATATAAACCGAGAGTGCTCTAAAGAAAATATTTGTTGTCTTATAGCACAATAAGGTCAATGAAATCACATTAGGTGACAGGGTAAAGTAGAAAAATATGTTTAACTACATAACCTGCAACGAAGGGGTGATCAAATGCAGCAGCAGGATAAAACTTATTGAATTTACTGTTAACGACTGAGACAATGCTGCCCTCTGGAGGACATACTGTGACCAGTAAACCAAAATCATAAACAATCCAATCCAGCACAGACCCTTTTCAGCATGTCATGTCCCCATGACAAGGCTTTGATATCATCTCCACTGCAGACTTTCACCGTCCACCGTTTTTGATACCAGATAACACATCTCTTTGAAATACCATTAAAAAAAAACTTTTGATTTGATTATACCTTGAATTTATCTAAATCTTTGAACACCCAAAGGCAGTAACTTTAGGACTAAGGATATGCCACACCACCACAAATTTTGCGTCAGCTCACAGCTAAAATGTAAACAATCCATGTAACAAGCCATTCTTTGGATTGTGGGATGAAACTGGAACAAGGCAGAAACAAGCAGGATATGTAAACTTCACACAAATGTTCCCCAGCTGAGGTTCAGACCACAAAGCAGTTGTGCCGAACACTGCAGCATTGCCTCCTTAATAAACAACTGAAACTACTTGTGAGCATATTTTAGCTCCACTTTGACTGTGTGAGGCAAACATACAGTCATGTCTCCCACTCAACTGTTGAACTGGTTCTCGAGAATGTTATGTTCAGTTTTAGGGGTTGAAATATTTTTGACACATAAATTGCTGTGCATTTGCCCCAGTCACATTATAGAGTTCTAAAAGCTGGGTGTTCAAATCATTATGTCCAGAATATCTGGAGTGCTCTGATGTAAATGTTAACTCCATATGCAGATTCCTAAACATTCGCTGGTGGTGATGATAGTTGAAGAGATGTTGAGAAATCAGATATAATGTACATGCTTGATCGGAAAGCTATTTACTTGACCACATCGGAGTTAGGCATCCCAGCTTTCTCATGTTACATGTAATCAGAATGTTGCGGCCCTGGCTCGGCTAAGGGGTCGCAACATAAAGAAATGTGTCCAGATGGAATTGGAGTTTTAAGGGATTTTATTGTCCTGTGTGGTAGGCAGACATACAAAAATAAAGACAAGATGGGATGGGCAGGTGATGCTGCTCAAAATCAAAGAAATTAATAGAACAAGACACACTAATGGTTAAAAGAACAGCCAGACTAATTCACTAACAGAAGAAATCAAAGAAACAAAACCTTACTGAGTGCTCTAACTTATCAAAACAACAAACACCCAGAAACAGCACCACTACTAATACACCAAACAAAACCCAATAGAAAAGGAAAAGAAACAATCCCCTACACAATTACCAATATAAAACACAAAAGGTTTGACAAACTCAAAACTAGACTAAATAGGTCAAACACAAAACAACGAGAGTCACTAAGAGAAGCCAAAGTCTCACAGTTCAACAAAGTTTCTACCAAGGGCAAGTTGTTGACTTACAATCTCCAGAACACAGCTGCCCATGAATGAATGAAATCCTGGGCACTTTATCCTAGGCAGGGAGGAAGTGGAGTTGATTGGTCCAGAAGGCAGCGAATCAGGAAGCAGGTTGTGGAGGTGTGGTGATGGAGGACGAATCCCAGCCAGGCACCGGAACAGGTTGATTTGCATGTGGAATTGACACTGGCAAAGTAGTGACAGCCATAACACAGAAAATGACCCAAAGCCCGATAAGGCTGGATTATAATATACATGTCAACACCTGTTCCTTTCTTTGCAATCAAAAACGTTATAAAATTCAAGACAAAAAAAACAAACATTTGAGAAGCCACAGAACACTGAGAAAAAGCTTAAAATATAGTGTGTATAAAATATACAGTTTTCATCCAGGAGATGGAGTCCTGAAGTTCATAAATGGAGCAGTGAATGTGTGTAGAGCCCATGTTGGGTTTTAAAATGCAAACTTTTATCTCCGACACATGACCACAAATAACATGCAGATAAGAATTAGTAATTTTCCATTCTATTATCAGCTGAAGTTAATGCCATTCCTCCGGTATATTCATGGTCTGCAACAGTGTTTGGATGATCCAGTTCTTCTAATACTAACACACTAAGAATTCACCAACGATGCAAACACACTTTTATCAAGAGTTTAATACAACCTTTGTGTAAATAGTGGTATAATTTATTATTACTAGTACACAGTTATGAAGTCAAATACAAAAAAGTCAAATAAGATAAGAATAGATTAACAAGTGTTTGCTTCCTGTTTGTGTGGTGAAAGTAGCAGCAGGTCTTAGGTTCCTTTATTCTTCAAGTTGACAACTTAACGCTAAACCTTCACTCCAGTTACAACAATACATGATAAATACAGGCTCAAAACAAAAACAGTGACAAACTCTGAGAAGTTTAACAGTGGACAATGTGCTTGTTATTTGTCAGGTGTGAGGCTAAATATGGTTTTTAAAGTCAGTATAAATCATTTACAATGGTATTACAATGTGCTGCAGAAAGAAGAAAGGAAATGGTACAGAAACATAAGGCAGCACATGTTCTTCATCATTATTATCATCATCATCATCTTCATCCAAGCTGCACTACAGAGTAGTGCTGGTGGTACAGGAGGGTTTCCTTTGATTGTATGACCTTGGAGACAATGTCTGTATTTTGAGTGGCTTTGTAGATGTTTCGGTGGAAAAGTAGGGACACGTGAAGAGGGAACAAGGGGCAAAGTTACAGTTTTATTCCAATTAAAATGGGGACTTCATATGCATCCTAACACAGTGAAGAGGATGACGGTTAGCCAACACTGTTACAGCAAGCATACGTGCTACTTTTGTTAATTTCGGTTTCACTTTCTTTGACATGCCCCACAGTCTGCAGAGGCCAAAGAAGGGAAGGCTCTACAAATTGTGCTTTAGAGGTTTATATACAAACAGTACATCTGATAAACACAGCAGGAAAAATATCAGTGATAAGGTCTCATGATGCTACATAACCTACCCTTCAATAAGTCAGTATTAAGTCATTTCCTGTGTTAGTTTCCGGTTTCCACATTTCAAACATCTGCTGCTAAATATTCAGAGTTGAAATATTGAGGTCACTTTTATCTTTTTTTTTTTTTCCTTTTTAAAGAAAACAAACAAAAGAAACCATTAAATCAAGACAAACATTTCAGGGCTTGAAGCAGCCACTTGGCCCAGTGTCTCCTCCACTTATTGTTAATTCTCACAGCACCCTCTTTGTGATTTCCTCCCACTTTCAGTTGTCTAGTAGTGTATTTGCCAAAGACTGGAGGATCTCCCTCTTCTCATACAGGTACATCTGGGTTTCCCACAGCATGTCCACCAGAACTGCATCGCTCACCTCATCCAGCATCACCTCCTGAGACAGCTGAGGACTCAGTCTGCACAGAACACAAATAACAATGATTTGTGAAGTTTCAGTCCTTTTCAGTCTTGAATGAAATACTTTACATAATCTTTTTGTATTATTATTCCCATTTAAAAATAAATATTTAGTCAAATCATAAACCAATATTAAATTGTTTATCTGCATTTGTGTTTACATGTTATACAGCTGTACTGCTAACCAGAAAGCAGCAGGGAGGACAGGTGGTGGTCGGTGGGTTTGTCTTTTAGATTAATTTTGGCTTTGCACATCTAATATAGGTAAGTTAGATGTCCAGTTGATGGCTGCAGATGATAAGCACCATGTCTTTTAATCCATTATGTGATAAAACTGCAGACATGCTTTGTTTATTCTGGTCAATTTAAGGATTACACATCTGCTTCTCTGATAAGTTTGTTAGCAGTGTGTTAACCTGCGCCTCTGCTTTTGTAGTGACACCCGGCACGTTAATAACGTTCTGTTCTCTCAACCTCATCAAACACACTAAAAAACAGACAAATTTCTTTACTGTCATTTAACATGACAACTAATGTGAGCTATAGCACCTCAATGGAAGGGGAAACAAGAAGTGGATCAAGTAACAATGAAGGCAAAAAAAAAAGACGAAAAGAAGTTTAATCAGATACAAAAGCAAAGATAGAAGGCAGAGATTGCAGATAAGGAGGACCAAATTAACTGCATACATAACATCAACTGACCTGTGGTAGATTGTGTCGATCATTTCACACCAGGCTCTGGCCCTGTCCACGGCACAGCCATCAGAGTCTGTACACTGCCCAGTCAAGAGATACCAGTGTCAGAAAGATGTAGCAAATGTGCATTATACAAAAGCTTTGTTCATATACTATAATGAATAGCATTAAACGACAAAGAGATTAAAAAGTTAGAGACAACTGTATGAATTAAACAACTTTTAATCCAAAAATAAGTGCACTCACACAGTCCACCAGCATCTTGCCCAGCTCCTTTGCTCCTACAAAACTCTTGGCCAGCTCCAGAGGGTTGGAGGGACGGAAAACATCCACAGAGGTCACAACCTCCTGAGGGGGTTTACCTGGAAACACACAGGTGGAAAATGTTCAAAACATAAAACACCTGTGAGACTTTACTCAGGGACAGAAAATTCAAGCTTATTGTCTGCAAATAAAGGGGAAGAGCAGCTTCTTTCTAACTTTAGTTGCATTACATTACAGTTATACAGTCTGAGACAAATAAGTCATTACACTGACATGAACATAATCTTATTTCAAACTGTTGATTGTATTTGTTATATTTGTATTTGATTATATTTAGTCTTAATTTCACAGATTGCTTTGTTTGTCGAGTGACCCACCTGTACCAAGAGAGACAACTATACCCAACTTCTTGATGTCCTTCTCATGGCCCTGACAGACAGGGGGAAAAAAAGCCCCAGTAAAGATAAATTACATCCTTAATTAAAAATCCAACTGCATTAGCTGAGAATTAGCTTATTGGAAGAAAAAAAATAAATATAACTGGGATGCAACAGTGGAAGTACCAACCTCAACTTTTAAGGCTTTGTTGTATTGATGGATCTCTGCAATGGCATCTAGTGTTGGATTATTTGCCAGCAGCCCTCCATCCAGAAAGCGGCCCATTGGTCGGAAGTAGGTGGGAGCGGCACCGCTGGAGCGAGCGGCTCTCCACACGAGTTGTTCTGACATAAAGACAAAGATTTAAATTGGTCAACAATGTGAGTGCGAGTTAAGACTTGAAGTCTCATTCTGAAAAAGAATCTTAGTTTAGATTCCAGTGATGAGCACTGAAGTTGATCAATTTTTACAAGCACAATACAGTATCCACAACTATGCCCCTCCCACCACTAGTTAGTATTGTATGAAAATATTCAAGTTTTTCTTTTTGTTAGCTTAAAATGAGACATTTGTTTTTAAAAAGCAGGTTTTTTTCGCTACTCTTTCATGTTGCAGAAAGGACAAGTCAGCAGATGTTTCAGGTGAGTCAGCAAGTTATATAAGACCTTTTTCATCCGTTTTAGTTTTTCTTTTATGACCAAAATTTAGAAAAAATATAATTATGATGAAAACTTGTAGAAAGAATATAGTGATTTTTTTTTAATAATTACACGTTTTTCAGTACTTCTCTGCAGTTCATAACAATAAATATAAGCCATTTATTCAGTTAATCAGTGCAGCCAAAACTCACATTAGAGGCGAGAAGCAGATAGTAGGAGTAAGCAACTTAATTTTTTTTTTGTTTTTTTTTTTTTTATGAAAAGTACCAGTCAAAAGTCAGGAAACACTTTTCCATTCAATTTCATGGGAAACATTTGACTGGTAGTGTCTAACCCAGACAGTAGAGGTGTTGGTATATGTCTGACGACAACTGTGAACCAACGAGTCTGAATGTTAACGATAGCAAACAGTGATGACATTCTTTGTTAAATCTGATAGAGCTGACTGACATTTAATGGAAAAAAAACTGAAAATCTTCCAAGAAATCCTTCAATAATTTCCCTTTTTGTCTAGAGTTACCAAGCCAACAATCAGCTGCTAGAAGATGTTCGAACTGATCCCGTGTCCACAGCAGATGTCAGAAAGATTCATACAGATTTAACATCCTCAAAAGTTTTCTTTGGATGCGATTTGCTTTACGTCATCAAGACTTTTGTCTGTATAGAAATATACACGTATGTCCACACACCTGCATCTGTCACTTTCCTACGCTTTCTGGGTGGCTCCTCTGTGTATCCTACTATCAACACATCCTCATCTTCCCATCCTGTAACAATAATATGACTGCCACTCAAACAATACAACACAACTGGACTTATTCATGAATATGATGACACACAAACTCAGATAGAAGTTTTATGTTCCATCCTTTTCCATCTTATTTGTAAAAATGTATTAAAAAACATAGTTTCAAATTGGGATTGCCTCATTGTAGTTTTCAAGTAAGTGTGCACTCCACTTTCCCTCAAATACACAGAAGTTTACATCCAAGGACCCTCTCCAGAAGGCTAAAAGACTTGATTGGTAATTTTGAATTACCCTGTGGGATGGTAAGAGGCTTAAAGGTGGCAGCAGTTGCATACGGGGGCTCTCTGTGGACGGATGGGGGGTTGTAGTTCCTGAAGATATGTAGCTCGCCTGGATGTCTGTCAGCTAAAACACTGGTCACCATCACCCTATGCAGAGAGAAGTACAATTAAATAACTGGAGAGAGGATAGGCAAAATTGAATTTGATTCTACAGCATCTGTTTTCAGAAATAAAATGACATTAAGACTTGACAATTTGGAGTTTAATTTCCTGCTAACATTTTAGGCAGCTCAGTCTTTTTTCTCTCTTTTTCTTCTTTTGGGGCACTGTGGCTTACAAACAACTAAGATGTACACTAAATTAGTACAGCAGCTAAAATTTCTAAAGGGGAAACAATCACAAGAAAAAGCAGACTATAAAACACTGTTACCAACAGAAGCAATACTGGAAAGGTAAAAAGTAGTACTACAACTACAAAAAAAAAAAATCTACTTTGCAGAATGTCTCTGACTGAAAACCAAATCTTTGAAGGGAACATTGAACTGCTTGTGTCTTTCTTCCAGAATGAAACATTTTGACATGAACTTGCACCTCGGGTATCGGACGTCTGTCATTTTTGTGTTTTCTCCAAATTCTTTCTTCAGGAAATCCTCCAATGGCGTCGTTTCATAAGGTCTTGACCCTTTGAATACTTGCTCCTTCATCCTGAAGTATAAGCAGCGCAGGTACTCCATGGACTTGCCTGCACATTTTTGAAAAATACCATCATTAATCTGAGGGCACATTACAAAAATATTGATAAGTGTAAAACCAAAAGAAAACACACTATGGATTATGGCGAGGGCGAGGATGCCCCCCGTGCTCGTGCCAGCTATCCAGTCGAACAGCTCTCTGGTGGGTCGGCCAGCCTCTCTTTCCAGAGCAATCAACATCTGGATCAACACCAGGCCTTTAATACCCCCACCATCCAGACACAGCAGCCTGTCCATCCTGCAGGAGAGATGAGACGAGACGAGGAAGAATATTCAGATCGAGTAAGCTTTTGTTTTCAAAACAGCAAAAATCATCAAATCAGAACTATAAATAAAATCATCATGACCTCTTGGTTGCTACATCTGTCTTATGTAAGCCATTTGAGAGAGGAAAGGGAATAACTCATACATTTTTTTTTTTTTTTTTTTTTACAATTAAACAAGACCTTCAACCATTTCAATTAACTATATTAAAAAAATAGAATACAATACACTCAGTGTCTTAACTACATATCTTTGACAAAATGTGTGGTAACGCACATTACAAGTGAATTAGGCCCATTTATCAGTTGACAGATTAGACTCAAGCCTCCCACTTTAATCAAAATAAATGAACTACAAAGTGAAAATGATGGATGTTGTTCTTTACTTATTTTTGTTTTCACCTTTTTTAATCAACAAAAGAGGACAAAAGAACCACAATAATCTAGAAGTTCAAATAGTTCAACCATCAACAAATACAGAAAGTACATAATATTCTTTATATGATTATATTCACTCCTAATAATGTTCCCATACTCACTTTCTTTTCTCCATTTTAGGGCTATCAATTTCTGTGCGGCCTCGGTTTATTGCACCCATTGCAGCCCCCACATACATGATGTCCTCAAACCCTGAAGGCCAACCACAAAAGTTATCAATAGAAAACAAACTTATGGCATCAAATTCATTTATATAAAGGACAGAGAAGGAAAGAGGATGCTGCGTCTTCTGCAAGCCGCAGGATCTTTACAAAAGGTCTCTAAACATGGTTTCACTGGACAAAGAATGTTTACAAAAATGACCTTTGCTTTATTCTGTCTGTGCACTCTCACTGCAGAAATGCTGCCTAAAAATGTGTGGGAACACAGGAATGCTGCCTCATAATCTTTTAAGCCAGTGCTAAAAGAAAGAAAAAGAAATATTGCACCACATGCCTTCTGATTAATCTATTAATTTTACTCATACACAGAGCAGCATTCTTCATCCTGCCTTTTATCTGACAAAACATGCATGTGTTTAATATATATGCGTTAATTAAAAAGCGTCTTCTTTAAGATGATTCTGTAACAGTGCAAACTGCACACTGTTTTCATCTAAAATGCTGAGAAAATACATTTTCACATAAATAAATAATCTAGTTATACAAAATAATAATAATTTAAAAAACCACCTCAGCAAAGATTAAACCTAAGTGGAAGAAAGTAGGAACAGCAGGCAGCAGAGGGGAGGCTGAGCTGAGGGACAATGTTGTTACCTATGCCTTGAGGCCTGGTCTTGTTGGAGATGGGAGGAGGAGGACTGCCAGGGGAGGGAGGATGGCAACGCTGGACTCCTACACTACACAGCATGTCCAGAAGTATCTTTCTATTAGCACCTTTCATGTTAATACAAACACACACACACACGCACGCACACACACACACACACACACACACAAACCAACATGTTAGGCATGCACATGTGCCACAAACAGCAAAGAAAAGAGAGAGAGATTGAGAGATACGTAGCAGACAGAAAGGAGCAAAAGAGAAAGTGAGAAGACAAGGAAGCTGTTAGCAGTTATCATGCTTATAAAAGAAAAAAAAAATATATATATATATGAAAGGAAACTCATTATCACCATTTCTGCACCAATTAAGTTGTTTTCAGAGTTTCTTCATGAGTAAACAACGGACTGACAATAACTCTAATTCAGGAATAACCCTGAAAAATCAAAGAGAAATCTCATTTATACGGAGCAGGGATCTCAGATTCCGGTCCTCAAGGTATACTATCCCTCAAGGTTTTAGATGTTTCCCTGCCCTAACACACCTGAGTCAAATTAAATGGATCCAACAGCTTGTTGTCAAGTTCTACACAATGGTCCATCTGAATCAGATGTGTTGCAGTTGGGAAACATCTACAACCTGCAGGACAGAGGCCCTTGAGGACCAGAGTTTGAGATCCCTGACCTAGGTGTAGCATGCTGCTTTTAGTTACACACATGTTGCATATTAATTTGCATTACTATGTAAAATAATTGCATTTTCTTTACTTTAGAATCAGAAGAAGGCCCTTCTTCTCACCCTCCGCCATGTTACACTGTAATATTTTAAAGGGAGAAACCAAACTCTGGCTGTACGGTCATCTTTTTATTTTTTTTTCATGGTCACAGGGATTTTCTTTCACAGTTGGAAGGGAAAATAAGGTTTGGAGGAGATCAGCTGGTTGTAATCTGCAGTTCATGACACCACACTCTCCACACTGGTATAGTTAGTAATTTGTATAAACCAGGTTTATACGCAGTCCTGGAGGTTTTAGAGGGCTCCCTGCTCTAACAAACCTGATTCACTTTAAATGGATCCAACTGCTTATCAAGTTCTTCTCACATTCATTTCAATCAGGTGTGTTGGAGCAGGAAAATGTCTAAAACCTGCAGGACTGCACCTCTCTAGGACCCTGGTATGAACTATTAGAACTGTGAAAAATATCTACACTCTCAGATCAAAACAGAATGCAAATTATAGATATAATTCAATGCCAGATATACTGAGTTGTAAAAAAAAAATGTGTGTCATCATGTACAATCAGGCTGAATTACTAAAACTCAGCAAAAGAGAAATAGATTTGGCAAGTGAGGACTAAAGGAGATGCTACATTCAAATGTCACTGTCTTTTAGCACGTCCCTCTACTGCTGAGTAGAGGGTAAAAAAATAAATAAATAAATTTAATTTGCAACAAAAGTATTCAGAGACAATAATTTTCCAGTTTAGGATGAGTCTAACATTATCCACCACAATGGAGATAATAAAAAAAAAAATAAAAAACATTTTAACATGCTGCCTCTAAAGAGTCTCAGCTCAGTGTCTTAGTTGCTTTAAAACAAGATGTATTATATTCATATTGCAGTGAGAATGGCTTAAAGTTAATCATCTTGTACATTTACAAAATTAGTTGTTACACACCAGTTTCCATGCAGATCCCTGCCATATACAATGAAATGCAGTTTTGAGTATGACTCCATGTAATCACACATTTGTTGTTAATTCATTGTCCAATCAAAAAACTTGCAGTTACTGCTGATTTTATACGATTCAACTTCAGATACTTTCACCCCGTAACGGTTTAAAGATTTTGGCTCTGACCCCGGCCTCTCTCTTACCTTTGCTAGTCCGTGCAGCGATGAGTCCTGGTGTTTCTCCCAGGTCATTGTGGATCTCCACATCAGCCCCAAACACAATCAGAGCTTTGATTAAATCTATGTGATCCATCTAGAGAGGAGAGTGACAATTGTGAAATGTGTCCATGTAGCAACTGCGACAGCAGAATTATGGTACACTTACTTTGCAGAAAGAATTGTGAAGCTCTGATTAAAGAAAATCATAATAATACATTTATAATCTACTTTCTGTGGATTTTTTTTTTTTTAAACATGTAATTCCTTGTAATCATCTTATTCATTAAAAAGAAGTAGACTTGTTCAGATTATCCTTGCATGTATGGTGCACCTGATTCTGAAATGATGCACTTTAAAAAAAACTCCTTCCTCCTTGTTCCATCAACTTAAAAATATTGATAATAGTGGCCTATGGATTACAAAAAGAGTATTTTAACCTGAAAGATCCTCCAAACTCTACATCTTATACACAAACCTTCATAGCGAGGTGAAGTGCTGTGTTTCCATCTTGACCCTTCAAGTTGGCATCCGCCCCATGGGTAAGTAAGACCATGGCCGCCTCAAAACGGTGTTTTTTAGTCAAAATGTGCAGGGGACTCTCTCCTGTCTTACTGAGGCAGTTCACTTCACAGCAATGCTCCAGCAGCATACGGCACATCTGGTACAGAGAGAGCAAAACAAACAGCGTGCAGTAACTATGTTTCAGAGTCTTCTTATAAGTATGATACTCTGATTCTCACAAGCAAAGATCCATTTGTTTTTTCGACATGTGGATTTTCTGGATGTGTGCTGCCACGATGTAAATGTGTTGTTTGAAAAGCTCTTTATAATGTGGTATTTGTAACCTCAGCGGTTTTGGTCCAGTGGAGGGGTACCCCTCCATACACAGAGTCCTCAGCTTGGAGCTGACTTGGGTCTGCTTTGAGGATCTCCTCCACACATCTGGAACACAAACACAAATATAACCACTTTACAGTATGCACCATAGGCAAATTGCAAAACTTATAGAATAACAGGAATGAATCTAAAGGCTGAGATCTAGCTAAAGAAATATCTTAAAAAGGAAGCAAGTCAGAGAGGTAATCAGGGAAACCAGTCTCTTATGTCTTTGGGTGAAATGCTAACACAATCTCAGCTGTATGGATTTTTTTCTTTGGCAACAAAAACAATCCATTCTGTAAAGTCTTTGTCATCATCTATCTTCCCACTCACCCTTTTGAATTATACTTCATGGCAGTGTGGATAGGGTATCCTTTAGTACCAATGACATCACACTTGGCCCCACCCACAAGCAGGGCTTTAACGTTTTCGACACGTCCCAAACGGCAGGCCACATGAAGCGGCGTCTCTCCATTGTTGTTCAGCTCATTCACCCCCGAGCACAACCGTGAGCACATTGCCTGAATGGGGAGAGGACGGTGCGATGATGCAGAAGGAAGGAGGACAGGAGTGACATTATGTTAATATTGAGACACAGAGACACATTAATCTTGCTGAACAAGGAAAAACTTCAGCAATTCAGCCACATGGGACAGCGATGTCACTCCAGATCCAGAATCTCACCTGGATGATGACAGGAGAATCCTGCTTAGAGGCGTAGTGAATAGGTGTTTCTCCATTGTGGTCTTTGATATCGGTGCGGGCCTGGCTTTCCTCCAGCAGTTCCTTCACACACGCCAAGTCGCCACGCTCACACGCCAGGTGCAGCGGCGTCTGACCTGATGCATCCCGAGCATTGATCTGACTGAAAGCAGAAAAATATTAGCTTATTCCTTCATTTGTCTGAGCACACCAAAGTGATTGTGGTTTTTTAAGCACAGAGCCAGACTTGAAATAAATTTCCTGCAGCGTTGGCAGTCATAAGGTTCCAATCATATCAGTAGACTGAATGCTGGCTTGCTGAGCTTTTCCTGTTTTGTAAGCTTGTTTTGCCATGGTTTGGTAAAGCACGTCAAACATGAAGGCTTTGAAATGCATTGTCTGCTTAAAACGCTCCAGCCACTCCAATCCAAAAATTTAAATAAGAAAAGCAGAAGCTTTTTGATTGAAAGTGGGATAAAATTAAGCTTTGAACAACCTTTTTGATGTTAACTCATTGTGTAACCCATAAAACTCTGCTAGATCACCAGCACCCCCAGGAAACAGGAAAAGAACATAAAAAATATCTCCAAGGAAGTGAGAATGCCATCAGAAGTGTTCAAACAAGAAGTGGAAAATTACGGATTCTGTTGAAACCCAACCTCGATCAGGTAGACCAACAAAAATCTCAGCGACAACTGCCAGTAAAATTATTCAAGATGCAAAGAAAAACCCACAAATACCATCAACTGAAATACAGGACTCTGAAAAAAGTGGTGTGGCTGTTCAAGATGCACAATACGGAGGCACCTGAAGAAAAATTGGCTGCATGGTCAAGTCGCTAGAAGAAGGCCATGCCTATGCAAATGTCACAAAGCAGCCCCCTTACAATACACTAAACAGCCAGAGACAAGACTCCAAACTTCTAGAACAAAGTCATTTGTAGTTATGAGACCAAAGTTTAGCTTTTTGGTCAAAACCATAAACGTTACATTTGGAGAAGAGTCAACAAAACTTATGATGAAATTTTCACTATTCCTACTGTGAAACACAGAGGTGGAATGCTGATGTTTTGGGGAGGTGTGAGAGGAAATGGTCAAAATTGATTACAAGATGAATGCAGCATTTTATCAGAGAATACTGGAGGAAAATGTGCTCATTATCCCGGAAGCTGCGGTTGGTATGCACTTGGATGTTCCAACATGACAATGATCCAAAACACAAGGCCAAGTTGACCCGTCATTGGCTACAGCAGAATAAAGTGAAAGTTCTGGAGTGGCCATCTCAGTCTCCTGACCTCAATATCATTGAGCCACTCTGGGAAGATCTCAAACATGCAGTTCATGCAAGACAGACCAAGAATTTAAAGGAACTGGAGGATTTTTGCCAAGACAAATGGGCAGTTTTACCATCTGATAAAATAACAGCTAGAACAAAAGAATTCAATCTGTCATGGATGTTAAAGGGGGCAATATGCTGTATTAAAACCTGGGGTATGTAAACTTTTGATCAGGGTCATTTGGATAACTTCTGTTGCCATTAGGATTTAAAAAGAGTAAACTCAGTTGTTTCACAATAAATGGCCTCACCCAACCACCAACCATGAGTGAAAGAAAAGTTTTGGTGTTATCATTCATATTCTATGAAAAATTACCCAAAAAAAAAAAAATATATATCACAAATTCTGCCAGGGTATGTAAACATTTGAGCACAACTGTAACAGTATGGTAAATAGTGATCGTAAGCTTACCCTTTAGGTGATCAACAGAAGTTTTTAAGGCATTTATATCCCATCCAGAAGGTTTACAATCCAGTCACAAAATGAAGTGTTTACATGGAGACACTGTATGGTGATCCATGATATCACCATTTTAATCACATTATCATAATGAAAAAAGACCCCTACCAACACTATGTTGCAGAGACCTCAATTTTGAGCCACTTCCTCTCAAACTTTCTACCAATTAAGTAGCTTCAATTGATATTAATGTCCAATCAGGAGCAGTCAAAAATCAAGTGTCACAAATACAGATTTTCTTGGTATGATTATTGTCAAAGAAATAATCACGATTTTCACAATTACTATGACTATTATGCGTTCATTTATTTCCCAAGAAAGAAGCTACCACAGCAGTGAACATAATCCATCAAAAACTACTTGATTCTCCTCATTTGTTACCCATTTGATATATCAAATAGCTTTGTTTTCGTTCCGTGCACAAGTTGCGCTGATATGCAGTTATGGTTCAGACATGATCTTTTATGTAAAGTGCCGATATTGAGGAATCTTACCATAGTTAATTGTGACGTTTAACACTGCTATCAATTGTGAAATTAAATAATCGTGACATCCCTAGGCAAGAGAGACAGCATTTCAGCTCGTCTGACATACAGCGCAGGTCTGAGTCAAAGAGGGTCAGATGCAGCAGAGAAGGTTAGCTGTGAGAAGCTTCCTGTTTAGCAGTTAATGTTGTTGCTGCAAGCTTCAGCAATAAACAGCCCCCGGCAGAGACCCATGTCTGCTTCACCACTGCTGGGTAAAGTGAAGAGAGCTAACACTGAAGCTAGCTGCAGCTTCAGCCAAGGAAAATTCACCTCGCCTCTGGCTCCCAACCTCAGTTTGGAGGCGGAAGCAGGAAAGTTTAACAGCTGTTTCTGTCGGAGTTTTTACCGATAGAGGAGGCAAGAGATCAGGGCAGCACGGTTACTAAACCCTCACAGAAATGTGTCACTTCAGGAAAGACCAGACGTAAAAACGAGGAAAAACTACTGGTTTTGTTGTTTCTGAACGCTCCTGTGGGTACGGTGTTTGGTTTTACCTAGCATAGCAGCCCCATAAACACCGCCCCATAAAATGTCTTGGAGTGTTAAGGGTAAAACATTCCTGCAACACAATGAAAGCAAAACATTTAATAGGATGACTATGGGAAGTTGACAACATTATGGGGATAAAATGCTTATTGTGGAAGCTAAGTGATGCATGAAAAATGGCATATGAATTTAAGAACTGAAGGAAAACTAAATGCTAATTTGTAGCTAATGGGTTACAAATTGACAGTCAAAATGTTAGCTAAGTGCTTTGAAGCCCTGTTTCCATAAATGAATAATCACTTATTTATAGCATTGCATGCATTTACCAGGCACTTTCATATTGACTGCATACAAGTCATGTCTCTGTTAAAGAGGTGAGCATGTGATAACCCTTTCGTCATTTAGCCATTTAGAAATGAAATCATCAATGGGTTAATCTGACACAACACAAAAATAAATATTTCGAAGTTCAGTACTATTAAGCATCACACAATCTGAAGGTGTCCTTAGGAAGTAATAAGTACTACTGTTTGACGTCCTACTGGCTAAATAACTAATCAAAATGGATTGACAGATTTTAACATGACTGGTCCTTGTGAAAACCAACACTGCATTAAAATCAACACCTGCCCTTTTACCTCTGAACATAGTTATGTTTAAGACACTCTCTCAGGCCTGTTTCCACAGCGATGTGGGCCGAGCTCCAGTCCGGATGGCTGCGGATGCAGTCCACGATTGTCTGCACGGTCTCAGCCTTCAGAGAAAGTGTCTCATAGAAGGGTCGAAGTTTGAGGGCATACTGAGGGAACCAGTTCATGGCATCCTCCTTAGATGCCACCTGGAACAACCTGCAAACAGTTCAGAGGTTAGACTCTGTAGTCAAATTCCAGGTGACACATTACAGGATTATTTTTTTTATTTGGCCTCAGCCTATGTGATAATACTTGTATAAATGGTCATTTTGATGGATAAGAATCCAAAAAGATAAACTATTTCTCATCTGTAAGAAAGTTCATTCTATCATTTCCTAACTCTACAAGCAGCTTTAAAACACAGCAAGTTCTTAAAAAAAACTCAAGACAAACTTCATCTTAACAATAGAATTTTCTTACAAGTACTAAGTTTGATTTAGGAAAATGACAGCTGATGAACTGCTATTCTATATTTTCTTAACCCCATGAAATCCTTCAAATTTTGCCTAAAACAGGTTTTTATGGATAAAAAATAAAACTTGTGGCGGACCAAATATTTTACTGGATGTTCTTCTGATGTAACAAGACCGTTTTTGTTGCAGTATCATCTGCTACTGGAGCACAGTATGGCTTCAAAGATAAATTGCATTGGCAACAGGTCCAAAATAAGTGTTTAATGAATCTACAGTTATGATTGTAGCTGGAATGGTATACATCATTCACATCTTGAGAATCTTCCCAATGGTGTATTACATGTGTAGTTACGTGGAAGGTAAACTGAGTAAAATACCCATTTACTTGTCATGACCCGCCCACTGGACATCTGGTACCAACGGGTTAAACCCGCTTTTCAAGTCTGTAGTTAAGGACTCAACAGTCATCCATTAAAGATGATGGGTTTGAATGGACGCCTATAATGCTTCACCAGATGAACAAATGCTAAAACAATTAAGGAAGGCTGGACTTGAATTAAATCAATAAGAGAACAGAGTTCCTGGTGCAAATATTACACTTGGAGAAATTTGAACATGGCAATAAATCTGGAAGATTTTTAGCAAACCAATTAAAAACAAAGAAAGAAAAATCTTCCATTTCTTCTGTTATAGAGATTCAGCAGGTATATGACGCATGACCCCAACACAATAAATAACACCTTTAGTAACTTCTACAAAATCCTGTACTCACCCCGACTAAATCAGAATTTTGGACAACACTGACGCAAATAAAGGAAAAGAATAAGCTGATGGGTTTTAATTTCTGTTCAGGTTGCTTTGTGGTAACAGTGGAGATTAATCTAAACTAAATCAATAAGATAATTTAGGATGAAAGTAATAACCAGGTCTGCACCTTTAACCCTAGATCAATGAATGAATTACACTCACAATGACTATCTCTCCCACTCATCACAGGGGTGTGATCAATACTGACCTCAGAACCACAGTTGGTGTCTCAGGGCTCATGAGCAGACAGTCCCATGACTGACATTGTGTGTTTTTGTACAGGACTATGCGTCCATCCTCTTTCAACACTTCTTTGCCTCCTCCTCCATAGTCGGACAGTGGTACATCTCTGACTCGGTAAGGGTTTGTGAAGAGGGTTGACACCGATGAGACTGTGTCCAGCAGCCGGCCCAGAAACTGCATTGTTGCCTAAAACACAGAGATAACTCAAGGATAACTGAAACAATCTAAACTACAATGCATGGGCACAACACTTTTATTTTTTTGGGCAGGTCTCTTTGCTCTGCCACAGCCTGTTGGGTTGTTGTCAACACTAATGAATGATTTATTCTATCCCCAGGACAGGATGTCAGCACTCAAGAGGAGCAACAAGTGTATTATCTTAGATATTGCATTTTACTGCTCATTTCAACCTTTATCATTTTGCTGGTTGAATAACAAACTCAATTTAGATCATTATCAACGTTGTAGGGGAGATACAATTAGCAAGGCTAAGATTAGCTGTCAACTCTTAACCTTACCCTTAAATTCAATAAGCTTAGCCTCGCTATGAAGACCTAAACATTCATAAGGCTGCCTCTCGTTTAAATGATGATGGACAAGTGGCTCCATTCCCGTAATCCACGAGTTTCAAGTTATCCAGAATGACATGACATGACACCAGCGCTAAAAGCCGGGACAGCTCATACCATTAAACACCTCTGTAATTCTGATTCTCTATATGAAAAAAATCTTCCACCATTTAAGAATGAGAAATACATCAACGATGAGTACCTGCCAACCACAGCTAATCGCACTTACTGATATCAAACTAGTCCGCTTACCCGTTAGCTGCTCTCTGCGCAGTCTGCCTGACTTATGACGGCTACGTCAACAGCCGCCCCTACAACCAACCTTGCTAAAACATTTCATTGACGTCTGATTGTCCAATCAGAGCTCATGCCTGTTTGAATACTAGGTAAAAAGGGTGGGATATAATAAATTGAGACACTGGTACGCTCGGGTCAACTTCACTTAGGAAAGTCCCATCGGGGGATAAAACCTTTGAGAGACTAATCTAGCATCCAAATCGGTATATGATGTAAACTAATCTTTATCCAATACAGTTTTTTTTTTTTTTTTTGCTTGTTTGTTTTTTGCTGTTGTTTTTTAAACATATATATATATTATCAACAAAATCTCTTCATCTTATAATGTGACCCTTAAAAAATTACAATTTCTGAGTTTAATAAAGTTTAATAAAAATATTTCTTTTGGGATACAATTTTCAAAAGTTTATTATTATTATTATTATTATTATTATTATTATTATTATTATTATTATTATTATTATTATTATTATTATT
>JBBBVU010000004.1:21310895-21322630 GCA_037177055.1 Atherinosoma microstoma
AGCGATAAAATCTCGAAAACCAACACCGTGGTCAAATATAGAAGTGAGGACGTTCCTTTGCTTGCTAGCGGTGTGCGCATGTGTCGCGAACAAATTACGTCATGAAACCTCGCTATTAAGACCCCGCCCACACGAAGGACGGCCGCGACTGTAATGGGAACAGACGAAACCGGGGTAGTGTGGTGTCGGCTGAATGAGGGCTGGGCTGACTAGGTGCTAGTGTGAAAGGGGCATTAGTGCCACCTGATTGTCTATCAAACACAGTTACAAGGTCCATGAGGTGTCTATCACCAGATTCCAGGTAGAGCTAATTAAGACCTGCCATTAATCATCTCTAGACTCGGTCAATGGATTTTATTGATGCTCACTCGATGAAGAAATAACAACAGCAGACATTACAAATCAGGAATTGGTTTGGTATGGCGAAAAGACTATTGTGCATGTGTAATACATGATTTGTAAACCAGCATATCCGTAACTTTGGGTGCTTGCAAATGTGTGTTCCAAGGCACACACAAATTTGATCAATAATGAACACAAAATAAATTTACAAATGCACAAATTACAAAATACACAAACATCTACACAGATTTTTTTTTAAAATGTTCAACCTAACAAATGTAATAATTTAATGTTCAAATAGGCACCTGCGCAAATAGTTCAACACTGAAACACAAGGACAAAACTATATTTCCGCACAGATCAGTACATTTAGGATTTTGAGACTAAGTGTCAGCTATATACTTTCTGACTGAAAACAGACTTCAACTTATTAACTGATTTCACAATAAGGTTTATTCATTTATTGATATAGTTTTCCTCACGTTATTAAAAGAGCACCTCGGATAAGAATGGGTGAAACCAGGAAGCACTCCTGAACACTTTTTATTCTTTAGTAACACACAAACTGGTTTATTTGGTTTACAATTCAAGTATTATAGATGCACAGTGATATTGAGTCGATTTCAACTCCATACACTTGCATTTCCATACTGTCGTGTAGTGTGGGTTTGCATGTGCGTCTGCCGTCTCTGTTTGGCTGCGGTCGAACTGATCAGACAGCGGAGCTTGCCGACCGGAGAGAGACAACCAGACACGGCAGCTAAGATCGGGCATGAAACATGGAGCAGTCGGCGACGGGAGATCGCATTTTCGCCGCGGAAGCTATACTGAAACGCCGCGTTCGTAAGGTGAGCCGCCGCCATCCCGCATGTTGCAACATGCCTGCAGATGTTGGCCGCGGCCAGGACGGCGCGGCACAACTCCCGTCCATAGTCTCAGGGCTGTCTTCTTGCGCCTATGCAATTCTGTAGAGGCCTTGTAGCTGCCGGATGAATACACTTTACTAGCCAATCCTAGCTAGGAGCTAACTAGCAAGGGTTAAAGTCGTAGCTCGTATTTTCAGACATTGGCAGGGCCATAAAAGCAACGACACAAAGAAGAGACTTGCTTTAAAAGAGCATGGCAGATCAGCCCACGGGATACGGATTGTGCTGTGAAATGGAGGGGCATGATTTCGCTAATGGTAGCTTAGAATGTATAGTCAAAATCTTTCAGTTTATAGCTTATAGAAGAAATGTGTGCAGCTCCCCCACATTCAAATCTAATTTCATCTACAGGGTGTAAAGATGGTTCCCAAAATATTCGTCTTACTTACACTCATTAAACCATCATTACAATGAGTATCAACCACAAATGAAGGACTTCTGAAAGTTCAGTGCAGTAAAGCTTGTGTTCTGGAAAAGACCCTATAGATAAATATAGGTTTCCATTAGAAGTGACTGCTATATACTCCTGATCAGCGGGCGTCCAGATACTCGAGATTTAGCAGCTAGAACTTAATAGCCGGACTGTTTTTTTCTTTCTTCTTAAAAAGTAAATAAATGTTTGCAATCTAAGAGGACATTAAGGTTTCATGAAAACTTCTCTTGTAAACATTGATTTTAAAAAAAGCAAATATTTGTGATACACAATAGAATATAATTAGTTTTTACTGGGAATGTAGCTGAAGAAACCCCAGCTTCATCTGGTAGCATCTCTTTAGTGAAATGCAATTCATTCCCAAGGCAGCATTTCCTAGACTAATCCAGGACCTGACAAATAGTCACCAATATCAAAACGTGGTCAAATTAATAAAATGGTGCTAGTTTGCATAAGATGCATAATGGAGTAGTTTCATTTTTGTGTGCATTCACTTTGGGACAAAGATAGAAGTTCCCACTTATTTGCAAATGTAGGTATAATACTATGAAATGAATAGTAAAAGAAAACTTGAAAAGTGTTTCCATTAAGTGACTTTAAAACCTGTTCTTGTAAATAATCTGTCCTTGATAATATATATATATGTCCATTTCTCTTTTTTTGCAGGGAAGACTTGAATACCTAGTAAAATGGAAAGGATGGGCAATGAAGTAAGTTATGGTCCAGATTAATTACTAATATGCAAATATTACTTCCCCATTATTTTGTTATGCTGTGATTAATGTGCTCGCTTTTAGCTAAAAGTGTGGATTATATCTGATTGGCTGCAAAATAGATGTTTTTAATTGTGTCTTTTTGTCGTGTGTTTTCTCCATTTTGTTCTAACCTTGTTCAGGCACAGCACCTGGGAGCCAGAGGAGAATATTCTGGATGACAGGCTGATATTGGGTTTTGAGCAAAAGTGAGTAATTCTGGTTCAGAGGATTGTAGATGTGCTGTGCCCCCACCCCCACCCCTCTCCCGCCTTGTTCAAATAATCATTAAACCACATCAACATACACATAATACACTGAACTAATGTGGTCAAAAGCAAAATACATTCTAAATGTTTACTAATGTTATGGTTTTGACTGCTATCTTTAGATTTTTCAATCATTTTGTTTTTTGGATTTGCTTTGTCTGGCTATTATGCTTATAAATATTTACAGTTGAAGTTTCCTTTATGATTTTTCCTTTGTACACTGCCTCAGTGGATATACAACTAAACAAAACAAGAAAGACCAAGATGTGACTGCTGTGTTGATTTTATAGGGTAGAAAATTTTGTGCTAAGAAAAAGCTGCCATTTAGCAATAAACAACTAAATTAGATAGAAAACTGATACATTACACGATGCAGCACCTCTCCTGGCATGCAGCCATTATAAAAGGTTCTTCTTGGGGGCAAGAATGGCCATGTTTACAGGACAAAAGTATCGGGATTAAAAGCCTAATCAGAATGAAAATGCTTAATGTAAACATCCCAATCGGAAGATTCTGATCCGATCAGAATTTGCGTGATTTATGCTGATAGCTGTTCCAAACTGTGTGCTTGAAAAAATGTATTCCAAACTTCGGGTAGAAATTACTCTTATTGTATTCTTACCTGTTACATTAGCCGTGCATCAGTCTAACGTTATCCCGCACTTTATGTTATGGCTTGTATTGCTCTGCTTGTATTGCTCTACACATACAAAAAAAAAAACAAAAAAAAACAGTATGGCTAATGGAAGACACAGCAGGACTGAAACCGAACTGGTTAACATAACTGGAACTTATTAATGACGCAATATGTAACTTTCCAACCCTAAAAGCCCACTTATGCTCCCGTATGTACATAATCGATATGTCTCTTTCAAGCTTTGTTATACGTCGCTACCCTTCATACTTCTCTGCATCTTTTACGTTGCCTTGGTTAAGTCACTGTTGGGCAGCACTGAGTTCAAAGTTCACCTCTGCGTTTTGACGTCAGTTTCAGACACCGGTTAGTGGCGGTAATGCGCCGCTATAAAGTTTTTTTGCAACCGCATGACGTTGCAGCCAATTCGCTTTACACACCCCGTCACATGCTAGCAAATTAATATAAACACACCGGCTGTTTTGAACGCCCATTTTGGCTATTTAGGAAACACAAGAAGACAATATTGAAGGAAAAGAGAAAAATAAAAGAGAGAAAGAGCTAGAAATAAGAAAAGAGTCAAGAGAGATTGTTTTTTACTGTCTGGAGAGATCTCACAGTACAGGTAGGATGCAAGGCGGATGCCGATTAAGCCGTGGACAGCGGACGCATCACTGAGAAAATTGCAAAAGTTCTGGACTGCGTCTCTAAAGGGGGAAAAACTGAAATTTGTTAAGATGGCAATAAACACACATACACAGCAGTGTTTGTTGACATTAGAAACCACTGTTTCTTCTTCTACTACTAAATGAGACAATCCTGCACATGTCAAAATGATTCATTCCGTTCAAATGTGATTTATGTAAACGTACGTCAAGATCAGAATAGTTTTCAGGCTCCTGTAAACGGTACCGGTGTGATCAAAACTTTAAGCCGACTGAAGAAAGTTTGCGTGTTAACATGACGAAGGACCACCGATACCAGTCGTTACTGCAGCAGAGCTTTTATTACTGAAGGCAGTACTCTGCACATTTAGCTCTATGGGCTTGAGAGCAGTCTCCCACATAGAGCCAGCTTTCTCCAACGGTTTCTTCAGTTTATTTGAGTCACTGTTTCAGATGCTGCTACCTCAATAGATGACTGCAAAGAAAATTGCACCCTCTACCACAGACATTGAGAAGATTTGCGACATCTTGCATCCTTTAAGTGTCTTGTCAAGCCACTTGAAAGTCTTTATGCAGCTCACAGGCATTTTTGCAGGAAACTAAAGCAGAGAAAACTACAATGACACATCAAAAGGAAACAATAATGGACATGAGAGCGTAGCTTCAGATGCTCTACATGCCTGCTCGCTCTACTTTCACACCCTCAACTTTCATGTCATCTCTTTTGATTTCTTACATTTGCTCTCATTATCTTGTTCTTTGTTTAGTTTTTAGCTTGAATTTTTGCTGCAACCTACTAACTGTCTTATCTTATATTTTCTCTTTCTTTTTAAAAAAAAAAAATCCTTAAGGGAACGAGACAGAGAATTGCATGGGCCAAAGAAACGAGGACCAAAGCCCAAAAAGTTTGGAGCGAAGGTAAAGTTTTTCATTTTTGCTTCTATTCATTTATTTGTTTGTTTGTGGGGCTCAGCTGCTGAATATAAAATGGTATTTAGTTGAATATGAAACATCTGCAAAGGTTCGAATGTCAGTTTTTGTAAAACTGTTGAAGAAAGTCCTCTTTGTTAACATAAAATCTTTAGCTCATTTTTTTCTGTCTGTGATACCTTTGCTCAGACTGCAGTCTCTTACAGAGAAGTGGCACTTTCTGTTTGTGGGTGGGCCATCTTAACTTTTGAAGTCTATTTTGGATTCTGACTCTTATGACAAACAACACTCTGTCCTTTGTGTGAATGCTGAAAAGAAAAGAGTTTGTACTGCCCTAGTTTCTTCTTCATGCCGCCATTTTTGTTTTCACAAAACAGCCTGCAGAACACAGTTAACACAGTTAAGTTAGGTAGGTGTAAAACTTTCTTTAGTTACAGGAAAGGGCCTTCTGAAGCTTTAAAAAGTTTTTACTACCAAATTTAACCCTTAAACATCAAGAGGAATTTAAGATTAGTGTCTGTTTAACGAGTAGACAGCCGCATTGACCTTTTGAGCGTTATCTTTGTAATCCACTCAATCGGCCAAACATTTATTTGGAGGTGCTGAGGCTTTTTTAGGATAATAAAGTTGCTTGAATTTATTATTTCCCTCAGGATCGTAGTCAGAAAGGGGAGAGCAGCGGTCGAGCCTCAAGCAGCCGCCAGAGCACATCGCGGTCTTCTCTGTCCACTTCCGGCCGAGCAGCTCCCTCCTCTTCTTCCTCAGCTCATCATGTACCGTCATCCTCATCCTCTATGGCAGCTGCAGCTCCCTCTCCCAAACTCAACTCTCTTGCAGCCACCCACAAGCTAAAGAAAGACATTCACCGCTGCCACCGGATGTCCAGGCGCCCTCTGCCTCGCTCAGACCCCTTGGCTCCAGCCTTTCCCGGTCCAGGTGGCTTCCCTTCCCGCATGCATGTCTCCCCTTTCTCTGAGACCGTCCGTATCCTAAACCGTAGGGTAAAACCCCGGGAAGTCAAAAGAGGTCGGATTATCCTCAACCTGAAGGTAATTGACAAGCCAGGTAGGGGTGGCGCAGCTGCGGGCGGTAGGAATACTACAGCAGGACGCCAAAACATCCCTTCACGGAATCGCATCATTGGTAGGAAGGGAGAGGCCCCTTACAGACCATTCCAGCCTCCACTGAAAATGTTGGGGTTCCCGATGTATGGGAAGCCATTTGGGCTGCAGTGTGGAGGCCCTGTGCCTTTTCATTCCCATCCAGGGTCGTGCTCCAGCAGAGGGGCTCGGAACAGCCGCAGCACTTCCTCTCAGTACCAGTCACCTCCTTCTCCTTCCAGCTCCAGCGGTTCTGAAGGAAAATCTCCCACCGATTCCAGAGCTGCACAGTCTAAACCTGCCACCGAAGCATCAGCTCCCAGCGAGGATCCAAAGTCCAGTAAAACTCTCAGAGAAACCCTTAAGGGCCAGAGCCCAGATCCATCTGCTCCTGCTTCATCCTCAGATACAAACCCTGTGGTGTCAGCATCTCCCTTCCTTCCTTCCTCTCCATCCTCTTCACTAGAAGATGAAGAGGAGGGTGATGTGGACTCACTGCCCTTAGAGGGAGGCAGGAAAAGTCGCCAGCGCAAAGCTAAACATCAATCGCCCACCACGCTTCCCTCTGTCACTCCCGCAGATCAAACCTCTGGCACAGCTGAACCCAAAAGGGTGCCTGCTGAAGGAGACCCTGACTGGCACCCTGAAATGGCACCTAGCTGCAAGGATGTAGTGGTCACAGATGTGACTACCAACCTGGTCACTGTCACCATAAAGGAGTTCCCCTCCCCTGCGTCTGGCCCCGCCTCACCCTCTGCAAGCCAAGAAAGCGCTTCCTCCCCGCCTCCTTCCACCACCACTGAAGACTCCCCCATTACGAAGCCATAAGATATCAGATATTATGAAGCTGATTGCCATCGAGGATAAAAAAAAAAAAAGATTCTCATGCCAATCTTGCCACTTAAGCCCTGCTCAACCTATGTCCATACATGTACAATACTTAATGAAATGTAATGTACTCACCACCGCCCAGCCATTTAATAGAAAAAAAAGAGCGTATTTTTTTTAAAAAGAGATATATAAATTCAAAAAGGGGCAGCTAATACACCCCTCTTGTCATTTAAATTGCCATATCTTGTCCACTTGCACAGCATTGACTCTTTGAAGCAGATGTGAATGGAAATGGAAATTCAGTTGGTTTCTTTTCACTTAATTCACACTTGCTGAGTTTTACCTGTCTGGTGCAATAACAATTGTCCTAACAGTATATTCTTCCCCCATCTGGTGTGTGGGCTTAAACTTTCATCAAGCACATTTGCTGATATAAGAAACTTGCCATTTGGATGCATACCCTGCTGCTGTTGTCATCCCCCCCCCCGCAAGCTCGTCAATGTTAAATGAGGAGAGATGTGTTTTTGCACTTAGGACAGTTGAACTCAGAGATGGCATCTGTACAGCGAGGTAAATGCAATGCACTTGACTGCATCAAAAACATCCTATTCATTGTAGTTTATCAAAATTTCCAGGCCTTTTTTTGCCATTCTCTTTAATGCACATGCATATACATACAATATGTGTAGGTATTTATATGCACGCACAAGCTTAAAAGCTGCAAAATTTACAAAAATAGATTTAAGTTATTGCTATCCTTGCAGTCTTTCCTTACTTGCTTTGATTTCTCACAAACCTACCACCTTCCTCAACCGTGTCATGTCCACTAATACCCAAAACTGGCTTTCACTTCGTAGGAAAAATATGCCTCAACCTGTCAAGTTCGAGAAAGTCCAGGAACCACAGATGAAATAAAGCCCCCAAAAAAAGAAAGAAAAAAGTCTGTTTTTTGGCCTTTGCTTCAGGTCTGTGGAATATGAACGCAGGACAGTTTTGGCTTATAAAAATCAATAGCAAATTTTCTTTACCATCCACTGTGGTTGGCAAAACAGCTTTTTGGTCTTTTGTTTCTTTACCAGTCGCAGTAAGTCTTTTAGCTCCATTTACTGTTCTTTAGTAGTATTTTTTCAAGTACTAGTATCAATAGAAGTGGTGTATGTAAGATAGTTCACAGCGTCTTCTTGCTACTGAAGAAACTTGAGGACACACACACTTTTTCGCCGTTCAGAGTCAGCCATTCATTTTTAAGTGGCCAGCTGTGTTGAGGTGAAAAAGGAGCCAGGAATTAAGCAGGACCTGAATCAAAAAAAATTTTCAGCACGAGGGCGGGAAGTTGAAGTGTTGAATGTGCTGCAGAAGAAAACATCTGATAAAGGAAAGAGTAGCAGCACAGTTCCAAACAACTTTGTTTTGTTACAGCCTTTACTACCGAGGTTTCTCCGAGCAACCTAGTCATTTCCTTATTTTGGATTTAAACACATTCTTGGGCGCATGTAGAGGAATGATGGAGAATTAGACCCAAGGACACCTTCACATGCCAGTGTGAAAACGTACGAAGCATCTTGTCTTGCCATGGGAAATCATCCTGAGAAAAATGCACCTATTCTCTGGTTTGTTGTATGAGGCGACTAGACCGGTTGATTAAATGCTTTATTTCCATTCATTTTTGTTTCCTGCCTTAGTACTTTTACCCTTTAAGCAGGGGGGGAAAAAACAATCTATGACCTGTTTTCTGACTAGAGAGGATGTCGACACAATAGTTGCCTTCACACAGTGGAGTCATTAGTCAGATTGTGTTGGGCAGCTTAGAAAGGAGGCTTGATCTCAGAAGGTTTGATCCAATGTCTTTGTGTTCTTGATAATGGTCCTTTTCCAAGCACATTAAGCACAGGTTGTGTCCTGCTCAGTCCAAGTGTTGTCATTTTGTTCTTTTCTTTTTTTAAATCTAGCACATCAAATGCACCTGAAAGAATCAAGGCACCCTACTCATTTTTTTCTGGCACTGCCTGCCCTTTCCAGACCTTCCCAGATCCTGACTCTTGTTCTCTACAGTGATGTAATTCCTCCGCATGTGTTGCCTTACAGCTGCTCTGTGCACCCCGCGTCTGGCTTGGCTTTTATCACACAGAACAACAACAAAAAAAACCTTGATTGATCGTGACTTTAAACAAAACGCATCATTAAAACTACACAGTTTCTGTTGTCTGAGGATGACATTGCCTCCTCTCCTGTCATGTGCTGGATGGTTCTAGTTGTTCTCTATACTGTTTCAATACTCTTTGATAGGCTAAACAGGGAAGGATTTGTTCCAACATGACTCATCCATTATATGAAGAAAGAAGTGAGTTTCTAAAGCTCAAATTAAAATGAAGATATTTTGTAAAAATGGCAGTACTTAAATCCTTTCTTGACTAAGTTAAAACCAATGAGCTGATAGAAGATGTTCTTCTCCAAATGGATATTGTCATTTGGAATAGGTTTTTCCATGTACTGTGTCTGTAATGTCCTTAGGTGGTGGTAAGTGAAACTAGCAGTTGGTATATGTGTAAGATATTAGGCTGCTAAGCAATTCTTTCTTCATTTCTCTCTCTTACATGGGGTAGCACAACTCAAGCTAGTGGCCTGTCTTTCAACCAAATAGGGCTCGTGATTATTTCTACTCCCCCCCCGTTCCTTTTAAAATGTTCTATGTGTGTTGTAATTTGCAAGTGCTGGATTTTATTGGCACTGTTTGGATTAAATGAAGGACCCTTGTTTAAATGTATGGATAAAGATTCAATTAATTATAAATTGTTCTTTTTCAGCATATTTTTTCCTGTTTGTACTGTATTGAAATACTTTTTGAAATATGCATAATTACGTCAATGTGATGCTGTTTTATTTGAATGCGTTTTTTTTTTTTTATTCAATATGGGTTTGATCAGAGAGAAAACTTTGTTTTTAATGTGTGTCAAGACTGACGTTTTGTCTGGTTTTATGCTAATATGAATTATGTGCATTGTATTGATGGTAGTGACGACGAGGTGGAGGATATTGCTGACATTGTAATGTATCTGAACTTCTGAAGCATGTTTTGCAAACCCTTGCTGTACATATTGTGTATTCAGTGTCATGTTATCTGTTGTTTTCCGTGTGTTTCTTGTAAAAAGGCTTTTAATTAAAAGTGCTTTAAAAAAAAAAAGATTTCTTAAGCCTCTTCAACTGTCATCTCATTTGCCCCTCTATCGTTGGGTGAGTGGCAAGGTTTGCTTGTTAAGCTCTATAAGGTCAAGGTCTTATAAAAAATATTACACGAGGTGTATTTTTTAGTATTGAGTGGTGACTATAGTTTGATTAAAAACTGTTTTTAAATCTATTGGATTCTTTAATGGAAAGATGGAGACAAAATTTTGCCACAATGAAAAATGACTACATCTTATTCAATGGTGCCTAAATTATCTGAGCTATGTTAGCGGACTAAACTCAAATGTAATACCTAAATATACCACACAGTGGTGCTGTTGACCTACGTAAGTTGAGAAGAGCAGCATCATCTGCTGAGTGTTTTCAGGATTGTGAGGTTTGGAGTGACATTAAGATCAGCACGCCCACTTGGGATTCAGCTCCGTCTTTTGATACTGAGATGAATCACTCAAACAGCCTTATGTTCCACAGGCAGATTTTTTTTCTTTCTATTTTTCATTTGTGAGGACAGTTGGTTGTACAGAGAAACAGAGGCATGGTAAATATGTATGTAATGTCATTTCATTGTTTCCTCCTGATCTATGTATCATCTGTTCAGATTTCACTCAGTTTATGACCCAGATGGAACTAAAATAGTAATTTTTTGGTATGAGTGGCCCACATCAGTGTGTGGGCTTGTTAAGAAACTTGTTCTCTACAACTTGTTGGCTTTGGCAACTTTCTGGGGAAAAGGCTGTGCCTAAGAAGTTTAAATCATTCCTTAAAAATTGATACTTTAAAGGTCTGGCTCATGATTAGTGTTAGAAACTGTTTTGATTGTTAAAGGCAATGGGCTTAAACAGGCATTACATCAGTGATTCGTCCCCACAAAGATAGTAAAGATGTGTGCTGGTACATGCCTATTTTTGCGTGCAAGATCTGTCACGTATGGAGATTAATTTACAATCTGGGTTATTGGACACTGCACTAAAGCCTTATTAAATTGGAATTTGAGCTTCTGACTAGTGGATATTGCATCATGTAAACGTCATTTTGAGCCAATCAACATATATTCCTGTTGTTTTCATGAGTGGTCTGTTTTAGTATATTAGTTTGAGGAATATATTGTGACTGTTCAAAGCTAAACAGCTAAAATTAGATGAATGTTTTTTTGTAACATATTTAAAACTCATGTCCTCGACTGAACAGAAGAACAGAAATGTTTGCAAGAGACCTGAGGATAGAATTAACACAAGAAGAAGAAGAAGAAGGAAAATAATTTATGTTTAGTTTTGCCATAAATACAGCCGTATTACTTCAAAATGTGGTTCACATGTATTGCTTTTTTCTCCTAAAGTGAGCCAACCAACTCAGTTGCTAGCCACCTGGCTTCTCCTTGGTGCATGTACTAGCTCTTATCTCTTCAGTTCCAGCACATGTAAAACAGCTGCAGAGCCCTACCCCAAGATTAATCAGATGAGGTTCCTACAATGTAAAAACATAAAAAAGAGTACTGAGCTTGTCTTTCTGGTGCTCTTCAAATTCGAAGCAGAAATTCCCAGCCTTAGCATACATGGCAAATTATGCTCACAATAACTAGTGCATATAAATATATTTATACCATGGTCTGGGTGAATACTCGATTCTGATTGGCTACAGGGTGTACATTAAAAAGTGATGTAAGACACCAG
>JBBBVU010000004.1:21323975-21342925 GCA_037177055.1 Atherinosoma microstoma
ATATATAGAGAGAGAGAGAGAGAGAGAGAGAGAGAGAGAGAGAGAATTTTCTACAATCTTGGAGCACTAAGGATGAATCAACACTTTAGTGAACCCCTGACCGCCAACATATTGTCAATCAAACATATTAAAGCCTTAAAACCACGTGAATAAAATATTTCCAGATTATATGGGTAACTGTATGTTTTCCAATGCTAATGGAAATCTTCACACTTTCTCTTATCAAGCTTTGACTAGATATGGAAGTACAAGAGTAGTATGTTCTGTTAATTCTGTTAATATGCTAAATTAAATTATGAATGCTATTCACGTTATGGTTAGTAGGCAATGCATAACCTGTTAAACTTCATAAAGCTACACGTGAGGATTCTCACAAAGCACTTAAAAATCTTTGGGCATTAATTGCTGGCACGACTGTTCTCTATCACTTTTCAGCTTAGTCTCTGGTGGATGTGAAAGTTTAAAAGACAAACAAATCTGTTATTTCTTTTAGGCAACTCCTGAAATATGTGGATTATGATGTTAGTGTCCAGTTGAAGCACAAAATTGATGCAGGATCCTGGCTATCACCAGAGCATTGCACACTGTAAACCACATATCTATCCTGCACACAGGTTTTATGTTGAACTTGTAAGAAAAATGAAGAAAATCTTCACTTTTCATCTGAAGACAACTGAAGAAAGACAGAGGATAGTCATCTTAGGGCTGATCTGTTGGCATCGGTCCTGACTTCTACATGTAGGTTGGACTGCCTCCTTCCTGCTCAGCCCAAAAACTTTGTTTAAGCTCATTTGTGCTTTTCTTTTCCTCTCTTCTATCCTGCAGTATCTCTTCTTTTACCCTGTGCTATGACCTATTTTTCAGTCAGATGCTACATTTGAACTCACAGTCCATGCATGTGTGCATGTGTGCCAAAAAAAAGAGACATGTGACTTGGATTGACATGTGAATGTCATCTGAATTATAAACTGGCATGTCAGTGTTGATGTGCTTATAGGTAGTGTATACGTGAAACTGTGAGGAAGGATGTGCATCGGAGGGAGTTCTACAGTTTGGAGGCTTAATGCTCATTTTATGAACTTTTTTGTGAAATTGAAAAAATTGAATGCTTCCAAAGGAAACATCTACATGTCTCGGTTGACTAAAAAGTTTCCATACCCTTAAAAGAGAATGTGGTTTTAATATGCAAACATTCAGGGCATGCTGGCAGCCATATATAAACTCCACATGTATCTCCAATCTGTTTTTCTCTGGCTTGTCTCACACAAACACTTATACTCATAGCTACACAATATCGATCCATCAAGACCTTGTTTGTTCGAGCTGCTGCTAGAGGATCACCTCTGCTCTGATGAACGCATGCCCACAGTCTCGCTCCTCCTCTAACAGGTCCCCATGGTAACGTATGGAGGAGAGCAGCTTAGCAACAAGGAGACAGAGAGGGAGCGTTTCTTGTCCAGACAGCGCGGTGCCATCAATATTACACTCAAAGGGTGGCAAGAAGACGACAGCAGCGTGAACTGCAGTACGTAAGTGCCACATTTATTTAATCTCAAACTACATCTTTTAAACTTAAGTTAACCAACCAGGCCATATCGTGATTTTAGGGTAGGCTACTCGCGTGTAGCTTAGGTTAGTCTTGCGGGCTTCATTTGGGAGTGATGCTGAAGGTTTACTAGTTAACATCCTCTGTTTTCTCTGTCGTAATTCTATTGTATCGGCTTTCATTCAGTCCCAGTCGTTATGAAGTTCGTGGTGGTGCTAGTGGGAGCGGGCAGTCTGGCCTTCCTCGGGGCTGTTATCTGCATCATTGCTAGTGTTTATCCCCGAAAACGCGGCGAACCTTCCAGCGACAACGGCACTCTGACATCGGAGGCGCTGCTCCAGCCCCTGGAACCCGGATCGGTGGCTCACGCCGGACCGCTGGGTGCTCTTCACGGCGCGGGGTCCTACGATGGAGGGAACGGTATCGGCGGCATCGGCCTGGAGGTTCCCACTCTGAACGAGCTCAATCTTGGGGAGGAGACAGGCGGAGGTTCAGCGAAACAGTTCAGCTTCAGCCGACTGATCTGCACTCCTGTACCCGTCGGAGAATGTAAGACCAAAGATCTGAGACAGCAACGGGACCAGCAGCAGGCGGATGAGCCGCTGTACGGAACCGGGGATGAAGATCTCCGGACAACCGCGGAGGAACTCCGGCAGATGGTGTTGCAACAGAACGACCAGATCCTTATGGACCAGAGGACGATCCGGGAGCTGACAGGAAAGCTAAGTGAGTGTGAAAGTGGCTTGGAGGATGACAGGGGCGCCCCGGGGAGGAGCATCGGGGTGTGGAGCGGCAACCGCCGTGTCATGGCCGGAGATGAGATGAGCTCCTCCACCGCGGCGCAGCTGCAGACGGCGCGGGCTGTAGAGGAGCTGGCCAGGGCTATTGGGGACCGGGAGAAAGAAGGGAAAAACTGGGGGGGGGTCCTGTTTGGGAAAAAAAAAAAAAAAAAAAAAAAAAAAAAAAAAAAGAAACCACCTGTTCAGTTTTCCTTGACAGCAAGATTTTGGAAACAGTCTAATCAAAATTTTGTATTTTCCAGTGAGTACCTAACCCAAATCTTGTAAAATCTACATAAGACCCATGCCTGTCCATGCCAGTCAGATGTCCCAATATTAGGTTGTGGGTAGCAGAATTTAAAGCCTCTGGTAAAAGTGAACAAGTAATGCTCTCTAGTCCCATTTAGCTAAATTAAAAGACTCAGATCAGATGTGCCCCGGCTCTTGACATAATTACAGTGAGACAGTTTAAAGGCATGTGCAGTGGACTCTATTTGTCATATTCTGTTGTGCATACTCCCTCCCCATCTATAGTCCACACTGCTCCTTTTATCTTCACCTCACCTCTCTGAAAAGTGACTCATGACACATTCGCCTTTCATGTCTTGCTCACATGCCCATGGACTCAGGGGAAATCTTTCCTCCTGGCCCTCACACCCCACTGCAGCCCACCCCTTATGTCAGCCGCCTCTACCTCAGCACCCAGCAGCAGGATAAAGACATGCATAAAACATGAATCTGGCTGAACAGGAAAAAGGGATAGTGGAGGGAGAGGGGTTGCGGACAGGTGTGTGTGAATTTGTGTTTGCTGAGACTGAGACACACACAGGGTTCTAAACACACACACACACACGCACACAATGCTGCTGCATCACTGCCAGCCCCCTTCATGCACTGTCTGTTACAAGGTTGTTACCATCAGAGTGAATTTATATCCTGGATGTCCAGATCCAATCCTGCCTCAGCAGCTCTGTTGATATGATATATCGCCCTCGCTGCTGTCTCATCCATACTAACAGCTCTACTTCCATTTGCTGCTGCTTCACCAACACTTTCTTTTTTTCACCTTATGGTCCGCATGCTAATACGTCCTTTGCTTGGCTAATTTATCATCAATTCAACAGATTATAGTGAAACCACTATAAATGACAAGACATGCCACTATTCCTGCGAGAACACAAAGAGCGCAGCACTCTCCTCATTGCTTTAAGTATCACATTTTCTTATATTTCTAAATATTCCTGGCTTTGCCTTCTCAAAAATATACGGCCTAGATTTCCAATTCCAAGCATTATACTAACCGAAGCCCCACCCGTAAATGGCAAAGGAAACTAATAATTGAATCTTGATGGGGGAAAAAAGGCTCTGGACTTTGACGTTTAATCAAAGTATTTCATTACAAAGTTGATCTTCAGACGCGGTTTACAGAAAACAAGAGGAGCGGGGGAACCATGGGAAATTCATGGTCCGAAAATCTCAGTTCACAGAAAGCCCTGGCTGAGCCGCACCATGTTGCAAAAACTCAGCAAAAACTTAACAGACATAACATCCTTAATAGATATGTACAGTATTTTGACATTAAAAAATAAAGGAATTTGTTTCATATTATATATTGTACCTCTTAATTTTCTTGTGAATATAATGATCTCTTGAAACTCAATACTTGTATGTGAATTCTTACATTATTAGTACTTTCACAACCTTTGCATGCTATTACTAATGCACACTGCTTGCAAAAGCACCACATAGTAATTATGAATCAGAACAACGGTTGTTCTGCATCTACTAAACAGAATGATGTTGCTATTCTATTCCCATACTCACATTAGGAAACATTTTTTTTACAAGTGGGCTACTAACAATGTTTAAAAATGACTATATAAAACATAATAAACCCTCTTAATTCACTGTTAAGTCCTTTGCATGTACCTTTAGAACAGATATTTTGCTCTGTGTACTTTTCAGCATGTGCATGGTTATTGACACAGTATAAAAGCTTATAGCCTGCTCAGAATAAAATGTGTTTGAAATAATTGGGTGCTATAGAGCTCATCAAGGTAGGCTGAGTAAAAAGATAAAACAAAACACATCTGTGTAAATCTGTGCTTTCAGTTTTATAAACTCTACTTTTGAATTTGTAATCCACGCCCAATGTTGTGCAATCCATGAGCATAGCTTTGGGCAGGAGTTCAGCTCAGCTGCAGCGGTGATGTTGGTACATGAATCAGTTATGATTTCCACTGAGTGACCAGTGACCTGCAGTGCTTTTACATCCCCTTTTCGTAAAAGAATATATAAAATATCCCCCGAATAACCTAGTGGGGAAAGAATGGGGAGGGGGGGAAAAATCCATTCACTGGTTTGTTTCTGGAAAAGGAGACTAATATGTTGAGCATATGAGAAAGAGGATGAAAGTTTGCAGCTGGGTCAGTTCAGCGGGGAAGATGAGGTCTTTGCTCTGCTTATTTAAAGTAACCATGGCTGATGATGACATGTGGATGTGATATAAGACAAATTTATAACTTCAATACAGTTGTATGACGCAGCTCCATTCTTCAGCTCTTTTGTATTTGAAGTAAAGACACTAAAATATGGAGAATCTCATCTCATTCCAACTCATCTTTCTGTTCTAATCTGCCAAAAATATAAATTAAAAATTTAATAGTAAAAAAACTATTGAAACCTTTCATTCAGGATCAAAGTGAAAAAAAAATATTACTGCTCATGAAACTTTAAAAAGCAAAAAAAAAAAAAAAACTGTTTTAACTGAACCAGAAGCTCTGTCTTCATTCTTACATAAGCCTTTCTGTTTTCTTTATTTATCCCTCTGTGTGAGAAGTTAACCTTTTTAGTGTCAATACTGTTACAGACTTTTTCTTGCTTCTGCTCTTCAGGCGGAGATAGGGCCAGCTGCCTTGAACCTAACTGACACATCTGTGGGTGCCAGCAGCAGCAACAGCGGCAGCAACAGCGGCAGCAGCAGCCCGACTGGTAACTCTGGCAAGGCTCCAGCTCCCCCCACAGGCAGTGCTTCCTCCTCACCAGTGGGGGCTGCCACAGGGGGCCGTCGTCCTGCATCTCCGGCCTCGCCTGGCCCCAAACCTTCTTCTAAAGCTTCCCCCGGGCGGGGTAAGAGCACCTGGAGGGTGGAGGACCTGGAGGGAGAGCTAGAGAGGAAGATAAAGATGCTGGAGAGGGAGCGGCAAGCCATGAGGAAGGAGACACAGGGCCAGCATGAAAAAATCAACCAGGGCATTGACACTGTTACCCACCGTATCACTGAGCTGGAGCAAAGTGAGTCTGGGAGAAAAAGCAGGGGAGGGTAAACTGGTACACAAGGGGTGGTTAATGATTGCATCATCAAGCCATCAAGCCAGCGTCCATGAGAGCTTTGCAAGAAAAGGCTGAAATTAAAGTTTCACAAGCACTGAGGGTAAACTGGGTCATTGCAGCAGCAGCGAACACACAGTAGAATGAAATAAGATTAATGAGTGTTAGAAGTCATGAAATGCCAAAAAGGGACAGACGGCAGTGAAAAAAAATGGATATGGCCAAAAATAGATTAATTACAAATTAATATGCTACTCCCCACATTTTAAAGTGTCTTCTCTGCTTTAAGAATGACTCTGGCCTCGAGTTAGATGGCTGATCATTAACTGCAGCACTTGAGCTCTTTCCAGGCACATACATGTGTGCATTTGCACAGATCGACACTGACAAATGAGAAGAGAAACACTAGTCCTTGTATAAATTGTTCATTAACATAAACATCCTTCTTTCCATTTTTATTTTTCCATCTGTCATACAGTATATACCCCCCCCATCACTGTCTGTTTCCTTGATCTTTGTCTCCAAAGCGCTAACAGAGCCGCCGTTCCCTGATGGCTTTGTGCTCTCCTTCCCCATGCGAACCAACTACATGTACGGGCTTGTGAGGAAAGAGATAACTGAGATGTATGCTTTCACTGCCTGTGTATGGCTCAAGGCAAAAGAAGGTGGCATCGGGACCCCTTTCTCTTACTCTGTGCCAGGACAGCCTAATGAGCTGGTGCTGCTGCAGGGAGTCCACAATCCTGTAGAGCTGCTCATCAACGACAAGGTATAAGGTTTTTTTCACCCAACAGTTTTGGTAGTTTTTTTGTACCGGAGGGTTGGGGCTAGAAATGACTTGTGATTTCTTTATGACTTAGATTTTTATTTAAGTATAATATCCTGGCAAAGTGATGTCCTAGACAACAGCACAAACTAATTATTGGCCTATTTTAATCCTCTGACTAAAATGAAAAATTAAAACTCTCCCAACAGAACAACTTTATCTTCCCTTTGCATGTTAGTGTTGAAAAAAAAAACAGCTGTAAAAAATGAAACTGACAGTTTACATTACTGTTTAGTATAACCAGAAACTCAGTCTTTCATAGATTGAATGGAATCTAAGGAATTTGCATGCATTCATATGCAACAGAAAAGGTATAACAAAGGCAGATGGTAGCCTTGAAACACACTGAATTTTAAGAAAACACTAATAAATTAGGAAGCAAACAAAGAAACTGGGAGAAACAAAACATTTATTTATGACAAAGATTTGTGGCAGGAATGAAAAAAATGAAAGATATTCTGTAGAAAAGGCACTAAGATCAGGCCAGGGCAAACCCATGCCCATTGTATATTTATTTATACAGTTGTTGGACAAACAGCTAGCAAGTGGAAAGAAAGTTCAAGATAAACCAACAAATCCATATTCTGCCCTGTCCAATATCCAGTCATAATGCAAGCTTAGTGGGTTGGGGACTTGTGAACTTAAATCCATTTGCAAAAGCAAGTCTAAGCACAGCCACTGTGTCTTCTGACCTTTAGGTGGCGCAGCTGCCTCTGTCCTTACCGCAGGACGAGTGGCAGCACATCTGTGTCAGCTGGACCTTGAGGGATGGGGTGTGGAAGGCCTACCAGGGGGGAAAGATGAAGGGGAGAGGCGAGGGGCTGGCTGCATGGCATCCCATTAAACCTGGGGGAGTCCTTATACTGGGGCAGGAACAGGTAAGATGGATGGAGGAATGGACTTATGTGAATTACAGAGAATATAGATGGATGAATGGACTGACGATCGACATTAGATTTCACACACAAACAGACAGAGGCCTAATTGTGTTTATCTCATACTGGGCTGCCACTCTCCTTCATTAGTGACGACTCTACATTACATAACCATAATGAAATCTGATGTTATCCCTTTTGCTGGGTGCTAAAGGAACAACCCAAAATTCAGTCTCCAGCTCATCTTCTTTGCATGAAGGATAAAAAACAGAATGCTGCGCCTCCAATTCGGCAAGATTATGCACTGATGCAATAAGACTTGATTTAATGGATAGATTTGAGAAAGAGCGAGTGCTTTATTAATCTCTGTTGTGGATGATGGATGAATTGCTGGATGTGTTGACTAGATTTTATTGGGAAAATCCCTGGACATCCCCCTCATACGGGTGCTCTGAAGGGGAATGAACATTTTTAATCTTATTTATGTGAAATAATCAAAACTCAGTATCTTTATATGTGATTTAAGCCTTGGCTCCATTTTTATTATTGTTTAACCAAGGAAAAGGACACAGTAGTAAACTGGTTTACTAATGCCAGTGTAATGGATCAAAGATGTGCAGTATATTGGTGTAAACTGGTGTTCATTGAAATTAGTAGGGTATTGAAGCATTTTTAAAAGTAGAAATAAAAATTGGCTCTCTGTTTATTATATAAAGCAACAGAAATGATTGTGCAAGTCTTGAGCCACCCAAGAAGCGGTAGGTGCAGCACACTATAGTAAACAGAAATTTAAATACAATATATAAAGCAAAAGCCTAAAGCCAAAAATAGACTAGCTTTTGAGGTTTGCCACTTTTTATTTCTTCCACTTGTCCAGTTTCCTACATTTTTTGAAGGACACACTGTACACCATGCTGAGATTTGCCAAAGCATCCTGCTTACTAAAACTATTCCCTAAAGTAGTAGTTGTACTTGAGTCTTTTGGTCATCATGATAGCATTATGACATCTAACCCTTTCTTTGTACTAACTTTTCTATCCAAGGATACACTGGGTGGGCGTTTCGATGCATCCCAGGCCCTGGTTGGGGAGCTATCCCAGTTCAACCTGTGGGACCGCGTACTAAAGCCGGCAGAGGTGGCCGCCCTTGCTGACTGCAGCTCCTCAGCACTGGGCAACATCGCCCCTTGGACTGACCTTGATGTAGATGTCTATGGTGGTGCCACCAAGGAGTCCTTGGACCCTTGCCACGCCGCGCAGAGATCCAACCCCTCCAGCCCCAAACAGTGAAGGGTGACCAGTTGAAGTCAGCCAGTTGTGGTCCTGTTTATTAGGTCAAAAAAGGAGTCGATTGAGATGTTTAAAGGCGTGTGAAATTGGCGTTTAGAGTATATTTGCTTGTCGGGAGGTAAGAAGCTTGCTGTGGACTGAGAGATAGTGCAATTAAGTCGTAAAGAGTGCTGTATCTGTTTTGTTCTTTGTGTTGGTGTCCACGCTCATATGTTTACTTCTGCAGTGAGATAAAGTGATTTTAGTCTCAGAATCACCTTAGCGAAGGCTGCTTGGTGGATGAACTCCTGGCATGAACAGTTATAGTGAAGATGCTTCATATGGTAGAAGAATAATGATTGAACCTGGTTCAATGTACCATCTTCTGTCTTAATATGTTGGGCTATTCAACCTTAAAGGCTTATGTAGGCAGAGGGATTTGATGGGTTTGTATACATTTATGGAATGAACCTGTTATGTTGCCATATCTAAGGGTTTCTTAATTTTACAACGTAGTGACTCGAAGTTCTGTCTTATCTCATCTTGTGTCAACTTGGTTGTGTTAAATGCTACAACTGATTTCTGACATGCTATTGTGACGGTATTGACTTTATTAATCAATGGGAAACAAAATGACTTTTGCTCATTTTTAACTGTATATTACCCCATTGAGTAATGTCTGTGTGCTTTTAAGTTTTCTATATTGCATACTATGATTTGATAAACCAGTTTACTTATAAATGTATGATATGTATTGTTATTCTAATAATGTTGCTATGTGCTAGTCTGCTTCCCTTGCTGTAAAGCCTGTCACATCTCATAGCCCTGCTGTAAAGTTCCATCATTTTTGGTTTGCAGCTAGACGGTGCAGCACTGTCTCCCAACCACTGAAATATACACCTCATGTCTCACTAAGCGCCAGTCATACACTGGTTTTATGAAGAGTTTGATTAAAACAACGGTTTTTTGTGAATGTAAACCAGATAGAATGTAAGTACATATGCATGTGTGTATTATGCAAAGACACATTTCCTGCTACTGAAAAAAAAACAACAACACAAAAAAACAACAACTCAGTACATCCTGACAGAAAGAGAGGGAAGTGTAGGAGGTGGTTTGATTCTGACACCTGCTGGCAAACATAGATGCACCTGCACCTGGTATCATTAGGTGACAACAAATTCAAGCTGCTGTCGTGTTTTTATCTATGAAAAGAACAGCAAAAAAAACAAAGTAAATAGAATATGAATTTTAAATTGCAGAAACAACTTGTTTCACTCCAATTTTAGATTCTTTAACGCTGCTGGTGTTTAAGCTATGTACAGTATATAGCTGCGTATGGGTGAATTTATTGATATTTGACATAGCAAATTTGCCATATTTTGCAATATTTACAATTCATTGAACTTCTGAACACACATCTAAATGAATTATTTGGAAATAAGAATGATAAATTAGCACAAAAACACCAAACAACACTAGCTACACATCACTGCTGCTGTTAGCAAGTTAGCTATTATTAGCCTCACGAGTTGTGACTTCCTGGATTGGTGGCAATGTGAAGACATTTCTGCACAAAAATTAGCAGGTGTAAGAGTAGAAGCATGCTGTTTGAGACACAGCCTTAAAGTCTGGGTGATTTTTTGGTCAAATATTGATTTACTTATTTACTTATTATCTTTGTCTCAAAATGATCTATTGCCAAATATACATCAAGCATTATTCTATGTAACATGGTCTGATTTTTCACAATTAATTAAGAGATGGTTAAATAGAAATGACAGTAAAAACTAATTCTTAATCAGACTCATATCCATTTATCTTCAAATTATAAGACATTTGATTATCTACACATTACACAATGTGAAATTTCATGTCACGTTGTGGGATACCACAACAGAATTGTGTCCTGTGAATAAAGTGCAATCATTAGCAGACATTTGTGGCTTTTGTCTGCAAAATCAGTCCCCACTGTGATGCTTTGAATGTCATATTCTTGAGATTAGGTTGTTTCTCTTTTTTTCCTGTGGTTTCTGTGAAGTTAAATTCCTATCCTTTAAAAAACAACTTCACTAGGGACAACAAGAGGAATTTGATGTGATTCCTGTCTTGTGTGGAATGGACATCACAGGAATCAAAGTTAGAGCCAAGCCAGATACACTGTATAGGGTGAGAGTTTGAATCTCACTATGGTCACAAACACTATCCATTCAACACTGTGCTGCAAAATGAACTACGATTACAACTCAGTCAGTTATCCGTTCACTTATTACCTCAAGACACCAAGTTATGATTTGACACCCTGTTGTGAAGTGCCTGCCTGGGCTCTCATGCCCTAAAAAATACTTAAATACTTCTATGTTTTCTTATTCATAATCACCTTTTTTACTTCTTCTTCATCCTATCTACCTTATTCTGCTCTCTCTTTCTCTCTTGTTTTTTGGTTGTTGAATGCCGTGACTGTGCTGCACTTCTCCTTATTTGCATCATAGATCTTGTATGATATTGTGAAATAAATGGATTAAAACCAATAAAATAGTTATGACAACCTTTATGGTGCTGTACAGATGACATCAACAAATGTGTAAAATGTGTTAGTGTGGTGTTTGTGGAAGTCATGAGAGCTTGCAGTCTTTTTTTAGGTATGCCTCACACCCAGCATGTATAACTAACACACACACAGGCATTTCAGCCGGATTTAATTCAGTAATGCTTAGACCATATTAGCTGCATATTTGCAGTGAGATAACACTGTATGTGTTATAGAAACAGTGTTCTGCAGAGACACCACAGAAAGTCTGATCTCGTAGACATAATGTATTACTCATGAATTTAACTGAGACCATGCTGATTCGTGACTGCTGATCTGCCCACACACACAACATTTCTTGGCTCTTGTCTTAGCTGATCTGGGAGCTGATGTGCAACCTCCCACAGATAACTTCTTATATACATCCATTCATATTCATATTTTATCATACAGTTTTTCATGGGTTCATTTCTTTTCTTTTTTTTAATTCAAAGATAATATTCTATTTCGCCTTATCAGAAACAATTCATTGTTGTTTTGGTTGCCACATCTGAAGATGTGGTAAGTATGAGCTGTTTCCAAAAATATTAAATCCATGGCATGCAAGAAATAAAGCCTTAGAAATGCTTTCTGTTGGTCATGATTGAAATATCAATGAGTGTATTGAAATTACGAAGTCATTCTTTCTGTTCACTGAATGAATCCAAAGAGTTTTGGTGATCCATTCGCCCATCTGTCCATCCATTTGCAATGCCCACTTTATCCTCTCAAAGTGGCCAAGGCCTGGTCAGATGGAATCGGTTAAGAGGAGGAAAAGATCCTCAACAGCCTTTATAACAGCTTTCATAAGACTAACACAGCCATTCATGCAGACTCTCACACCTACATCTATCTAAAATGAGCAATTAATTCCATGTATTTGGATGTAAAAAGCCAGAAGTAAATGCACCATTCTGCTGCCTACATTTAGTACCCTCATGAGGAGGAGGTTGTGTGGTTGGATCAGAATATTTCTCCAGTTGTTAACAGGATTGCTTAGGGACTTAAAAATAAGGAAGAACATTATCCATTTTACAAGAAAAGTCTCTTTAGACTTGGATTTTTTTTAAATCTTTTTTTGTTAAAATCAAGTCTTGGGGAAGATAGCCTTGGAGGCTCAGAATCCTGTTGTTTTAATTTACATCTATTTAATTTGATGTAGGTGTGCAAAGCATAATACATTGAAAACCTGCAGGATTGCAAATGAGCATCTGAGAGACAGAACTGGAAAAAGGAAGCAGGTCCACATGGTGTCATTCCCAGGGTCCCGCTGGGATTTCATAGCATTTTTTTTTTTTACCGTGTTCTGAATCAGGAGTAAGCAACAAAGATATTGTCCGTTAGAGCAATATTTAAATAAAAAAAATCTCACCTAGTTACCCTAAATGACTATGGGCCAGTTTCCCCAACATCCAACAACATATAAGCCCTTGTGAGACTATTATTGGCCCATCTAAGAAACCAGTTAAGCACCTTTCAAGACTTGCAACAGGTTTCTTATTTTCTTGGAATTGAAGATGGTATCTTATACTTTTTAGTGAACCCACTTTCAATTGAACAAAGCAGGCAACACTGTGAGGATCAAAGTCTACTTTTTGATGAAGCTTTGGTCCTCAATGTCTGTAGCAAGGTGTTGCATGTTTTCAATAAATCCGTGGTGGAGAGGATAGCTCTCTGTACAGACATCTGCTCGGGTACATCAGGTCCCGTGACTCAAAGAAACTGAGCAAACTATTAAAGAAAGCTGGATCTTGAACTGCGCTGGATCCCCCTGAAGAACAATGTACAAACGCAGTGAACAACACTGCATACCTTCTACCAGCAATACCAGGAATCTCAAACTCAAGGTTCCACTGTCCTGCTGGCTTTATGCTTCCTTGCTCCAATGCACCTGATTCAAATAAAATCGATCCAGCAACTTGTTGTCAAGTTCTAAACAATGACCCATCCATTTGAGTCAGGTGTGTTGAAGCAGGAAAATAACTTAACCCTTCAGGATAGTGGCCCTCAAGGACTGGAGATTCCTGCCTTTCACAACATAATGATCCAACAATTCAGTCAGAGGCTTTTTCTGATCTATTCCAAGACCAGTAAAGAAGATAAATTATTTCTTTATACTGACTATTTGTTCTTCTCATTTCTCCTTGTTATCTCTGATACATCAACATTTCAAGCCAGATGTAAGTATGAGGTACAACAATCTGATTCAGAAGTTATCAGGCAAAGTGAGTCAATCAGCTAGTCATCAGCCAGTCAGATAATCAGCCAGGCAGTGAGTCACCCAGTCAGTGAATATTTTTTCTTTGCTGTCATTTTGATATTCTAGGCTGTCTGTTTGTTTATATCGCCTTGGTCACAGCTTATTAAAGGAGTAGCATGGGGTCTTCCTCACCCCTCCCAACAATCTGCTTCCACTGCTACTGAATTATAGATGCGCCTTACCTTCATTACCGCTCTCTGAGGGAGGCACTTCATTATGAATTCTCAAGTGACCCTTATACCAATATACCCAATCAAATATTCATTTTTTGAAAATATTCATCCCACCCATATCTTTTTTGAAAAAAAACATCTTGCCATTGCCTGCAGTCATTCGGTGGAAGATGACTGTGAACATTTGTTATACAGACATAACAGGTTAATTGTATTGTTGCTGCAACACGTTGCCTCACTGCTGTAAGCTCTGCAGTCAAGCCATTTTTTCCTTTTTATCCTTATATTGCTAACTAGTCCTTAACCTGTTGTTCAGCATCCAGTTTGCAGGTTTTTCTTTCTGTTGAATTGTGCTGCTTAATATATTTACCATTAAATATTTACAGAACATTTTCTCCTCTCATGAATAATTTCCTCAAGGTCTTTTGATCACAATCACCTTACTATGTCTTTTATGCACATCTTTTCTCTTGGGGTCTTTTCACAATACTTTTTTTCCAAAAAGTTCTTCTTTTCTATTCTGTCATTGTGCTTTGACATCCTTATTCCAGCTTAACCATCAGCTATCTGGCACTTTTTTGGGTCATATTTTCACTTGCATCCAGAGCTCTCTTTCAGTCAGTCTAAAATAGTTTTTAATATTTGATCCCGGATTGTGTTCAGCATGCTTTAAGACTCCACTAACAGATGTAGAACATGGTCTTCTTTTCTTTGACTTGAGTAAACATGTGTAACATCATTCAGCAGCAGAAAGATTAAAACTGATCTTAAGTTATTGCAGTAACTTAATCTAGTTTAATATCTAAATTGTTTGATTTACCAATGTGACTTCACCATGCTTCTGTCATAAAATCACAGGGAATAAAGCTCATTAAAAATCCACCACCTTCAGAGCTGTCTATATTATTTCTATCAAGACTTAACGTTGTTACCCACTGAGAAACACAATAATTCTCTGGGTGTATCAAGTGGATTATTATAAAGTTGCTGTAGCACTAATTTCAGAGGGGATTTCATTGCAGACATGAACTTCTCTTGTCGCAGAAGTAAATCCATTATAAAGCAACAGACAGTGAGCCTGAGTCTGATTAGAATGCAAAAATTATTTTATGTTGCCAGTCAATTCTACAGATACTTTCCACATATTTAATCTGACTGAAATGAGTGGAATGTAGTTTTTTTTTTTTCAAATACAAGGAAATTCAGAAAATGTATCTGCTGTAGCCTATCTCTTTTCAGAAGCTATGTTTTTCTTACTGTAAGTAACCCCCATTTTCACTGTACAAGAGCTTCTCCCAGCTTCAGAGCATGGTCTGGATGTGTCATTGGTATGGGGGTATCTTGATATGGCAGGATAATACCCCCACAGTGGCAGTTTGGATCTAACTGAGTCATCAAAGGGCTAATGGCCAACAGCTTATTAGACACTGGCATTGTCAGCTTGTGGTCACCACAATGTGGTGGTTTTGGAGTGGGAGTGGATGACACAGAAATTCCCTGATGGAGAGGTATAGGTAGTACTTTATGAAAGTGCCAGTACTTTGGGAGTTTGGCTTGCAGGAGCCTACTGAACATTATGAATACCAGATTAATCAGAATCACCTCTTGTCCAGCTCATATAATTGGTTTTCTTTATTGAAAATGTATCACAGGAATTGGTTCCTCTATGAAACATAATTTTCACAGCCATCAAGATCAACAAGTTTGAGAGAAGCAGATTGAGGCAAATAAGTAAGAAAATCTGATTACTGTAAAAGCAAAAGTAAAAACATCAACACCTCAATTCTAGAGGAAGGTGGCCCATTATCAGATTTTCTGTGGATGCAGTTGAATGCAGGATCTATCTGCTGTAGTTAACTGCTCTACATCTGAGCTTTTTTAAATAGAGATGTGCTCGATAAGATGTTGGTTTTATGAGACAGAAATTTAGGCTGCCAGATTATGGGCATTTAGTTTGTAATTTTGGTCAAAGTGCAACAAGAGAATTTCTCTAGTTTCTCTAAGAGAAACAAATCAAAAACAGAACTTGACCAAAGCGATAGTGTGAGAAGTGTCTATCCATTAAAAAAAAAAAAAAACGTCCTGGCAACTAACACAGAAAAGAGAATGACCAATGGGCAAAAGACTGAGAAGTACCTCTTATAAAATTGTGTGAAAATAATTTGATTACTAATATCAAAGTTTCACATTGCTGGATGACACTAACAAGGAACAGAATGCAACATGTTTGCATGTCACAAAACAAAACAGCATTTTACACATAAATATCTAGACATAGCCTTGTCTCACCTAAATAGTATTCTCTTACTTTATTTATCAAAGTAAGAGCATTTTAAAATACTTTAATGTGAATTCTAAGCAAAGAAACGAAATAGAAACGTGTTATACTCATTGACTATAAAAAACAAACATGACGCCCTTCTTTGATTTGATTGACAGATTGTTAACCAATAGAAATGAAGCAAAACAGAGAGGCGGGGTTTCATTGGACCCATAAACCTTGTTTAAAATGTCTCCTTAACAACCGATCTGACAACAGTAGAAGTTTTCACTGCTCAAACGCTTCGTAAGTAAAGCATCTTTGTCACACTCTGTACTTATTGACTACTCTTTACATACTGTAGCTCTTTATATAATGATCATTTGTATAAATATGATGACTTTGTGGGAGAAAACAGGATTCAGTAGCATCAGTTGTTTGCTTAAAAAACCCCCAAAACAAGCTAAGCTAATTAGCAAGCTAGTGAAACCTGATTTGCTCGCTGTTACCAGCCCGATAATACGAATCAGCCAAAGTGTCTAAGATATGTCAACGTTATTCAAAAGAGAAACCTTTTATTTTGGTGTGAACTGTGATGGGATAATATTTCAAGCTAGCAAATAGCGGTTCAGTGATGTCAGCTAACCTTGTATCCAGTCGGGTCGTGAATTGTTAGCTAGAGATATGAGACCGGTATAATCATTTCCCCCCTCCGTGCTACCGATGATGTGCTTCTCAGGTGGTTGGTAGATTTTTTAACCAGCTAGTCTTGTCAAGCTTATACACACATAATCGTTCATTGCAGGAGTCGGAATGGCTGGGACTGGCGAGGGAAAGAAAGAAGAGGCCGACTACAAGAGACTGCACAGCTTTCCTCTCATCAGGGTAAGACAGCACATCAAGATACAGTACAAAAACTTGAACCCACATTGAAGTAATACCGTCCAAAAACGATTTGCAAAATTAGGTTTACAGAGGTTTCTATGTAAAAATCTTTTTTCAATTCGAAGCTAAAAATGAGCTGCTTAAGTATTGTAAAGTAGACTTGGGGTAATAGTAAGTAAATGCATATAAATAAGCCATTACTTTATTCATCTGCTTTATATGTGTTTGACAGTTCTTAATATACATGGAAACTTCCCCTAGGTATCAGCAGTGCATTGTATACCTGAAGTAATCACTACAAAAGCACAAACAGTTTAACATCAAGTACTTATATTCATAGGGACTGAATCTATGATTACCTAATATGTCAGTTTTACAGTGGGACTGCATCTAAGCAAGTATTCCTGCAGATAAACAAAAATGTTGCATAATAAAAACAAGGAAAGGACCCTTGTCTTGTAAACTAATTAACTAATCATTCTTGTTTGCAAAAAAATGTGCAATTTTTTGCACGTTTGCCCTTGGAAGCAACTTTTAGACACTGGAAACATAAGGTTGCAGGCTTCTTTCATGTGAAAAAGTGTTGGCATTCAGGCAATCAACCACTCAATCTCGCTATTGAATTGTCTTTCAGACATTCCCAAATCGGTGTTGGAGAACCATGATGTGCACACCACACAGTATTGTATGTGGCACGAGATTGAACAGTAAATGAAATTAATGGGATGAGGAATGATTTAGTATTGTGCAACCCAGGGAGTAGTAGAAAATATAGCTTTTAAACATGTTTAAGCCTGTTGAACACGTGGTGCAAGTGGCCTTTATTGGTTTCTTACTTGCAAAGGTTTGCAAAACTGAGTTTGGATGTGGTTTGTTTTCTCTTCACCTGGGTTCACTGTCTCTTTCAATACATTATTTTCAGTAAACAAATTACCTAAACAATGTGTGAAGTCTTAAAGCATTGATTAAGCCCCACTTTACTTTATTTACTGATCATAGACAAGTCAATTGGTCTTTCAAATGATCCTATAACATTTAAAAGTCCCCAAACTTAAAAGTCTTTGTTTGTTTGTATGCTTTGCTTGTATACTGTGCAGACAGAGAGTAACATACACTATTCAAACATAAAGGAGGGAGGGAAAAAATGCCCTATTGTGAGTGTTTTACACACATTTTATCACTAAAAGTACACATGTGAAAACTTAAATGTATCAAGGACATGTAGACATACTTTTATTGAAGAAAAAGAAAGTTAATTTTATACCTCCTTGCCACCTTCATGTCCATATGATGCCTGTGTGATATGCAAAATGCATTAAGTGATGACATGTATATACAAAAAATGGTACTGCTCTAAATCTGTTTTTGAAATTTATTTCAAATTAACTTAAATCCTTTAAGAAGATCCATTTCCTGTTTATTTGTCACTAGCTCACATACCTTTTATTTAATTCAGCAGACAGAAGAAAATGCGAACCTTTAAAACATGTTTTTTTTTACAGCACACAGACATGCCAGAGGAAATGAGGGTTGAAACCATGGAGCTATGTGTAACAGCCTGCGAAAAGTTCGCCACAAATAATGAGGTGTGTATGTTAATCAATCAAATGGTGATATATATATGCTCCTGTAAGTAGGGCTGGGCGATAAATCGATTTAATTTGAATTTGCCGTTTTATGATTATTTATTTTTATAAAAATCTGGATTCCCCCCCTCTTTAATATGTCCCGTAAATGCTCTCCTTGGGCTTCCGTAATTAGCAGTGCTCATAGTTCTCCCCCTAAACGTCTCCCAGAGAGATACACACAAGCACGTACACTAGCAAAGAGGAGCTAGTTCCCAAGAAGGTACAGTGTTAGTAGGAGCTCGTTTGGTTTATGCGACCTCAGATTCAGTAACGACACATTGCTGAATTAATTTAAAGGCTGTTTATACCAAAGATGGCAGAACAACCGATTTATTTCAGCAGCTCAGTAGAATTGCCGTTGAGTAGGAGAAATGACTTCGGTCAGCTCAGTCGACGCACGTAAAACTCTCTGTCGTCTTAATATTTTGTATATTTTGGAGCCTGAAATTTAACCATCAACTCTTGGAACAGGGTTGCACGGTGGTGTGGTGGTTAGCACCGCAGCCTCACAGCAAGAAGGTTGCTGGTTCAAGTCCCGGGCAGAGTTTGAG
>JBBBVU010000004.1:21351382-21377204 GCA_037177055.1 Atherinosoma microstoma
CTAGCTAAGGAAACCAACAGACTGGATGAATCTAGTCTTCGATCCAATCCCCATCCTGAGCAGCTAGAGACGACGGTTATTCAAAATAAGTAAAACACATTCAGCTTCTCATTTTGATGTAATATTATTATGTTTAACCTTGTGTTCAGTCTCAGTGGGAAAACCTGAGTTAAAACTGATTGCGGCTCAATCAGAAGAAAATTTGTCATTCACATGCAAAAATATAACTTATTTCCTCAACTGTGTTGTATTTCTCATTACATAGATTTCATTTTTTCCTCATTCGTATTTAACTCATGTTGGTGCCCCAACACTTGAATGTTTTATCAGCGTTGGTGAATAATGAATGAATATGACCACCTGTGAGGAAAACCTCCAATTAAATGCAGTCAGTTCACTCTGTTGAGCTGATACACATAATAAATCATATTTTCATTTTTTGTCAATATGTTCTCTACAGAGTGTCACATGGATATGACACATGTCACATGGATTACACTAAGAAAACACACACACCAGCACTTACTTACACAACATGTAGACACAGACTTTAAAGAGCCATACTTCAGAGGAACAGTGTGTCCTGTGGGATTTTCCAAAAGGCCTGAGGCACCAGAATCAAAGTCTTGAATCAAACTCATGCAGAATATGAAATGTCAGTCTTCACAGCTCCTCGGTTCTGAGCTGCTTCAATTTAATCTCTAACCAAATAAACACAATTTAACATGTATATGTGTAAATATGACACACAACATACTTCCTCTGTTCTTCCAATTTTATTCTTCTTGCAATAATTTCCACACCAATCTCTTCCAGAGCCAAAATAAACATTCAAGTCAAACTACATTTTAAATGAACCTGTCTACTTCTGAAACTTGCATTTTATCCTATCTTCTTTGAGGGTTTCTTTTTGTCTACTGTTTTTATTTCATTTATCTTAAACTTTTGTTTTTAATACTTCTTAATGCTTCTTCTTCCCCCCACTGTAAGGCTTTTAATGTTTTATGTAAAGTACCTTGAATTGTCTTGTACATGAAATGTGCTGTACAAATAAACTTGGCTTGCCTAAACTAATCACTCTACAACCCAGGCATAAATAAAAGTTGCTTTGAGCTTTGTGTCTCTACGTGTTTCAATTGTTTAGACAGAAGTGTATCTATAAATAGCTGTACAGACATGTAGGTGTATGAGTGTGTGCATAGTCTAACACATTCCTCATCTCCACATTGCCATCAGAGGTCTTATAGAAATATAAGTTTCAGCTAAGAAGGAGAAACACCGAAGTTTTTCCAGATGTGTCCTGCATCATGTCTTTAAAATCATGTTTTAAAATGACAAATATGCACAAGATAACTTTTTTTAATGAAAAATATTCAGATCAAGTGCATATTACTCAATAAACAAGCATATAATATATGTAGTCCTGGTGTATAGTCCTTACTTATGTACAAAATGGAGATATAGCCAAGTTAAAAAGACAAATACAATGTCAAAAAGGGCTTGGTTTAAAAGAGATGAGTAAACACATTGATTTATGCCTGGATCACTTTAACCTGGCACTGATCCCCACCTGAACCAAAGAGAAAAGTACAAACAATTGGGTGAATACTGCCCAGTTACTGGATAGCTCTCTCTCCCAGCAGTGATAACAGCAAGAAGAGCTCAAAGTTGTCAGGAGGCTTTTGAAAGGCAGAAATGCATGTGTAAGTTTCTTTTAGCTTTCCTTTTATCTTGTTATATCCACAATGATCTGCATGCTGACTTGAATAAATTAATTACAGTGTTACTTAAAATTGAATGAAATTGATCACATTTAGTAAATTGTAAAAAGTTTAATTGAATCTACTGTTTTCATAATACTGTTATTTGATTTGACTATATCATTCTCCAAACACATTCCTTTAAAGCCTCTTTGTAACACGGTTTTCATTTTCCTTTCATGCACTTTTTTCCTCTGACCTCCTTATCCTCTTTTCAGTAGGATGACATGGCGTATGTACCGTCGCTCCAGGACAATCTGTCTTTCCTTGGCCCTCATCACCGTTTTCCTCCACCTCCTGCTGACGATTGTCTCGTTTTCCATTCACCACCTTCCCTGTGACCCCCCGCTGCCAACAAGGACACATGTCCTTAGAGACTTAGCACGCACCAACTACACTTTGGAGAAGATCAGAGGTCTTGCTGATCCTCCAACTGATCCTCCAAAACAAAGAGATTCTTCTTACAAAGATGCCAAAAAGGATGCCAAAAATAAATCTTTGGAGTCTGACTTGTCAAAGCTGCGGGCACTGTTTGACCATTCACTTTACACCATCCCCAGGGCTACCATTACTGAGGAAGACTGGCTGCTGAGAGTGAAACCAAAGGTCAAGGCAAGTGAGAGGAGCTCGCAGATGTGGTCAGTATGATACAGCTAAAGAACAAAAGACTGCATCTGTATTCATGCAACTCAACTGTGTATCTACGATGTACCCTCTGACAACTTGTTACTTATCCAATCAAGTTCTGCAATTGTGCTCTGCAAAAAACAAAACCAAAAAGCTAAAGTCCCATGGGAATGCAAATTAAATGGTGGCATTTTCATTTGAAAATCTGGTTGTATTACAATTGGTTTCTTTGCATATTCCTCTCTGAAGATTTTCAGTAGATGGATCAGACTGCAGGGAGCAAACATGTCTTCTTGTCATAGACAGATAATGATACTAGGGGTTCTGTTACTGCTATAGGTTTCTGTAGTGACCTTGCAGGTACGTGTACTATCATGGTGTGTCTCTTTTGGTTCTGCTTTTGGTTTAGTTTCTGTTAGATCTCTATTTCAAGTCTTGCAGTGTTTGTTACCTGATTATTATTGGGCTTTTCCTGAATTCAGGTAGGGGTTTTCGGTGTTTTTGTGATATATGTTCTTCTCTGTTCTTCTGTGTTCTGTATTCCTTAGTCCAATATTGTAGTCTTATTTGCTTTAATTGATTCTGTTGTATTTACTTCCTGCTTCCCAACCACACCTGGTCCTCTATTACTGATCACTACACCTGGTACTTGTTTGTCATTAGTCCCTCTGCATATCATCTGCCTTGTTTCCTTTGACTCCTTGCCCGATCATTGTTTTCCATCACTATTCATCAAAATTGTTTGACGCGCCTGAGTTCTCGCCTGAGTTTTGTCTTTGTCCGTTTGTTAGTTTCTTGTACATCCTCCCTTAGCAGTGCTTTCTGTTTATCTTAAAATTAAGTCTTAATTAAGATCTCTTTCCTGACCCCTGCCTTGTAGTCCAGCAATTGGGTCCTATGACATACAGTATACAGCCACTGCATGTTGTCGCTAAGCTAAACTGTAATGACACAAGGCTTTTGTCGAAAAAATAGTGACCTTTGGGAAGCTTTGTATTTTTCGTGGGATATTTCTGCTTGATTCCTTTAAACCAGAGATGGGTAACTCCAGTCTTTGAGGGACACAGTCCTGGAGTTTTAGATGTTTCCCTGTTTCAACCCACCTGAATCAAATTAATGGGTCATTGTGCAGAACTTGGCAACAAGCTGATGGATAATTTGAATCAGGTGTGTTGGAGCAGGGAAGCATCAAAAACCTGCAGGACAGTGGGCCCTGAGGACAAGAGTTGCCCTTCCTTGCTTGAAATGATATGTGGCTGCATCCAACAAATCTTTTCAAATAGTTTTCTCCAAAACCCAAAGAGATTTGTGTTTTTATTCTGTGTGAACAAGTGAATGTGATTCTATTTGTAAATCTTTTCTTTTGTTAAGGTAGAAAGCCACTATGTGAGTGAAGTTAATTTACCATGTGTAGTCTCTTTCTAGGGTGAGTGCAAGTCAAGATGGTTATGACGATGTCCAATGGAACAGCAGCAGTACCAGCCACCCTCCGTGGCTGCGTTTCCATCTGGGAATCACACGCTGGGAGCTCTACCTGCATGTGGACCCCATTATTGAACTTTTGACTCAGCAGCTCGCCACGCATCACATCGTGAGTGCAGGTGCGACAAGTAAAATTTTGCTTTTTAATATTGATCAGTATTATCCCTTTGCAACATGATCTGAGCAGAACACAGACCCTGGGAATGTACACCAGTAACACACACTAAACAGGAATCACAGCTGAGATGTCATAAGGTTATTCAAGTAAGGAATATTTTTTTAAGTAGAGGAGAGGAGCAATTCATACAGTTTGATTAATATGGATAGACTTTGCTTGCACTACAGTCAATGCAAAAATTACACTTGGGCTTAAAAAGAAATACATCTAACAGAAGTAACATTGACATTCTCTGCCAAACGTGGCTGTAAAGGTGTAAGGACCACAGGGAGTGTGAATTCAGAATAAAGAAGAGGACTGTTGTGATCATGTGGCACCTGAGATTTTAGGACGAGACTTTAAAATGCAGAGTCACTTTGAAGTTCTCTTGAAATGAAAAGCCCCAGTGAAGCTTTGAGGGGCCTTGGAGGTTCATCCTTAGCAGATTTAGTAGAAGATGGACAACCAGAGCCACCAGGCATGTAGCAAACTTTTCAGTGTCAATTTTCTCACTACACTGGACTGGACACAGGACTTCCTACTGAGACCCCTTTTAGACCAACAAGAAACAGAAGACTAAGTTCAGGCTAGTGCTACTGAACAGCTTTGCACTGTTCAATTGCTGCATTTCTCTCAAGTGAGTTAACATTAGTAATTTGATAATTAAAGCAGTAGCATCAGAAAAAAACTTTAATGTAAATTGATTGAATTGTGGATGGGTTAGAATAATTTTACTGATGGGCTTAAACATTTTATTTGTATGAAAAAACAACGTATTATGTAATTCTTAAAAGGTGACAGCCTAGCATGAAGTTTTCTCTTCTTGGATCAGATAATTTGGTAAAATCTTCACACAACCTTGACATACAGTCTACTCTGTGAATGTCACCGGTCACCCCTCATTTCTTTGTATTGCCATGGTAACGTGAAGTGGTGCAAGGATTTATTGAAATGTGCAAATAGAAAGGAAATAGAGTAAGGTTGAAACAGAGTTTTTCTACCTAGCTTGAAGGTCAGTATTTGGTATGAATGCCTTTATTATATCTATTCTTTATCTGTTATTCATCTGTATCCACAGCCTTGACTCTCTTAGTCAAACTTTTTTTGAATGATATCTTTAAGTACTCTTCAGGAATAGTTCTCGGGCTTCATGAAGGACATTTCAACACTCTTCTTTGGATGTTAGCTGCTGTTTGTTATGTTCTCTGTTATGATGATCCACACACTGTGGAGGATTCGTAGCTCCAAAAAATCTGTTACTATTTCTTTTCATTCCAGTTCTTGTTATTTGGCATACCTCAGCCTTTTCTCCCTGTTTCCCTTCCTTAAAGATGACTTCCTGAAAACCCCTCTTCCATGGAAACCCTGTCTGTTAAGACTCCAGTGAACAGTAGATGAACCCACTGGAAGATGAGATACTATACATCTCTCAGGCTTTATCAATTTCCCGATTTCTTAAGACTATCACTTCTAAAATCTGATTATCTGCTGTACTGTAGATTTCTTTTTAAAATTGTTACTTATTTTGCTCTACACTTGTTTCTTAAGGATTTTAGACTTCTGCACAGGATTGTAGTTTCAAAGCACGTTTTAATGTTTTATGCTTTTACAATTTCAGTTAATCACTGATCCCTTCTGCTTTTTTCTGTAAAATAAACAAGTATATAAAGGAAGTTCTTATTAGATCTAGATGATTCTGACCGCTTGATATATTCTTGATCCTATAAAATAAAAATGTAGAGAAACAATAATGAGAATATACAGTATATTAAAATCAAGTGTTTATTGAGAAAACTAATGATGAATGAGGTAATAATAATAATAATATATATACTAACATTTAGGATGGATTCCTTTAACATATGATTATGATACTGATAATTTTGTACAATGGGTACAAAGCTGTGTAGCTTTGATAGGAACTGATTCAGATGATGCAAAGTGCTGTCAAATACAGCAAAGCCATGTGAGAAACACAAATGGGTGCAAATGTGTGTGCACACAAACTGATTGCACTGTGCTCTGTCTGAGTAATGACGCACATATTCTCCCTGTTACATTTGTGTGTGTGTGTTTTTGATGACCAGGGTGCTTGGTCACAGCATGGCATACGCATGTGAGTGCACCATGTGCATTGTTGCCATGGTAACATTTTCCGTACTGTTTTTCAGTGCAAAAGTCTGGGGGGACACAATTGAAGCTGGTGATGTCATTTCCAAACTATGGACAAGCCTTGTTCAAACCTATGAAGTAAGCTGGATATGAATCAACTAACAATACAGAATGGACACAAAATGTTGTTTTTAACAACTTAATTAGAAGAAATGTTTCATATTTAGAGATAGTAGATATTTACCTTAAATGTATGTCTGTGGATTAGCAAGACTATGTTGAACAGAAACCTCCAGCCGATGATGCTTATTCTGATGAGGTGGACAAGTAACATACTTTCCCACGTCTTGAAATGGACTGTGTTTGTGACTTTGCACTTTCTATGACAGGCAAGAGAGACACGAAGAAACCAACTATAACCTTTACTACTTCTCTGACTTTGAGAGACATAATGCCGAAATAGCAGCTTTTCATTTGGACAGGTACAGAGTCACTATTTCAAATAAATTTAAAAATACTTCAGCAATACCACAGAAAGCACCAGGGGTGAAATAGTGGATGTAATGTCTACATAATAAATGCTTGTTATGTAAAACTCTCCCTCCTCCCTCCCCTTCCTTCTCTGTCTTTTAGTGTATTTTATCTCTGCACTTGACTCTATCCTCATCTCACATCTTCTGTTATTCTCTCTCCAGAATTTTGGGTTACAGAAGAATCCCTCCTGTGGTTGGGAGGCTGGTGGATGTGGTCAAGGAGATCAAAGACGTCACCACTGACCGAAAATTGGCCAAAACCTTTTTTACCTCCCCTGGTACACACTCAATTATTCATGCCTTTGAATGTCTGATTAAAAAATCTGTGAATAATCCTCTTCACTTCAAACACAAAAACCTCCAAACCTTTTCAACTGGTATTAAAGAGGTATGGAGGTTTCAGTGCCATTATGCCACTGCTGTCTTTATTTATTTTCTTCTTTGCGCTCCTCTTGCTCCCCCTAGTGGGCAATGTGTGTTTCTATGGCCAATGTTCCTACTACTGCTCCACTGAGCATGCTATTTGTGGACGTCCCCGGGATCTGGAGGGCTCCTTGGCTGTCATGCTGCCAGATCTCTCCCTGGCGAGCCGCAGAAGCTGGAGATCCCCATGGAGACGCTCGTACAGCCGCAGCAAGCTGGCAAAGTTAGTGGATACAGATGGAGCATTGTGCTGGATGATATTAAGTGATTCAACACATAGCCTCTGCACCACAAAGCTCATAATAAACCTAATTTACTTTTAACTGGAGGCTATTGTTTAATTTGTTTTACAACCTTTGCCATAGCTACAGATGTAGTTTATTTTAATAAACTACAATATCTTAATGATCGTGTACTTCTGCTCACACTTGTCTTGTGTGCTTCAGATGGGAGACAGAGCCTGATTATTGTTCAACGGTGAAAAAGACCCCGCCGTACGACAAAGGCACAAGACTGGTGGATTTTGTGGATATGGTCATACTGGACTTCCTGATGAGTATGTTTCATCTGTTTACACTGATTATGCAATGACAAAATTCCATTTTCAAAAGCAACATTCCTGTTTCAACTTTAACACCTTAAAGTGGAAGTTAATAATTTTGCCCTAACCTTGGCACACAGCAGTAAAGTTTGGCTTGTTAAAAAGGTTTTTGAGGTTTTAGATTACATTTTTCATAGGACACATTTTTTTTACAGAGCAGAAAAAAAAACACGAAAGTGAAGGCCCTGGTATTGGGTGTGCTGCTGACTCACTCGTGCCATCATTAATGATTTTTTCCGGCTTTGACATGTCAAAATATCTGGTGCAATAGGCTTTAAGGCTTTTTAATATTTTTAGCAGGGAAAAGCATAGGTATCGTGGATTAAATAAATCACGACACTTGTGATTCCTACATCACTGGTTTTATTAATGAAACCTGTGCATAGGTATGAAATGAGTATGAAGGTGAAAAAGAAACTACTTCTGCTTCTGAAGAAATTTCAAAACATACCCTAAGAAACACTTTTTCAAGATATACATTGAGAGAGTAAATATAAAATGTAGTGCTGTGCATCCATTTTCTAAGACAAGAAAATAAGAAACTTTCAGATGTCATTGTCATATACAGAACATAAACATAACATTTTAGCAGAGCTAACTAGAAAACTATTAGTTCAAAAACCAGTATAAAGACAATTTCTTTTTAGGAAACACTACTACATTACTTATTGCAGAAAAAATATGCCAAAGAGATGTATTACCGCATGGCTCCAAGGTAAAACTGATCTGCTAAACTAGGTGCTATACTGGCCTGACTCCAGCTCAGATTTGTCACCCACTGAAAATATTTGACACATTATTAAATGAAAAATACAATGCAGGAAGGCCTGGGCAGCAGAAATCTTGTTTAAACCCAGATAAAATACACATTTTGGCCTAATCTGGGCTAATCTAGTCTTTTATGGCTCAGCTCAGTTACCAGTAATATGTGTCATTAATAGCCAAAACTCATGAGCTGGGCCTAAATTTGCTTATGGCAGGTGTTGGGGACTAGATGTGGCCCAAATGTTACAACCTTTGAAACGTGTTAGAGGGAAGAATATAGAGATTTGGGCCATGTCTGCTGAGTATGTAAGGATACTGTTATTCAAATCTCCACTTCAGCTTTAGTGATTAAAAAGAAAATCTAAAGGTGCCTCTGTCACAGTTCTCCTTTAGAAGGAATCAAATGTAATTGTTTAACATCAGCATTTGATATTTCACTGTTGTAAAACAATGCACATTATTTAGAAAAAAATCTTTTTTTCTAAAAACACACACGTGCCAGTTTCTATTCTGGTATACATGATGTGTTTATTAGCAAAACAGGAAAAAAGGTTAAGCATTTTAAGTTGGACAAACTGACCTTTACCAGCTCCACACCCCAACTGAAGTTACTGTGTGTTACCATAGTAACGAGCCGTTGCCCTGGTTGCGCTGCCAACTTTTTAAGAGCCAGGTAAGAAAGTCTCTGAAGTTAGTTTTATTTCCTGTTATCTAGTGAGTTATGCTACTTATTTAGCTCTAGAAGCACTACGTGCTGCATGCGTGGTGTCTGAACTTGAACAGTTTCATAAATAATATGTTAAACTTGTCGAAACAGGTTTTTTTTTTTTACTCACCGAGTTAACCTCATTAAGTTAGCATAATTAGCTAACGAAAGGTTAGTACTCTGTCATTCCAAGATCAACAACTTAACCTTTGATAGTATACAGAACTGTAAGGAAGCGTATGTTATTTGGACGATTGCATGAACTCTTGGGTTATATATTTCCTATATATAGGTATAGAAGTTATTTATTAGACAAAACAAACTAAATTAATATTTTTGTCTGATGAAAAGGGTCACTGACAGGGGATTTAAGTGTATACTTTAGCCAAATCTCGTGAAAAAAAAAAAATCCAGTATTTTCACAATAGCTCATGAACGATGTTCAGAAACTCAGTCATAGCATAATGATGAATACTGTAACATATATTTTCCAAGACTATGTATACTGTTTAGATAAAGGTATGATTATTATTCTTAAAGAGATCTTTCAAATTTTTTTAATTTTTACCTTTTAAATTGATACTGAAAAAGTTTACTGTGGACAGTGGTAAGACCATATCAAATTTAATTTTTTTTCTTTTTTTCTTCAGAAATTCCAGAGTGAACAGAATGGCAAGTCAAGACAAATATAGATAAACACAAACCTGCTGATGATATTCATCAAAAGCTCAGCAGCATGTTTGCTGCCCATTCAAAGGAAAGATCCAGTGATGGATCTACTCAGACCTATGATAAAGACACTGCAAATTCTAAATCTAAGGTTAAAGAAAACGTTCATTCTCCTGAAGTGACTCCATCACCTCTATGCCCAGAGCCATCTTGTTTCTCTGTAGCTAAGCTCCTGTTTAGTTGTGCATCCATCTTAAAAAATGTGCCCTCTGACAGAGCATTGTCTGTGCTGGAGCTACCTTATCCTGTTGCTCAAGTAGGTCCTGGAAGAGCCATGGCTCAGGCAAAATGGACAGAAGGACCTCAACTAATGGCCTCATCTGCAGTCCCCATCAGAACAACTCAGTTGAAAGGACAAAGGTACTGATAATAATCACTGGTGGGATTTTGTTCTCTGTGATACTATTTTAAAAGTTCTGGATACATGTGTAATTTCCCGCTTGGTTCAAGTGAAATGTTGTAATTTCTTATCTGAATTAAAAGCAGTTGACACACTTAGTAAAGAAAGAACTTTTGATGAGCATGATGAATATGTAATGATAGAACAACCCGGGCAAATACCAGAAATAGACCCTTCGCCATGGCGAAGGTGGCATTTCTGTACATGTAAGAGCAGAACAGATGAGAATCAGACTATTTTTTTAACAATGTCAAAGAAATCTGATTGGGGTAGTGGTTGATGCTGTGTGTCCACTGATGGCGGTGTGTTCCCATCGGGGAGGAACACTGGCCAATCAGGGAGCAGAGGAGAATTGACATGCTGTCATGGCAGAGGAAACACAAAATTTTATTCCCAACAACAAAAATACATTTTTGGCGAACAGTCTGACAATAAATTGTGCATATCCATATTGCCATCCAGCTGAACAGGTAACATTTGTTATGCTATTTAATTCTAACAGACTAAGAGATGAAGGGCTATAGCGTTGCTAGGAGTAAATTACTAATCTGGGAGATATTGTGAAATTTATATAATATAGTATTTGCTCTTATCAGGCAAGGCAAGTTTATTTGTATAGCACATTTTCAGGTTCAAGACAATTCAAAGTGCTTTACATAAAACATTAAAAACATAACAGATAAAAAAGCAAGCTAGAATTAGGCAGGGCAATGTTGTGACAAGAGAATATAAATCATTCAGTCAGTAACAGACAGATCATGTACATGGTGTCCTGCAGCCTAAACTAGTTACAACAAACTTTGTTAAATATCTGACAAAATAGAATACAAACAGCCCTTGCAAACGTTTGAAACCATTTCTTTACCAATTTAAAGTTGTTAATTTAAAATAATTTATCAAAAGTTGGCAACTATTGATAACTTATTATAATGAGATTTGCATTTTATATTACAATTATTAAAGACGCACTCTAACTTTTGGACCTTAAAACTCTGCATTCTGGACTCGTTTGATGGCACAGTGACACCTCTTATGTGCATTTCTGGAGCCATTGCTACCCTGCAGCGTCCCGAGGTTGAAATAGTGCACTATACAACTTTTTCATCCGGGATGCTGTGTGGTGATGTAGCCGAGTTTCGCTTTACGCACCACGTCACATGCTAGCAAGTAGATATAAACACACTGGCCATTTTGACCACGCACCGTGGCTAATTGAGCAAAGAAACGTTAGTAGAAATTATTGGAGGAAGAGAGGAAACAAAAGAGAGACAGAGCAAGAGATAAGACAAGAGTCAAGATGACAGTCTTTTACTGGCTGCAGAACTAGCCGTTGATGGGGGGGGCATGTCACGGAAAAAATGTTCTGCAGTGTATCTTTAAAAGGAGTTTCAGACAAATTAATCATGGTTTATGTTAATGCACTGATGTCGATTGAATATGATAAACAGAATAACTGAGATCTCCAGATAAGATACCCTCATCCATAAATGTAGACCACTGTCTGATGTCATCACATATATTCATGCTGTGTCCATGTCAGCAGATACAATCTAATTAGGACTCGCTACCTTTGTAATGGCGGAACAGCAAGATGGAGTAACACACAAAACTGCAGCTGGATTAGTCTATATGGGAAAGACCTACAGTAGTGCACAAAATTATTCATACCCTTCCATTAAAGAAGGAAAAAAATCAGCTGTCACTGAAATAAGTTGGAACTGACAAAAATAATAATATATAAAAATCTGATGTAAATCATGATATTGTTATTGAATTGTGGTTCAATAGAAATATTTTTAATAAACGAGCAAAAAATATGAGAAATTTATATACGTTACGTCACTCATAAGCTAATATTTTGTTGAGCAATCCTTTGAGGCGATCACTACAATCAGTTGTTTTCTGTAACTCTCAATCAGACTTTTACACCTGTCGACTGGTATTTTGGCCCACTGCTCATTAGCTAAGTGCTCTCATTGGTCCAGGACCGTATTGTTTTTTTTATTTATTTTTTTATCATTTTTTCAGCTCAATTAAATGACAATGTAAACAATGTCTTATTTTACTAGATTACAATTTAGCAAATTTATATTTATTATTACTTTTATCAGTCTCCAGTTATTTGAATTACTATTAAGAATTTTGTCTTTTCTTTAATGGAAGGGTATGACTGATTTTGTGCACGACTGTAGGTATACTTTGGTTGGCCTTTGACACAATTTAATCTGGAATTCATTTTTGACACACTAGCTTAATCCTTTATGGTACAGACATTTGGTCACATTTTATACCAAATACCTAAAAACATGTAACCATCATCATTTATTCCTCAAGGTTTTTAGGCTCTAACTGAATTCCTATTTTGTTGATTATGTTTTTTTTTTGTCTTTTCTTTGTATTAGTATTACAGAAAAAGAAGATTCAGTCAAAGCGGCAACTTGTAAGAACAAAAAGATAAGGACAGATGGAAAAGCGATCAAATCGAAAAAATATCCTCTCACTAGCATTGAGGTTGTTGAGATGTTTGCCCAGAAAAGAAATTCAGGAGACTTTGAGCTTTATTATCTGAAAGAAATGGATGGAGATACTTCCAGGTAAAATGTCAGACTTTTTAGAACCTCTCATGCACATTTCTAAGGAATGCTAACATTCAAGGTATGAAAGTAGAGTCAGTTATTCTCTTTGTTCATAGGCCCTATGACCTGCAAGTGGTCAGTCCCAGTGATGCTGGCTCTGAGCACTACATCTTCTCCCCTGATACTGTACTTCACGTGACAAAGACAGGTTTTGGTAGACTTGTCAGCCTTGCAGAGTGGTACAGAGAATATGTGTTGTGGACTGCTTTACAGAATATCTCCTTTTTTAAGGACTTCAGACTTCGTAAAGCTTTTGCCTGGTAATACAAATTAGCCTCTCTTTTTATTGCTAACTGTTTCAGTACAACTTTTCATGATTCTTTTCTTTTAACCTGCTTTATGTATTTTTGTGGCAGGTGGCAGCAAAATGTGCACATGGTCCTTTTTCATCGCAGGTGTAAGAATTTGCAAGATGTGCTTCTTCTAGCTGTACCAAGATTTAGAAATGCTCTTCATTTGTTCACTGGGTGAGTTAAGAGTTAAAATATTAATTATAGTTAGGTCCTGGCTGTCGACGTACATTATATATCACATATATTTTAATATTATATTGGACGGTGGCTCTAAACTGCTCTGCTGATTGGACCTTACTTTTAATTTGAGATCTTTGTATGAATTTATTTAGCAACAGATCAGTATTATTATCATTTTTTTTTCAGAATAATTGAGGAACTTAAAGAGACACACTGGATGCCTCTGGATGACTCTAAAACCTACACATTGCTAGAATTCAGGACTGAAATGAAAAAGAAGAACCAGGAGTGTTTTTTGATTCTGGAGAAGTTAGCTCAATATCATGCTGCCATTCTGAATGTGGTATGTCTCTGTTTTCTTTGATGCCATCTTACTTTTGCTAAGAATAACAGTAATGACAGACTTACTAAGAGCATAGAATTTCTTCTTTGTGACTGTGATTTAAGACTATTAAAGACCTTTCAAAGACCATTACATTTCTAAATCCATATAAAAAACCTTTTTTTTTTATCATTTAGAATCAGCTTTAATGTTAATCTTATATCTTCAGGTAAAAGAAGAAAGCTATCGTAAACACAAGGAGCTCCAGCTGCACATAAGGCTTGCCAAAAGACCAAATAGATCCTATGAACCCATTCACCTGCACTTGGCTTACCAGCGTGAACTGAAGAAAGAGTTGGACCAGTCTGAAAGCATTTTGCAGAAACTGGGAAATTTTGCAGCCCTCATCCATCAGATGATTGTGCAGAGTGTTGTAACAATCATCCAACAAGATGCCATTTCTTTTCTCAGTGGTCTAAAGGTGTCAAAAGAACATTCATTAACTCCATACACATGCAGTATTTTCAGTGAGAGCATGACTGCAGCTTAGTCTCAAACTATCATAATATATATTGATTCAAAACTGAAGTTACTATAAGCACCAATGCTAAATGAAATAAGAAAATTGACTATTACTAAGAATTAGATTTAATTTGATGAAACCTATTGCTGTGTTTTTGTTTGTTAGAGGATGGCATCTCAGCAGCGCTGTCTTTTCCACACTGAGCTGTGTTTCAGTGTAAGTAGTCAGCTGACTGTAGATCCACCAGTCCATGTGTTCCAAGAAACAGTGAGTGAATCCCTCCTGACTGCTGGCAACTCTATTATTCAGGTATTACGGTATACATTAAAGCATCAGTACAGACATCAAACACTTATGTTGATTTAAATCTTTGGTTTTTTAAAATATATATGTCACGTGTTATTTCAAATAGGGATAATGAATTTATGACAACCAACATATTTTGTCCCTGGCAGATGTGTGACAGCTCTGGATTGTTCCAAGAGATCAGCAACAATGTAAATAGTTCCTTTCAGGATTTGATATCTGACCTCGGCTGTATTAAACTCTCAGGTATGATAGTAAGTGTGATCACTTATGTTGAGGTAGTGTTGAGTCAATTTGGCAGAATGTGAATCAGTATGGTCTGAGAACGACAATGGTGGCAAATCTGATTCCTTATGATTTGTGATTTATTCATGTGGAAGACAGAGTAGTTTTTTTTCCCATTCCTAGGAGAGAAAAACTATGACAGGAGGACTGGTCAAACATTCAGAGATATGTCAGCTCACCAGCTGGTGCTGCATGAGGAGACTGTTCTAATGGTGCAAAGCAATATGATGCATGGCTGCTACTATCCTCTCTCCAAGACACAACTAGAGTGGCAGATTGGGATCAACGACATTACAAAGCAAGCTGAGATTGAGCAAGCCAAATTCATGCAGGCAAGAATAACACTAATCACTTCCAATCTAATCAATCCAAAAAGAGTTGATGTTAATGCATAATTTGTAAATATGAAGAAGAATTTGGACTTCTGTGTGTTTCTATTGATATTCTGATTGCTTTTGGGCAGGCTGCAGAACTAGAAATCCAGCAGGTGTGTAAGAGCTATGCGTGGTTAGAAGACATCCATTTATTTGTAAATCAGTGGAGTCCAGGTTCTTTAGAATCCATGAAGGGTCAACCTGCTTCTGTGTACGAGGAGCACATAAAGAAGCTGCACAGCTGGACTGAAAGAATCAACACAGTTGATGCATCAGTTTCTACCTCCAACCAGCTGTTTATCATCCATTGCACCCACACAAAGGAAACTCTAGGTATGTTGTACTTGTAGAAAGTAAACATATCTTTTCTGAATAACCTTTGAGTGTCACTCACTGTATCTGATTATGTATCTGTGTGTAATCTTCTCTTTGCTGTTGTTTCTTCAGGGCAACAGCTGAATGTCATTGAGCAGCAAGTGCTACATCAGCTGGCTGAGCAGATGAAGCTGCACAAAGAAAACCTCATATTGGTCTTCGAGAGGATTACAGCTGAACTCAAGAAAGAACCACAAGCTTTACAGGACTTCTCAAAATATGCTTTTAGGGTACAGACAGTCTTTTATTTTGCACATTTGCATGCTGAATTTAAGGAATGACGAAATAAAGAAAAATACATAATGTTTAAGAATGATTGAAGGCTGCTCATGCAAAGAAGACAAAATAGACAAATATATCATTAGCAGTAACCTCTTATTGGTTTTTACCTTTACAAATCTTGATGGAACATTTGGGTCCTATCTAGACTTTTCTTTGCTTATGTACTCTCTCTAAATTATTCATCCAGGGAAAATGTGTTCTGTATTTAGATTCCATTATCCAAAAATATCAGATGCTGCTTAGTCTACAATGCAGTAGCCTATCTATTTTCAAAAGCACACTAGTGAACACCCCATGTTTGGTTAAGCACAGTGTAGGATTACCATTAGTAGGTTATCCTTTGAAAGTCTTAGATAATGAGTTGTTAAGTTTATACAAAAGTAATTTTACAGTTTCACTGTGTACAAGACATGACACTCCTCAGGCACTGTCCTGTATAGCTCTGCCTTCAATCATCTAAACATTTAAACATCTAAAGAAGCAAAATGTCTATTCTCTGTGCAGGTGAGGGAAATTGCCAAAATGTTGATTGACTTGGAAAAATGTTTGGAGTACAATCTCTCCCTCCGTAATACTATTTGCACAACCTACAGAAAGCTGACTAAGCAGGAGCTGACTTTGGAAGAAAAGGTTAGGTGACAGAAATAGGAATAATATCTTGATTAACCACATCATAGCTGTACTCTTTAGTTGTTAGTATTTTATATTTCTACTGCAGTGGGTGTGCTTCTGTTTGTGTTCTGTGTTTAGATGCTGGACTTGTGGAATTCTTTCATCCCCCTTTTGAAGCAAGCAGACAGCCTTGTGAAGCAAAGGTTTCCTTTAATGGCAAATGCGCTGGACACAACATTTTCACTTTTGGCCTGTGACCTTAAAAATGTAGTCCTTAAGGCTACATCTGGACCTTTCCTTGACCAGAGCCAGAATTCCAGTGAGATTGTCCCCAGGCTGAACTTCATGTGTGCACATGTGCAAACTCTCTATGAAGAGTTAAAACAACTTAATAGAAACAGTGAAAGCATGCAAGGTGAGGCAATGTAAACATTTTTTGAGACTTAAGAGAAGACAGACTACAGAGTACTCAATTTTCAATATAAAATTCCCTATCTGTATGACTAATATGTTGTCTTTCGTTAGAACAAACAATAGATCTGACCAATATAACAGCTGATGTTCAGAAATTCATAGCCCGTAAAGAGTTGTGGCAACTCAAAGCTGAATACACTACCTGGGTGGAAGAGTGGAAGCAACAACTATTCAGTGAGGTAGTATGTTAATTCACCCCTTTTATTAATTGATGGTAAGACTGTAAAATATATTTGGCATGAAGACATTAATCCATTGGGATTCACGATGATAACAGAGTCATACAGTTTTTCAGAACTAAATATGCTACTACCTTAATTGATTGCCTTCTTAAATTTAGAGTAAAAGATGTGTCAAATCTATTATGCATGCATGCATTAACCAACACTGCTTCACAAACATATGTAATTATGTTTGATATTTATGTTACAATTGCAGTACAGTTTAGTGTTGCCTTCATATACTGTGTCATTTTAAATTCCAGCTCAGCACCTCAGTAAGTAGACAATACCTTTTACGCTTCATCTGTACACTACTTTGTTTTTGCTCTCAGGTTGTGGTGTCAGAAGCTCTGGGGAAAACTCTCAAGTGGAAAAAGCAAGCTCAAATGTTGACAAGTAACATACCTACAGATGATGCAGTGCTGCAGGGGACTTTAGGAGTCCTGGAAGACTTAAGCCATCAGGTTGAAGTCATGGTAAAACTGCACAGCAGCAAACTTAGAGAAAAACACTGGGAAGCTATTTTCCAAGGTCAGAGACTAAGCCCACATTGTACTTCATGTATACTCTGGGAATCACTGCTTTTCTAATTAGATGTAAATAACTTTCCCATGCATTTAAACAGGCGTGGGCCTACTATATGTTCCAGAAAAGCAGGCGACGATTGCCGAAGTAATGTCTCTACAACTTGAAGCACATCAAAAACTAATTAACAAGGTAAGTAAGTAAAATGGTTTCATACTATGGAAACAAGATATTTGACCAACCGACTGGACATTTTTTTTTGTCAGATATGCAGGAATGCACAAGCAGAGTGGAACATGGAGCAGACCTTCCAAAAGATTTGTCTACAATGGAAAGATAGACGTTTTCAGCTGAGTGAATTTACACTCCATATAAAAGAGAAGCCCACAGAAGGCGTCAGTTCAAAAGTCCGTACTACAAGACAAAACTCCTGTAATGATGCCAGGTTCACCATCTCTGGTGAGACTAAATAGAGTCTAGCACATAACTAACGTAATGTAGTCATTGATGGCTTCACAGGTATTGCTGCTGAATTACTGCTTCGCTCTCCTGTAAGGAAGAAATGTGTTATAGCACTAGTCTGCTTACAAGTCGCTGAAAATCAACATGTATTTTCTTGCACAGGTCTTGAAACACACTCTGCTGATGTTGAGAATGATTTGATAACTCTGTCCACCATACTGATGCCAGGACACAGTGTTGAGTTCAGGCTGCAGTTGGAGGATTGGGTTCAGTCACTACAAGAACTTGGTAAGCAGTGATTAGGAAAGCATTTAAGATATGTATTTGCAAATATTTAAAAATCCATTGTTGTCCATTAGAAAACATTGTTATGTTTATACATTTATAGAGAAGCTGCTTGATTTATTTGAAAGATATCAGCAAATGTGGGCCTTTCTGACAAGAATGTTTAAAGAAACATCCTGTTGTGAGCAAAGACTAGATCTGGTATGTCCCATACAATCACAAGAACATATCTCAATTTTGAAAAACCTTTAAACATTCGTTTTGTTATGGAGTTATCATTTAAGGTTTTAGATTAACATGTTTTTTGTTTTGTTTTTTCATAGCTCAAGCTTTTCAAACCAGTTGACGAGACTTTTAACGAGTTGATGCTTTCAGTATCAGACAACCTCCATGTGTTGAACTTTGTTTCCACCGAGACAAATGGCAGATTTTGTGGCAATAACCTTTGTCAGATTCTCACGGATGGTTTGTCTACAATGGAAGCCATTTACAACAAGATGGTGGATCTCATTCACACCTTCTGTGATCAGTTTCCAAGACTCTGGTTCTTGAGTGGCAGGGAAGTGATGCAGCTACTTTCTTTTCATCCGACACCTTTTACATTGCAACCCTTCATTCGCAAATGCTTTAAAGGAGTGCGTAGTCTTGAAGTGGACTGTGGAATATCATCTAATACAAGAAATGTAAAGAGCTATGGGGCTTCAACTGAAAAGCACAGGCAAATGACAGTGGTGGGCCTTTTTGGCAGCTACCAGGAGCACATTGTCTTTCAGCCTCCTTTGGAACCAAATCCTGATGCCTTAGTCTGGCTCAAAGCTTTTGAGAAACATTTGAAGTTGACTATGGTGAAGCTCATGAAACAATGTGCTGTGCTGCGGAATCAATTTGAACCACCCAGCCAAGATTTAGCTTTTGGCAAGACAGCTGAAGGCATCCAACCTTGTAATTTTGACAGGATAGAAGATGCATACCCTGAGCTAGATCTACTCTCTGAATATCCTCTTCAATGTCTTCTGGTTGTTGAGGAAGCACTTTGGAGCAGTATTGTTCTACAGGCTTTCCAAGAAAAGAGTCCAATGACGTTGAGCAGCATAAAGGTTTACAACTCAGCAAAACTGAAAAACCTTGGAAACACTATAAGAAAAGGAGTTAAAAGATCTAAAAGTGAATATCTGGTTTCCAAATACTCAATGATGTGTTTGGGTGCTTTAGTGCAGCTCACAATGAATCATGCCCAACAACTATCTCGACTAATAGAGTTACCATGTGCACTGGAATCATCTTTTGAGTGGCTGAGCTTGATGAAGTATCATATAAACACAGAAGATCAGAGTCTGCAAAACAGTGATAATCCAACATGTTATGTGGATGTTTTAAGCCATCGGTTCCAGTATGGCTTTGAGTATTCTGGACCAGAAGACTTGGTGATAGTGCATACCCCCACCACGGACAAGGCGATACTTGGGATTGTCCTTGCTCTGACAAGCTCCAAATGTGGTTTTGTGAGGGGACCTTCCATGTCTGGAAAGACAAAGACTGTGGTCCAGTTAGGAAAAGCACTTGGGCAACAAGTTGTTGTTAAACAGTGCTATCCAAGCATGAAACCTAGTGTTGTTCAGCAGATGCTGCTGGGTGCCCTTCAGACTGGAGCATGGCTTGTACTGAGCTCTGCGGACTTACTAACACAAGGTGTCCAGTCTTTACTGGGACAGCTTCTTGTAGACATATACAAATCCTTGTCCAAGTTGCAAAGAAATAAGAATTTAACTCTGAATGAGGAGTCAGAGTTGAAAAATGCTGGAAGGGTCAGAGATTGCACAAATATTTCCGATCCAGAATGTCATGTTGTATTTTCAGGGAAATGCATTTCTGCCAGGCCAAGCTATGGGTGTGTTCTCATCTCTTCAAAGGACTTTACGTCCACAATTCCAGAGAGTCTACGATTTGCAACCAGACCTGTTGCATTAACACATCCAGACTGCAGGATTATTGCAGAAGTAATGCTGGCCTCCATTGGTTTCTCAGAAGCCATGTCTTTAAGTCATCGTCTGGTGTCCCTGATCAGCTTGGCCAAAGATTCCAATTGCCTTTCTGATTTTTTCCCTGATGATCATAGCTGCATTCTTGGTGTCTTACAGAAGATCATCTCAGTTTCTGAGGTACAGTTACAACATGCTGTATGTCAACGAGAAATTTCAGATGAAGCTAAAGTTTCGGCTGCTTCACACACCGATCTTACGCCTTTGGAAAATATACCAGTCCAACTTTTTGAGGAGGACAGAAAAGAAACTATACAGCTTTCAAAACTACGCAGTTCTCAGCTGTCAGTTATATGGGCTTTAATGGAGGAGACGGCCTTGGTCAAAGCAATTCTTTCTGTCTTGATACCTGAGCACAAGAAAGCCTCAAAATTCTACTTAATTTTCAAGGACACATTTCCTTTAGCATGTCAGTTTCCACTTTTCCAACAATACATTGAAGAAGGAGAGAAGATTCAATTTGAAGATGCAATTAAAGAGGAGTTACAACAAACACATCTTTATTGTGACAAAGAATTAATCTGCAATGCTCTTAAACTGTACCAAGCTGTGAAGGTTTCTCAGGCAGTGATGCTTATAGGCCCCTCGGGAAGTGGAAAGACAGCCTGTTACAGAACTCTGGCTGGGGCGCTCAATAGACTTGCTTTAGAGGAAACTGGGTGCGTTTTTGAAAACGAGAACATGATTCAAAGAAATACTTCACAGGCAGAACCACAAATCTTTACTTCAAACAGGCGCTCCATTGACACTTTAGTCTTATTTCCAAATGCCATGAGCCATGATGAACTGTTTGGCTGCTTCTGTGAAAAGAGAGGATGGAAAGATGGAGCTGTTGCAAAGGTTCTCGGAGAATGTGATCGAAGATGTTCTGAAATCTGCAACAATGAGAGGAAAAACAGTCAAACATCAACGGTGAAGTGGCTAGTAATGGATGGGGAGCCTGTAGGGCAGCCTGGCTGGTTAGATTATTTAACTACACTGTGCACTTCTCAGGATCCATCTCTGTGTCTGTCATCAGGTGAAACATTGCTCCCTCAGTCACACCTAAATCTCTTCATGGAGATGACTGACTTACAAAACGCGAGTCCCTCTGCAATGACCCACTGCAGCCTTGTTTATTTCATGGGTACTCATCTGTGGAAAGCTGTGTGGAAGAGTGAAATAAATGCTCTGTCTGGTGAACACGAGTTGGATCAAGGAATTGTAAAAATGTGGAATCGTCTGGCTGAGGATCTTTTCCAACGCACTCTGAGTTTGCTCGGGCAAAATGCTTTAACCTCTGCCAACCACTTTGAAAGAGGATCTTGTAAAAGATACGGTCTGCAAGAAATCATGTCATTTGTCAGGATCTTGCGTGCCTTCCTGCAACATTTTGTGGCGCAGTTGAAAAAACATAAAACACCACCACAAACAGACAAAAGAGGTATGATCATTAATATTGATAAGCGAATAATCTTTTAACTGTTTTATTATTTTACTTTTCATAAAATTGTATCACTTCTCTCCATATCACATGTACCTTTTTAGATGAAACCAACACCTGGGGCACCCATACCCAAAGTAAACAAGAGCTGCTTTGCAGAAATCTTTTCCTGGTGGCTTACATTTGGGGATTTGGTGGACATCTTCATTCTCGGTTAGAGAATCTTAGTGGAAACGTTTTCAATGCAGTTGTATATTTATGTGTACAAATGTTAAGCTGTTTCAAATGTTTACTTTCGGCACTAATATTTTTCAAATCGCGCTGTTTCTTTTATTAGCCACTGGCCACAGTTCGACTTGTTAGCCCGGCAGGTGCTGTTCACTTGCAGGTACAAAATTGAGGTTCCAGATGAAGAGAGTGTATTTGAACACTTTCTTGGATTCAGCATTGAGATGTGCCCCAAGGACACACAGCTGACAAATTCTATAATTCCAAAGGTACTAAGTATTGTACCCAATACAGTGAAAATACCTTAAATATGTTATTCACTGCATTAATTTTTATTTGACATTCAAGTCAAACGTGTCTTTAATGTTTTTTCACAGTATGGGAAATACAAGCATCTTCTGAGCCTGATGCTGGCGGCAAACCAGCCAGTGTTGATTGCAGGAGAGCCCGCTTCTGGAAAAACAACACTGTGCAAAACTTTACTAAGTTTTGACAAACCGCACATTAACCTTCCAGCAAGTCCACTCCTGAGCTCCCGAGACCTGCGCATTATACTGAACAGCATCCGCAGCCAGAAGAACTGTAAAGTTGGTTCCATAAAAAATCAGCCTGGCCTGCTTCTGTTTGTGGATGATCTACATGAAGCCCCTTGTGGTAAGTAAGCTAAATAAACTCATGTAAATCAGATTGCCATCTTGTTGTGTATGATTTGAAGCTTTTTAAGATCAATGTGTCTGTGTTGACAGATGTCTATGGTAAAGCATCAATGGCTCTGGAGACTCTGCGTCAGAGTATTTCAAAGGGAGGGATTCTGACATTTGACAGCTACTTCTTCAGTTTATTGAGTTCTGGAGATGTTAGCTATATGACTACAAGTTGCATCTCTGGGCTGGGTAATCAGTGCAGTAACGTGATATCCTTACGGCTCTCACGGCTATTCTCTATCTTTGTGCTCCCCAGCCATTCTACAGATGTCATATTGTCTATCCATTCTCAACAGCTAAAAATCTGGCTCAGCAAAATGCCACTGAAGGACAGCATTGAGGATATGTCAAAATGTGTTATCACTGCTACTAAAAATCTGTACCATGCTGTTTGTGGTCAATTCCAGCCTACTGTGCTGAGGCCTCATTTTAGGTTTTCCTATCAAGACATTCAGAAGGTGTTTTCAGGCATGTACCTGTCACAGAGTGACATCTCAACCACACAGACCATGCAGAAAAACCAAAAATTACAATCAAACCCCCCTCTAGCCCTCTCAGGCCCATCAGCATCGGTTCTAAAAATCATACGACTCTGGATGCATGAATGCATGCGCACTTTCAGTGATAGGCTCTGTGCAGACGAAGAAAGAAAAACTTTTCTGTCACTCTTAGTCAAGACAGCAACAACCCATTTTGGGAGTGAACTGGTTGATAACCCCCACCCAGGCAGTTTAGATGACCCATCCAGTGTCAGCAACCAAGCAGTTCATACATTACCTGTAAACAAAACATGTATCTGTCAGCCGATTGGCCAAGTTGATATTACAAATCTGCTTGAGGAGCCAAAACCAGTTGGCCTGTTAGATCTTAGTCAGAAAGGCCATACACTGACAGAATCTTCTGTTGAGTCTGAAAACCCCTGCTCTGAAGAGGAAAACCTAAAAACTCACCCTTTGCAATCAACCAGTCCTCAGCATTTGGAGGATCTAATGGCTAAGCTCGTGTATGGCCCTGAGTCCTTTGAGGCCTTGAAGTCCTTGAATCAGTTACATAAAATTAAAAGTGGGTGCTTTTATCAGGAGCAAAACCTTGATGCGTTGCTACTTGAACTATGTGCATTTATGGACATGAAAGAGGAAGACAAAACAAAGGAAGTCGATAATGCATTTGCCATAACAAACAGATACTTTGTACACAGGGAGGCTGTTTGTCAGCTGTTACACATCCTCAGGGCTTTGTTCATACCTGGGGGTCATGGAGTACTCATAGGCTCAGACAGAGGAACAGGTCGTAAAACCACTGTGCGCTTAGCTGCCTACCTGACAGGCTATCAGTTGATGGAAGTATATTTAGATAATGAAAATAAGTTGCATGAAATCCTGAAGGAGGCTGGGAATCGGGCTTTAGTGGATGGAGTTAACGTCATCATACTGGTCCATGAAGAAGTCAGTCCAACCATCAGAGAAGAATTACTGGTAGCGATGGCACAGAGAACCTATCCAGCTTTTTACACAGAGGATGAGATGAGGAAGCTTGTTTCCAGAGTGACATCTGTGAAACATTCACGAAGATACCTGATGGACAAGTGGACAAGTGAGAAGTAAGAGGAAAATGTTATTAATCTTTTAATCATAAAGCCACAGCTGGTACTTGCTGCCACTCAACACCATCGTTTTATTAAGACCCAAGAAGTAGAACCAAAGATACACTAAATGTTGTCACTGATCGTTGGAAATTTCTGTATGTATGTACATCTTTGAAAAATCAATTGTATTGTGTGGTTTGTGTAGTTTATATATAGTCTGTTCTACAGTAATATCCACGTGTTCCTGTTGATGCCTTTCACCATGTCAGACAACAGTGAAATACCTGCCAACAATGAAATACAAAGTTGGAGTGTAAGTAATTTACCAATGTGTTGTGATTATGCAACTTCTCTCACGACATGGTCTTAGCCTGACATTTGTATTTTTATGGTATTTTCTATATACACCTGTGCATTCTGAGCTTGTGTTGCACCATTAACCTTTTACTATTTGAATTTCTACTCTTTTTACACATCAGGCACAAATGGCCAAGGCCCTGAGACTCAGTTGCTATGTAGAGGTGTACCAGCCATGGTCCAACCAGTCTTTGCTGGAAGTTGCTGTTAAGTGCCTCAAAATGTGTCCATGTAAAAGTGAGTCACAATACCAAAGTTAGTTTGCAGCATACCTGATTTATTTTCACGAATTTTTCTTTGCAGTCTATAAGATATATCTGTTTTGTTTCTTTTCATTAAGTTATCCAAGAATGCTCAGAGCATAGCATGACTGTGGCCATGGCAGGAATCCATGAGTCTGCATGTCAGTATGCTTCGGCTGTTTTAAGAGCCCAACCTTTCAGTCCCCTGACTTATTTGGAGTTTATTTCCCACTTTGGATACCTTTGCAACCAACTACATGAACAGTGGCAGAGCAAAACCAGCAGGTGGCTTTTTAAAAACAATTTCATTATTTTTGTTTGTTTTTGTATTTGTGTCTTTGGGATTTAATGTTCTCTTAAACCAATATCAATTTGTAATGATATTCCTGGAACCTTGTTTAATCTGGTGAAGTAACCTTACATTCTATCACCAAGAAAAATGTATATTACTACAAATTATGTCAATCAATGTCAGCCTCTCCACAAGCTAAATTCTTAACAAGGCCTGACAAAGCTGCAGCATATTAAACTGTAATAACTGCATCTTCCTTAAACCTAATCTACTTATAGGGAAGAAAAGAAAAAGAGAAGAAAAACTACAGAATTATCACTCTTTAACTTGAAACCTTGTCTCTCAAAAATGTAACATCATTTAAAAATAAATATATTTGAAAATATAGACTGTGTCTTTCAGTTTACCAATATCCAATACGATTCAAAAAGGGAGATACTCACATATGTTGCATTTAGTCTTAATGGTTTAAAAAAGAGCTACATATGTTTTTCAATGATAA
>JBBBVU010000004.1:21377815-21425800 GCA_037177055.1 Atherinosoma microstoma
ACCTTGAGGAGATACGCCACTACAGATATCCACCTGATGGAGTGGTGAAAATCATGGATGCCATTTGTTTGCTGTTTAATCATCCTCCAGGTTGGGAGAGTGCCAAGCAACTTCTTGGACAATCCAACTTTTTCCAGGTGTGCAGAAAAAAATGTTTTGGAACAACCTTTTTGATCCCACACAGATTGTAATGCAAGTAGTGTGTTACATATAAAAATAGTTTTAAATACAAGTTAACAAGGTTCTTTTGTTGAGTCATTCATTCATCATCAGTTGTAATGTACAGCTTTCTTTGGCATACCTTTGTATCCTTTTAGACAGATTGGCTCGGTCTCTTTCCAATTTCTTTCCCTCTTCCAGGAACTTGAATTTTTTGACCGCAGCAGCCTGACAAATGAACAGCTGCAGCAGCTTGGAAAGATAGTTCAAAGTCCTAACTTTGTGCCAGAGTCTGTGCGTGAGATTAGTAAGGCCTGCGAGTCCCTCTGCCGATGGGTCCAAGCTGTGTATGATGGCTGCAATATGCAACACCAGCTGGTGGTCAAACAACAAGTAGAGAGCCTTGATGGAGAAGCAAGGAGTCAATACAACTTGGCCAAGCAGCACAAGAAGGAAGCCTACCAGCGTTACGAAGATGTTAACCTTCACCTTCAGTTTGTGCAAAAAGAACTAGAGGAGCAGCTGCTGCAGCTACACGAGGCTGAGAACCAAGAAAGAGAAGCTGCTTCATGTGCTGAGCAGTTGGAGACACACATTAAGGACTGGAGGGCTGCGTGTCTGGTAATGTAGAATCAGCAAATAACGTAAATGTCTTTGAATCTTGTACTGAATTTTCTACTTTGGTTATTTTTTTATTCAAATTATGACTATTTTCCTTTTTTTCCACTTAGGAGGCAGAGTTACATCGTCAAAACATGCCTGGTGATGCCCTCATCCTGGCTGCAGTCATGTCATATTTAGGCCCATTTGGGCCTGATGTACGCACAGAACTGTTGAGCAAGTGGAGGGAGCTTTGCCAAACAGGGATTATCCACAAAAATCCCAAGGATTTCAGAACGTCCTTGTTTACACACATAGACATTAAACCCATTTCTCCCTCTCTTGGTTTTCCCATTACTCTGACTGAGAAGCTGCAGCTGACTGTTGGTCAGACTTTACGGTTGAACGAGTGGCAGCATGAGGATACTCTGTCTGCCAGGCTACTTGTTAAGCTGTTGCTGTGGGGCTTCACATGCTCATGTACTCAGCGTTGGCCTCTACTGGCTGACATTGAGCAACATTTAGAGATAAGCTCTCAAAACAAGCTCATCACAGGTATGCCCTTACATTTAGGGAACATGTTTCTGTTTTGCGCTTCAAGTCACAAATTAATTTTGATTCAGTCATTGATTGTATAAGAATTATGAATATCAGCATAAAGACAAAGCATCAGACTGGATTTTTTTCATCTACTTTTTATAGACAAAATCAATCTCTTTTATATAAACAAAATATATGCTCATAATCTTGAAATTGTTATCCTTTGGCTTTTTACAAGATAAAACTGGAATTGTCAATCTGTGCTTCAATTTACTGCAAATTACATATCTGCTTTATAGGAGAGAATTTAAAGCTTGAGAAGGAGTTAAGGTGTGGGATGGTGGTTTGTGCAGATGATCTGGAGCTGCTAAACAAACTGGACCTTGCTGCTAAGAAAGGTGAGTTAAAACAGGTTCCACAAGAGAAATGTACATGCAGTTGAACGCATAAAATTTTATCCTTATGGTGTTATATTCATTGATGCTTTGTGTTTTCAGGATTGAGAGTCCTGGTTACTCATGTGGAACGTGCGATTCCTAGTCCTGGGTTTCTGGCAAAATTGGCACGCCCTTCTGGATGTTTCTTTTCAGGGTTACAGCAGCCCCATCAGCTGATCCACCCTGAGTTCTGCCTCTTCCTCAGCACCCCTCTACCTGTCAGTCTATTAAACAGCTGTAAGTGGTTCATGTACAGTTGTCTTACATGGCCCTGTTATCATCAACCTTGCAGTTTTACTTTGTTCAAGATTTCAATAAAGTTAACATAGAGACATTGTTTTTATTTCTGGCTAAAGCCTAATTGATCATATACAAAAGAAATAGACCCTAATGCAGCTTTCACATTGACCTGTTGTGGATTTATAAAACCCTCGTGGGAAGACAGGAATTCTGAGAATTTAGGCTCACTGAGGTGTCATCGGAGAGCACTGCACACAGACAGTATGCACAGCTTAGTTTTCACATCACGTGGTATATATACAATAATTGGTTGGTAGGCAGATCACAGCAAGACCCTTATTTAGACAAAAACTACAAGGAATAAGTGAACTGGATGCTGTGGAAATGACCCTTTTCTACATATTTGAAAGTAGTAACTCAAAGTTTACTCTTGTTTCCTAGCAATCCATGCATCCATTTTGGCTCGAGTCCATGTGGTTGACCTCTCTCTGAGCTCAGAGGAGATCCAGGAGCTGATGCTGACACAGCTGCTACAGTCTGAGTGCAGAGACCTGCTGATTCAACACTTGCGATGTCAGAATTACAATCAGGTGCTGCAGGAGAAACTGGTCACAGAGGAGGTGAACTAATCATCAGGATCATTATGGGTCATGCTGTTTGTGTTGGCTGTTTTGTCTTGTGTGATTAGCTATATAGACTGAAATTATTGTATGGCCGCTATTTTTTTTTTGAGTAGTCTTGTCAACTAAACAGTTTCCCAGTGATTATTTTCCTCTTTGTTTTAGACTTGAAATCCAACTGACATTCAGTTTGTGTATTGTGTAAAGTTTGGGAATTATGACAGTTTTGGACAGAATTTTCTTAAGTGACCTTTGTAATTTATAGTTGAGCTGTTGCTTTAAATTTAAATCAAAGTGCAATGCTGTCAAGCTTAATACCGCTTAATGAACAGTTATGGCATAATTTCATATTCATAGTTGCTGTTCATTCATTTACTGTTACCATTCTTGTCACAGGATGCTCTGATGGACTATATCCTGCAGTCTGACACCAGTCTGCTGAAAGGCAAAGATTTTCTTTCCCATGTGGCTGTCTGTCAAGAAGAAATGAAGAAACTGCAGACTGAGGTCAAGCAGCTGAGAGAGGAGCTGGAACACCATGACTCCCTACTGGCTGCTTCACGCCAGTTAATGAAGCTTGCTGCTGCCCTCTACCAGGCGCTGCAGGCAGTGTCCCGCCTTTCTCCTGCCTATTACTTTTCCCTGCATGGTTTCATTGCAGTGATGCAAGAGGCATTCAGGGTAAAGGGCAGGCTGTTAGTGTCGGATAAAACTGGAAAACCAACCAAGAGCATGTTACCAGAGATTATGAACACAATGGTTCTCCAGCTACTGGTACAATACAGGCCACGTCTCTCCAAAAAGCACACTGCTGTTCTGAAACTGTTAGTGTCTTTGGCTCTGCTCAAGCACAATCAACTTTGCTCTGAGGCAGAGATTTTGGCATTTCTCAGTGGTTTTGAAGACACAGAACATCCTGGAGCTGAAGACTGCATTTCTTCTCCCTCTATTTCATCCTCCTCTGGTGGCCTTCCCAGCTGGATACCCCCTCATATCCATTCAGGGCTTCTCTGCTTGGAAAAGATCCCCACTTTTAGAGGGTTAATTGCTTCCCTCTGTGCTTCCCCCACACAGTGGCATGAGTACTTATGTTTGCCATCTTGTGCTGTAGCAGGAACTGTTCCAAATCACTCTCACTGTCACCTCTCTTTGCTTCAACGGGCTCTCCTCTGGAAGACCATTCTCCCAAACTCTCTGGAGGAACTAGCAGATGTTATAGTTGCCTGCCAACTCTGCTTGCCTGTACAGACAAACTGGACTGACCTTCCAGCCACTGGAAACACAGAGGCTCTCGCAACATATTTGGTCAAATATGAAAGACTCATCATTCTTACAATGCCTAATCCAGAAAAAGATATGCCAATGAGCATTCAGCCTCTGCATTTAATAAATCAGTTGGCCCGTTGTGTAAAAGAAAAAACTCAGGTGACTAAACAGAATTACTTTTTTCCCAGCCAAGTACTTTTGATTTAGTGCTTGATGTTTATTTTGATATCTTTCAGGTTCAAGTGAAAGTAATATCTTATGGGCCAGAGTGTGACAGAGAGCTTATCCTCTCAATGCTGGACAAAGCAATTCATGATGGCCACTGGTTGGTCTTAGATAACTGTCATCTCTTGGAACACTGGGATGATGAAGTTTTGGCTCACATCAGTCAGTTGATCTCTTCCTTCAAAGGTAAGTTGTTCATCAAGAGTCAGTTTAAACTGTGTTTGCTTTATTTGTTATAAACAAATGCTTCCAACTCAAGTGACAGTCAAATCTTTTCATGTATTTACCTTTGTATTTACTTACTTGTCTTCCTTGATTTTACACAGAGGAGCACTCCCTGATTCATCCATGCTTCCGATTGTGGTTTGTAACACAAGAAAATGCGTCTCACTTTGTACCAGGTAGATCTTTTACACTCAGTAAACTGTAATTACAGTCATTGCCTACATGGCATGGTCATCAGCTATAGATATTATACCATAATGTCAGTCTGGTTAATTTTATCAGTTAATGCAATCTCTTATTTTGGTAATGAAATGAATAATTATGATTTGATTCTATGAATAATTATGATTTTGGTGACAATTATTGTTCTTGCTACAGCTGCTGTGCGAATGTGTGCCCTGCCGCTAGTCTGTGACACTCCCTGGGATTTGAAAGAGGAGCTTAGCAGTTCTTTGCGACAGGTGATGTCGATCAGTCGGTTCCAGTCATGGTCAGACGTCACCACTAACCACACGGAGCTGCTTCTCCGCTGTGCCATCTTCCACTCCATTTTGCTGCAGCGACAGACCTATAAATATTTAAGCTGTGGAAGAATCCATCACTGGTGAGGAAATGGGTGCACATACTGTAAACAGTGGATACCTCAAGACAGATGTGATGTTTCTTTCCCATATATTTGGATTTATGTGTCAAATCTATGTAAAATGACATCAAGCATGATCTGACTACATACTGTTTTTTATTCTGAAAAAGTTTTTGCTTATTTGTGTGGATTTTTCCTTTTTTATAAAGGAGTCAGGATGACCTGCTCGCTTTAACAGACGCATGCATTTGCATTGCCAGTCTCTGCCATGACAGTACTAAGGTTTTGCAATATATAGCAGGTAAGGCCACGGGAAACAATGAAACCTTACTAATGCAGTTACTGCTGCTTTAACTGTGCATTTCTTTCCATTCCTAGTCAATCTAATTCATGGTGGCCATGTAATGGACTCTGGAGATTTAGAGACGGTTGAGAGTATTGCCAAGTCATGCTTCGGAACAGTGTCTTCTCTTTTGGGCAGTGGGCCGCACACCCTTACAAATGTTATTGTTAACTGTGGCCATTTTGGTAATTAAACATCTTCTGTTCAATACAAGCTATTTGACATGTCAGGATTGGTAGACAACGTAGACTTTTATTTTTTATTTTCAAGTAGGCTACTGCTTTAAAGTAAGGCTGAATTCTGAAATCAAAATGTTTGTGGTTCTGTTGTTAAGTATTGATTCAGTACTAATATGTTTTTTTTTCTTTTAGATTTGTCAAGACCATTGCAGATTTTGGACCCATGTTTTCGACATTCACCAATTAGTGACCCTGTTTTACTGGGTTTCAGTGAGGATATGCCATCTGAGATAACAAAGATCAATAGCCACAACTTGAACTTATTGCTGCTGGCCTCCCAAACTCCTCTTGGGCAAATCAAGAGTTCCAGCACCAGACAGGAACAGTTTCTCAAACTGCCAGCCTACAGTCATACAAAAGAGAGACTAGAGTATCTGAAAAATTACCTCACGCACAAGAAAGGCAGCACAGATAAAGATGTGGAAACTGTTTCTCACAGTCCCATTCATGACTTCCTCCTGGCTGAATGGGATGATCTCACTGATTCGGTGTACTTGCTTCTCTCACAGCTCCAACAGCCTGTTCAGTACATGATGTCTGTTTCTCCCTTCCTCAACTTCACTGACCTGTCTCACTTGGAGAAAAGGGCAGATTTGCTCAGTGCTTATCTCTGGCATGGCAGTACTTCAGATCCACCTGGTGCCTATCGACTATCTGCTTTTAAAAACCCCAGAGGCTTCCTGGTGGCTGTAATGAGAGAGGCAGCTCAAATAAATCACAAATATATCAGTGATATGATGCTGCATTTCCAGGTAAAGTATACAGATAAAATTATACTACATTTATCTTTTAAATAAAAAAATAATAAAAGTTTACTTATTACTGTAAACATTTCCAGGTAGTTAATGATGATAACCTCATACTAAATGCTCTTGCTCCTCCAGGTTCTGTGTCATAGCACATACCCGGCTTTGCTTCCTCCAGGTGCCGTCTATTTGTGTGGCCTGGAGTTAAAAGGGGCATCATGGGATTCGGAACTAGGAGCCCTGCAGGACACACTCTCCCCTTTGCCAGTTTCAATGCCACTTCTTTTTGTCAAGGCTCAATTCAGGAGCCCAGACACTGCCACTGATACTTTGTCTTGTAAATATTCATATTTAATGAACAACGGTAACGTTCAAGTTGCAGATGTCTCCCCGCTGACCACTACACAGTTACCAATCTACCACTGCCCACTGTATATAAACAAAGAACAGGGCAGTGGAAAATGGGGACTAGCAGAAGCGAACATTATTTCAAAGGTTCCCCTTCGTGCCAACCTAAATCCCGTTCTCTGTAGCTTGAGAAGGGTGAGACTTGTGAGTACACTGTGACTGATCTGAGCTGGTGTCACCTACTTTACTGTATCTGACTGATAGTCAAGCATGCCGATGTTGCTGTGCGTCTTGAGCAGTGTGTTGCCAGGATTTATGCAAACTCAAATAAATTTGTGATGACACTACACTGTCTGTTTATTCCTTCTGTAATGCAGTGAAATGAGATTTTCATTCAAGTTTTTTAATGTCATACTCATAAAGTTTCACAAAGCTTAAAGGGTGGGGAGCTCTCCTCTAAACAAAGCATGCCTTATTCTACTGTAATACCAGTGCAGATTTTAAAAAATGACACAATATTGTGAATATTTATACTCTGACATATGTTTGGAAGAGCAGATTTGTGAACAATTCTTTTCTCTTTCTGTAGGTAACATGGACAGGCATCACTATGAAACTTTTGAGAAGTTTGGCAACAATACATTTCTACTACATCTTGACAATGGGAGGGCGTGAGTATTTTAGCTGGTGTGTGTGTTCCATGTACAACATGCTAATGTTAACATCCTTGCTGTAGTTGTCCTAATCCATCATTTGGTCTGACCGTGATTGTGACTGACTCTGGATCTGTCATCACTCCAGATTTGGGCGTCACTCCAAAGATGAGCCTTCTATCTTAACCCCACTAAAGCAATGCTGCAGGTAGTTATGAAATGTTCAAAATAATTCTTAGTATTGCCTATTTGTTTCTATTTGTTTAGTAAGTTCAATGAACATTAATGTAATTTAATTTAGCACAGGACAGGTAATTTGTTGCACATGTATTGTCAAAAATAAAGTGGATATCACCATATGACAACCTTGAAGTATTGCATTTAATTAGTATAGACAAAAAAGGGTTTTCTTGGCTTAGTTTAAGGAGGAGTAAAAAACTGAGATGCTGATCACCATGAGATGCTGTGCATCACCATTGTCATCCTATTCGTCTTCTCTGTTCCATTAGTATTAATTTTCTAACAGTCTTTTTGTTTCCCTCTTTCTACACCTGTCTTTTTCACCTTGCTCTTTCTTCAGAATCCGTCAATCCACATGGTTACGTCTTCGCCTCCTGGCTTCACCTCAGTATCATATCAGTGATGTCATGAGGGCCTCACTGTCCCTGGATCCCCTACACAAGGTGGCTCCTCTGCTAGCTGAGCCTCACCTTGCTGCTCTGAGTCGACGTTTGAATACTGTGCTTGAGACTGTAAGACGTTGCCAGGAGCAACAGAAAGAGAATGGAGGTAGTGTCATCTATGATGACCTTGCCGATTTCAAATAGAACCATTTGGATGGAGCAGCTTCACACCTCGGTATTATAGTATCTTTATATATACCTAGCTCATGCATTTAATGCTGTACTCAAAATGTATGTTGGGATATTCTGAGTTAAAGTAACGTCGCCTTTATAAACAGGACACAAGTATCTGGTATCATTGATGGAAATGGGGACATCATTTGGGTTCCTTTACAATTAGCAAAAGCTATTTAAAGTATTTTTTATGATGTTTTCTTGACTTATTTTCTTAATGTTTAACACAAGTCTAAAATTCCACATGTCAAATTTAAAAAAACATTTTTACCTGTTGCTTTATCAATATTTGATTAAACTGTTGATGCTGTTTTAAGCAATGGCTCATTAATTTATATAAATAATTATTCACAATACATTTTCATAAAATTAAGGAAAGCACTCAAAAATACAAATTGATATAAATGACAGTTGTGATGGTGATGATTAAAATGACTGCTATTATTGGTATTATTAGTACTATTATTTATATTAATGGTCATGCTAACTATCATGAATATTGATGAGATGATGATGACAACCACTTTATAATTAGAGTAGATTTGCTGATGTAATGGCATTAGGCATGACTATGATTACCATTATTTTCATTATTTTGACATATTGCTCTATTCTGCAACATTTTATTTAATTCTATTCCATATTACATTAGTCAATCAGTTAGATGATATACAACTCCCTGGATAAGCAGAGAACTGGATTCACAGTTCACAGTTCACAACACATAACTCACCACCCTGTCACATGCAACTTTCCTCCATTTTTGTTCTGCTATGGTTACATAATGCTGTACTCCATGTCCTTATGTGCTGTGTTGTCAAAAAACAAAATGGAAATGGAAAAAGAGGAAGGACAAAATGTTATTTCTTTCATTTTGTCTTTTCATTAAACAAATTCAATCATTTCTGTTATTTTGTTCATGTTAATCATTTGTTTAAATTTTTGTGTTAATCATTTGTTTAAATTTTTGCGTTAATCATTTTTTTAAATTTTTGCTTTGTGACAAAGAGTTTAGTAGGAAAACTTAGGACTGTTCAGCTACAGTATAATTCACTTTTTATGGTTGAATTGTTAATTTCTTTGCTTCAGCTCGCTCCTCTGCTTCTTGGCTTACTTGCGATGTCAGAGACAGCTTTGACCTGGATGAACTATTTCTGTTTTTACTGCTCTTAACCTGTCAAGTTATTCATGTGGAGTGCTTTGTGACCTTTTTACTCCACTTAAAACCATGTCATGGCTCAGGGTGAAAATAATGGCACACAAAAAAGCCGGCAGGAGTAGAGAGCAGTTTCATCAAAGTTAACGTATACGTTTACTGCAACTATGTAAGCAGATAAAGACTAAGTTAAAGTTAACTAGTGAGATCCAAAACATGTTAGAATAAAAAACAGGTTACCGCATGAACATATTGACACACTTGTGTTTGATAGTGTGTACATACCTTGTCTTTTCTGGATTAAGTTGTAGGATTAGGAACAGGTAAACAGAGAGGTGTGGAAGATCAGGTGATGCAGGAAGCAGGAAAGAAGAGCAGGTATATGAGTAGCTGTTGTAAAGTAAGAAGTGAACAGAAAACAGAAACAAAAGGCAGATTTAATGAAATGGCAAATAACATTAACCACAAAATCTCTGCTTAACAAATAAGTAAATGCTCCCAATTATTTTATTGAAGCTTTTATGGTTGTATTTGTTAAAAACTGCAATCAGTGTTCAAGGATTTTCTAGGTTTATTAGATTGATTTGGGCATTTAGTGATGCAATAACTAAAATGGTTGAAGTGTTTCTTTTGTATTTGTGCTGCAACTAACTCGTTGAAATAGGTAGAAAGTTGTGGCGGGCATAGAATTTGTTGCTGAGTTGCTATTCATGATGGTATTTTTAGGTGAAAGTGTTAAGACATTGTAGTCTCAACTACATCTACACAATAAAAGCAATTTATCAAATCCCTGTTAAATAAAGGGCATCTTAATGTGTTTTCATCCTGGGAATTACACTTCTTAAAATTGTATGAACCAGTTCAGTTAATGAATAGAGGTCTATCCTTGTTATTTTTTATATGACAGGTTTTCCTGTATTGTGTGATCTCTTTCCTCAGAGTTTTGTTTGTCTTTGAAATTGCATGAATGACTTAAACATTACCTTTTTTAACAGCAGTTGCTTTCACTTCAATTGAGGTCCTCCCTCAGGTGTGAACCGATACATCACAGCTAGTTGAGCAGGTGGCTGTTCTCCTTTTCTTTCAGGTCTACAATTAATAATTCATCTGGTCGTATCGATGCCACCTGCTCCCTTTTCTCCTTTCTGCACATGCTTGCTCGCTCTTTCCATGAAAACAGGTGATGACAAGTGGATAAAGGAGCTCATTAATGGATGACTGAAAAAGGGAACGAGAACGAGGAAAGCACAGTCATTCTATGAAGCAGACATTAACAGCTTTGGATCAAAAACAGAACAAGTTGGACTGTAGTGAAAGTGACTTTCTCTGAATCCATCGATATATAACCTGAGAAACTTTTGAGGAGTTTGAATGGGAAAGCTGACATTTTACAGAAGTCTATTCTGTCTCTGACATTCTTTTTTTCAAGGCCTTTTCTCAGTTCAAATATAATTTTATTTTTGAAATTGGTCATTATGTCAGGGGTCAGCAGTGACCAGCTGCACAAATCAACTTTAAGTGTCTACTCGGTCAGTTTCGTCTCCTTTTTCTCTGTGTTGTGATCGTGGGGTGGAAACAATGGGCTGGTGCTGTTTTTGGCACAGCTGACTTTTCTTGGTTGCTCTATTGTTTTCTCTGTTATTGTAGAACCTGATGGAACACTTCAACCCTGGTCTTGAGAAGCTTGTTACTCTTGGAACCAGCTACGTTAAGGCTTTCCAAGGTGAGTAAGTTGGTGAGTGATGGCTGAAATATGGACTTTAGCTTTGCAGTGTTTTCCCAAAAATCTGCCCTCTGAAACACCCATTCACAAAATAAAATATTAATTACACAAATACTGTAGGTTTTGTATTAAGGTTTTGTTATTGCTGGTGATTGAATTCACAAGGATCATAAAAAAAAAATTGTCATTTTTTTTGTAAAACAGTGGACGTGGGAAGTAAATGAAAAACCATTGTGAAATCATACAAAACTGATATTCTATACTGTACTGAGTAGTTTTCTACGATAACGATTGTATTTATACAGTGTGAAAAAAATGGTTTTAAAAACCTGCACTTACATGTCAGGGGAGATGATATTATTGGATAGAATTTGAACTTGTGCTTCAAAAACATGTCAGCTTGACTTCACTTCCTGTTTACATATCTTTGGTAGTGTATGTAACATTGGTGATTAGATGAGCAGCATGCATCATTAATGCCACCTCTGCCTCATAAAACAAGAACAGGCCATCAGTCACAGGGTAGTGTTGTAACACAATACTCACTGGCATGATGCTATTCCTAGACTAGAATCACATATCACTTGTCAGTGCTGTAAGGCTGCTGCTCTTAATGAACAAAGGCGGTACTGATTGACCCAATTAAGAGCACTTTGAACTTGTGTGATGTTACCATAAAGCTCATATACGCTCATAGCACTGAGTATTGTAAAGGTTAATCTTTAAAGCAGCATTTGTATTTGCTTCTGTGTCAGCCTTAGCTGTTTGCAGTGAGGCTTACTTCAGTGCGGTGGCTAAGATGGGTGACCAGGCCCTTCACACACTCTCATCTCGTTCTCTTGGTAAGATTGTGTTCACATAAGTGTGTTTGTTTGTATTTATGACTGATTTACTCAACAGGTTTCAGCCCTAATTTATTGCATTACACACACAAAATTGTCCTTTATAGATGGCCAGAGTGCTACTAATATCATAAAGTACCACACACAGTAACATATTTTTCCCTCTCTGTTCTTTATATGCATGCTTTTGTGGGTTATACAAATGTGTGTGTATGTATGTCATGTGCACACATTAGTATATGTATGAGCATGCATTTTCTATAAGCTTCACTTTCACTGTGACCCTGGGGATGTGTGCACGCATCATTGATAGCAATTATCAATATGCTAACACTTCCCTATAGAGTGTAAAGGTTAGCTTAGTACATACTTGGCTGGCTAACTGAGAAGGTCAGCATGACCACGGTCCCTATTGAATAGCAGCCCTTAAAATATAGATGAGGACAGTTGTCAGCTGCACTCAGTTCATTAGCTCAACCACTATAGGCAAATCCAGAGTCACCCATAATATGTGTGTTGATCTGGTTTGTGGTGGTCGGTAAGGTCTGTTTTTGCTTTAAACAGGGGATGTCCTGATCCAGATATCTGAAACACAGAGGAGACTCACTGCAGAGATGGAGGGAGTGGTCAGTACATTTCCTCAGCATGCAGAATACCTGCACCTTAAAAGTGCCAGCTAAAACATGGAACACTATATAAAAACATCAACAAAAACTGTAAATGCTTAAAACCTTCAAGTATTTTGCATACCTGGTGGTAATTAAACCATATATTTTAAAGTAAGATAATAAACCTTGGCACAAACGATTATGGAGCATTTAATTGCTATCCAACCTCCCTAACTCTTTTCCAAAATCCTGATGTAATTTTTTTTTAATAAGTTAGGCTACTAATTGACAAATACCCTTTTACTTGTCACAGAGACCAATTTATCCTTTCACTTTACTGCTTAAAATTCATACATCCATCTAAAACCCTGCTTAATCGTAGTTGCTTTCAGTGATGTGGAAAAGAAAAGCATGGCCTCTAATTAAACAGCTGGCCTGTGGAAGGACCACATTTGCATATATATTTAGTCAAATGATTAGATCAAGCTCTTCCTGTTTGAACAACGGGGGAGTTTCCTTAATGACTTGTTTCCATCACAAATAGCATTGTTTTTCTTCCTGCTGCAGTTTCAGTGGTTCCAGATAGAAGTGTTGCAAGCAATGGAGAACAATATCAAGTTGGATGAGGAGTACATTGATGTGAGTTTACTTTATTAATTATGTGCTTCATTGGAAGCCCACATGAATATGCTAATTATTTATTTTTAAACCAATTTATTACATAATCAGGAGATGGAAAAATATCAATTTGTTACAAGTAGATTAATTTGGCATGTAACTGAATTCAAAGACTGTTTATTCTTTCTTCTTGTATCTCAATAAATAGGGATTATTTTATATAACTGCTTATTTTCTTTAATAGTAACATTTTCTTCTACGTGTACAGACGTCATAAGAAGATCAAGTTTTTCAAACCAGATAAAGTTATTGCTTTGAGACCAGGTAATTATACAGCTGTGCCTGAAGTCTTAAAGATGCCAAAGAAAGAAAGAAATCCACCAAAAAAATGAGAACTGAACTTCTCAGAGTGAAGGTCACTGAATGACCCATTTAGAGTTGCAGGCAGTTAAGATGTGAAAAGAAGATAATGCCGACTAATAGACTTACCATAACATATCATGAATGCAGCAGATAACAAAACACAGCAGAGAAAATGCAGCTGTGCCACCTGTCATGATGATGATGATGCTGATTTCCTGCCCCTTGAACATAGGAGCATCTGGTTCTCATGTCAGCAATGTCAACTTCAGGCTTGATCAAAAACAAGGCAGTCGACAGCATTCTGCATCACAGAACACGAGGACAGAGAACAGCCTGTAAACATCACCATGTGCACTTCCTACAAACAAACTGAGGAAATTTTATCATGCTTTGAATCAAGCTGTTTACTGTGCTGCAGGGGAGTCGCAGAGTGTATGAGCTGGAGGTGAGGAACCAGGCAGAGACTTTGGAGAAGCAACTGAGACGTGGAACCTACAGGGACTCTCTGGTAAAAATCTATAGCTACTCATAAACATTGTGCAGGTTCACATGGGAGCACATACACTCAGTTTAGCAATAATACTTCTGCGATGTGTTTGCATGCGATCATTCCCTGTGTGTGTTTTCAGGAGAACAGTGAATACATGCTGTACCTGAGGCAGAGCCACCAGGAGATACTGAAGGAGGAGGAGAGGAGATATCGCTTCTTGGCAGAGAAGCACTGTGGCCTCACACAGTCACTCCTGTTCCTAATAAACAAGGTATACAAACACACTTGCCAGTCCCACACAACAGCAGTAAACTCAAGTTCACCACAGTTCCTTTCACCATGTCACTGTGTTTAGTGCACTGTGAGCCTATTCTTTTGAAATGTTATGATAAAAGATCAGTGTTTAAAGTTGTTTCGTTTAAAACAGTCACCATAGTAACCAGCTTCAAGACTATCATACTCCAGATCAGAGTTCATGCATCTGAGCAAATTATTCCTTTCTATAAAAGATCCAGTGTGTAGGATGCAGTGATGTCTTACAGAGTAATTGTATGTTGCAACTGACTAAATACCCCTGTAGGAAAAACTACAGTGACCCTGAAAAACTCAAAATTCTAAATATTTATTTCTTAGATAATAACAGCCCCCGTGCTCTGCAGTTATGTATCAGATAAGTAACATGGAAAATACGCTGAAAAGTGAACTTGTTTAGTTCATTTCTTGTCTTTTACTTAAACCACCTGTAAGTAAGGAGTGCTGCAGCCACATGCTTGATTCCAACATCCTTGTCAGCAGGATTCTTTATGCATCCAAGACATTGAGTATGTCAGCATTTTTATTCCAGCCATGTGATGTCATGTTAATTGCTTGATTATCTGATAAAGCTCCAGTCTCATTTTGCATGATCTAATTTACTGAAGTGTATATTAATCTTTTTGCAGCCTTATTAGTGTGAGATTTAATGAGATCCTCAGCTCGCTCATCTGTTTTCAGACTGGTGCTTCCCTCCAGCAAAAGGCAGATGGATGGAAGGAGAAAGTGAGTGAGACCAGGGGCTCCAGATCTCGTACTCCCACCCATTTGGACCAGGAAGCCCAGGTACCAGCATATTATCTGGTGTAGTCCACTGTTTTTTATCTATAGGCAACATTACTTTTGAATGAATTAGTATTCTAAACAGTTCAGTGCAACAGTGACTGTTCAGAGCCTTGGTGACATGATTTATGGAAACATCTTACCGTCCTTATTCAGATGCACGTGGGGTCTCAGTAAATCAAGCAGGAAGACTCACTTTTTGTCTCACCTGAAGTTTAGATAGATTAGAAATCAAGTTCACGTTAGAAACAATAAACCATTGAAGACTTCTCTTGATAATTGATGTCTTTCCTGCTTACTAAAAAGTGTCTGTGTATGTTGACCCTGTCATAGCTGAACTTAGAAAGCTTTTTTTAAATTTTAAATATCAAAATAGTGAAATATTATTCTGTTTTGTTCTTTCATCTGCTTCACATTATTAATATTTAGAAAATAACTTTTGGTCACAGTTAAATGGCTTTTACTAGAAAACCTTGCCAGATACTGAAGAGCTGAAAAGATTTGATTGCAATTTAATTATTATCTAAAGGTCTATTATAAAACCTTTTAAACAACTCTCTATCCAAAGTAAAGAGCCAAAACGGAATGTTTAACCAGACTTTGAGGCGTTCAGTGTAAAGTTAACTGTTCTCATCCCTCTCATAGCCCAAAAATTCATTAAAAATTATTAAGTTGAAGAAAATCTGTAAGTTTGCTCACTCTGTTCTTCACATCTTCAACTCATACAGGTATGCTCTAACACATATGTGGCCAGACTGGCTGACAAAACACATAATTAAGTAGCTTGATTTGAGAGACAAACAGAGAAAAAGAGATTGTGGTGTCTGGTAAAAATATCAATGCAGTGCTGTATTGCATTGATATTTAGTTAATAGTTATTTAAACTGTACATAAAAATACACTTTTTCTATAATTGAAAGTATAAATTTGGGTTCCTGAAATGTGTGGTTTAAAAAACAAAAGAAAAACTGAGACACAGCACAGTCCTTTCACTTTCTTTGGGGCAATCCAATCTGATGTCACAGAGTTCAGAGTCAGATCTGGTCTCCCCAAATTTATCTCCACAGTCTACTCATTGTTGGACCTCTACCATCCATCCCAATGGTATCCGGCACTGTTTTCTTCCAGGCAGTGGGTGCACTACAACCATAAAGTTGGTTTCACTTGTGAAATTTTGTATGGCTAGCTGCACAAAGGAGCACTCACAAATACATTGGCTCCCATCATCAGAGAATATAAAATATCAGTGTATAGACCATTGTAATTTTGAGGCCAATGTTTCAGAAATACCTCCTAAAAGTTCTGTTGGTGTCCACCCCTTTTTGCCTCACTCTTACCAACAAAGGCCAGTTCAACACTGGACCTGAGACAAGCTTTTAGATAAAAATAAAATAGATCCATAAAATGGAACAGTACCATCTGTCCTTGGCCAAAATTTCAGATAATGAAAAGGCAGGTATTTTAGATATGATATGAATATTTGATTATTTGCCCATTACTTACAAACCATTGCTAAAAGCTGAGTAAATTAAGTTAATGTATGTGAATTGGTTCTAATTATTTTTGGCAAGATCTACGTCACCATCGCATATTTTCATTGTTAAATAAATGCTTGTTAGTTGAAATTCAAGTGAATTTGTACTATGGAGCTTAAAACCAACTACTCTGAGCATGGTTGTACCAACTAAATCCAGCACAAGCTTGTTGGACCTATCAGCTGATTTAATTTAATATTTCTACTGACAGTAAATCATGCTCTGCCAGATTTCAAATACGAATTGTCAGTAGACACAGCAGTTAATCTATGATGTGTATGTTGCTCTGCTAAGCTACGTGGATCAGTGAGCTCCCTGCTTCAGACAGTTGCCAGAGATGAGGATATGTCCTGGGCCAGGCGGGAGCAGCAGGCACTGGGCAGAGTGCCCTCTAGAGGTAAGAGATAGAAGTAGCTGTTGCAACTGGAATATCTTACAAATGTAATAGCTGACAAACTTTGACAGAAACACAGAAGAATAATGCTACGAACTTTTTCTTGTGTATTGTCCTAGAATATTCAAATTTTCAATACATTTTTCCTCTCTCTGTCCACCACTCCAGCACCATCTCCCCTCCCCAGTCGCTCTCGCTCCAGTTCAGTTGGGGAATCTCTGGGTCTTGGAGCAGGAAGAGCCATGAGAGCCCTTGTGTCTCACCCCTCTTCATCCAACCCAAAGCTTTTACCTTTCAACAGAGGAGAGACTGTCATCGTACTGGTCCAGGAGCCTCGCAACGGCTGGTTGTATGGACGCACCGATAGCAGCTTGCGGTGGGTTTATTGATGGAGGACTTATGTGCATAAGGGGAGCAAAACCAAAGTTTTATGATTCTCACCAGGTTCTAAAATAAATGTTCTGTTTGCACAGCATTCAGAAGGTTTTACAACATACTTTTGGAGTCTGCAATAGCAGTATTTATAATACAGAAGATTAACGGATACACCACTGCAAAACCTTGTTATAACTGGGCTAAATCCCTCACTTCTGTGCTGGCGTGCTCATGAAATATCAGCAGGACACACTTGCTGTGAAAGTGTTAGTTAAACATTTTGATTGTTGGTAACTTAGTCCACAGCTGGGAAAAGGCTGAAGAATGTAATTTCTTAAGTGTGTCTTTGTGATTAACTCAGTGGTTAGAATGGTTTATTTGAGTTAGTCTGAGATCTGTCAGTCAGGGTTCTCAGTGGACACATCCTACTTTCTCAAAGCAAAGAACATTACTTTTCTTCTGATCTTAAAGATTAATTCCGTGTAGTTGCTGATTGTTTTAGTCATTTAGATTTGGCTGGGTGGTTGATAACATATTATAATATATTACTGAACTTATAGTAGTCTTGAAAGAACTAAAAAATATATATAAAGTTTAAGTTATTTGTTGCCTAATCTGTTGTGTTTCATCTCATTCAGTCAGGGCTGGTTTCCTGCTGCCTATGTGGCTCCTATTGAAAGTTTCTCCAACACTTTGGCAACCAGGTGGGATTTGCCAGTCAATTGTCAGGCCATACAGCATAAACAAAACAAAAGCTGTGAAAAGCTTCAGATGTTTTTCTGTCCATCAAAAACTTCTAGATTGCTAATCTACTAACATTTCTTGATTATACTTCTTTGACTCACCCAGTGGTGGTTCTCTAAGAAGCCACAGTATGAATAATCTGCTGGACACTGACACCTACACTGAGCAGTCCGAGGGAAAGAGTTATGGTGACATCCCACCCCCTGCCACACCCAACCGCCGAGCCTCTGTAGACCTCCGACCGATCTCTCCAGTCCCCGAGAAGAAGACAGAACCAGTGACAGAGACAAAGCCTTTGCCTCCTCCCCCACCACCTCCTCCTCCACCCAATCAGAGCCTCAGAAGGGGCTCAGCAGATTTTCAAGCAATCTCTCCACTCTCTAACAGAAAGGGTGACTCAGCGTCTGATGTCCAGGTATTACATAGTTATATGATCCATGGTTATGGTCATGGTTGTCATGATCATTATTCTCTTTGATGAATTGATTTGACTTTAATTCTTCTTCAACATTTTTTGGTCTTACACTTCCCATTTCTTAGGCGTTATCACCACATGGGCCACCTGAAAACCCACTGTTTCCAAGGTAATTTTAAATAAGTATTTGCTGAAAAAAACACAAACACAAAAGTTTGCATTCCCCAAATTCAGTGCATGATCTATATCAGAGCCCTTTTGACATTATGTTGTGTTGTGTGAGCTTCAGTCAATATTTAAGAATCATTTTATGTGTTGTTTTAGAGGTATTGATATCAGTAAGATTACAGTTCACTGCATCAGGGAATTGTTTGGATATACAATTATCACACATAAATCTTAAGTACTGATTACTGTTAAAAGTGCAGGTTTTGATAAATGCTTTTAGTTTTGCTCCTTATTTTTGTTTGGCATTCAGCAGCAACCAGTTCAACACCAAAGTTGACCCCAAAGGCTCGGCACAAGTTCTAAAACATTAAACAGTTTAGTTGTGGAAAAATGACCCCATGAAGCATGCTTACCACCCACAGCCAAACTTTACTTTCCTCAAGCTGGGGTCAGCGTGGTGTTAGTTTCTCCACTTGGATCCTTTACCTGTGTGCGTATTTGTTTTATTTGGCAGAAATCAGTTGAGCGTGAACGGTATCATGTAGCATTTTCCGTCACACTCTCGTTTCAGAGGAACAAACCCGTTTGCCACTGTAAAGCTTCGACCCACAACGACCAATGACAGATCTGCTCCTCGGATCCCCTGAGCTGTCGTCACTCATCCAAGTGGAGTTTGTGACTCCCGCTTTGAGATCGTGTTGTGGAGGCAGGATACATTTTCTTGTTGGCACCTGTGAAATGTGATGGTTTTTATCCTGATGAATGGGGTACGTTTGGGGAGATTTTGTACAGTGTTAGATAAAACAACTTACTTATTGTACCAAAATAAAAGTGATACTGTATGATAACTAAATGATTAAAACCATAAACTAGAGGTTATTTTAACAACTCTTTGTACAGTAATTAATTTGTTATGTAGTTTGGTGTTTGTCTCCAATAGTAATAATATGAAAAGGAACAGTTTTTGGGATATACTCTATCCTGTCTTCTTTTTTTAATCTCCTGGGAAGCAACTGGCTATGCCTTTGGTCCCACTCCTTATTTTCACTGATAAACTACCCACCTGGTGGATTAAGCCACATACTTATTCTACTTAGTATCAGATTTGTATTCATCTTCTCATTTCAACAAAGCAAAGCAAATAAATGGGCTTCTCCATCCTTTTGACATTTTCTTTATGTTTTGTTGTACTTTTTATGAGTTTAATGCTTTGTGATCACATTGATAAACATGAAGTAAAGAGACAGTAACTCAATTTTTTAAATATCATTTCATACTGATGTCTTTTCTTTCTTCACAGCTCTCCTTTTATTTGATTTTACTTACTACATTGTCTTATCAGAGGCAGGGCGCTAGGAGGAGGCGGGACAGAGGTGAGGTGAGGGAAAGGAGGAAAGATGGTTTAGGAAGGGGAGAAGGAACAAGGTGAACTGATATGTTAACATCCAGAAATAAAATGAATCGAGATAAAATGCACAGCTTGAAATAAAACAGAGGAAGTAAATTGAGATGGAAGGCGCTTTAAACATCTACACCTTCTACAACACTATTCTTAAATCTTTGAGAATGACTCTGAATCCTTACAGCATGTGTGGTTAAATATATTTATATAAAAAAAATGAAAATCATAAATGAAACTGATGCCTTTTATGCCTGTATGTTCCCTCCTCATGGTGACTCCCTGTTGGCCTGTTTTAGTTAGTGTTTCGTAGCAACCAGGCCAGGTGTGACTCCATATGTGGAGTCCACAGGGAGGTAAGAAGAGTTGAAAGGTCACAGTAACAAAATATGAATGCAGGGATGAAGAGGAGGAAGAAGGGGTTCAGCTATCCTCTACTCATGCACCAAGGTCTCAAACTCTGGAAAACAAAAAAAAACAGACACAAAGCAGAAATGAAATTATGCATAAATGGGTCAAACTTTACAGACTTACAAAAGCCAGCAATATTCAATGTTCCTATATTGTGAAAAATTCAATAGAAAGAGCCACAACGAACTTATTCAGCTGTATTATCCCATAACCACAGCCTGATAAATCTCATTTAATTACAACATGCAAAGATAAACCAGTGAGCAACATTGTCACAGTGTGTGACTTATCCCAGAATCATTAACATCACACTCTAGGCAATTTATAACGAATACTTTTGGAAATGTGAACATACATTGCATTTAGATGGAACGCTAACATGTATAGTCAGTTTTCATCCCATCCTTTTCCAAATCTGAACTTTGTTTTACACAGAGTCGAAAGCCACAGGAGAAGATTACCCTAATTAATACTTAGTTTGTTTTCAACACTTTTAATCAATTACAATTTGTTTTACTATGGTGAATTAAACATTTTTTTCACAAACTATAAAGTGTGCATTTGATCCTTGTTTTAGTGAAAGCAAGAAGCCCTGCCCAAGGTTAGACTATATTGTATTATACTGTGGAATGTTACTCCCTCTCCTCACCATCGATGCCGATCTTGCCATCTCCATCTTTGTCTGCAGCTTGGAGGAATGCTTTTGTTTCGGCGTCAGTCAGATCTCTGCCCTCTTTAGAGAATCCCTTCAGTACAAACCTGTGGAAAAAACAAAAAGATGTTACAGACAATGTTCATTGCAGTGTAGCACATGACAATGTGCAGAATACTCGGAATCCTGACATAACTTGGGTTTTTTTGTGCATTGTTGCATTTGTTTGAAACCCTTACATGAGTTCTTCCTCCTCTATGAATCCACTGCCATCAACATCCAGGACCTGGAAGACCTTCTTGACATTTTCAGCTGACATGGCCTTCATTCCCACCATTTCAAAGAACTTCTTAGGGTTGAATGTTTCAGCTACAAAAGGAAAAAGCAAAAGGCAGATTCTTAACCTTCAAAAATATGAGAATGAATAAAGACTCCTGCTACTAATACAGAACAGTATCACATGCACAGAACAAGACACAACAGTTTTTTTCCTCGTTAACTGTTCGTGCACAACCATTAGTTATGCTCATCAGGTTCGGTGATTGTACAGACCTGCAAAGGCATCAAGAGCTTTCTTGATCTCCTCCGCTTTTAACAGATCTGTCATTACCATCCTGCCAGCTGGAAAGAAGGACAGAAAGGACATAAAAGGTGCAATGTCAAGAATGAAAGGACATTTCAAAGACAGTTATTTATTTGGGATACAGAAGAAAAGAATTTCATTCAAAAGATAAAACAATTCTTTGAGTCCATTCAACCAAAAATGCAGTGACTGTTAAAGAATAAAACTTGGTTCAACAGTTTAATCATCCAGTCAGGCATTTTTTTCCTTGAACACACTTAAATATCATCCACTATTTCTTTCATTTGCATGTGCAATTTGTAGATTAGTGTTCTCTCAGATAACCACACAAGTTGTTGTGTTTTCATATGTGCACCCTTTGCATAATTCTGTTGGACAAGTACTGCAGGATTGGAGGACTGCGCCATTTATCAACTTATTCTGTTTTGCTCTTTTTTCCTTACAGATAAAACACTCAACCTCCCCAAAGGAAGACATTTTTCCTGCAAAGCCGGATGTTGAGAAAAATAAGTGAAACTTGTTGTTATATGGAAGTCTTATTTCCCCTTAGTGGCAGTGAACTGCAGTAGCCTTTAATTGTCAACAGGTGTCACAAGGGAGCTGAAGGAGGCACTCAGTCTTCCTGTTCAGTTTAGAGCGCTCTCAAAGTGTTGAGTTGATAAGACAAATGTTTAAGTAATGCCCCAATAGGATTGTGTTGATAGTCCCTTTGCAGCTTGCACTGTCTTGAGTCCAACAAAATGATGGCACTCCTTAACTAAAGGACAGAGTGACAAAGTAAGAACAGAAATTTACCGTCTACTTCTTCTCAACTTCCCTGACACCTGTCATGTGTCTGACTTGTGGCATCAAAAGCCAATTAAAGGAGCATCTATTTGTGGTTTTTGAGATGTTTATTTTTGTCCCCAGTTATCAGATATTGTCCTGTAAAGAAAATGCAAACAGATAAAAATACTGCAGGTCATTTAAGACAGCAAGGTGTATAGAACTGATTTTTATCTTTTGCTTGTTTACAGAAAACTTTGACACCGTTTCAGCCTGTCAATTTGTTCTAGAGCTTCATGTTCTGTCTGTGTGCTTAAAAGTAAACACACCAAGAAAATGAAGAGAGTAGGACATGAGAGAAATATTATTTAATAATCTATTGAACATGACACAAAGACATTTACAAATTTTATTATTTTATGAAAACTCGATGCAAATTTTAAATCTGATGCCTACATTATGTTTCAAAACTGGACAGGAGCAGCAAAAACACTGGAAGATAAAGTTGTTGGTGGAACATCTCACAGCTCTTTGGGTTTATTTGCAGGAAGTTGAGGACATTTTGGGTGTAAAAAAGAGCAGAGAAGACTCCAAGATGCTGGGTCTTCTGAATGGAAAGATGTTCCACACTCTGTGAGAAGCTGCTTTGCCATGTAGATCAATGATTAAAATAAAATGTTTCTTAATGTAAAAAAAACCAATAAATTTAGGGGATTTCTTCACCTTCTCGTAAATCTTATCAGTGAAAGATAAAGAGAATCCAGAAAATATCTTTCTGTATAGATGTGAAGGGTATTGATCTTCAGGCAGCAGTGATTTAAAAACAGACAAAATTTCTGACTGGAACTCCCTGCACGGTCTCACAAACATGTATAATTTTTTCTGTCAGTGAACGCATCTAGTCATGCATCCACAAATCCATCCACATGTGACCCTTTTATTTATCAGCCAAACAGTGTCAAACCACATTTATCTGTCTATTTAGTAAAAAAAATAGATAAATAAAAAGCCTATGTGCTGAGTTGGCATGCCTGCAGTTCAGACCAATTACCCAAGTAAAGAGATTCGACTATGAAGGTGCTGAACTGTTAGGCAGATGTTAGCTTGATTGAAGCAAACATGATAACGATTCCTTTGAAATATACTTCCTCATTTCCAAAACACTTTTAAAAAAAGTGCCTAAGTTACAATATTATTTGAAATAGTTTCCAACATCAAAGCTACACTATTAAATTTTGCCAGATTTCCTCACTTTGGTGCCTTCTAACGAAGGCTTGTTCAGGTTCCGTCTTGCATCCTGTCTCTTCTCTGAGCTCTCTCCTGCCAGTAAAAGTCAGTCAGATATTGTCTCTTGTCTTATTTCTTGCTCCATTACTTTCTCTCTTTCTTTTCCTCACTTTCTCTGATAATATCCTCTTGAGTTTCTTTGCTGAATCAGCAATGGTGCATGCTCAAAATGACCAGTGTGATCCAGTTGCTTGTGAGTGATGCGGTGTTGTAAAGCAAATGTCATGCAATGTCCCAGGCAGGAAGAAACTTTGTGAAGTCTGGTTTCTCAGCCTCCAGATGCTGCAGAGAGAAGGGCTTCAGGAATGTGTATAATAAATGTTAGTGTACCATAAAAATGAGTCAAAAGCAGTTTTATGGCCAGAATGTTCTGTAGGGTTATTTTAAACTGAGCATATATTTGTCATAAAGAAATTACATTTCTTCATTTAAACATTTCATTTGTTACTTTTGCTTAATTGGACTGTTAAGCTCACATTGGATTTTTTTTTACAATAGTTTTGACTGTTGTTTGAGTTTTGATGGGTGTGTTGACTGAAATTGCTGGAGAAGATTGATTATTCACATTGACATTAAATCAAACCGATTCATGAAGGCCATAGCCCTTCCCTGAAATCTAAATGTCTTGCAGACAGAATGACTGGAGTTTATCCTACAGTGAAGATATGAGCTCTATGATGTTAGCTGGGTTTATATTTTAGCACCATAACCAGTCTATTCATCAAATATTAGCTTTTCACAGGGGACTGAAAGCCAATTTTGGCCTGTAAGTGTGCTATAAATAAACTGTAAATGTCAGACCTGAGTTTCTTCAGAAAAGTGGCCTTAGTTTTACAGCCTCATGTCTTTTTTCTGATGGAGGCAGAGATGAATGATTTCGGTCAACATCAGTTGAGACTCCAACAAGTTAAGATATCCTAAAGCACACAGGAATAACTGTTAGAGCCAAGGCACGGCAAGTGTATTATTCATTGTACTCTATCCAAGGTAGAGCAACAAAATTGAAAAAGTAAAAACATTGAGAAAATAGACAGTTAAGTCAGCCTAGGTGGTCCCATACATCACCCGTAATTGGTGACATATGAGCCAACACAACACCCTTTCCACCGACACCTGCTTCTAACACGATCTTCTATTTGATACTCACCACTGCAGAGCACATAACTGTAAAAAGGAGACAATGCAGCAGTGTGTATGGACCCTGTATTTGAACTGACTAAAAAAACTGCTTTAACTTACAGCCATAAACATATTTGACTTCCATCAATTATAACTCTGGAAGATGTCACATGTTGATGATGACTGGCTTTCATTAAGATATTTCTTAGAAATCACAGAATCATTTTAAATATTTCAGACAGTGGAAATCTTGTATTGTGTTCTGAATGTGTTTTGAGCTGTCAGGACATGTTTACATAAACCTTGCACATCAATGATGCTCATGATAGATTGAGTTTCAAGCAGAGCAAAAACTCAATCTCACCCAGAGGTTTATACAAATTCACTGCTGCTATTCACTCTGCAGCTACAGCATATTCTATCGCTTGCTGTCACTTAAGCTTTATTATTTATCCAACTAGCAATAACATTTTATTCAAGTGCAGCTTCTCACAGTTGATCGCTGCTATCATTGTTGTTCAGTTTTCTGTTCCACAGTCGCCTAAAGCAGTATTGCAATTAAACAACTTATTTCTATTTGTGTGTTTGTTTTTGGACATCTACTTCTATTACTATGTCTTTGTCTTACCTGAATGAAGGGGTGGATGACTGCAGATGAAGGAAGAGAAATAAGACAAATGGAAAGGTGATGGTAGGAGACTGGAGAAGTTGAGGGGGACTACACAATAAGACTTTTATAGCTGCCTCCAATCTCATACACACTTGTCCCATGTATCCCCCATGAACCACCTCTCTATTTTAAGAAGGGGGGTTTGTCAAGACATGACGCAAACACTGTTGGCCTATTAATAATATCTCTTTATGTGTCTTCCTTCGGACATAATCTCCACCCCGGGCTTCTTTCTTTGCTCTGTGCAACACATCTGTCCTTTTATGCTCTTATCTGCTCTGATTAATGCTGTCATCTTTGTGCTATGAAGCTTATGTTGACTAACTGCTACAGTTACTGCTGTGTTGTCATGGTTAGATGGTGGTTTAGATCAAAGCAGAACACCAAAAATGCAGTCCGACAAGGTTGTACTGTGGCACGCAAAATAAAAAGAAGTTAGATTTCTTCACCTTAAACATGATCTAGGAGAGAAGAGAAATACATATAACAGTTGTTCCCAACCAATTTTCCCCTTTCATGCAAGTCCTAAAAAACCATGGACCGCCTGCCCCACCCCGTGCTGAAATCATGCTTGGTTTTATGCTTTTAAAAGTGAGATTATCATCAAAAATACTGAATTCTGGCTGAGTCTTGTCTTTCGAATGAAGCCAAAGTTAAATTAACAACAAAAAGCCTTTCTTTGTTTTCTTAAAATAGGTACAATGTGTGGACATTAATCACAATGGCTCTGAATGTTCAAAGATTTGGGGAACCCCTGTTGGGAACCACTGACATAGAAGATGATGCCTAACAAGTGAAGACCATGGTCAACGGTTTTTACTAAAGTGACCTAAAAAACATAAAAAAGAAAAAAAAAAGAAAAAAATAATTCTTGCATAGACGCTACAAATTTTCGGACATTTTTGCTTTTTCGGGACCCGTTTCTATTCAGGTGAATTTTAGATGAACCAGTGTGGGTCAAAGGAAAATGAATGTTTTAGGGAATATTGAAACTGTGAAACACTGCAAGTCATGTTTCTCTGTATTTTTATTATGGAACAGAGGTGACAGCGTTCAAGGGGGACGTGGACACTCAAACAACAACCGTCCGTGTGCACACAGAGACAGACCTGCTTGTCTTTCAAGAGGCATATCAAGAGGGTATCTAGAAATAGTAGAATAGTGAAACAGCATAGGCGTGATCATATATGGTGCACTAAGGGAACAGAAGTCTGGCAGCGGTCAAACGGTGCCGTAACACAGACACAATATCCGCACCTGCAACGTAATATAATAATAATAATAATAATAATAATAATAATAATAATAATAATAATAATAATAATAATAATAAAATTAACCATTTTTAATCACTTTAGGTTGGGAGGATGATGGTGGGGGGTTCATAACATAATAAAGGTAGATGAGCTGTTATTTTGGTAACTGGTATCATGGCAACAATACATGATGTGTAACAATCACTTGGTGTGATCTTCGAAGATGAGGAGGTTGATAGCAATTTTTTTTTTTTTAATTCAAGAAAATATATAAAGGTCTTTTTTTCAGAACAGACATCATTACGGACACTGAATGACTTTTTTTTTTTTTCAATGACATTCAAGGGTTCTTCGTTTATGACGGCTAATAGCAGATTGCTCTGCTAAAATGTATTTAACTCCAGATGTTACGAATCATGTGTAAGATTAAGCTGGAAATGGCAGCATATGGAATAATTTAATAATACTCTTATTGCAAACATTTCTGATCTGCAGCTCTGGTCAAAAGGGTTTAATTCAAATATGCAATTTAGAATATCCTCTATAATGTAGAGGGGATGTTTTTCTTGGGTTTTATTTCTGCACCTTCTTAGTTTCATTTTGTCCAAAAGACACAATTCCAGATCAATTTAGGCTCATCTAGTTAAGTTTCTGCTATTACTGATCTTGTCTTTTGTTTTAATTGTATCCTTTTTGGCCTTTGTAAAGGGAGCCCCTTGGTTAAGTATGCAGCACATGGTGGAGGCTGAAAGCACCACTCTAGGTTCATCCACAGTGTTTTTTGATTGGTCTGGGTTGGTCCATGCAGATTAGTCCTATAGTCACCTCAATACTCTTTAGATATCAGCAATTTTTCCTCAATCCACAGCTTTGACTGTTTTCTCATATTTGGTTTACCACAAAATATCCTAACAGTATTAAAGTGAAATCTTTCTATAAGATTAAAACCTTTAGGAACCAGAAAGACAACATCTTTACCGGCTGCACCCTTGGCTTTGTTTTGAATTATATTGTGGTCAGCATATATTTAATGTTTTCATTGGTTTATTTCTCTAAAATAAAGCCCTCTATTTGCATCAACAGTGTACATCAAATCTACAAATTTGTAAATATTTCTGAAGGTATTCTTAATTCAGGGGTCCCATAATTTCTGACCAGGACTGATAGCAAGCGTAGTCATATATTCCTGCTCATCTCCCCAGTCAGGCACCTTGACAGTGTCATAATATCTGAACATGTAACTGCATCAGGAAGGTTAAATGATATGATTCTTTCCTAGTAACAAAATAAAACAGATAAATGTGTCATATTTCTCAAACTGTTATGTAAAAATGTACACATAAAAAAAAAGAAAAATCTACTTAGATTACTAATCACTACCCTGTCATGTCCTGCACTGACCCTCTGTCTTCTCAGTGTTGTCTCTATTGAATTACCCCTCATCAGCACTTTCCAGCATTGTATGAAAATGTGAATGGGAGGGGTGAGGTGGTGAGGACAACATGCTGGAACAATATGTAGTGGGGGAGAGGATCAAGAGAGGGGTGCACAAATTCATGTGTAATTCTAAATAAACATGTATAATTTATGAAGAGAGTCAAGCCAAAAGTTTGGATAACTGACCCACTAAGTGAGTATACATACAGAAAATAATAAGAAAATAACCCTGAACCCTGAAGTGGCAGGAGAAATGGGTTGAGCCATAATTAAACTCTGTAAAGTAGACGCACACATGGGTAAAAAGTGTACAATGAGGTCCACAGATCAAACTGAAAATAGAGAGAAAGTGATAGGGACAGTGACAGACAGAGAAAGAGAGAGAGTGAGAGGAATTAAATGTGTTTTTAATGACCAACATGCTATTCAACGACAGGTGGCCCATTAGATCATGGCACCAGCAGCAGCTACAAGTCATAACTGTGTGCAGATCTGTCTGTGTGTGTGTGGTACCGATAACACAGGGGCATCCCTTGTCTACTCACCCAAAGATTAGCAGATTTTAGGCCTAAAAATAAACTCAGGGGGACCCAATGTTTGTAAGAGGAAATGAAGAGAAGCACAATATCAGATGTGTGATTGTACAGTGAAGCCTTACTTTAGGAGGCTATGCATCTTTTCAGTGTAATGTTCTTTGCATAAACTCACATTTCAGCAGAGCTGTGATGATACTTAATAGAAAGGTTGTTGCTATTTCGGTGTTGCAACTTTTCATTTTGGGTCTATAATCAGCCTCAGTTAACTGAACTTGACTCTACAGTCCCTCTCAGTTCAGTAGGTCTTCATGATGCCTGCTTTGACTCATCACTTTCATAAATTCAGGTTAAATAAAGCCACCACTAATTTAGCATACATTACCTCAAGCTCTATCAGATTGCTTTTAAGCAGCTGGAAATTAAGCTTTGTCAATCCTAGTATGCACTCATTTGACTGCAGCAGTGCTCATAACCTGATGAGTTGAGTTCAAACCAAGCTGCACAAAAGAGTGGGAGAAGGAAGCCCCACGGTTTTCCAAATATGCACCTTATGCCAATGATTGTAGTGGTATATTTAGTCCTAATATAGCACCTCGTGTGTGTGGGAGTGTGTGTGGGATGGTGACTTTTCAAAGGAATGCACCAAGATGCTCAGAGTTTGGTTTGTTACACAGGCAGCCTGTTAAATCATGAGACACCACATTTTCCACATCATCTAATGTGCTTTGTTTAGGTATGTGTGACCACTGCCTCATTGTGTAAAATTAGGGGAGAAAAATTCTTTGCAAGATAAAAATTATTACAGGTTTATTCAAGTCATCTAGTGCACTACCAGCCATCTACAGTCGATACAGGAGCATTCACAACTAATAATCATGACATATTTTTTCTTGTGTTTCTTTCAGTTTAGTTTTTCAAGTAATAAATGAGTATTTACAACACAGGATATTTGGTTCAATCAAATAAACCTAATATTGAAATGAAAATCCAACTTTATATCACTGTATTCAGTTTATTAACACCATTTCTCTAGTTTCTGATTGAAGTTTCTGCCCTTGGGTCAGAATAATACCTCAAACTCTGCTTTACTGATTAGGAATGATGTTTTTGAAAATGTTGAGTCTCCTTATACATCACCAAGATCTATTTTACTGTTTTTGTGGCAATCTTCATAAATAATATTTACCAATTGACAGTTTTTTGCATCATGTGGACATCACATGGAAGTCTGCCCAGAAACTTTGCAGACATGAGTGGAAGGCTTCGTTACGCTAAACTAAAGGGATCATAGGACTCATTCACCCCAAATTCTACAGGTTATGTCCTGCACTGTATTTCAATCTGAGACCAATACAGGTTCTCTGAAGTTGATAAATCAATATCTGTACAATTAATACTTTACTTGGATGATTTTCTTTTTCCCAGCTGTTGCTACAAGTCTTCAAGCTGTGCCACCAGGTTTAACTCAGGCAACATAAAGACTCAGTGTTTAGAAAACTGCTCAGCTTCACGGCTTTTGCTTTCTGTTTGTCTGATGATGCTGCTACGGTAACCGGCTGTCAACATAGTAAACAGACTGTGTTTGTTGAGACACTCTGTCAGTCTTACTTCTTCTGTTTCTCAGCCTGTGTGTGTGTGTGTGTTTGTATTTGTGAGCTTGTGTTGGTACCTGTCAATGTAATGACTGACTGTATTTCATCAGCAGACTTTTTACAGTGTACTTCTGTTTCAGAGTTATATTCCAAGGTTAGCATGTGATAAACTATATACAAACAGTTACAGTACACTTCTGTTAAAAACACACACACACACATTCACAATCCCCAAATTCTCACACAAACACACACACTCACACAAGCACAACTGACTCCAGCAGCTGGCCTGACCTTGAAGATAAATACACCCTTGAAAATGTTTCTGCAATTCATGGCTGGCGATGGTGTGTTATACGAGCAGTGTTTCAAAGGATCCATCTCAGGCTATGTGAAAATAGATTTGGAGTCGATATGGGCTACACTCATACACACTCGCACGCTTTTGTCTGTGCACTCAAACACTCGACTGAACTGTTTGTTTCTGGCTTCTAAGAGCAAATAGTCACACACACCCTTTTGTTCAAGCAAATATTTACAGGCGCACAGATTTTCCCATGCACACACTCACTCAGATATTCTTTCTCTTGGTATCTTTCTTGTGCAACTCGAATTCCAAAAATGTTGGGACAATTTTTAAATCTGAACAACAATGAAAACTAAAAGATCTTCTAATAAAACAAGTCAATATTTTATTCACAACAGAACATACATAAAAGATGTCTAAAATGAGAAATTTGACAATCTTATGCACAAAATGAGCTTGTGTCAAACGTGATGCTTCCTACAGGTCTCAAAATAGTTGGCACGGGACATCTTTACTATCGTTACCATGGTGTAGCATCTCCTCTTCTTTTCAGAACAGTTTGAAGACGTCTGGGCAGGTTATGAGCTCCTGGAGGTTTAGTGTTGATATTTGGTCCCATTATTGTCTGATATAGGTTTCCAGTTGCTGAAGAGTTTGTGGTCGTCTTTGATGTATTTTTCAATCAATGATGCACCGAATGTTTTCTCTAGGTGAGATATCTGGACTGCAGGCAGTTTAGTTCAGCACCCAGACTCTTCTCCTGTGAAGCCACACTGTTGTAATAGCTGCAATATGTGGTTTTGCATTGTCCTGCTGAAATACACAAGGCCTTCCATGAAATAAATGTCATCTGGATGGGAGCAGATTTTCCTCTAAAACCTTTATGTACTTTTCAGCATTAATATTTTCTTAGAACACTTTCCCACTCTTAAACTATCCATTTCAGATGAGTCTTGGCCCACCGGACACGACGGTGCTTCTGGTCCATGTTCAAATATGGTTTCCATTTAGCATGATAGAGCTTTAGTTGCAGCTGCAGGATTGTGTTAACCCACTGTGGTTTCTGGAAGTATTCCTGGGCTCATTTAGTAAAATCAGTGCCACAATCGTCCTGATGAGTGATGCAGTATCATCTGAGGGCCTGAAGACGCAGAACATCCAGTAAAGGTCTTCATCCTTGTCCCTTATGCACAGAGTAATATCCAGTTAGTCCGATCTTTTGATGATGTCATGCATTATTAATGATGAAAATTGCTGATTGATGTGTTGTGAAACAAACATTTTGTGGTGCATTATGGAAGCTTAAAGTGACTGTGGATAGTTTTTTCTTTGTGGTGTAACTGTTAGCAGATGGTTTGCTCCCAAAGAAAGATCAGATAGCTCCAGTGGGATTAAAGATATAGCACAATCAGTATCTTACATGTCATCTTGAACATGAAGAAACTGTTTAAAATCAGATGGTAAATTGTGCTTGTTATTTCTCTCTCTAAAACACACATGACCTCAAGACATCCACTTTATCTCATCTCATCAACTTTACTGACATCTAGTGTTAGACAATAAGCACCCCAAATTTAATGTGCAACCTGTGTCACCAGTGGGTTTTTTCCCCCCATAGTTAGCCTATTTCCCTTCAGGTCAGTCCTGGCAATCACAAGCCCTAATATATGTTTTCATATGAATGAATGTCAACAAGAAAAGTCATGGAAGAGGTCACTGAGTCAAACTGTGTTTGTGTAAGGGCATTTTGGAGAAATGTGTGCTTTTGCTTCAGATGTGATAAAAGAAATAATATGAGGACATACTGCAGGGAAAAAGGTTGGCATAGACTCAATAAAGGCAGAATATCTCCTGAGTAGGCTATGCAGCCTAAAGGATAGACTTTCAGATTAGTGTGAGTTTCCAAACAAAAACTGATAACTGCCATTTTAAATGTCATCTTAATGCATTCATCTATTTTGAATCTATCACTTAATAATTCACTCTTCATGTCTAAATCTCTTAGATTGACACCTTAAATCACAATGTGACGCCTGAGGTGTGACGGAGCAATCATTGAGGTGGGACTGGATGGGTCTTACTTATTCTTATAGTGAAGATTGAGAGAAAAGTAGTAGACAGAAAGAAGAGAAATAATATGCAGAGAAGGGCCCAAGTTGGAACTGATTCCATGCTGCTTGCTATATTTTTACCACAACTTCATGGATCAATGATATAATAGTCAGTGTGCATGTTATTCTGATGCAACATGTGCATAAAAACACCTGCCAATGCAAGTTTAGATGGACACCACTTTTACAGTCACAATATGTTCCATGTGCTTCTCAATTTGAGGTTATTATGTATATTTCTGCATAAATATGTCCTGAATCAGCAGTTTTCACATTAAGACCTGCAAGTAGATCAGGACAATAATATTCAAATCTTCCAATTAAACCCCTATTTCAATTCTAAAAAACAAACAAACAAACAAAAAAATCTAGTCCTTACAAAGACTTGAACCTAGTTAGATTTAAATTCAGATTAACAACATATATTACACATAAGTAACATATTATTCAAATAGCACTTTTCGCAGATAAAAACACAAAAGACACAAAAGATCAGAAAGTTAGACATATAAAAACAAAGGTAATACATTGATAAGAAACAAAATATCAATAAAGAGACATTTGCTCCACTACAACCAATCTAGTCGTCACAGCAGTGATCAAATATCTGCATACATTTGCACCAGAAAGAACAATGACTGTGTACGGAAGGTTAGGTTTATATTGTTCTTGAATTGCTTTATTGACACTCCTGTTTCAGTATTGGTGGAACAAGGTTCTTTCTACTCACAGGACTTATGGTTTTAAGGTTGCAGTTCCTATTTTTTATCCTTTGAAATCCGGCCCATAGATACCTGCTACTCCTACTGAATAAGACCCACTGGTGCCAACAAATTTATGCCAATTACTGAATGTCCGTAAATACAGACATTTACTTTTCTAAATTCATAACATTTAATCTGGTCAACTAATCAGCCAATACTGGCCTAAGATATGAATATGTACCGATATGAAACTTTCTTTTCCCTTTATTGTTGTGCCATGAATGACACTAATCTGTGTGTCTGTGTGTTTTCTATGAGCTGGTCACATTTCATTCATACTTACAGCCACTACCTGGTCAGCTATTTGATCACCTGTCAGTTTACGTTTGACATTAAAATCCTAATATATTTGGTGGCATTTCCCCGCCCTGTCAGGCTCACATCTGCACGGCCACAAGAGTGTTCTGTCGTCAAATCTCTTTTTGGGGAACTTTCGCTTCCTCTGTTCAGTTGTCGCCTTTTTCAGCACTGTCGCGCTTGCAAGCTTTCCAGGTGCAGCCTGTGGTGTGTGAGTGGAGTTTTCACCATTAACTCAGCAGGAGCTGCTTTTCTATCAACAGAAGTTTAACTTGTCTTCGTGCGTTAGGAGCCAGCACTGAGCGCAACATGTCGGTACCGCAGCAAATACGAGATGAAAGGTGAGTGTTTGGCGAGAAAATCCCCAAACCGTCACCGCTTTGTCTTCACAGAGGTTTAGTTTCAAGTTTGATTTTAGTTTGATCTTTGGTTCCAGGGACCTAAACCTTAACAACAGGGCGATGAAACTCATTAGCAGATGCGCAATGTTTGCAGAGGTTTTGTTGTTTTGATATATAGCATATTAATTAATTAAAAAGAAAAGAAAAGCAGGATATTCATGGTTGCTCACTCATATCCTGCATTTGCATAAAACATTTACGAGTAAATGAAGCATAGCCTGACAAACAACACAGACTGCGTAGGAGCCTCAGGTAAACAAGTGGACGAATAGATCTTTGTAGATGTACTGATGTTTAAGGTTATTATTAGTGTCAAAATATTAATATAATTTTTGTCTGTTCCTTAGTGACTTTGATCAACTCCCTCACAATATCCCTATCAGTGCCACCATTGCTGATATTGAGGAAAAGAAAGGCTTCATTGACTATTTTGTAAGTATTAAACAGTGACCAATAACTTCTAATTAAACCTAGCCCTTTGAAAATGAGTGCATGTCTATTGTTTGTCTCTTTCATGAATGTAATGCAGTCCTTCCAGAAAATTACTTGAGAATGTCATTGCTGCATTATGTATGTGCTTCTCTGCTTCTCTTCCAGAGGTTTGTAATTGAGGTGAAGACTAAAGGAGAGGCGAAGTATCTGATCTACAGAAGATACAGCGAATTTTTCAACCTGCACCATGTCCTTGAAGCCAAATATTCCCCTGAAAATCCAGAGAAACCTGGTCCAAACACATGCATCTTGCCCTCTCTTCCAGGTGAGTGTGTTCACAGCTCTGAAAGCTGCAGAGTCACGCAGACATGGAATGTGAAACGGTGTCAGATTTCACATTGCTCAAATGCATGACCTGTATATGAGGTTACCCTTCCAGACATAGTCCAAATAATAAGACAGGTTAAACAAAAAACATCATCTTATTCGTGCATCTTGCTGCTAGGTCATCTTAAATCGGATATGCGATCTGGATGCACCGGCACGTCCGTAGTCCCCAGAGGGTTAAATGCTAGTTGTTGCATAATGAAGTGAAACTTCAAGATACAGCATTATAACCCAGTTGATGCAGTGAGAGACATGTCAGCTTTCATTCAGTTGAATTATGGTTAATTTCAAGTAAAACCTAAACAAACTGGTATCATTTTGCCCCTGAAGAGTAAAACATAAAGGATATGCCATTTTTAATTTCAAATCAGCATGTGGCTTGACACAGAGTGGTCAGGAAAGAGTAGATGGATAGCAGAATGCCAAAGGTAAAATGCAGACTAACTGGAAGAAAATGATGTTGAGAGATGGAAGAAGGTGATTCATCAGTCTGCTGTCAGATGGATATATCTGTTGCCAGATATGTGATGGCAACAGATGGAGCAGAAAGAGCCGAGGACCTAAATGCCATTTTCTGTTGTAACCACTGATTTAGTTTGCTTAGGCACTTCCAGGCCAGCTGGAGGATGTAATTATATTACAGAGTCCACTTTGGCCTCTGGATATTTTGTAGTCAATTATGCCTGGAACAACTAGACTGATGCAGCAAGGCACTTGCCATAACATCTTAGCTGGCTATTTCAAGTAGAAAGTAGCTGCAGCTCCATACAAGAATCACACATTTTCCCGTGCACTTTTAAATTAAAACACCAACTACCCTCCAGATAAAAAGAAAAGCCCATCTCGGCTGCTTCTGCCCAACACATAATTCATCAAACATTTTCTTAAATGATATACATTGAGATCATAAAAACTGTTAATTTGGATTTATAGTTAATACCTACAACGTTAAGGTGTTATTTGTATTTTGTGGTGATCACACCATCTGACTATTCCTATAGGAATCTTTGAAAAGTTCTACCCTGGGATATTTTCTTAACCAAAGTTAGTGCCACCATGTTGTTTTGAAGTTGTAAGATAAGGCACTGAGTTGTGTAATTAATGACTAGAAACAGAAGAAAAGTAGAAGAAACGCAGTACAGCCAGAAGAACGCATAAATAACTGTCTATGGAAGAAGAGGCATCACATTGGAGTCAGTCCAAATGTGATGCCATAAAGTAAGACAAAGCTTTGTTAAGAAATGTCTGTACTGGTCGAAAAACAAACAGAAACTTCAAATCAAGAAAAGTCAGTCAGAGTGAAAATAAACCAAACACTTTTATGCAGTTTTAGTTTTATTATTGGAGTTGATTGCAGTTATTTGCTTCTCAGCCATTAAGATATTATTTAATTATTAAAATGATGACCATCCAGTCCTCAGTGTGTGCGGTGTGACTGCTGTCCTTATCACCCTGGTGGCTCTGATGTTTCCCTGCTAATTATTCTCCCATAAGTATGCCTGTCATGGCTTGACCATCAGTGTCTGTAGGTTAAAAACAAACATCTAGAAGCCTGAAGGCTTCAAATAGATGGTTTAATTCACTGATTTGGAAGAGTTGAGGACAGAGGAAGGTTTGTAGGTGGTAGATTCCATTTACCTTAATAAACAAAATTCATTACAATCATGCTGTTGACTCTTTGACCATGTTTAATTTATTAACCGTTTGTACAACAAAATTAAAGATTGTAGTTGATTTATAGCACATTGTCTTAATTATCTCTTCCATACTTAAGTTCAGCAGATGAATGCAGTAATCTAATTTCAAGGATGGTGACTCTATATCATTACAACTGTTGCCTAAAGGACTACCTGAACAAATTTTATAGTAATACATCAGATGTAGTTAATACATTACCATTATCTTAACAAAAAAAAAAAAAAACAGCATTCTAGGTCCTTGTTTTCTTCGTTTATTGAAAAACAAGGAATACTTCAATGATACTCAATTCTGTATTACAAGGGCCACAATCCAGCAGGTTTTCAACTTATTCCTGCTTCAACACACTTGCATCAAATTAATGAGTCATTGTGTAGAACTTGATTGGCTGTCACATCCAATTAATTTGATGCAGGTGTTTTGAAGCAGGAATACACTGCAAACCCGCTGGATTGCGGCTCTCGTAGGACCGAATTGAGTTTCAGTGCAACCCCGGGTTTATGATATGACTGTACACAACAATTATTATTAATTTCTTTGCATTTTCTATGTTTGCATGTCTGCAACATGATGCGGCAAAAGTGCCAAACTAAATTTTATGAAACATAGTGAGGTGCTGGAACACATGCAAACATTTGGTGTGGATCTGATCATAAAACACCACCATTTGTCTTGTTTTTCTCCCATTTGAAGTACCCCACTACATCATAAACTTGGAAATTAAACCTGTGTGATTTTGTTCTTTGAAGAAGCTTACTCAAGAAACAAAGTCTTTGTGACAATTTTAACTCATCATTCATTAAAGACCTTAAGGCTATAGTGTCGTTTGCTATATTTGGAAAGTTCTACTTTTTTATAAACTCAGATTTAGCATCTGCCACTGCGGAGTCTGATGGTTTAATTGGAGTGCCAGATCTCATCAAGATGGAATGGGAATAAGAAAGGGGTGGGGGTGGGGGAGTGGAGGGAGACAGGGGAGGATGGGTGATGGGTATATGGGCAGAGGAAAATAAAAAAAATGGGAAAAGTGTTCTAGTCTATCTGATCAAATTGAAGCTGTTTCTTCTTTCTTTACTTCTATGTGGTCTTGCATAATACTTAATACATCCAAGGAGTGTTTATCTTAACCGTGGTTGGGGTAGATGGGGTGAGGTGAGCAGATGAGTAAGTGATTCATGTGTAAGTCAATGAGTGGATTTGGGTGACTGAGTGACTTATCGTTCTCCAGAGTGAATGAGATTAGAGAGACGGAGAGAATGGGGAAAGCTGAATATTGTAGCTGAGGGTCATTAAGGCTGAGCTAAATTTGATTTAACAGCAGTGTTAGATGGCCATGGATGAATTGCTGGGGCCCGATTTAGAGTCTTGGGGGTCTGTGCTGTGCTTTATAATTTACAAATGAACTTGGTGTGATGCCAGGGATGAAGGGTGATGAGTCCTCAATTCAAAGAAGAAACAGTTTTTGTTTGCTTTTTTTAAGACAACGTTAGATGAATTTCACACAAAATAAATGTGCATGAGTAAATGCATTTACTGTTATATGACATATTGGTGTTTTTCAGAAATGTAACTCTCTTTCAGAATTTAAGACTAAAAATTTTATAAAGACAAAAAATGATTCTCCACCTTTTTTTCTTCAGATTTATGAAAATATGTCTTCTTCTGTGTTGCTCTGTGAAACTCTTTATATGCTCATAGAACTGCTTTATGTAGGACCCTATGATTTCTGAGATGCATGGACCACATACAGAATTGCAAAATTTGACCATGAAACTGTAATCGATTGTAAAATGCATAATTTCATCAAATGGACTTGTGTGGGTGTGCCCTGCTTTCACTACCATTTTCAATAGTGCCTGAATGAAACAAAAATGATGAGAGTCAAACATATTTTCACCGCTGCAGCCTCCCTGTGTGACGTGACCTTCACTGGCAGGGCTCAAGTCTTGCCCAGAAGGTCAGCAATTGCTAAAATGCTGGCAGAAAGACCTAAAGCTTAATTTCCACCAACGGATGCAGGTTGAGTCGGGACGGTTAATTGTAATCTCGTTGTGTTCTCACAGCGAACCGTAGCCTAACCTGAGAGGCAAAGTATTGAAAGATGGCTCAGCTACGCAAGGGAAGGCAAGTTTATTTGTATAGCACGTGTCCTGTATGAGACAATTCAAAGTACTTTACATATGACATTAAAAGCATTACAGATGGTGCAGAAAAAGCATTAAAAAGTAGTAGGCAACAACAAATAACAGAAATCCCAATAAGATTATTAAAAGTTAAAATGATTAATTAAATTGGTTAAAAGCAAGATAAGCTAAAAGTTACTGTGCGGATTTCATGCATTTTCAGTATGTGCCTAGTTGTGTAAAATGGACTATCGATTTTCAATACCATAAATTCAATTTAGTTGATTATTTACCCATAACAATACTATAGGATCAGTAGGCACATAAGAAGAGAAATGTTTTTAACCTGGATTGGATTTAAAAGTGTCTGCATTCGGTGAAAGTTTAATCTCCACTGGAAGTTTGTTCCACTTGTTTGCAGAATAACTGCAGGATAGCTAAAAGCTGTGTAATAGCATGACGTTATCGCAACACCTTCCTTAAAGTATAACCAAAACAAGACTCAGAAGTGCTTCGTAATGCCATTTTAAATAGTTATTTAATCAACAAAAAGAAACTCTTGCTCTAAACAAGGAGCCATTCCTGCAATGTTTTGATGCCAGGTCGCACGGGAATTGACGTTTTTTTCCAAACCTATCAATGGATTGCAGTATGTTAAGCTCCAGCCTTTTGGGTCGAATTGGTTAGATTGGTACCTCAACAGGAAAATCCCCAAAAAGTAGGACAGGTCGGGTCAGATATTAGGGTACCCTTATCAATTTTTGCGTGTGGAAACGCAAAAAAAATGCATCCCGTCCCTCATCTGTTGGTTGAAACAGGGCTTTAGTGACCCAAAAAATTAAGTAATGCTAAGCAACTCTCATGAAACATTACAAACAAGGAGGATTCAAGAGATTCAAGATTCAAGAGTTTTTATTGTCATATGCACAGCAAAATAGGTAGTTATACCATGCAATGAAATTCTTATTCTGTTCATTCCCCCTAAAAAAGACGACACATTAAAATAAATAAGAGCAGGAGAAAAAAATTAAAATAAAATAGTAACAATAAAAACAACAATAAAAAATTAAAAGCTACAATAAAGTGTTTAGTGTTATGAGTATGTGCATGTGATGCATGCGGCGTATGGAATGATTCATTGAGAAGCCTGATGGCCTGTGGGTAAAAGCTGTTTGCCAACCCCATTGGTCCTGAACTTCAAACTCCTATAGCGTCTGCCTGATGGTAGGAGTGTGAAGAGTGAATGTTGTGGATGTGTGCTGTCTCTGATGAGGTTGTGTGTTCTTCGTAGGACTCTGGTTTTGTAAATGTCTTGCAGTGAGGGGAAGGCTGCCCCAGCAATGTGCTCTGAAGTCTTGATCACCCGCTGGAGTGCCTTCTTGTCTTGTGCTGTGCAGTTTCCATACCAGACCGTGATAGAGGTGGTAAGGACACTCTCAATAGTGCATCTGTAGAAGCAGCTGAGGATTTTGGTTGACATGCCAAATTTTCTCAGTCTTTTCAAGAAGTACAATCTCTGTTGGGACTTCTTGATAATTTGTTGGGTGTTGTGAGACCAGGTGAGGTCCTCGCTGATGTAGGTGCCAAGAAACTTGAAGGTTTTCACCCTCTCCACCTCAGTCTCATCAATATACAGGGGTTTATGTGGCTCCTTTTCCCTTGTTCTTGGGTCCATGATTATCTCTTTGGTCTTGTCCGTGTTGAGATGGAGGTTGTTGTCACGACACCAGGTCATCAGGTCCGCCACCTCTCTTCTGTATGATGTATCAACCCTGCCAGTGATCAGGCCAATGACTGTAGTGTCATCCGCAAATTTAATGATGCTAGTGTTGTTCTGGGAGGCCACACAGTCATAGGTGAAGAGTGTGTAGAGGAGCAGACTCAGCACACACCCCTGTGGGGTCCCAGTGCTTACAGTTCTTAAGCTGGATGTGCAGTTGTGGACCCTGACTAACTGGGGTCTGCCTGTTAGAAAGTTCAGCACCCAGTTACAGAAGGAGGGTGTCAGTCCAAGTGTGAGGAGCTTGTCTGTGAGTTTGTGGGGGCTAACTGTGTTGAATGCAGAGCTATAGTCTATAAATAGCATTCTGACACGTGTCCTGGCCCTCTAGGTGCGAAAGGGCTGCGTGGATGGCAGTGTTGACTGCATCATCGGTGGACCGGTTCTGGCGGTATGCAAACTGTAGAGGGTCCACAGTGTCCAGGATGCTCTTTTTGATGTAGGTCATGACTATCCTTTCAAAGCGCTTCATTGTAATTGTAATTCTTCCAGATCAACAGTACAGTCTTCCCTCCCAGCTGCAGTTCAAAATACATCCCAGTTTGTACAGCTAAAGCAGTCCTGAAGTACTAGATCAGTTTCTTCATTCTACACTTTAACTGCTATACTTACTGGGGGAGCTTGCTTGAGGAGTTGCCTGTAGGTTGGATACAGGAATATGGAGATGTGGTCAGCTTTTCCAAAATGAGGTCTTGGGACAGCCTTAAAAGCACCTTTCACGTTGCTGTAGACTTGGTCCAGGATGTTTTTTTCCTTCGTAGCTTACGTGCTGGTAGTATTTAGGGAGAACAGTCCTGAGGTTGCAGTGGTTGAAATTAGCGTCTGGTTGTTTGGTTTCTTGTTTACTGATGACGTCATGCAGGTGGCCCATTGCACTAGCGGTGTTAGCTCGTGGTGGTATGTAAACAGCTGTTAAAAACACAGCGCTGAACTCACGAGGCAAATAAAAAGGTCTGCATTTCACCATCAACAGCTCAATGTTCGGTGAGCATCGTTTTTTGATAGTTTGTACATCTGAACACCACCGTTTGTTTACGTAAACACAGACGCCGCCACCTCTGTGTTTACCCGATGCCAATGTCCGGTCTCCTCGGTAAGTAGCATGTGTTTCTAAATGGATCGCCGAGTCCGATATATCTTCTGTCAGCCAGGTTTTTGTGAAGGTGAGCACATAGCACTCTCTGATCTTACGTTGAGTTGTAATCCTTGCTCTCAGCTCGTCCATCTTGTTTTCAAGAGAGCGGACGTTAACTAGCAGCAGGCTTGGTAGCGGTGGCCTGGTAGCTCTGGATTTCAGCCTAGCATGCAGGCCGCCTCTCTTGCCTCGTTTCCGCCTCAGCTGCTTTGCTCGCCAGCTATTCGGCACACCAGGCGCCTGGGCTGCTGCGTCCTCCCGACGTAGAAAAAAGCCAAAGTCCGAGAGGCTTAGTGAAAGTCCGTGGTGAACTTTACCGATGTTCAGAAGTGTCTGTTGTTCAATATGAACAATAAGATAACAATAAATAAAAGAAAGCGGGAGAGTGAAACAGAGACGTCTGCCACGGAGGGCGCCATCTTGCATCTTGCCCTGGTTTAGTTTCCCTTGCTTATAAAGAAATTAACATGGTCACTCCATAATTCCTTTTCTGTACCACTTAGTCCAATTCAGGGTCACGGGTGGGCTGGAGCCTATCCCAGCAATTATCAGGCGAGAGGCAGGGTACACCCTGGACAGGTCGCCAGTCCATCACAGGGTCAACACAGTTGACCAATTAGCCTAACATACATGTCTTTGGACAGTAGGAGGAAGCCGGAGCACCCGGTGAGAACCCACGCATACACAGGGAGAACATGTAAGCAGAAAGGCCACTATTTCAAACCCTCTACAGCTCAAACCAGCAACCCCCCTCTGGCTCGAACCAGCGACCTTCTTGCTGTGAGGCTGCGGTGCTAACCACCACACCACTGTGCAGCCACCACTCCATAATTATACTTATTAATTAAAGACACAGCTTAAAACTGTGTGTTCGGAGTTGCTAACTGCTGTTTGAACCTGATTTAAATACACATTTTTACATAGCAACCCACTAAAATCTTTCCACACTGCACTTGAATGCCTTTTTTCTTTGGTTAAATACATGAAATCCTTCTAGATCAGACTTATTTGCTGTGGTCAGAACAGAATCTGTTCCCATTAAGACAATGCTGACTGGCTATTTATGTGTTATGAACCATAAAATTAAATCATTAAAATAGAAAGAAATACAGCGGAATACCACTGTTCTGTTTAGAGCTGACAAATCTTTTTATGTACTCTGCCTTCACACTCTATCATGTCATATACTGTCCTGTCTTTAATTCACCAGAGGAGTTTTTCTCTGTAAAACCAACAAGTAAGCAGCAAAATGCACGGGCAGTTCTACAAGTCTGCTTAAATCCAGGATCTTAGCTGAAGTTTCAGGAGTCACGATCAATATGGAAAAGACTTATAGCTTGGCACTTTGAAAAGGCAATTTGCTATTGGCTTATGCTAAGATTTCAGGATCGCCCTTTATGACTTTTTATCAAGTTGTAAAATAGCTAAAATAGTCCTTTATTCCTTTTTCAATTCAAGACCTTTTTAATCCTCCCAAAAGGCACACTACATGGTGTTCAGAGAAAATGGCTGGAATGGAGGAGAAAAGTGGGGATGGGTGGGGTGGTCTTTTCCCCACAGATAAAAAGATGATGATCCGCTCCTTCTCCCCTACAGAGATCTCTTTATCTGAGGCAAGCATCACTGAGGAGTCTCATTTGGGTTATCAAATCAACTGTGTGCTGTGCAGAGTAAAAAACTTCCCTTTCTTCTACTCTGGTGCAATTAGAGGCAGCCATCAGTTTGGAGGACAGTTTAATTGTACTGTACGTCTCTATTCAGACTGGTACTGTCGTTTGTTAGGGACACACTAAGCGCTCTTCTTAATGACATTGTTCATTCAAGGCCAAAGAACATGGTCCACCACTCAGTGACTTCCTCAGTAGTAATACTTCAGGAAAATTATTCTTGAACTTTTTTCATATATGGAAGCAGATGAAAACCTTGAATTTATTAAATTACTTTGACTTCTGTGTTAAAACTTGCTCTCCGAGTTGCACTTTTTTTCCTCCTCTACAGGGTGACTGAAATAATAAATGAACTGCATATCTGTATGTCACTTTGACACCACCATCATCATCATCATCATCATCATCATCATCATCATCATCATCATCGACTGTTCCTGGCTCACCTTGCCAACAGGCACCGACTGTGAGTTGCACATCAATCTGGGATTGGTGGATGGGCCAGTCGTCCGTCACCAGGTAGGGATCGTAGGTGACTCCATCCACGTACAGCGTCACCACCGGGAACTCCACGTTGATGACGTAGTAATGCCACTCCTTGTCACATATCTGGGAGAGGAAACACAAAGAGAGGGGAGATCAGAAATCAGTATTATTGCTACATAACCTAAATAATGATGTGAAACTGCCATGGCCGAAGGTTGGGATGGGCTTTGCCATTTTCTTTGTAAATGTCCTATTCAGGTATAGTTTGTATTCTATAGCTTTTACTTCCTGTTTCATTTTGGAGTTTATCCCCTTGAGTATTTTGTTTATGTTCTGCTCCCGTTACACCTGGTTCTCAGTTGCTGATTACGTCACCTGCTTCTTGTCATTAGTCCCTCATTATATCTTCTGTCACCACTGTTTGTAGCTATAGTTTGTCACTCTTGTCAGCTGTGTCAGTTGATCCGACCGCCCGTCTTGCATTCTCGCTTGAGCTTTGCTTTCATTAGTTTCCAATTCAGTTTGTTGTTCATCCTGCCTGATCAGTGCTTTTGTTTTTTTGTCTTTTTTTTTATATAAGGTCCATTTAAATTCACCCGCCCGCCTCCTGTCTTAAAGTATAGTCCTCCACTTGTTTCCCATGGATTGTGATTAAAATCATTACAACTGAGCTCTTTTTGTTGTAGAACCATCATTCAGCCGGTAGGTATTCTTTTTTTTAAATATTTTTCATAATAAAGGGTAGTCACAGTTTTCAATCTAGTAACTAAAAGGGCAACAGCATGGTTTGGCAATTTCTAAGCGCAGGCTAAGTTTAGCCACTGTGTTTAGGACAGTCTGTATTGAAAGTGATGGGAAGGACTGAAAACCTCTTCCTCCAATCCATTCACAAGCAGTTGGTGGTCAGACAAGTGCAGATTCATCACATATTCTGCACTGCCCTGAATATGAGTTATTACCTTCCAATAGAAGGTACAGAGTCCCAAAATACAAGTTGAACCATTCTAAAAATTAATTTGTACTTATTTCCATCAAAATCTTCAATAATGTCTTAAAGGGCCACATGGTTTATGCAATATCTCTCTTGGGGCTATGTGGGTTGTGTCAAAGCCTCATGTTTTATTCTTTTTCCATTTTTGATGTTTATCTTTTTTTTTTGTATCCCAAAATGGGTATTGTGCAGCTTCTGCTGTGTGGTTGAATGGTTTTATATAGAGTACAGTGGTTTGTTGTTGTGTTGTCTCCTTATTGACCCCTATTGACCTCTTCATACATCTGCTTTGTTTTTTTATTTAGTTTGATCAGTTAAAGCTAATACTTTAATGCCACTTTGACAGAAGAGATTCAAAGTGTTTATTGTCATTTGCACAGTAAGTAACCAAGTTTCCATGTACAATGAAATTCTTAATTTGCCATCCACACTGAGTGACATAAAAATATCATACAAAAAATATAAGATAAAAAATGTAGCGAGGTAAAGAGGTAAACATTAAATACGGAATCTGTATAAACCAACCCGGATAATATAAAGTAAATTAATAACTGAAACAAAAAAGTTAACTGGACCAAAATACAACTTGAAGTAGTTAGTATACACTTGATTCTGAAAATTGGCCCGGTTTCACCAGAAAATGTGTAACAGATAAGTTTGTCAGCTTTTCCAAAGCATAGTGTCATAATCCATGGTTGTAACCTGTTAGATGGTAGGGTATGTCTAGACTGTTCTTTTCTCTGTTAACCTGAGAGATCAGGAATCTCAGCACAGGGACGGTAAAATGTGTGAGCCCTATCCAGGAAACTAATAGACTGAACCATACGCTGTACATTTATTCTATACCTAACTTCCTTCAAGTGGCTGAATGTGCAATAGAAAGGTTAAAAAATTTAAAAGTAAGACAAATGTTATGCAGAACAATTCTAGGACCAGTAATCTTTATCAATTCAACGCTGGTGGGACATGTTATTCTGTATGAAGACAAATATAAACATGTAGGAAATAGATGTATTTAGGAATTGAAACTTAAGTTGCAACTGTGTATAAAAAAAGTAGAGACAACTATTTGACATTCTGTCATGAGATAAGTCCAAATTAGGTAAACAGAATGAACAAGTCTATAAACTATACAATGAAAGCCAAAGTTTTTCTGTTTTGCCCCAGGGTTGTGACAAATGGATGGCACCACATTGTACTAATCGGTCAAACAAGAAAGAAACCAGAAGCAGAAGTTTGAACCAATTCAGAACCATCAGTATGGGCACATGAAACCACCTCAGCTTATTACAAGCAACTTTTGTCTTATTCCCTGAAAAATCTTCTCGAGTTAAGTTGCATATCTTGGCTCGCTCTCAAAATACAATTTCTCTCTCCATAACCACTCTCATCACTCCATTCTCTACCATTTATCTGAGGTCAGGTTGCATGGGGGCAGTTGCTTAAGTAGGAAAGCTCAGACTTCTCTTTCTACACTCCTAAGGCATTCCCAGGACAGCCGAGAGACCTGCAGTGTATCCTGGGTTTTCCCTGGGGCCTTTTCCAAGAACCTTACCAGAGAGGCATCCTTACCAAATGCCTAAGCCACCTCATCTGGCTCCTCTCGATGGATGGTTGAGCTTCTCACCCTGTCTCTAAAGGCTCCACAAGAAGCGAGAACTTTTTTCTTGTACGAGAACAAAGGGATGTCATTTTGTTCTCGACAGACGTGTTTGAGGACACTTGTCGAAGCATCAGGCTGGCAGAACTTTCTTTTCGTGGGGCTCAGAGAAGTATTGCGTGATTGGTCAGAGGTGGGCGTAGATAACGAGGGAAAGCATGAAGGGGGACATAGTCACTTCCGCATTTCCACTGATGCGAGGATGAACGGACAGCTTTATCAACAGCTGATTGAGGTGATGAAAGAGTTCAAAAATTTATTCAACACACGGTAAATAAAGACACGGATAATTCTGTGTGCACAATTCTGCACTGTCACGGACCAAGTTTCACGTAAAATAAAAAAATAACCGGCTCATTGTACATAAAGACATAGACGACCACCCCCACCCCACCCCGCAGCAATCCCCGCCCCGTCTCAGACAACGCTTCTCGTGGAATATGAAATGCCCCGACCAAAACAAACTTTTTTGTTGTTCTTGCAGCCTCGAGAACAAGAACAAAGTTTTCGCTTTTCATGGAGTATGTAACAAGCTAAAAGGAGAGCCGAGACACCCTGTGGGGGAAACTCATTTCAGTCGCTTGTATCTGCTGTCTTATTCTTTCGATTACTACCCCACAACTCGTGACCACAGATGAAGTAGGAACATAGGCGACCAGTAAATCGAGAGCTCATCGAAAGTTCATCTTCTTCTTCACCACATTGGACTGATACAGAGGCCACAACACTACAGACGCTGCACTGATCCCCCTGTCAATCTCTCCCTCCATCCTTCCCCACGCTCAAAATTCCCGAGATCCTTCCACTCCCCCAATTGGGCCAGGATCTATTTCTCGACCAAGGAAGGACACTCCAACCTTTTCTGGCTGAGGACCATGGTCTCACAATTGGAGGCACTAATCCTCTCCCGCACTTTCTATGGGAAAGAGAAAGGCGTTGTTTTCGTGTGGCAGAGATCATGACTTAGACTTACAAAAACTTTATTGTCCATTGCAAAGCAGTGGAAATTCATCTTTGACAAAGTGGCTCATAGAATTAAAAAAACAAGAAAACAAAACAAAACGCACAAGTTATCACCACCTCTGTTATGATGGAGTTTCCGTAGCCACTTAACTAACAATGCCAAGGACATAATGAGCAAAACTGAGGAAACATACAAGCAAGAATGACAGAAAGAAATAATCAAAATACAGGATTCAACCTTTTGTGGAAAAAAGACAGAGTGCAAATCTTTAATATTGTATTTTCCTATGTTTACTTAAAGAATGTAGATAATTCTTTTACCTCCAACTGCTCTGTACACAACAGAAAAATTCCAAAGAGATCTTTTCAAATAGTAATTCTTTCTGTTTTGTTGGCCACACACACACACACACACACACACACACACACACACACACACACACACACACACACACACACACACACACAC
>JBBBVU010000004.1:21438929-21452415 GCA_037177055.1 Atherinosoma microstoma
CACACACACACACACACACACACACACACACACACACACACACACACACACACACACACACACACACACACACCACACACACGATTCACAGCTACAACCTTTGAAGGTAGTAGCAATACAGAAGTAAACATTAGAACTTTGCTTTATCTGTGTGGCAGTACATAATGAGTAAACTTTTAAAATGTAATTAGGCATAACTCAGATGAATATATATTTTTTTATATATTTATTTTTTTGCATTGTATGTTTGTGTGTACATAATGCCCATTTTCCTGGCTGTGTAAGTGGCTTTGTCTGCACAATACAGATCCGCACAGCCAGCATTATGAGTACATGTCTGCAGGTGAAGTGTTTTTTCAGCTCTTTGAACTATCTGTGCTTTATCTCCTCGCAAAAGCATTTAACTTTCCTAACCTTGCTCTACATGAAAAAGGTGGGGCTCTTACACACACACATACACACACCTGTATTTTTTCCTTCACACTCCAGTGGTCTTTTATCGCTAAACTCAATTTTACTCCCTCTTCTCTGTCTTCCTCCCCTCTCTCCCACACACAACGAAAACACTGGTGTACTCCACTCATGAGGCTGCCAGCCTACTCAACATTTATTTTAGCTCTTTTTCTTCTTCTCTCTGGAACAGTGAGCTATCCTCTGTGTGTTTCTGCATGCTCTCCTGAGTGTGTTTTTTAGCGCAGGAAAGTGGCTATTAAACTCAGTCCAAACAATGATCAATGGCTGGTCTGAGCCTTGTGGATAAGAGGAGAGCACAGGCATTTGTCACAGTAGGGCTGGTACCAGTGTTTACGCCACACTTTACACTCTACTTGGAATTAGTTCAGGCTTCGCCTTAAACAGCGAGATGAGTAATCGTTGTTAGCTGTATTACTATGAGCTCTAAACAAGGTCAATGAGACAGGATATGTTCAGTTGGCAAGGTTTGAAAGATGCATAAGCCGGAGGGATGGTTTGTCTGATGTGAAAAATTAGGACATATGAAGCACAAATGGATAAATGACATAAAAGAGGTATAGAGTTTCTCAAAGAGATGAAAAGAAGAACTGCCCACCCTGTTAGCCTTATTGGAAGAAATATGATCACATGGCTCTGGTGTTGATTTTTTACCTGGACTATAAACTAAAATTGTGTCATGAAAGTGTCATTGGTGCATGAAACTGAAGGTTATTGTGATTAAATAACCATAGATTGAGTTGTTTTGATACAGGAGGTTAGAATACAATGAAAAACTGGTGTTAAGGCCCTGTTTTCTTTTTCCAGGTTACCTCAATGTTAGTTTGGTGAGTGGATATAAAGGGCAAGAAGAAGATTGGTATGTTAGCAAGTTATTCAAGCCTTTATGTGAGTTTCATCCTGTGAGCACTTGAGTTTCAGTCATGTTTTACTATTATTGAACAACAATTTCATAAATAACCTCAAGCTTATTGTAATTCAGGGGTCTGAGAGAAACTTAGCCTCTTCTTTACCACATCCTTAGCCACAGGGTACATTGTCCAACTACAAGTCTAGAGCGAGTTCACATTGGATGCATTAAAATTTATGTTTACACCATTTGAAATTTAACATTTTCTTTTCTTTTTTGATGCAGATGCATCAAAAATTGAGTGATTAGTGGCTATGTTCTTACATGTAGTTTAACCCCTTGCTAACACTTAATGCAACATAAGAAGCATGTCTTACTCATCTGACGGAAGTTGGGTAGATTTGAATTGTGAGGGGAAACCTGCATGTTCAGGGTTACAGTTAAATTATATTGTTTATGTTTAACTTAACATTAATCTGTTGTTATAAAACAGTAAATGAAACTCTTCTTGGGCTTTGATTTTAATAATAAAACTAGGTCTTACTACTCAGATTACATCAATCTTCATCTCAACAGGCAGCTTTAAAAAAAAACACAAAAAAAACCTAAGTATAAACCCACTCTGTTACTTAACACCCTGCAAACAGCAGGCGCAAACATAAAACAAGAACCTTGTGGTAAAAGAGAGAAAAAATATAATGGATATTTTTCACAGGAGTTAATAAAAAGCAAAGCAGTTTAGAATAAGAGCTGAAAATAAACTTATATTTTTCAGTAAAAGTTTCCGTATAAATGTTAACAGGCTTCTCAATTTGGAAGAAAATTGTTTGCTAGCAAAGAGCCTTAATTACTTGGACTGAATGTTATTTAGTCAAAGAGAGAAACAGGGTGCTAATACTAAAGTTTTAACTTAATAGTATTAATTTAAATTTATAAATGCCTTAACTGGAGTTAGTTTATACCAGCACACTCAGTGCTGGAATCAGTTTGATGGTTTTTAATCCAAACATATACATTAGATATACAGAAGGTGGGATTTGTTAATGCCTAAAGGCATTGTGATGCTTATCTTTATACACATACAAATATGTATTTCGACTTATGATCCATCACCTGACACAGTCACACAGGAAATGGGCCATCCACTTAACAAAATACACTTTTACTTGACAGAAAAGAAGGAAATAAAGAAATTAAATTCTAATCTCTGCCACCCTTTTGTCAGACAAGCCCATTAAACCTGGGTCAGTGTCAAGACAATTGTACTGGGTGACTGCTCCTTTGGCTGGGTGAACCCAAGGGTTGTTTGGCCAAATCTGGACTGTCCAGCAACTAGGTACTCAAGGTACTCCAAAACCAAATACCAGTTTTTACCTTCATAGAAGAGCTGCTGGTTGACTGACTGAAGCTTCATTGAATCTTTTGAATGTGCCCATTTCCTCTAATTTTGACATGGCAGCTTCTCAGAGGGATGTGTGTGTATAGTCAACTATTATTGCTAACACTGAGGCACATCTAGAAGCTGAAGAGTGAAATGTGGACAGAAGGAAAACATTCATTAAAAGGGTGAAAAGCTGGAAAAAAATGATGAGTGTATAGAGAGACAAAGGGAGAGATGAAAAGAGTTATACAGAGAAGGCAAATTGCTTTTTCACATCATATTTGGTGATTTTGTTGAAGACAGCATCTTATCACCTTCATCACACTTTCAAGTCGTCTATATATTACAGCCACCGGCAGGTCAACACTATAATAAAACAGCGTGTGAAATAATGCATTAAAAATAGCAGCCCTGAATTCAAACGGCGGGTGCACGTGCATGAGTGCGTGTCCTCAGGGTCAGAGTAATCTCAGTGGATTGTTAATCCAGCTTGCTCCCTCTCTCCCTAGATTCATTAATCTGCCACCAGTCTGTGTCTCATTTTCTCTGGACACACACACACACACACTCACCCCCACTCACACCTATACGTGCAGTCATTTGAAGGCACAGACACATGTAAAAATACATTTTAAAGGTCTAATTTTTTAATTTTTGAATCAAGCTTTGGCCAGGTTTTACCCCAAATCTGACAACAAAAGAAACAGAGCGCTGTTTGCTCTGGACCACCAATAAAAGGGGCCAACAAAACTTCCCAGTGAAAGTCCAAAAGCCCACTTTCTGCCTGAGCCCAGCTCTGATCTGCTGATGCTTTGTCCCAATGATGCCACTATGAAACATTTATATAAGAGCCTCTCTCCTATCTTATTGAGACTTTATTGAACTGTCTTTGACATCACCAGGGATGTTTTACTTACTTGGTGCACTGAAAAAGGACCAAATGTATTTTTGTCCCACTCCTATTTTAACTGAATTTGCTGCCTAACAAATAGACATTGACTAATTGATTTAGCTTGTTTCTGTTAGTTCGCTAGTTTGCCTTGGCGGAGGTAATTAAACTGAGCAGAAAGTATCATGGATAAGTTGGGTTTTTCTTAGAAAACTGCTTGAAAATTGATGGAAAATTGACTGAATTCTGATGGTTTTAGTTGTGTGCCTTTGTAGAGACACAGATTGTTGCAGCGTGACATACTGTAAGTGACTGATGGAGGAGCACAGGTTGGTGACAACTTTTTAAACATATTTTACTCAAAGTGAAGAAAAATGTTTGACCCATCCTTTGTTTTAACTTAACAAAGCACCCAGCTGGACATAGGATGTGCTGCACAGCAGAGGAGAGCTGCTTTTTATTGAGTGTGATTGGAGCCAGAGGATGACTCCAAGTTTGCTGAACATCATCAGTACTTTATATAAAACAACATAGATTACAATATCTGCCTGTGGAGACAGCAACGATCTATCAGTTTTCTGTAGCTCTGCATAACTTTAACTTTTCTTATCTCCTCCTCTTACACCTACTCCTCCTCCTCCTCTTCTTCACCTCCTGCCTACTGCTTTAACCGCTGTTGTTCTTTTTTTGGTCTTTCTGTACCTCTGTGATTCTCCAAATCTTTGTTAGTTTCACTGCCTCTCATGATGTTTCTCCTGCTGTGGTTTTAACTCTCCAATTTCTCAATCCAGTGTTGCTGCATGTTTCTTTATTTCTCTTTCTCTCTCTCTTTCTCTCTCTCTCTTTCTCTCTCTCTCTCTCTCTCTCTCTCTCTTGCTCTCTCTTTTTTTTGTCTCTCAGCCTTCACATCCTGGTTTTATTTGCGAATGCCAACATAAGCTTGTGTACATAAACATGTTTCTCAGTACATGCAGGTCAATATCAGCCAGAATGTGCATCTACAGCGTCTGTTTTTGGATTTACTGCTCTTACAATTATTAGAAGAGCGACAAATATTATTTGAGCTTGTGTGTATGGTTGTATATCTGCATTAGTGTGCATGTGTAATAAGTACTCTCTTATCAAAAGAACAGAAATGGGTTTAATGCATGGTAATGGCTCTACTTTAAATGCAAATTCACTCTGGGTGGCTTTTATTCTAGACATGCTGATGCTAACCGGGATGGTCAAGATTCTAACCACCCTTTCAAACTCACACACGCACACACACACACACACACACACCCTTTTGGATTGCATTGGGGTTTCTCCTCAAGCTATTTGGCTTTAGCACGCATAACACGCAAAGCAACATATAATATATTAACATACGCTAATTAACTATTATTGCAAAGTACTTTTGCCTCTGTCTGATATTATGGCAAATCAAATATCTCTGAACAGTTTCACATACTTTGCCTTTTTTTAGTTTATACTCTATTCTACATGTTTTCAGCCTTTTCACAAAATATGTTAAATGATTTGATAATACACATCCCTACTTTGAAGACAGCTTCACGCTTCAATTTTAGCTATCTTGCTTAACAGGTATCTAATGAAACATGCAAAATGTGTGATAAAGATCTTGCTGAATCTTAGTAGATAATTGACACAAAATGAACGTAAATTAGATTTTATGAGCTGACAGACTGAAAAATGGCTGTTTACTTTGACATATCTTAATAAGTTAACTGGTTTGATTTTCAATTATCTGCTATTCTGCTACCATTTCTTTCCATGCCGTGTCCTTCTTGTCACTGTCATGGTCTGAGCTGTTGGACACGTGACAGACAAGGTTCCTGCTGCCTTACCTTGATGAAATTAGCTTTTTCGCATTTGACAGGTTACATTTTACTCATTGGATTTTGCTGACATTGTTGGGCTTTGTTAGATTTTTACACCATGGCGACAGCAGTAAGTTCATTGACATGTAACTCCATGCTGCATTCCTATTGGTTGGTCAGTAGACATGGCTTGCGTACTGCAGGATGATCATCATAAATTTCTAACAGTGTCATAAATTTGTCACCCACTGAATTCTCTAAACCTCTCTCACTGTATATTGTGAGTATACTACTAGTTTTTTAGATATGATAAAAGTATCACCACGACTCTTTCACACTGATTCAACTTCTGGAAAAGATTAAATTATCCAGTGTGTACTGGGCTGAACACACCAGCGTAAGTCACAAACATTAGCATAACTAAATGAAATATTCACTTCCTTATTCCTTATTTTCTTGCTTGTTTCTTTCTCTCTTTCACAAACTCAAAACATTGTCAACTTCACTTCTTTCTGAACAAACTGAATCTCCAAAATAGGTTAAACAGTATTTGCCTCTTCAAGCTGAAAAAAAAAACTTCATCATCCTTATTTCCCTCACCTGCACAGTTACACTCACCCATTATTCTGCATGGAACAAGTCTATAAAGTCTTACCCGTCATTGTTTGCTCTTTGTGCCGAGTCCTTTGTCTCACTCTGATTTCGTTCCTCTCTTCTCTCACACACTTGTGTGTGCTCTTTCTTCTGTGCGTGTGTCGCAGGTGATGTTTGACTTTCGCGGCAACGGTAAGGCAGAGCTGAAGCTGAAGAAGGGAGAAGTGATCTTCCTGCTGCGACGAGTCAATGCCGACTGGCTGGAGGTAAGAACTGAGAGAGGCAGAGAGCGGGAGAGGGAGGTGGGAGTGAAAGAGAGGAAGGTGAAGAAGGAGGGAGATGGGAAAAAAGTGAGAGCGTGGAAAGCAGAGGAAGATGGAGAGTGAGGGATGGGTGAAACTGAGGACATGTAGGGGAGAGGAGATGGAAAATAAGAAATGGGAAAAAGATTGAAACTGGAAAAACAGTGAAGGGAAGGAGTAAGGGAGATAAAGATTATGAAGAAAAAAGTGTCAGAGGAATAGGATATAAGGGAAACGAGAGAAGAAGCAAAGACAATGAAAAACTATTGTAAAACGGAAAGGGGAAGAGAGTGAAAGATGGTAGACAGGAGATGAGAAAAATTTAAGGAGGGAAACAGAAAATGAGAAATGTGAGAATATAAACTGATGGAATTAAGAGAAAAAAAGAAAAATAGATATTGCTGAAAGTTAGATGAGTGCGTGTGCATCCACCTCCCACCTTTCCCAGGTGTCTTTGAAAAGTTCGGACAGAGATATCACATGTTCAGTTTATAGATTATGAATCTGTATGACTATGTGGAATGAGGATTGTCCATGTGTGCAACCAGCTGTCCTTGGGCAGCCCAAAACTTGTTTCTGTGGCTTCACCATTGTTTAAGTGTGTACAAATATCACAGGAACATGGATGCTTTTAATCATAAGTTTCCAATCAGAACATTACACTATTACAGTATGATCAGTATTTTGCTGACGTGTTACTGAACCAATAAATGCATAAATACACTCTTATAAGCAGCTATGTCTTACTGCAATCAGAACCACATTCATATCTATGTGTATGCTTTTTAACTGTATCTTTGGCATCACTTTTTTATTTGGTGTTCGGGACAGTGCAGTAGATGTGGCCTCAGGAACACAAGTTGTAGATTTGAAGCTATTCTAATCACTTCACATCAGTACACTAAGCTACCTGCAGTAATAACCTAAGCACACAAGGCAACTTGGCAACTTGGTTATTGGCAAGCATGTGCTGCAAAAGATGAAGGACAGGATGTCAGCAGGACGGATGAAAGCCAGGGAGGGGGAAAAGCTTTCAGCCATGTTGATGGAGAGCAGTGATGTATCCAGTAAGCCCAGTTACCTGACTTGAAACCTTTTTTATTATTATTACTGTATAAGGTGTGAAATTTATGAGTTGCTTTTGGTTGTTATCCTCAGCTCTTCTTTGATGTAGCTCTGCACAAAATCAATACACTGAGTTTAACTCTAGTATCTTCAGTTCCATAAGTCTGTACATAACTCTTTAATAGCCACCATGCAGGTTCTTCAACTTTGCTTTTCACAAGACAAATCCACTTTTTCTTTGTCTCAGCCTACCTTAGAAAAGTAAACACAGAGCCAAGGTTGTTCTGCAAATTCATACAGACAAGATAAATTTGTGTGAAGAAAGCAACAGAGTCAGCTACTGATGTTAGATGTGGCCAGATGGTTTAGTCAGTTGTGAGATGTTGATGTGCTGCAAATTTAAGAACCATAGACTGTATACAAGGGATGTATATAGCCACCACGGAATGAGTCATTGGTTTGTTAAATGGTTTGTGGCTACCTTGGTTTTTTTGAGCAATAAGTAACCATATGTGGATAAGAAACTTCAGCTGAAAAATTACAATTCAAACATTATTTTAAAATATGTCTATAAGGCCAAATATAAGTGATTTATAACTATCTTCTACTACAAGCACGCTGATCAAAAGGAATCAGTGGAGCTCAGCAGCCGACATACTTGCATGCTGTAAATACATCTAGAATTAGTTTAATAAGAAGGGATTGTACAGAGACAATGTCCTTCCTGTTGGAAAAAAGTGTTTCAGTTGAGAAAGGATTTGGTATAAAAGACCTCATCTGTGACACAGACACCTCTGGATGTCTTTACCCAAACTGTGCATGGTAACCATGCATTTAGGAAAACTTGATGTCTAAAGATCTTTCAGCTGATATCTATGACAGTCATCATTTTCTTGTTAAATTGATAGACAGATGATAGATAGATAAATACTTTATTGATCCCAAGGGAAATTGTGAATTGGACAGAAAAAAAAGTATGAAACAATATAAGTCTGAGAACACATATCCCCGCCAGCTTTAAATAAAGAAAATGAAGCAAATAGTTTTCATTTGAAAGTCCAAATCTGTACTGTTTCTTTTAAGCTTGAATTTTAAACTTTATCAGGTTTTTAATCTGTTGTCCTTTCTTAATCTTGATTTTAGATTAGATTTTTAATTCATTTATTTTTATCTTCTATTTCATTTTATTTCTTTCTAAAAGTTTGTTTTGTTTTAATGTACTTTTCTGCAATGTAAAGCATCTTGAATTGACCTGTACATGAAATGTGCTCTATGAATAAATTTGCCTTGCCTTGACTTGCCAATGTCAGAACAAAATGTAGTTGGAATTAAATCAGTTTGCTTTAAAATTACTCTAAACATTTGCAAGTGAAATTCACAAACTGTTCCTTCGAACATTGGAGCAGTCACAGAGTTATTATAGCACAGGCAAAAATAGAAAAAAAAATAATTAAAATAGAAAGAGCAGAGATAAACTGTCCTGATTACACACAGCAATTACAGTGTCATCCAAAATCACACAATTACATTAGATTACAAAAAGAAAAAGCAAGACTGAAATGTAGACCAAATAGTTGTTAAATAGATTTTGATCTGCCATGGAATACTTAAAGAAAATCAGGAATTAGATTTTGAGAGAGAAGCTGGTGAAGATGAGTGGGAGAGAAAGAAAAGAGGTAGAAGCTGATGTGGTCGAAGAGGCGGAGAGTGAGAATCAACATGGCGGAGGAGGATGCACTCAACCTGCCCCTGGCTTTCTAAAGAGAACCAAAAATCTAAGTGGAAAACATTATCTATGAATCCTTATGCAACACAGCAAAAAGCTGTGTTTTTGGCATTATTGCACCGACTGGTTGTAGTAAGTGTCATGTTTTATGGGGTGGTTGAGGTTAATGCAGCGCTTGTGAAACTTTAAAAGTCGGTTAAAGTGGGTGGAAAATGTGACCAGTCCAACTTGAACATTGGTGCATCAAGGTAAATGTTTCAAACTCATGGAAGTAACAGTTTTTGCCCCAGAGAAGTTGGGAAATAAAGTGGCTTTAAAGCTACTAATAAGAAAGAGACTGAACTTTCAGCGATGATGCTGCTGAGTGACCCAAAAAAAGATTGATTGAACGGAACGGCCGTGAAGTGCATGAGTCAGGAAAGTAAGCATGCTTGCTCAGACTGTGCTAACACTGTGGCTCAATGATAAACTTTGGTTAGTTTCTAGGTGCGGGGATACCCACTCAGGCTTTGAAAACTGGTACTGAATGAATCAGTCATTGACTAATATCTTCTTTCTTCTTACGAATCTTTGTAGATCCATTCTTAAGTTGTTCTTAAGAAGTTTCTTTGGAAAACTCTCCATCAGATTCATGAACGTGTTTGTAGACTGCAAACTTGTTTTTGTCTTTCATCCCAGATGAATAACAGTCTCTTTGTAAGTTGAAAGGAGTGGGTCAAAGGATGGGTCAGGGGATAACCTCAATCTCCTGGTAAAACATATTGTCTCAAACTCAATATTGTAGTAGATTTGAGCTATTAAAGATATGTATGAATATGCCATCCATTATCAGCTGCTTCTTGTTGGAGCCCACAGAGCTGGTCTGTAAGATGAAGGTGTTGTGTGCTCCTACTGGGAAGCAGGAGACCACATTTAGCTGGTAGTTCTGGGAGTTGCAGATGAGTTGGACATTTATGGAGGGATGTCTATTGCACAATTTTTGTTTTTTGAAGACCAGCAAAATAATTTGTTCTTAAATGAATAAAATGAATGAAAAGTAGTTTTTTTCACTGAGGGAAATTATAATGTTCAAGGCACAATCTGCAATATTTAGCAATTTATTTTAAAACAACAAAAAGCTATGTAAATTACCTACATTTATTTTTAAAAATCTGACAAAAACATTACTGGAATGTTATTTTCGTTATTAACAAAATCAACAAGCATTGACTTTGATCAAACATGTCAGTTCTCAAATGTTGGTAAGAGTACTCTTTGGGAATTGTAGAACTTGTTTAAAAACAAGTCCAGGATAAGAAGATGCTTACCGCAATCTTTGGTAAAAGTTTGTAAGTAGGACTTACAAACAGTCGGAGAGCCAGTGTCTTCTGTGGCTCTGGAGGATCTTTGTTTAGTCAAATGAATGAGTCACTGAGCAGAATTTAATTTGAATCAGGTGTTTTTCTGTTTGACACATCTCAAACCAGCAGGACTGCGGCTCCCTAGGACCTTGCCTACCCCTGTTCTGTACAAACTTACGAGTGTATCAACAATGCAGTGTAACACCATAGGAACATTTTCTAGGCTTGGGTTTAAAAGAGCACAGCACTGTTTGCAACTAGATCAAAACAGAGTGACTGAATTTTAGAATATTTTGGCTTAGCCGTGTTACTTTAACCATTTAAGCTACTTCGCTTGTAACAGGAATGAGCAAAAGCACACGGAAAAATGTTGATATCCCAATAAGGAGTCTGATTAAGGGTTTGTGAGAAAAGATACCGAGGAATTTACCCACTCTGATGCATTCAACTATATGCTGAACTCTTAATATGATACTGCTACATAGTAGAAATGAAGTGAAATTATTCCAAACATTACTGGATAGTGATCACTGGCATGTGCTGGTTTCTGTTACAGAAACAATAAAATAAGTATTTTTAGCAAACATTCTTCCCAACTTGTTATCAGCAGCATCCCAGAGTTGCAGCCTAGAGCCATTTTTCACACCCACAGATAAGACCAGTTCATTCGTCTAAAAGAAAGAATACACAACTTCTTGGGGTAGACTGGAAATCACTGTACTCGATCAGAGATTCTGATTTCAAACTTGTAAAATATGTATATATTTTACATAAAACATTTGCCTTGTCCTGGTGTTATTGTTTGATGTTGTATTAAATAGTCTGCATGAATTTTTGCAGACTTACCCAGTCTAACACCAGAGGTGCTGTAAAAAGGCTGTATAATTGTGTTGAGTACTTCTAGCATCCGCATCATATAATGAACTGGCTAATTATTCTGGGAAAACTTCTCTCAAGATGCTCCTCTGTGTGAATCATCATAATTTGCCTTATCACATTGTCCTGAGATTCTTACTGTTCTCTGATCTCATTTACATCTTTCTTTTCTTTTTTCTCCTTTGCCTACTTTTCTTCAGGGCACAGTTAACAATCAAACAGGTATTTTCCCAGAGACCTTCGTGAAGATTATTAAACCCCTTCCAGAGAGTGATTCAGAGGGTGAAGGTGGGGGCCACATGTACAGCTGCCTCCGCTGCTTTCTGCTCACCCCATCTGGAGTTGAAACCAGGTCTGTATGACCATTTTTTCAGATGTTTTTATAATTTTTAACATGTCTAATGTTTTTAACATTAGACTGAAGAAGGTATAACTTGATCTGAAAAATACTTTGAGAATACTTTGCACTGAGTGTAAACTAATAAGAAAATTTGTTAATTATTGTTTCTGGTAACTACACTCCTAGGGATGAACCAGTCTATTTAGTATCATAAAATGACTGTTAGCCAGGCAACTTGGTCCCAGTTTTATAAATGTGGTCCAATCAGATGATTATTATGTGTCCCTTCTTACACAGAGATGTGTGTGTACAAGAAGACATCACCATCCAACCAACATACAAGGATCTGCTGTCTCGGATGAGGTAAATATTCTGCTCATAATTTTTTTTCTTCCAATTCTGTTTTGCAAACCCCCGTTTTGTTTATTACATTTTTATGAAATTCAGTAAACATCGCTGCCTGCGTCCAAGTCATTTATCATATTACTTTACAAATCAGGCTCACTCGTCTTAATAGTTAACTAACCCCAAAAGGTTGAATTGCACGTGGACAGCGTTGGATTATCTGATCACAGGTTGCTGCCAGACATACTTTGAATTATCTTGCGGTGCTTTAAAGGTGTTGCTTATATAGTGTTTAAAGTTTTTTGGCCGGGTTTGGTTTTGGGGTTTTTTTTTGTCAGGTTTTTTCTTTAAGTACTAGCATGAAATCTATGAAGGACTGAAACTGCCAAAATAAGATAAAGAATATATTTTAAAAAAGTGTCTCAATATATAAATTGATATGCCAATAAATTATACGAAAAATATTGAAAAATGTTTTTTTTCCATTAAGAAACCTATAACATTTGACATAATTTCATGTTTCTTTTGTCACTGTCAACAGCTTTAATTTAAGTTTATATTAATACTTCTATTGATTTATTTTTCCTTGTCATTTTTAGATAATTTATTCATTCATCTGGAATTTTTTTAATGATTTCCTTCTTTATTTTTATGCCTGTATTTAGTTGTGTATTATTTTTCTTTTACAATTTCTAATCCCCAATATCATTTATTCATCTAACGTTTTATTTATTTAGTTTTAAGTGGGTGAACTCCTGCTGAAATGGCTGACTTTAAATAGAGGAAGAAAATGCAAGATTGGAAATCATGAGGATGTAAATGTAAACAAAACAAAAAATAAAATATAAAAATAAAAACATTTTGGGATACGAATGTAAAAGTAAAATTATACAAAAATAAATACAGGCATAAAAATAAAGGAGAAAGAAATATTAAAAATCACCAAATAAATAAATGTAACTGAAGATGACATGAAATAGTAAATAAATAGGAGTATTAATACAAAGAAATATAAATTGATGTCACATTTTATAGGTTTCTGAATGGAAAATCAATTTTCAATATATTTGTGTAATTTTTGATATATCAATTTGTTTATTGAAACATTTTATGTTTCTATAATAATTTTTGATTTTGGCAGTTTCAGTCCTCCGTAGTAATTTCACATTTATATTTATTTTTACAGTATATATCCTTTACAGTATATATTAATATTAATAATTTTCCTTTTTTGTGTTTGTTATATAAAGGTACAAACAAATAAATTCAGGTGTTGAAGTTAATTTAGCATTTTACAACATTTTACAAATATACTGAACAAAAAAATAATTTCTGTAAAGGGGAGAAAAGTAGAAATAGAGAACATGGTGAAAGATTCAGAGCGTATTTGGAAAAGACATTGACAGGTGTTAAGGCCCGGTCACACTGCGTTTTGCGGGCGTATCGCGGCTGAATCACGGGTAAAATTTTGCGATTTTTTTTTG
>JBBBVU010000004.1:21501877-21539389 GCA_037177055.1 Atherinosoma microstoma
TGATTGATTGATTGATTGATTGATTGATTGATTGATTGATTGATTGATTGATTGATTGATTGATTGATTGATTGAAAGGAACTTTGGAGAATTAAGAGTCTGTTTTAAGGTAAAGGTTGGAAAACTACCACACACCACACTATGTGGATGCTCATTCAGCTGTTCACTAAACAGTAGAACATTCAAACTTTTTTTCAAGAGGGAATACTATAAACTCACCTTGTAGTTTTAATTTCCAAAGCAAATACATTTTCAATACGCAAGGCTTTCCTAAGAGCTGGGGAAGAAGATGATGGTGCCTCTTCAATGTACACTACTCTTGTTTATAGTCAAGAAACTTGAAAACAAAGGAATAACTTGACAAATATGAACCTACTGAGAAGCATTTTTTAGATGGCTTCATTTGGAGCACCAAAACTTCTAAAATGGTTGTGGTGGTTAACATGGACACTGGAGAGTTAAAAAAAAAAAAATACAAGGAAATCCCGTAACTATGTTGTGATAGTGGCGCGGCTTCTGAATATAAGTCTTATCAGTAAGAAGTTAAGAATATCATGACTAATGACCATAAAAACTGATTGAACCTGGCTTATATTTATCTGATATCTTATCAGACCCTATTTCCCAGTTGTTTTCCAAAATATATTCATAAAACACATTCAAAACAACCACAGCAACCACAGAAGATCAAACTGTCACACACAACAGTAACACACAATAATAGTCAAACACAAAAACTTTCTTATCAAATGAGTTCTTAAAAGACTAAACATTAAAACATCAAAATACTAAGAGCTCTAATTACTAGAATTAATATTACTTTAATTTACAAAATGACAGCATATTTCTTTGTTCTACCACATGTAACATATGTCAGCTGGGTTTGGTTGTGACACTTATAATCCAACCTCATTGCTACAAAAGTTGGCAAAATGCATGGAAATAACTTCACTAGTTACTGCATGCAAGAATAATTTGTTTCCATGGAAAGTATGTTTAATGTTTGCATCATGGCTGTTCAAACCCACTCTAAAACACCTGTGATACCTCCTGTCCCAGCTTTATAAAGCATTTGAGTTTTACAGAAAGACGCAGATATCAATTCACAGTTTTAAATCACATCAATATGCCAATATAACAGGCAGCACCAGAAATCAACTGGATAAATGAGTTTAATCATGGATAATGAAATGTTCCATGACTCAAGGTTTTATGTGACATCTTGTCTTCTGAAACAGTGGGTGGTAGAACAAAACCAAAGGAATCCACAGTTGAGGAAGGCTTCTCTCATTAAAATTGTGATATGCAAAGAGAGAAAAAGAAGAAAAACTCCACTGTGTTGTGGACATTTATGAAAAGTAAGAACATCTAGTCAGTCTTGCTGTAAAAAAAAATGCCCCTTGCACTTGTCTCAGAAGACATTATACAGCTAAAGGTCAAGGTGAGTCATGGGGTGGTGAATTAAGCTGTCATGATTAAAAGTTGGAGAAAAGATTTTGTTAATGAGCTCCCTACAGTTATATTTAGCGATATGTTTGAGTCCATAGCAAACCCTTGCTGGGTTTTACCTCACTGGCTTTTCAAATATTGTAGAAGTGTTTTATCCTATTGTGCACATGGGTGTGCATGTGTGTCCTGAGACCGGGTGGACTGAGGACAAACTTGAGTGTGTGGGTTGGGGTATTAGACAGGGCCTCACATGGAGCCACAACACCCCCTCAGTAAACAACAGGGAGACCAAACCACCAGCCCAACCCATACAAACTCCTGACAACACTATTGTGGCAAAGTGAGATTGTGTGTATATATGTGTGTGAGTAGTCACTGGAGTGGTCATCTTGGTTTACTCCAGAGAGTGAAACAAACGGATTTAGGGAGATTCACTTCCCCATTAGGACAGACAGATAATATTGACAGTCTGTCACAATTAACGACAGACTGTGCCAAAAATGTCCAGTCTGCCAAGACAGAGAGTTTACTGGAAATATGTCCAACAAGTGATTTAAATCTGACTTCAATTTCTCAATTATTTAGATATTTGAGCAATGCAAATCCAAATATTAAAATAGCATTCAAACTCTAGCTCTAATTAGTCTCTAACTGAAGCTGTATTTGCCACATTGCATGTTAAATTCCAAAAATAAATAAAAAAAAGAGAAAAAAAAAAGAGACAACTTTATTAACATAAATTATGTCCTTTTTATAATCTATGTTATCAGATAGGCCTACTTTGTGTCTACATGTGTTGCTAAATCGTAGCATATAAATCTGTTTTCTTATGTCTCAAAACACCGGAACTATTCCCCCCCCCCCTTTTTTATGGCTTGTTCAGTCAAAAATGATTTAACTTAAAAAGGATACTTGCATTACTTTAACCTGAACTCCAAAACAAATGCAGGTAGACAGCTGTGTGGGTTTGTATGTGGTTCTGCTTGCTCTTCTCTGGATGTTGGCCTACCAAGACACATTTAGCTGTGTTGTTGCTGTGTTAACTGGAGTAGTAGTAGTTGACCAGACAAAAACTTCACATCAAATTAACCCAGAATATTGAAACTTATATTCTTATTTTGTGTTAAAATGACATATTCCGAATAATCATGTAAGACTAACTAGTCCAGATAGAGTGTATTATAACAGAGCACCTAGGGTAGTGAGCTATTAGCCAAATGCAACGTAAAGCTTACACTGGCTTTAATTTCTCAGCTCAATCTCCTTCTCTTTTATGGATGTGTGTAGTGAATGTGTGTAGTGATGAGTGGAACACACAGTGTTTAAGAGCAGGTTCAGCTGGAGCCAGCTGAGTGATTCACTCTTGGGGTCACATATTCTCACAGCTGCTGCAATGACAACACATAAACCTAAACTTATGGTGGTGTGCCAGGAAGGTGCGTCTCTATATGTCTGCATAAATGCATGTAATCATCAGTGTGTTTATCTGCTAAAACTGCACTCTAACCACTGTGACCTCTCCTAAAAGTGTGTGTGTGCGTCTTGTCGAGAGTGTGTCAAATGTAGGAGGACTGACCACACTGTTTACTCAGGACGACATGGTGTGACCTCGGAGGTTGCCGGTGACCGTGATTGGCTGCCAGCTACCAGCTCATTAAGTTGCTAGCATTGGGACACCGTGCCAGAAGACACACTCTCCATTTGTTTCACAACACATGAGCACAATCGCACACACGTGTCAGAAGGACACCGCAGGTATGGCAGGCAGCCACAAGGACGTAGCCACCCCTGCGTGTGCACTTACACACACAGACACACACATCATGGTCAATGGTAGCAGAGAGTTGTTGTGGCCCTGGTGACCGGGCTGAACTTTGGCTCACCCTCACTGGTTCATTACACCTCACAACCTCATACCTAGACACCTACTGGCTGCTGAAGCAAAGCATGGGGTTGTGGCTGAGAAGAGAAGAGAAGAGAAGAGAAGAGAAGAGGAACGGGCTGGAGCCTATCCCAGCGATTAGCAGGCAAGAGGCAGGGTACACCCTTGGCAGGTCACCAGTCCATCACAGGGCCAACACAGAGAGACAAACAACCACTCACACTCAGGATAACAATTAATTTGAAATCTTTCCTTAACAAAGAAAGGCAGCTTTAGAGGAACTAGGAAAAAAGTTCCTGTATTTTGTTTTAAATTGATGACATAGTCTTTTTTTGACACTGTCCAGTAGATGTAGAAAGAGTCTTGTCAGCAAAAGTGCTGAGAGGATTTTTCTCAAGTCCACAAAAAGAGCATGTCAGGATGAGGAGTGACCACCCAGTTACTGACTCTTAAACACAACAAAGGACTTATTTTCATTCCTGTCACTAATAACATCATTGTACTTCCTAAGTTAAATAACAGGAATGAAAACATGGCAACATGTTTGCTTGATCTTTAGCCCTTTTTATTGTGTAACTGTTTGTGTCAATTGCTCTGTTTAACTTTGTTGAAGTACTGCAGGTGTTTACACAACAAAGTACATACTACACATATTCTAATGGCTGGAAATCATGTACCAAGGAATGAAATCATATTCCATCTCAAATTACAATGATCTGGAAAAAGCAAAGAGTAAAACCATGAAGCATCATGTCTGAATGCCTTCTTCAGTGTCAGAGCTGGTTTATGAACTGGTGGATGTTTGAGAAACTCCAAGTTAGCACAATATCAGTTCTTCCAAACCCAACAACTAATGTTCAAAAAACACTCATCTCATTTCTTCATTTGTTTTCTGTTTTATTTGAGTAACAAACACAATATTGTTTAATCTTTAGTAAAATATATATAATTCACACTTTTAGGAATTTCATTTTTCAGAAGGCTAGAATACTGAAAAACAGCTGGAGGAATAAATTGCAGCTATAAGTGTTTGTCGGCAGCAGGTCAGCATGTTGGTTATCAAAAGAAAAAAAGCACACCTCAGAGTGGCAGAGTCTCTCAGAAATAAAAAATGAGGAAAGGTTCAGTTTGCAAAAAGCTGTCGACACATTTTGGAGTAATTTAACCCTATAATGCCAAAATTATCATATTTGATACACAGAGTTTCTGAGACATTTCGCATCACTACATGGTAAAAACATTTGCTCAAAACTCTAATGGATACCAGGAAGCAAAAGACTACACTACAATGATTTTGACATATAATTTGGCAATAAATAGTAAATATACCAAAAGAATATTGTAGATTTTTTCCCCACATTTTATCAAAGGGCCAAATTAGGACTTCAGATTTTAAAAATTTGACTTTTCTCCCCATTTTTTCTTGGGTTGGGCTTTAAGGGGTTAAGAATAATATTCCTCAACAAAACATGTATAAGACTTTGAATGACTAATGGCTTCTTTCAATTGACTTCTCACAGAGAAGGCCTTTCGTATTTCAGCAAGATGATGTTAACTTATATTGCATGTATTACAACAGCATGGCCTTGTAATAGAAAGAGTGGGCTCCAGCTACTAGTCCAGACTGCTTAGATGATAAAATTGGGCAAGCATGGGACATTTGTCTCTAAAATGTCCAGCGGTTGGTCTCATGGTAAACATGATCTCCAACTTTTTTTTTGATGTGTTGCTGCCATCCAATTTAAAATAATTTTACTTTTGAAAATGAAATATCAAAATGTCTTACTTTAAACATTTGATATATTGTTCTATTGAGAATGAAAATGCTTGTTCATGAGATTTGAAAATCATTGCTTAATTTGTGACATTAACTTGACCAAAATCATCTATTTCAGACATTCTATTTACAGCCTTGACTGAGATTTCTATCTTTCTGGTACATTTGCAATAATGAAGCCATATTAAAGCGTGTGTTTATGCCTTGAAGCCTGGACAGGTCGAGCTGAGTCATCACTCTTCAAGAACAGGATCTGCTGACAGAATTAGCTTTGCTGGGGAAACCCCGTTACGCCAACAGAAGGACATTTAATAAACTGCATGACAGGTCTCTGTCTTACTGTCCTTACTTTGTAATCGTCATTACGATTTTATTCTCTGATTATTTATGACACAAAGTCTTTTTGCTTTTCATCTTTGTTCCTCTGCTCTTGTCTTAGGTCTGTCATGTTTCAGCTCTCTTCACCCCTGACTGGGCCCTAACCCTCTCTTTCTCCCTCTCCCTCCCTGTCATTCATCTTCTGGCCATTCCTCGGGTGACACCCTCCCTCCCTCTTCTCCCTTTCACCATACGATACTCCTCTGTTGACATGTCCGTCCATAAGTTGCTATAGCAACCAGACATTTCTGCTGACCCCTGCTTTGCCTTGCGTGACAGTGCTACAGTCATTGGGGCAAAGATAAGCCGATGATTCTAATGTACAAGTACGTAGAGAGCATATGCAAATGCATTAAAGTTGTGCGTGCAAAACATGCATGCAAACTTAAACACAGACACAACACCACTATATTCCTTGAGCATTTTTATTTTATATTAAAAATAACATTCATTACAGTAACCGTTGTACAACCAATAATTATAACCTGACACATCTGCAACAATAATTACACTTAAGAACCAGAGGATTTCATATCCTCCTTTTTTTCCTTTTTTAAATAAGTTAAGAAATACACTTTTTTTCTTTCTCCTCTGGAAATGATTTTCTAAAAGCATTTATACAGTTCAGTATTGGCTATAACTGGCTCACAACAATCTCTAACAGCCAGGTCTTTAAGACTTGCTTTAATGTGGATATTCATAGCATGTTATCAAAGCAGGCATTTAGTTGTCATTCCATTTCATTTTGATCTGCCAGTAGTAAAGAAGAGCAGGTTATTGATATTTTCCAGTAAAGTTAGCTACAGTACGCAGTAGAGCACTTCTCTAAAGTCAGTGTAGTATGATCAGTGTATGGCTACTCCAGTGTTAGATAATGTTAGATTCAGACATTTAAGGATAACAGTACAGTAATGTTTGGCATCAAAGCCTGAGCTGCAGTCTCCAGTTATCATCCCAGTGTGAAGTCCAGTTCCTCTTGTCTGTGGTTTTCAACTTGAACTCCAAGTTCAGACTCAATTAATGACTTCAAAGTCATTTGTTGATCGAAGAGGCCAATCAATGGCTTCCACCTGTTTATCTTTCTTCAGCACCAGATAGGCTTCCAAAAAACCCTCAGTATTTGGATTTGTGGTTCAAACACATGAAACAAACAAGATCCAGTGTTTAGTGTGATGTTTATCCTCTAACATGAGGAGTTCATTAGATTGCACTTAATTCAATCCAGGACGCTGGATGCTTGGTAGCATCTCCAGAGCCACAAATGTCACTTTCTGAAAAGCTGTCCATGGAAAACAGCAGGACTGCCCATCGCCTTAGATCCATCTAGGGGGGGGTCTGACCATACCACCGCTAGGAATCACATCTTTTTTGTGTCTCTACATTCCTTTGGAGGAGTGTTTCAGGCCAAAAAACTTGTAGTTAGCTTTGCCACTTCCTGTCAGAGAAGAAGAGATAAATATGTTAAATATGTTCATTCAAAATTTTCTCATTAGTTCAAGGAAAATCTTATTCCATTGCATTTTTCTTCCATTCCATTCTTTTCTTCTTCATAACAGTAAATAATTATGAATGGAATTAGATTTAGTCATTGTAAAGTAACTTTCCACAACATGCTAATCATCCTGTAAATGACAGAGGTCAGAAGAAAAAAGAAACAAAAGGCTTAGTGAAGTGGCAGAAAATGTAATTGTGAATTTGTTATTTCACTGTTGAAATGACGAAGAATGTCCATCACGGTGATGAAAAGTGTATTATTCTTGAGGATCATCGTGCTTACAGCTGGTTCAGAGAAGTCATTTGACACCAACAATAACAGCCATCACTCTCATGTTAAACGACTCTTCCGCCTCGCAATGCTTGTCACTGACTTAAGTTTCTGGGTCAGAATTATCACCTGCATTACCATCTCCCTCCATTCCTCTAACTCTGCCCTTCCTCTCACCTTCAGCTCTACATGATCATGGCTCTCATGGCAGCTTTGCTGATGCGTCTGCGGTGTTTTCTCCTGCGGCGAGGTGAAGCAGGTCGGAACGGTGCCTTACGGGCTGATGGTGACTTGGGAGCTACAGTAGAGAATGCTGGAAGAGACAGGATGGACATGACATCAGTTACTTCTTAAGCCGTAGTTAAAGCTGCAGATGTGTCTTTTTTATGAACTTCTTTAAATGCCCATTTAAAACTGAATTACTACATTCAAAAGTCAAATCCAAATATCAGACTTTGACACTGTGTCAAAGTGAGACTGGGTTTGATGTTTTGTTTGGATTCAAATCATGTTTATAGATTAGTATCAGCACTTAATAGTGTCAGAGGAGGACTATAAATAAACAAAAAACAGTAAGAACAAAGAACCAACAGAAAAGTGCATAAAGTTTGTGCATAAATACATTACAGAGGACAATACATTTACATCTACAACTGTTTCAGCTTGGCTTCAACAGTAGTCCTGTAGATGAAGAGTTCTTTTCCAAAATGCTATAAAAGCCAATTTAAAAAAAAAAAAAGAGTTTGTCATGCCATCTTCCTGTGTAGTGAACCTACTCCCTGCTCTATTCAATGTTTCATGCCAAGTCCCTATATTTCCTTGTTTAAAATGTACTTGAAAATCCAGTTCCCCATACAAACCTATGGAGGGGTCTTGGTATAAAATGTCATTTTCCCGAAAACTGTTAAAATGGATTTATAGCGTTTTGGAAAAGGGCTCTTCATATCATGAAGTGAATAACAAACAGCGGGTGTTCTCTAACTTTATCCTGAAGAGTACTTGATTGCCTTGAATCCTGTGTAACAAAGACTGTGGCTACACTTGCAGGCTTGAGCCATTATGACGCTCTCAAGGGACTGATGAATAATAGCAGGACACATGTGGCAATGTTGTTTAGTCATGCATGTACAGTTAGATGCTTCCTGCTCGGGAAACTCACCCGGATTCTCTCATATGTTACAAACTCAAATTACAATACACGTTTCAACCCAAAGACTATAAACATGGGCATGGAGACTAGAGGAGGCAGTATTTGAGACTTACAACAAAAAATGTTCCCATCTGTCCTCCATACTGTATATCAGTAATCTTTTTCTCCAAGAGCTATCCCTGTGACGTGCATTTTGAAAAAGGGGTGCAACCTGTTAATATATGCATATATTTATTTAAGTTAAAGACAAAAAAGTTGTTTTTTTTTTTGTTTTTTTTTCTTTAATAACAGACCAAGATTTAAATTATAGGCTGTATAAGACTTTTACTTAAAGAGTTTTACTGAAGCTGAAAAACCTGTTATTTAACTTCAGGGTAATTATTAGATGCACTTCTTTCAGAATGTGGTCCTTTATTACTGGATTATTATCTACAATTTCACAATTCTTTGATTTTAATTTGATTTGATGTTTAATATGAGAATCAATTATTCTGCTGTGTAGTTACATTTTACGTTTTGATTACAAACCCACTCCATTATATTTAATTTAATTCATTTATTTACTACATGAATTCTGACTGTAAAGTGCTTTGACTTCTGCACTGCCAGCTTCCATCACACACACCTTCTCACACACGGAGCAGTACCTGTTTTAAATGTGGTTGGCATTGGTCTTTGTAGAGGATGATGCGGTTTAGGAAGAGATGGGTTATCTGGTTCCCTCTGTACCATCTCTAGAAGCTTCAGTCTCCTCTCCTCCTCTGTTAAACGACCATCCTCACTGCTCACTTTAGAGTCTTTTTCCTTAACAGGATTGGCCAGCTCTCCCCCAGCAGAGCCCCCACTATTGGCTGACCCACTTTCTTCCCTCTCATTTCCATCTTTTTGAATGACTTTGTCAGTCTCTGTCTGTCTGTGATTTGTGACCTCTATGTTCATTTGGCTGGTCACTGAGTCTTTTTGAATGGTATATTTTGCAGGGGTGGGGTTTCCCTCTAATTTGGGTGACATGGTTGGGCTGACAGGCGGAGAAGCGCTGTCTGACTGTGGAGCATTGAGCCGATACTGCGTCCTCAGCTCTTGGTCCTCTCCTCCTCCATGGTTATACTGTTGTGGATAGTGATGTTGATACTGAAACTGTTGTCTCTGTTGGTGTTGTAGCAGCTGTTGCTGCCTCTGTGCGTGATCAGGATGGTGCAATTCCCCACCACTGGTTGATACATGGACAGTGCTCTCCTCCCGGCTCCCATCATAGCCGCTCCCATGCCCCACCGGCTGTGTGCTTCCCATGACACTGTGCTCTGCCCTTGCTTCAGATGGCCAACTGTTTGCGGGCCTGAGCAACCCAGTCACTGGCTGGTGCACTCCTGCCTGCACGTGTGTGGGTGCCTGAGGGACCCTGGGCTGCGTCCAGCGCACCAGCTGAGTGTAACTGCCCTGCTGCCACTGTCTCGCCACCGGCTCACGCTCCTCATGATGGTAATACTGCTGGTTGTGCTTCAGGTCGTCATGGCGATGGAGATCAGCCTTGGAGGTATGAGTCTTAGGTGAGGCAGGGTGAGCGGGCCGGGGAAGGGACAGCGGAAGGTGGGAAGATGAGGCAGGCTGCTGTGGTGGCGGCGGATGAGGATTGGGGTTGCTCTGAGTGGTAGAGCGAGGGATGGAGATGGTTGAGGTGGAAGAAGAGGAAGAGGGCAAGGAGGAAGATTGACATCTGCAGCTAACGTGATCTTCCACTGAGATGATGGCTTTTTCATAGTGGGCTTTACGGTTTATGTACTGAATCTTTATGACCTGGGAAGACCAGAAACATAATGATCAATGATTTTATCTGCATCAGTTTAGGTGAATTAAAACAGTAATACCAAATACTGAGCATCTATTTCCATCACAGTCATTGCATATTCATAATTATATCATGTCTCATAGCAGCTGTATAAAGTGTATACCTGAAGGTATCTGCTGGAGGTAACTGTGGGGAGACACTGCTGCATCTTATTGTTACAGCAGCCTGAACATCTCTGCACCTCCACGCATGGCGGCCACAACAGGAAGTTGGCATTGCGGCGGTCCAGCATGGATCTTGTTATTTCCATCACTTCAGTTCGAACTTTACAGGCTGCTTGCTGAGCCGGCTGGGCCTCTACTGTTAGGATAGAAAAGAGAAACAGTGTAAAAATCATAATGGAGACATGTGAAACAGATGGATATAAGAGGACACATGATGCTAATAGAAGCCATAGAAATAGATGAAGAAGCTTACCAAGACTTCTAATATATCGGCCATGAGGGGCTTTTGGGAGAATGTCATGCTCATCCTCTTCATCTTCTAAAAGGAAAAAAGAAGGCAGGTGACTGGAGGGATAATAATTTACTTTATAACGTCTAAATTTGATATAAAACTAGGCAACACTTATAGATTATTTTAATAAGCAAGAGAAATCTGTAAAACCTGCAACTGTTTTTGTCAGTTTTCAGCCAAGCTCATTGTTCACTGCACACAGGAAGCCTTTTTTTTTTTTTACCCCCCCTAAAACAATTAGGCTATTTTCTGCCACTATTTGTCTCGCCACTGTCGAGGAGCGATATGAGTGTTAAATATAGCTTATGCATGGCTCTGCAAGTACGTGCATTTGCACTCTCATATATGCCATCATTTCATGCTGTAACCCCTTAGTCCTAATTATATCTCTGGTGTACATGTCTTATGGTTACTGTTTATGTGTGCAAGTGTGTGTATTTGTCTGTGCAATACACTTATACACAAGGCTTGGTTGCCTGTTAGCCCTGATTAGCTGCCTGGTGCAGAAAGAGAATGACTCCATATTGTTCTCAGAGGCTGCTTTCTATTTTATCTTTAAATTTATCTGTATCCGCATATTTGTGGGGCTTTTTCAACTCTTTCATGTTTTAACATTTGACTCATTTAAATCTATTAAAGTTATAATAGTTAGCAAGAGTCTGAGAATAACAACATTTTACATGGAATCTTTAATAGTGTTGTGTCCCAAGCTAACATAAACATTCATAAACACTACAATGTGATTAAATCAATGATGAAGGAAACTTGTATGAGTGCTAAGGAGATTAAAATGATTCTGAAAATGTTCAACTGAGGAAAAACAAGAGTTTAAAGAAAGCTAACAACTGCGTGAGGCTCTTTGACCCAGAGGCTGTCAACGTGTTTCAATGTTGTTAACGGGATTGTCACATTCATGTCATCTCAAAGTTATCATAAAGGTAACTTTGCTAAGTCACAAAACATTCACATAACACTAGTACAAATTATGTTCAAGTTCATTTGAATAGTATAGAACAAAAAAAATCAACTTGTAATGAAATACCTCAATGTTCAAACAGGAGTGGGATGAAGGCTATGCTTGGAGTTAGGGCTGGGCGATATGACCTCAAATCAATATCACAACATATTGAGCAGTTCATCTCGATAATGATAAATGGAAGATAACAGCACTATGGTGCCCAGTTTCCAAACTGATGTATAGGTCCACCGTGTGACTCTCTGTTTTGTACATGTTGGGAATCAGAGTTTTTGAAAAATATTCAATATGAATTAATTAAGACTGGGACCAGTAAGCACTGACTGGGCAGCCCCCCTGTATTTTCATTTTTTTTAAAATACCGAATTTACCTTTATGGGCAAAATGACGCCAGTTGTAAATCTTGGTATCGATAAATTTAGATATATCGCCCACCCCTACTTGGTGTATTATCATGCTATCATTTGCTAGCACACAGTAGCCCACAGTTGACTAGCTGATGAAGGTAAATAGATATCATCATATTTCAATTACTGAATTAACAGTCAGGAATCATCAAAGTTCTAACATATGCTTGCAGATTTTGATGAATATTTTCATCAAATATCCATCAGAAATCCTTCCTTTAGTTAGGAAGGACATGAGCCTCATAGAAACACTATATTATTCATTGGACCATCACATAAAAAGATGCATTAAATGATTAATGTATATACTTCCTCAACTCAAATCCTCCATAAAGTTGTAAAAACTTCAAAACTAAAAAAAGAAAAGAATTCATTCCAGATAAAATCATAAATTTTTAGTCACTTCCCCGTGTTCTGTTTCTAAGCCTTCTTCCCACTGCTGGTTCCTCTCCGTGGTCGCTGTTATGTCACACTGTTTTTTATGCATTATGGAATGATCAAAGCCCTGTGTATTAATATATTGATGTGTGACTTGGTTCCTCTGAGGGATATGATTATAAAGAATTTTTAAAATCACCTGCCAATCTGTGTGTGTGAACAGTTTGTTTGGATTTTGTTTGGAGTGAAAGGGGGCAGTCTTTTTCTGTCGCACAAATACACACATCCATAATTCAGACCTGTTGAGGAATCCAGAGCAGGAGAACAATGCAATGACCTTGTGCTGAGAGTTTTTTTCTCTCCCCTTCCCCCTTCTGTGTCAGTCCGTCCAACACACAAGGTCAATGCTACTCTCTTACTCTCCCTCATCAGGCTGCTTCATCACTGCCGCCATCACTCATAGCTATTGCCTGAACATGGTCCTTGGCATGTATGCTGATACTCTGTCATGTTGCATTCCTCTATTATAAAGCCTTTGCTCATCCACTCACCTGCTTACCTCCTCTACATCTGTGTTATTATTGGCTTTGTGTGAGTGTGTGTTTACTGGTCATTAGTACCTATTGCGTTTGTCTCCTGCTGCAGCAGCAGCTTCAGGTCTTCCACTGAGGCAATGCGAGAGTTTCTCACCAGGTCGACCAATGATGGTGGAAGCGGATCACCCTGTGAAGACACAGACAGTTTTAAAGTGCTATTATTCACTTTGCAAGGCATCTTTTTTTTTCGAGTTCAGCCACTAAATCTTTGAGAGTGATTTAGAATGGACTAAACCAGAGAAATCTGTCATTCTTGACGCGACACACAATAGTTAGAATCGTCTTTTTCATCAACTGATCACCAAAAGCTGGAGATTTAGTTGTTTTGTTTTAACTTCTCAAAAATGCTTTATCAAGGCAGACGGCTGCCCTCCATGAGCCGGGTTCTGCCGGAGGTTTGTCCTTCCTGTTAAAGGAGAGTTTTTCCTTCCCACCGTCGCCTCTAGCATGCTCAGGAAATGTGAAAGCTCTTTCACACATGAGGAGGGAGTAGCCTCTATGAAGGAATATAAACGCATTATGAAGAGGGAGAAAATTAAAACTTTTTTTACGTGGTTTCATAATAGAGTTACTTATGGAGCGTCCGTGTTCCACTATAATCATTATTTTATTCATTATCTTGAGCTGATGGGTTCATTTTCATATTATCTCAAGTTAACGAGAACCGTTTTCTCTTGACAACAGGATGATTAAGGTGGGCTCAAAATGAAGTGGTCACTGTGTTACACCTGATTTCATTGATTGAAATAGACCTCATAACAGCTGGGGAGGAGCTACAGTCATGGGTGTGAATGAATGAAGGTAAAACTTAAATGTAAGACACATTGTAATTTTAGCCTTTGTCAGACATGTTAGAAGTCAAATCAGATGCATTGATCAGTGATGGATGTTCCTCCGTCTGATGTCAGCTTGCATCCGTTGCTGATTTGACTGTACTGGGGCATTCCAGTACAAAACAGCTCTGTACTGGGATGCCCCTTGGACCCACCAGTTGAGGTGGTGGGAGTGAAGAAGATAGTGGCTAAGCTCTTTACTTATCCAGGTTGAAAGACGTGTCCCCCCCCCACACACACACACACACACACATACACACACAAACACACCACTTGGCTGTTGAGGGGTTCGAACAGTGGTTTTTCTGTGCAGAGTTTGCATGTTCTCCCTTTGTATGCGTGGGTTCTCTCCTGGTCCTCAGGCTTCCTCCCACAGTCCAAAAGACATGCACGATAGGTTAATGAGTCTAAATTCTCCCTAGGAGAGAACTCCTCCAGCCCCCTCGTAACCCTGCATTTGAATAATCCATTATCTCAAGAATAACAAGATAAAATATCACACGAAAACAATGCTAAAAAAATCAACCTCTCTCAGCTTCTGTAGTTACTTACATTTTTTAAAGTCTTGATTTTTTTCCCCAGTAAATCTAGTTTTCACCATTTTCAGTTCTAAAAACAATGGAGTAGGTTAAAGAGAGACATGAGAACAAAGAGCGAAACATTCAAAGGAAAAGAAAAGTGTTGGTGTATAATGTCGCAGTCCTTGATCTCCAGTCAAAACTTGCTCCAGTTTCACTTCCTCCTTCGAAGGAAATGATGGTTGTGATTGGTGTTTGCTGCTGCGGTTGTCACTCTCTCCCTGTCTGTTTACTCGCAAACACCACTGTTGCTCCCACTGTGACACAGGATATTAACCTCGTTTCTCACATACATCTTCTTTGTATCGTTCATTTTCTACTTTCATTTTGTTTTTTTAAAACCTTGTTTCATAAAAGCTGGAAATAAAAAAAGTGGAAATTTACATCCCATCAAAATGACTAAAAACTCCAAAAAACTGAAACTATAATGTTATTTCTCAAACTTATGTAATTGGAGATTTAATTAGTTTTTAATGAATGCTTTTGGAGGAGTTCATTATGGAATCAGCATGGCTGTTTTTAAAAGAAAAAAAACTTGTGTGGGTTCTCTTTCAAGATCAAAGACATTGACTGGGAACTTTGTGGGCTGTTTTGGTTGGCTGTTAGTTGATACTATCTCAGGGCACTTAGAGCAACATTTGATACAGTCACATGCCAAGAAGATGCCAAAGTAAATAAAGGAATGTTAAGAATATGAGGATGAACATCAGAGAGATGAGACTGTGCTTGCTTTGAAAACTGTAAGGATAACCCAAAAACTCAAATAAAGCATGTTTGTGTTACACTCACCAAAAGTGGGGATCAAACATATTAATACTGCAAACATGGAAATCTTAAAATTTCTTTACAGAGTTGTTTTGTGATAATAGCGTTATCTATCAGAGCCCTTGTATTACTCATCCTATGGTTTTGTAAACCTTATCATTCATGGGGAAGGTAAACCACCTCAAAAATGTTCAGCCACACACCAGAGTAACTTAAAGCATCAACAATCAGCATGTTTTCTCCATTAATAAACATTTTTGTCACCTAATTAAACATCAGTTCTATGAAATAAACCTCCAAAACCAATAAGACTGACTTCTGATAAACATTCACATCAGATTTGTGCTATTGCACTCAACCCTGATGTGATAAAGGCAAGGTGTTCAGTAGTTCGAGGAACAGCATTGCAATTACACTGGTCTTACAATATAGTTAGATGAGGGCTTTCAGTTGAGTTTTCAGTCTGCTGCCAAGAAAACATTTAAAATGTTGCTTAACAGCAAATATGTATCATAATTTTTTCTGTTTCTTAAGCCACTTTCAGACTTGCATTGTGGAATATGTGCGGTAAAGTCCATCCGCTCTTTAACTGGAGTTGACTTTTCAAACATATCGCTTCCACGCAGACTTTTAACGTTGCTGTTAAGTTCACACATGGGGAAATGTTCCAGATAAGTCAGTTGTCGAAACATGGTAGGACGTCTTTGTGTTGCGACTTGTCCGGAACATTTCTTTTGCGTTCAGGCAAAACGACGTGCCGCAACATTACCGCTCTTATGACATGGGGGCTAGCCAGTAAATGTCCGAAGTAAAAGAGCAGAACGTTTGTCTGAATGCAAACGGTATAAAAGACAAAGTCCGCAACATTGCCGCTTTTCAGGGCATGTCTGAAAGGGGCTTTAGTTTGAAAATCAGGCAGCATAATGTTGGGGGAAGCTGACAGTGCACCCTAGCAAGTGGCAAACAAAACAAAAACTTCAAGAAAAAATTGACAGGGACACTCTAAATAAGTAAATGGGAAATAAATATTGTATCCATTTAAATGAGAAAATGGAGAAAGAGCTTTGAGAATCTTTAATTATTCAATTGTGTCAGTGAGTACTGACCATGTTAATTCTCTGATCATTTAATCAGTTGTGTCAGTAACATGTTTACTTCATCACATAAGATTTGCATGAGACGCTTATAAATGCAACGCTCAAAAGCTCTTTTAATTTGACATTTTTCTAATTAGACATTTCTTTGACATTTTTCCAAGTTTTTCCACACTTTCCTCACTTCCAATAACCAGTTAAAAGAAGGATTTGAAATTATAAGAACATGATGAAAAAAAAACTTAACTTTATACAAAATGAATGAATGAATGTAAAGGTAATTATAGTGTATTAATACTTTTTGCAATGATGGTCTGTTTTGTATACTACCTAATAACATCCAAATTCACCTCTTTTCTTTCCAGTGGTTACCCTAGACTACACTAAAAAATACCACAATTCATGTCTTGTCTGTGGCAGCTTTACTCAGCTTTTAACATGATGATGAAAATGATTTTTTTTTTAAAAACATGACATTTTAATCCAGTGCTTTGGTAACATGAGGTCCAATAAGAATCATCAAAGTTTATTTTATCTTTTGAAGATCAATGATTATGCAATGTTATAAAAAAGGTTTTCATTTGATTTTAAAATTTGACTAAAGTAGTCATTTTATGCTATAACTTAGTGGTTTTTAACTCAAAGCACAACCTGGAATTTACTTAGGAATCCTCTGTAATGGCCCACCTAATAGGATATTAAAATCTTCTAATGTCCTTCTCTTGCTCCACCAGCTTTCTCCTCTCTCCTCTCTCTGTCTGCTTAGTGGGCGGCTATGGCTCAGGACACCTGGATGACTTTCACAAGCCGTTGGCTGACCTAGTTATGCAAACACACACTCACACACACACTCGCCCCCTTCTTTTCCCGTTTGCGTACAGATGCTTAACCACTGTCCGCCCAATTTGTCAAGACAGCCCTGCTCAAACACAAGCACACACACATTCACACACAGACAGTTTTCACTCTGCAGCAAGCTATTATTACAGTCCAAACGCTTATCGCAAACACACACACAAAATTAGAGAGTGGAACATTCGTACAGGAAATAGTTCCTCGCATGGACAAACAACAAACCACTTGTTTCAAAAAAGGACAAGAATTGGACAAATAACAGTGGTTTAACAGGAACACCTTCGTCCCTTATTGCTATGTAGAAAAAAACATGTGCGTGCACACAAAAGTAGTCCTAACCCTAGTTTATAGAAGTCATCTCTGCTGAATGTTGTGAGGGGGAATCTGACATTTTTTATTTCTTACCGTGCACAAGAATATCTGGTAGGATATCATGATTTACACGCAGGTCATACATACACTCGTGAAAAAAACACACACACACTGCATGAGGCCTTGGAGAAAGCCTGGAAGGCAACAAGGTTGTATGGAATGTTTGAGGAGAAAGGTGAAGTGTAATGGAATGTAATTATGGGGCCGGCCGAATGCTTGCATGCGTAAACTCTGTGAGAGACAGCAAATACACACAGAAAAATCAAATCTACAAGTGATGAGCGACTCATAATCATACCGAGTTGTCACAATATGTACATTCTTTTATCAAAGGAATGGCAGATGATCAGCTTTCTACTGCATAAACTAGACAGACTTGCTGAGCTCAGTAGGCACTCTGTCACTCACACACCAAAACACAGCACCCCCCTACGCATGCACCATCCCACCACCGGCTGCAGAGATGAAGATACAGATGATGGATACAGAGACAACAGATGAAAGGAGCACACAGGAGGTTAGAGAGAAAATTAGAAAAGAGGAGTGGAGATGAAAAAACAATGAGAAGGAAGACTGTATGGGTCTCTTACGGAAGTATTAGCTTTTATTTTAGGTCTCTAAAACAAAGCAGGGAACTCTGTGTTTGAACAGCATGGAGCGAACCAATCAAAATGATGTGAAGTAAAGGGTTGTCCTCTACATGTATATCATCTCGGTGATTTTCACAGTAAGAACAAATATGACACTGGAATGGAAAGGGAGAAAAAAATGAAAACATCCATTTGTTCCAGCTCCTGACTTAAGAGTTGTTGCTTGTCTTTCTCTTCATAAACTTAATATCTTTTGATTTTAACCAGTTAAAAAACAAGGAAAATGGTGATATAAAATCCGGCTCTTGAAAGTGTGACTTTATGACAATTTATGGAACAAACTATTAAACTAGAGATACATTCATACCAGATACGATGCTAGTTTTCAGACCATCTTCATTTTGACGTCCAACACACTGTTGTTAAGTTATGTGACTGGCACTTTGAACACTTGTCACACTACTTGCTGGCAAAATCTAAGGCTGAAACACATCTGAACAGGTACCAAAGGTACGCAAAACCACCATTGTGGATGTTCTTGCTGATATAGTGACTCCAAGATTTGCATTTCAGCATCATGACACTCACAGATTAAAAAGGTGAAAAAATGTCCACCTTTTGAATTATAGCTGAACATAAAACTGACGCCACTACGTTAGGACAAACCTGCAGTTCTGTAAAGTGTTTTAGGATCCCTCCAATTAAAGTCAAGATGCCATCAGCTACCAATCTGATGAAAGCAAGCCCACCCCACAACCCACAAGGCTCAAGGGATCTATCACTAATGTCTCAGTACCAGACACTTCCGCACAACCTCAGCTGTTCTCTGTCAGACTGGTCAAACTGCTTTTGTTGGGAAAAGGGGGACCGACTGAATATTAGATGAGTGGTGATGATGTTATAGCTGACCTGTGTTACATTTCCAACTACTGGGAGTCTAACGGAAAGCACAGCGGCATCACTTTGCAAAACACTTGCTAAATCTTTGAATTATGTTAGGTTGTCTCTTTGCAGCAAAATGTTCTCACCTACTATAGTTGGTAGGTGAGAACGCAAACCATTTCACTATGTCTGAAACATTTTAACTTTGTAATAATTCTCATTTTTTAAAGGTCTGACAATGATCCACAAGTTATTCTTTTTATTTTATACATTTATCATCACTCCAATTATTTCCAACTACCCATTTAACTCTGACTAGATATCCCTCTAAAACTGCACCACACAAGGCTTGAAAACAGATGCTGCGCACTTCTATCTGAGGTTATGGCAGGCATAACTCGTGGTGTACACAAACACAAAACACACACACATATGTCTTACAGACACATACGCAGTTATACCCGGCCTTGCATCCAGATGTGAGCACACAAAACACATGCGCAGCTTCACGGCACACCAACTCCATGAAATCCCTGGCAGATTAGTTGTTGTTCTTATGTAAAATGGATCAAGCCACCAGGCAGCAGCCAGCTTGCCTGCAGAGACAACAGTCACACAACAACCTGTTCAAAAACCACCAATCAGCATTTGTGATGATAAAAGAATTCAGGTCCGACCTGATGGGTGACGGCTTTTGTGTATTTAACTCCAGCTCCATTTAAGTGGATTTAAAAATGACACAGAATGACTCTCAGTTCAGTCATGCTTGTGCGTGTGTTCAGCAACAAATTGTATAATATTTGACCGGATTACACAGAACAGCTGAGAGAAAATGCTCTCTGCCTTCAAAATTATGATGTGCTGGTTGAACTTCTTACATCATACTCGGGGAGCCTGCAGTGGCATGACTTAGCTGAAAGTTACATCTATTCCACAGGCAGATGTGGCTGACCTATCACAAAGATTTCACCATTATGACAAGGCAGCTGATGTGAAAAACGGCTCGCACATCATGCGAAAGATGTCGGATATCCAGAGTGTCGTCTCAAGCTGCAGCTAAACTCACTGATATTAATATGATTGCAGCATCCTGTTTTTCTTGCATGAACTAAAATGTTCAAAACATTAAGATACGCTCCATTTGTTAGTTTCAGGATGAGCAAAAGACAAGTCCTTTCCTCATACTCGGTTTAACTAAAGTCCAGTCTATCCTTTACTCCCACACTTCTTAAAATGCTCAAGATATTTGAAATGCATAACACTGATATCACATCTAAAACAGTTACCTGAGGGTAATAAAGTACCTTTAGTAGCCTACTATAGAAATATAACCAGACATTAAGTCACATTAAGATAAGGCAAAACCCAGCTGCATAGAAAGATGTGCACTATCTGAGACGATCAAAATATACTAATCATTAGTACGCAGCGAAACCAAAGGACTACGATGATTATCTTTCCTTTTACTACTTTTAATGCTTTCTTTACACTATCTGTAATGCTTTTAATGTTTTAGGTAAAGCACTTTGAATTGTTTTGAACAGGAAATGGGCTATACAAATAAACACGCCTTGCCTTGCCTTTCTCTTATACGATAATATTGATAGGATTTCTGTCAATGTAATTCAGCTGGTGTAAATGTGCAGCGGTTTATTGGAATTAAGGCAACTGCACTTACAGAATGCGTCCCAAGGAAACATAATTTGAGTGATAAGGTAGCAACAGGAGAACCAACAGGACCTTGGTGTGACAACCAAGGATGGATTTAGGCTGCAGCTTCCTGCTGTAGTTTAACTTCTGCTGGCACAAACCAGGCCCTGTCTCAACATCTCTCTGCCTCTTTCTGACTCCTCCCCACAGCATCTCAGGAGAATCACTGTCATGAAGCGTGAAAATGAACCACAGAAAGAAACAGATCCCACTTACAGCACATGCTGTGGAGTCACAGCGGGATAACTTGATGTACAGGCTGATGTACAGGCTGTCACACATAGTGCATTTTTCATTTCCCTTGCCTACTCTTCAAGTACTTTGGAAATCATCCACCCCGCAGTTTGTAAAATCACTACAGAGGGGGGTGTAAATGCTGCTTAGGAGGTCTTTACTCTTTACTAAAAGAAACAGCAGTCTGTATATCAAAGTCTATGAGCAAAGCTTCCACCAGGCTAAAGAATTCTCAGGTTGGAGAAGATCAGAAAAGAGGCAAAAAGAGAAATACCAGTTATTAAAAGCATAAAGGAAAATTTGCCCAAACTAGTAATCTTTAGTCTCTCTTTCTGTCTTCCCCCCTGCTGAGATATAAAGAAGATAGAATCATCAACCCTTGTTGTAGTCAGTATTGACATTGATGTTAATAAGTTATTTGAAGATTTAAACCAAAATTGAAAAACTGTCTTAGTCATCTCCCTCAGAATTCCTACATGTTTTACTTCCATCATTACACAGATCTGTTAGTTCCCCATCACCGACTAGAGGTCATATGTATACCTTCGCATCTCGGGGTCTTACCTCTGCGTTCCCGAGCCGCAGACGGGCCGTTAAAAGCGCAGCCAGCAGCAGCAGCAGGACCCAGGACCTCATGTTGCCGCCCAGCCTGGGGAGCCGCAAGCGACCGGCTGGGCATTTAGCACCTCAGAGTCCAATCCCACGGCTTTACCGAGTCTCGTCCCGGTGTCGTGTGCTGACCGCTTGCGCAAAGCACGCACTGTTAAATATTCCAAATGTGTCACTGCCAATAAGCAACGCTTGTCCAAATGTTTGCTCACTGTGACTCACGCGCAGGCTAGACGTCTGACTGTGTCCATACTGCTGTTTGAAATATCACTTAAGGAGATATCAGAGGTGGTCGTCAGTGGGGACCGGTGCGCAATGCACGCTGTGTGACACGAGAAGTACAGTTCCCAAATATACAGCTCCTTCTATACCAAAAAGCAGTCCAAGAAAGACTCCGTTAATGCACCCATCCAAGTATGTGATGGTAATTATTCGGCAACATGTGACAAAAATATTTGATGCGTCATTTTTTTTTTACCCAAACAGAATTCCAATTAAAAAAAATATATATTTTAAGCTCTGGTTCAAAAATGTGCATTTCCCTCTGCCAATTTTTGGTCACAACCGAAACCTCGCATTTCCATAAGGTCCGTGCGTAAAAAGTTGCTTCACCTTGGACTGGCGCTTCGTGCGTAATTCTGTTTAAAATGACAGATTATTTTCAATCCAGCGCGATTCATTCAGCTGCAAAAAGTGTCTAATTCAAGTGTCTCTCTCATCAATGGCGGCTCCCTGTAAATCCCACACTTGTCTTTGCGTCTTTTAGTTTCCCTTCTACGTGTGCCTTCCTTCGTTTGTTGGATCACGTCGGTCTCGCCTCGCTCGCCTCTCCTCTCTGGTTGCTTATTACGCGCTGAGCGGCTTTACCCAGTTGAAGCCGGGCCTCCCCTCTGAAGTTTTTACACACATCAAGCTAGATGTGAAAATTCATACCGGAAACTGTTAGATTTAACTTTCAAAGTAATCACATTGAACGTCTTATGGGCGCCTCATCTGGCAGAGATGGTTAGTCCGATCAAAATAACTATTTTAATCGAAAATTGCTTATAGAATGCAAGTAAAATATTTAATCCGGATGTTTTGTTCAGACACATTGTTATTTATTTAATCTTGGTTGCAGATATCTGTCAAATCCAAATAAAATTTGTCAGTAATCAAGAGACCAATAGCTCACATACATATGGTTTTCGTGTATAAAAATGCTGTTAAACAGATGTAGTCGCTTGCATTTTACAACGGGATCAAATGATTTAGTATTTTATTGTTATAGTTGTTGACCGGATGTGTAAACTTCCATGTGGACACTTTGACTATTGTCCTCAAGTTTGCGCCAGAGCCCCCTGGTCCTCCTGAAGGCAGGTCTTGCCGCCTCCTTATTAGGCGTATTGGAACCTAAGCGCCCGTTGATGCTCTTAAAGGAAAGGTTTTAAGACATTATCCAGATGATCAGAGTGTGAATAAACATTAGTCATTATTACAATGGGAAAAAAAAACTTTGGCCAATAAAATTTATTTTAAATATATATGTGAAATAATTTGCGAATTTGTTCATTTACAGATATTATTGGGAAACAAGAACAGTTGATGATTTTTGGATGTTGGTTAATCCTTTTGTTTTCCTTAGTGTTCTTTGTTTATAAGCACATTGGAGGGGGTGGGCGGCTCTACAGGTAGTGCTAAGGAGGGCATATCAGACTGTCACTTGTTTTGCCACTTGATTGACACCTTAAATGTCTTTGTGACTATTAATCCGCTTTTGTATATAACAATTTTGTTTACTTATTTCCATTGTGGGCCCCTGAAAAAAACTGCAGGTGCTGAAACATGGCAGCCTACTGCTATTTTTGCCCTATTCTTATTTTTGCTTTTATTTAATTTCACTGTATATCACTTGCTTGGATTGGGTGGGGGTGGTCAGCAAACAACACAAAACAATAAGAACCACAAAGTTTGCACAGTCCCACAACTGCATTACAATTTGCTGGATGAAATGCCACTTCAATGCCTCAGCTTCTCTTTACATTTCTATATTTATTTCTCTGGCATTAGGGTGCCACAGAAAAACATAGAATGTTTTGTCTAATTTTTGGCATGGCCTCAACTAGCTTCAAAGCTCAGATGCCATAATTCACAGTAGATATCAAAATGTAAAGGAGGTGCAAATATGTTTGACTTACTTGTACTTACCATCACTGCAGCTACTGTTTACTCGCTAACACACATCACAGCAGGTTGATTCTTATCATATTCATTTCCTCTGTTCAGAGATCATATTATTTTCGAAGCAAATTATGCTCCCCATGTTGATGTGGTGGGATAACCCAGCAACAATTTGCATATCTAAGAGTACTGATGGTATTATTAGAGTATTGAGATGTGTTTGTGAAGGATCAACAGATTCTTTGCTTGAAGACGCAAATTTATTCGCATTCCTTCGTGTTGTATGTATTTGTATACAAACCACACGCACTGTAGTCTTTGAAACAGTTTGTATCTGTAGTCTTTGTCTCCGCTATCTCATTTGTTTGGCCTGCGAAGTTTTGACTTGCTCTGTGGCAAAGTGTTATAAATATGTTTGTTTTGAACAAGAAGACAAATCTGTTCTATGTTTTCCAGGAAGTTTGATGTTTCAGTTTAGGGTCATGGCTGGATGGGTCGCCATGGAAGCTGGGGTCACGGCAGATTCTTCCTCTCTCCAGAGAGAAGACAGAAGAATCATTGCTGTGTGGCTATTTCTGGACTACATACACACACAAATATCCACCAGTGCTGACCCTTTACCTTCACGCAGTGCAGAGTAACGGGCAGACTGAGAGGACACTCTGCTGTCACTGACAGGAGGAAGTACCACTCTTCAACTCAGTTATAACCGCAGTATGCTTGTATGAGTGTGTAACAACTTGAAGGCATATCAGGTTAACAGTGTTGCTTGCTGTCAGTCCTCAAAGTTCAACATTCCTGGTATGTCAGAGAGGAAGGAGATGTTCGCGAGAGTGTGTCTTGGTTTCAGCAGGTGTAATAATGATGAGCATGAGCTTTCATAGCTGTCAATAACACTTGGAATCATAGGTTTGTGACCATAAAATCTATTTCTGTACAATAAAAAAAGTCAGAAGTAGCGCATATACATTTGCAATGGCACTGTTTGTTCAAAAATGCCATAAAACCTAAGAAGCAATGAAAGCAGCCAGAAATAAGAGACAAAAGTGATTTTAACCGGAATCAGTTGAAATTGATGCTGATTATATCAATTTGCAAAGTCATCATGTTTGAAACAAATGTAACTGGATTTAATCCATCACAGCTTCAGTGAGGTCATTTCCAGCTTTAAAAAAAAAAAAAAAGATTGCTGGAAATAAAATTTCAGAAGGAATTTTTGTACACTGACCTAAAATCAGAGGAAAAATAAAATGTTACCTAACCCAGCTGTTCTCATTATACAAGCAATTCAAATTGTGACAGACTCTCCACTCATCCTTAATCCTAAAGTACTTATTCTCATCTGAAAATGATGTGGTCCATGAACGGGTCAGGATGGCTGAAAAAACTTGTTTTCTTATTTTGACTTGTTCGTCTGAATACACTGTTTTAGTTGTGTGAAGGTGATCCACTGATAAATGTGCTTTTTATGTGATCCAAATTGGCCTAATTTCAGGCACTGAGACCAAAAAAGACTAGACAGCCAAGAGAGAAGTAATCAAATGAGCCTTCAGACAGTGTAATTTAGTGTGAATTCCTTCATAGAAGAATCATTTAAGTCAAACTATCAGTATCTCAGTTTCATAGCCTTTCAAGGGTGTCTTTCCCAGTTTTTTTTAAAAAATTCTCAGTCTTCTCTTTTCCTTTTTAAATTGTTCTGTGCATGTGAGTCTGTGTGGGAGTGTTAATTAACTTCCTGTCCAATATCCTGATCTAATTCATAGTTTTTTTTCCCTCTCTCCCCTTGCCAACTTCCTCTGTCACTGTAGCCTGCTACACGATGAGGTAGCAGCCGCCGTCCTATTACCAAAGTTCAAACTCGGGCCACAGACTTGATGCACAATCTCTGCAGCTTGTGGTGATGAAGTCCCAACAGTCTGTCTAGTTCAAGGTTTATTCAATAAGTACCAAATCTCCTGGTAAGTATTATCCCCGATAAAGTCCACAGGATCAATAAACAAGATTTGTTTTGACTCCTGCAGATTTAGTCACAATTTAAAAGCTTGACAGGAAAACAGATGAAATCTTAGAAATTAACTAATCCAATTCCAAAATAGTTGAGATGCTGTGAAAAACATAAATACAAACAAAGCCTTAACAAAGCATCATTGGACCGTCTGCAGATTGTACAGAACGCTGCTGCCAGGCTTATGACGAAAACTACAAAGTCGCCTCATGTCATTTTGCTACTTGTCCCGCTCTATTGGCTCCCCATCCATTTCAGAGTACACTTCAAGATCTTGGTCCTCACTCTGAATGTTCATGAATCAAATAACTTTTACATTTGTATGTCCCTAGCAGATCGCTAAGGTCATGTGACCAAAGCCTGCTGGTTTTTCAACTTATGAGGCTGAAAACTAAAGCCTTCTTGGCAGTTGCGCCAGTAGGATCTCTCTCCCCTTTAGTTTAAGGTCTGCAGACTCTGGAGCATTTTAAAAAGCAAGAAAAAAATGCATCTTTTTACAACTGCTTTTACTGTAACTTTTTCGTCATAGTGTTGTCTAATGTTTTTAGTTTTATTATGTACAGCACTCTATCAATATCTTGAAAGGTGCTATATAAATATAATTTTATTTACAAAGAATGACTTGCCAATTTCATAAACCTATTTTCATTCAAGATATAATCCGGAAAAAAAAAAGCAAAAAAAGTCAGTAGTGATACTTTACTATTGCATAAAAATATAACCTCATTTTGATTTCAATGGCAGGACCAGTAGTAATCAAGACCCACCTCTTCTCCAACTTTGATTGGCTCTGACCTTGATATTCTTCTTCTGGTGCAGTTGAGTAAAGTTGGATGTATTCCATGGATTTCTGGTTACTTAAAGAACATATGGAACGTTTACAGGATTGTATGTAAGTATAGTATATACTTGTTTCCAAAATCCAGAAATCATCAATTCTTTGCTGATCTCCAGTCACACATCAGATACTAATCAGAATATGAGCATCCTTGATATAATGAACAGAGGTACAAAACTAAGTTTTTACATAACTAATGGCCTTTTTCTTGGAAGGTCTTGATTTAGACCCTTTTAAAAGCTCACAATCCATTTTTGGCATTCATTTAGTATTTTCCCCAAACAGTAAGCATGATAGGGAAGAACATACATGCTTTTTGGTCATTTTACAGCCTTGTGGTTGCTCTCATAGTTTCTTTCTCAAAACAAATGAAGGGACCGCTGAGTCTTGTGAAGGCGTGAAAGAGGAAAAGGTGGGGGGATGCTGGGAGGAGAGGGAAGGAGAGGAAGGGGGCGGCAAAGTCACAGCTGTATTGTTGTGTGTTTTCCCAACATCAACAGTAGAGGAAGTGGAACGAAGCAGCTAAATATACAAACAGCACAATGAGGCCGTGAGTGTGGAACGGCTTGTGGAACATGGCTGTCACCAGGTCCAAGAGTATGAAAACTGAACACCGCCTTCTGTTTATAAAGGAGGAGCTTATGGAGAGTGCAAATTGCATTTCAGATGCAAATCCAAAGATCAGCAAAAAATATTATAAAGGTTTTATTTAATTAAGCCTGTCAATTTCAAGTTACGTGTAACTTATCTGGCTGTGATGCTTTTTAAAGCCCTATTTACAAATTAACTAAGTTTTTACATTTGTCTTTGGTGCAGTTCATATCAGATCATACTGTAACTTCAGACCTATAATACTTCTTTTTTTAAAGGTGAGAGAGGATTGTAGTTGGAGGACAGGTGTCAGGTGCAGCTGTGTAGCAGTGGCAAATGGTTTACATCGCCACGTAAGAGGTCAGGTCTCAGGCAGAAAGACCCCTTGGCAGAATTTCGCCTAGAGGCCTAACAAGGTCAGGTCCAGTGCTGGTGTGCTGTAAATGCTTTGCATTCATAACATATATTGTGCAAGAGTCAAAATAGGGTTAACCAAATGTGCACATTCCTGTATCATCATGCATGGTGTGCTTTTAAAATAAAACTTGACTAAAGAACATAAAGAAACTAATCTTTCAAAATCACAGTGTTAAAGTGAGGTGAACTGCTGCTTAGTCTGCACAGGGTTTAGCAGAGAAATTGTTGCTGTGGACAGCTGTAACCATGGAGAGCACAAAAAGTTGGTGAGTTCAGGTCAGGCAAAAACTAAGGGGATATATACTATATATATCTGAGCTTCAGCGCTTCACTTGAATTGATATATTTTTATATATCTATCCCCATCAAAACTCAAGTTAAAATCACGTTGCATTTTCTGTACCTTTGAAGTGGTGTTGATGCCCATACAAGGTCAGAATCCTTTATCTCCCAGTTGTGACTTATCATATGAATTCTTAAATTCTTTCCCATATAAAAGCTGAAGATTTTGTCAGTGAATGCACAATCAGAGGCTGTTAAAGGTATACTGTGTTACTTTTGACCCAAATATCAGCCTAATGGGAGTAATAATGGATGATTTCTGGGATCAATATGTGCTTGACACGTGTCAGCGCTCCCAGGGGACTGCCCTCTTCAGAAACCAGACATTGTAACTATGCAGGAGCGGATCCGTCTCTCATGATATCATGTGACCTGGAGTGCTTTGCTTTACGGCTCCCCTTCTATAAACACAGAGGGCTCTGCTTTGGACTCCTTTTTCCTCTTCTTCGATCAAAAGTTTGTCATGGCTAAACAAAGTAATTAAGGTGAAAACGGTGTCTGAGGAGGCCAGAAAGAGAAACACTGTTTAATTCTGCAGCAGTGTCGTGTGGCCTGTGGAAAGTTACAGGTTTAGTGCCCCTAATGGCCAAAAGTTACACGGTATCCTTTTAGCCCGGCTGAATAACTAACCTTTAGAAGCCACAGATTGACTGACATGGAGCTGAAATGTGATGCAGGAACATGTGTTTTACAGTGGGGTAAACCTGCAGGTTGTTACTCTTTTAGTCTGCTGCACAGTTTTGATAACCTGGACCAGTTCACTGCATATTGAACACATGAACTGTGTGGGTTAATATAAACCTTCAAGCTTTTACCTGCATGCTCTCTTATATGATAATAACAATGTGCCTCAAAGTCTACTATCTTGAAAGAGGTAAACGTTTTAGAAACGAGAGGAGTGAAATCACATGAGTCAGTCTGAAAATAGAAAACAATGGTGGAAGAGGAGGTGTTGTACTGCATCTCTGTGATAAAATCTAAATGTATAAGGGCTGAAGGATTAACACCCACTTCAGTCAAAATATGCTATGAAACAGGCATTTGAAATCTCCCATATGTGCCATGACTCAAACACTTATAGCTACAACTAGTTTAGTAAGGGGGTAGAGCATTTAACTGCGGATCAAAAGGTCCCCAGTTTAAATATGGGTGCCCCCTTCATTCCGGTGGACGAGCTGTTTAAATGTCCTAGATAATAATGAATAGGATGTTATTGGAAACAATCTGGAGACATGCCATCAGACTGTAACTAAGGCATATCAACAATCCGAAAGGTGATGATTTCATGTTTTGTCATCAGCCTTTTATGAGCCATTGTTACTTTCAAGACCGGAAAGCTTTGAAAAAGCATCACTATTATAAAGTTAAAGTTAAGGATGGCCAGCACTGCATTCTTCCCCACCATTGCTTCTTCTTTTTCACTCTTAAAGGTCAGTTGAAAGCTGAAGGAAAGACAGGGACCAATATTCACACACCAATTCTGCTTCTTCTTGTAAGCATCAACACAGCAAACATATTCTGAAAAAAAAAAACTTAAAGGAGCTGTTTGAAGTATGACACTGGGACCTATGGAAAACTCTTGAAGCCTTAGCTATGTGAGGATCAGAGGACCACGAACAACGAATGGATTGAGTTTGGCTTCAAGAAAAGGAGAAGAAGAAAAAAGGAGGGAGGAGTGTGCACAGCTTCCAACCCAAAAGGGCAACCCCCAAGGGGATACAGATGAGTTGAAAGAAAAAAAAAACTTTTTTTTTCTTTATTGGAAGGTGGCGGACCCTCCTACAGCGATGTAAGGGGAATTTCCATCTGATTGAGCAAACCATCCCTCAGATCAAAGTGTGTGCATACGTGCGTGTGTAAGCTGATGAAAAGTAAATTAAGATTAGAGTAAGAGAAGAACTGCGTAGGTGGGATTGAAATATATGGAATACATGACTGATGCAGTGTAAGGAAGCAGATTTAAATAACATATAAATCATATTATTTTCTTGTATTGCACTTTGTTGCAGTTTATCGCGTCAAATCACATTGAAATATATCACGTCCTTACCTGCATGTTTCATATCACATCATGAAAGTTTTTATCAAATCCCAGTTTACATGGCATCTTTTTGCAGCAAATTCCATCATTTTGAGTCTCTCTATATTACATTGTACATTATATCAGAAAACTAAAAAAATTCTGCCACTGACAGATCATATAGATAGCATTTTCTGCCCTCTGAAGCTCTTTATTGTTTTCTTTTTTTAACTTTCCGCTTTGTCAAAATACTTTAACAAATAAAGCTGCCTGAACAGCATAAAGTCTGTCAAAGAGGCCAATTAAAACATGCAGTGGGAGTTAAAACAACATGCAAGAATAACAAAAGCTGAGCTATCTCTCTCTATCCCCTTTGTAACAACAGTAAAGATCAACCTTCACTTCATTAACTGGACTCATAAGTCTTCACACCAGACTGTCACTCCCACATATCTTTGAAGCAATTTCACTAAAGACATCAGTTTTTGTGTTTTCCTGCAGCTTTTTATTCATAATGATCCCATCGCTTTTTATCTCAGGATATTTACATATTAGATGTTTTTGTCCGAGTTACGTTATCCCTTTTGGTATGTACAGTTTTTACTGTGTTGTCCTTGTAAGTGTGTTTGCACTGTAGTAGTGGGAGTTTCTGACTTTTTAATGGATGTCAGGTCTCTTTACTCTTTCATGTCAGATGTTATGTGACACTAAAGACGGTCAAAAGCCATAACCTCTCTCTGACAAGCTTATTTTGCTGGAATGGGTGTCAACGTGTCAGGAGAGGTGGCTTGTCCAACTCAAAAGACATGCTTAGTTATTCTGGTACTTAACCACCAAATTTAGGGGGTAGCCAGCTTTGAAGGCCATGTGTTCTGTTGTTAACTGGTTTACCTATGAGCTCCCTTGATTTTTCAATCAAAATTACAAAAGCTGCCTGTCAGTCATTTTTCCTCTTTAATGTAGGATTTCATGAGTCAAAGTGAAACGTTTGTTTTTACACTTTTTTGACTGGAAATTGTGCTGGTCTGCATTTTCATTAAATCCATAAAACTTGACTTGACTAAATAGGCCACTTCCTCATAGATGCATAATTGATTAATATGACCAGTTATATGTAAAGTTTCAAAAACATATCATTTAAGGGGCACCCAGAGCTTAACTAGTGACCTTGCAATCTGCAATCAGACACTCCACCACTGAGGCATAGCTCTCCACATTGAGTTCTGATCACAATTTTAATAAATATTTGCAATGACAGGTCTAAGCATAAATGGTGTTCTCCTTTGACCTGATCCCTCTCTTTTTCAAGGGTAACATGCCCCTTTTCTTCAGGTTATATGTATTCATGACCATTTAGAAACCTTGATGGTCATAACATCATGGTCCCTAAAAGAAAAAGAGCATCTACCATACAGGAAAAGATGGAAAACAGCTTTTTTTTTGCAAGGGAGAGTGTTTAGGAATGAAGATGACATGTAAAGATACACACTGCATCAATGGGTGTGTGAGTAGAGGATTTGTTATCTATGTATTACTTTGTCTTAGACTTGCACTGAAATGACAGGGAGAACCCACAGACAAACTGGAGACCAATGAGCTGCAGGCAAACGCTCAACCACTGAGCTATGTGTAAAGATGCAACTGTATATCTGGAACAACACAGGTAAAGTACAGTCCTGTGAAGCATAGCCACCTGAAGACTTACTCCTTACAGAAATACAGTATTAATAACTTGTAATTTTCCAGCAACTGTGCTTCGCATCTTTATTCAAGATGAAAAACTCTCAGTGAGGCATGACCACAGCTCTTTCCAGCTGAGGTTATTTTCCTAATGTGACGACAAACAGGGGGGAAAAAAAGACAAACTCTGACTCAAGTTTTTAAATTCGGAACAAAGCATCACAAGTGTTACAGAAAAAGAACTGGATGGTGTGAATGATAAACACACACGGTACATGAAGAGTGTTAAAAAGCATACACACTGGCTGCAAATATAAATGTCACGCAGCTCGAAGGAAAGCCACAACCCTAAACTTGTCATTGGGGGGAAGTTCTGGTGGTTTTTCTGTGCAAATTTGCACAGTTGTGGTTTTTGCTAAGGAAAATTGAAGGAGATGTAGAGTAAAGGAAATGCGTCATCAGAGAAGAACTACTAACGTCTCAGGACAAACCCACCCATTCACACACATATGAGAGTAAATTGTGTCTGTGAATATGGGTGTGTATGGCCTGCATAGTCAGGGTCGGTATCATAAAAGAAAACTGAGTTATGCAGCTCTTTTGTTCATTTATAATGTGCATGTAGAGGTCATTTGATTCATTTTCATCTTTGATGAATGAGAGAAAATGGATTTTGGAGATAAGTTTGATTGCTTTAAGTAAAACCCCATTCTTATTACTGTTGAGAGATCCAAATGTTTGCTTAGCCAATAAGACAAGCCATGACATTTACTGTCTGTTTCCTGAGCAGCTGGAAACACAACTGAACATAATCATTTCAAAATTGTTTTCCCTTTCTGTTTTTTCCCCCCTCTTTCTTCATCTCATCATCAACCCTGCAGTAACCTGCTGCCCCAGACATTTATACCGCATCAGTTTATCTGTCTGCCTGAGGACTTGATTTGAGACATAAAATCAAAAAAGTTCAAGTTGGAGCAAGCCTAATATATCGAATGATCAGACTTCAGGAAGGATGTGATTTAAGTTTTGGCAAAACATTATTACTGCTCTGCAAGAAACATCATTAAATAGCTTTTTATAACTGAAGAGCTTTCTGTACTTGTTACTGAACTTTACTTTAAGGACTTGAGAATCAAATGGATGTGTATGACGTGACTTGATCTGTAACCTTTAAGTCTGGTAAGTTTGCTTTAATGCGATACATAGCTGTTCATTATCTGAACACCAGTCTGGTTGCTTGTGTTAGATTGTGCTGAGTTCTTCTTGTAATAGCTCCTATGAATGTTGTGGAAAAATATATTAGACACTCTCCAAATTGTAAATATCTTGAACTTTTAGGCAAACAGCTCTGTTTTAAGCTCTTTAGTGTATATTTTTAAGATATGAAAAGATTTTCAGGACGTTTATAATGTGCAATTGCAGGAAACATCTAGAGTATGTGTATGATTTTGGCCAGGCAGCCTGACAACAATAAGATAACCTTATACCTCAATAAAAGAAAAATGGATTGAAATGGACTTCAGGTGAGGATGTTCATTAAAGATGTAAAAAGGGAAAGAAATACAGATAGAGGGAAACTAAAAGAGAGAATGACTGCCAGGTAAAAGTATCTCTGGCATGCACCTTCCCTTAAAGTCTTACCAAGCTCCACACACACCCACATATACACAACGTAAGCCATTTCTGTGGTACATGATAAGGTAAAAAGAGCATTAGGTTTCCACTCTCTCCACAAACATTATCTGATTTAGAGGACTTCCTGCTTACTCTCCCCTCCCTTCTCTGCTCCCTTCATTCTTTGATATTAATACTTCACAGCGTATGCAGTTTCATCTGTATCCGTGCCAGAAAGTGTATACGCCTTTTTATAAAGTCCATTTTATGGGCGTGTGTTTGTGTTGGCTCTGTGTGTCTATTAATGTGTTTGTGCAATTATTTCCGTCTTCTGTTACTACACCAAGAATTGAATTAACAAAGCTTTTTAAGAAACCGGACAATAAGAATTTGCATTATTGGTAGTCTTGCCGACCAAAGCGAATGCAATAACCTACTAATTTGGAGTTAAAAAAAAGTGATGTATGAGCTGAAAATATTGCTAAATGACGTATAATAACTGGTAATTTCTCAAAAGTGGTGAAAAATGACAAGATTCCAACACTTTTCCTGTGACAAATGAATTTTAGATGTTCTCACGTCTCTGTAATAACACTGCACAGAAACACTTCTATAGGCTCAGAATTATGTCACTAACTTTCCTCCGAAAGCCTTTAAACTATTTTGTGCATTTGTTACTTCAAGATTAGATTGTTGCAATCCCTATTATTGGTAAAAATAAATGCTAAAAAAATCAAATAAAATTCTACTCACATATGAAGCTTTTAGTCACCAAGCTCTATTGTATCTTAAAGATCTCATATAGGGCTTTCACCCCCACCGGGCACAGGCACGGTGCCGGTTGTCGAAACTAATTTTAATCTGGCCAGCGCATTCAACAGAGGCAGAAGAATGAAGAGTAGACATCCTTGACAAGATGTCGAAGCATTATTTATCTGTAGCTGTAACTAGAAGATGGTCTGCTGTTGTATTTTATAACGTTTTGGACATGGCTGCACTGAATGCACGTGTCCTCTGTCGGAGCTGAATCGATGCCAGAATGACCCGGCATTCCCGCGTTAATTATTGAGCTCTCCATGTGCAATACGATAAATCAATATCAGCTGACATCCAGCGCTCTGTTAAAAAAGATTGGAAGGGTGAAAATATTTGGCCTCTGTAAATGCAACCTTCATCCATATTTTTTTATGCTGTATTGGAAGGGTGTTAAAATGACCCCTTCTGGTGATTCGTGGATGTATTGCAATGTTGGCGGTTCTAGTCTTAAAAGAAAATTCTCTGGATCCAGACAGTGATCCGGATCATCCCCAAAATTGAATCAGTTGTTCCTTTTGCCACTTCTGAGATTTTCAGAAAATTTCATCAAACTGTGCATTACTTTTTGAGTTATATTGCTAACAGACAGACAAACTGCAGGCTATTATTACCTCTTGATGGAGGTAATAATACCCTGGCTAAGGAAACCAGAAGATTGGATCAAATCTTGACTATAAATTCTCCATTTATAAATATATGACATTATTATTGTTATTAATTTGTGCTTCTCTTTTTTTTATCAGTAGATAGCCTATCCATGGTTCACAGTTATGGCAAGGCAAGGCAAGGCAAATGTATTTAAAGAGCATATTTTATGTACAGGACAATTCAAGGTGCTTTACATTCCAGAAAAGTACATTAAAACAAAACAAACTTTTCAAAAGAAATTAAATGAGAAAATAAATAAATAAATAAGAAAAAAAATAATATGGTGCTTGTTGACTCCTCTTTAATGTCCTGTCCTCTCCAAGGCAGATGGCTATCCTTCCAATCAGTTCTCAGTTCCCTCCTGTTAAAAGGGACTTATCTGTAGCTCAGGGGGGAAAGCAGTCATCTGCCAACCGGAAAGTCGGTGTATCGATTCCAGACTATATGCTGAAGTGTCCTGGGGCAAGACACTGAACTCCTGATGTGTATATCAGGGTGTAAATACGAGCGACAGGATAAAGCCCTTAGTATATAACAATAAGTGTGATGAATGGATTAATGTGACATGTTAAAGTGCTTTGAGTGAAAAGAGTTATGTAAGATGAACTGTCCATTTATCCACGGCCACGGGTGTGCTCAGGATGGGGGATTGAATTGAAAAAAATATTCAGTGTAATCCATTAGTTTCCTCAGCTTGGTAAATTGTGAACACAGTTATTATAAATTGGACTAATATGGATCATGCAATACATTTATTTTAATTGGAACATTTAATTGAACTAAAATAATTGGATTGAATTGGACTCTCCGTCAAAGTGCCCTGAGATGACTTGGACATGAATTGGCACAACAAATAAAGTTGAATAAAATTAACTGAATAATACACAAATGAAAAAGGCGAAAAATCCACAAGTATAACTGCATGTAACTGTAAGGGAGAACATGCATCTTTTTATTTTTAAAAAATCACAAAACCTACAACATCTTCAGACCTGTAAAGCTGCACAATTTGTTGCTGACACTGTAATAATTTGCCGGCAGTTTAACTGTTTTTGGTCTATGACTTAACAAGTCAACCAGAAGATGTCTCAAACTAACAAGTTAAAAGCTACCTTATCGTAGTATAGTAGTATTGGTTATACTTTTCACTAAATCATTTTCCCTCCTGTGCATGTATACTGGTTCAAGTACAGTTGGTCCAATTATATGATCAGGTTGAACCAAACCAACTCTGTTTTATTTGTAAATGCACTTACTATGTCTGCCCACACCTACCTTTCCATTAGAAATGCAAACACACATAGATCAGAAGCTTAGACCAAGTCTCCATAGTCTCCATTTCCAAAACCTAATTTATCGTCTATGAAGAAGAGTTTGAAGCAAGTTTGAAGAACTGAAACTCTGATTCAGCTTTACTGCTGTGTCGTTTGGTCGTGCAAGTGTGTGAGTCTTTAATGTTAAATACTGGACTTGAGTTTCACTTCCCCACTGATGTCACATCCACTGTCCTCACTCTTTTCCTGTTTACATGAGACGACTCCTGGCGGGAACATTGGTGGAAGATTAAGTCTTCCTTTCTTTAGATCCAGATAAGTCCATAAATAATACCACAGGCTGATTAAAGCAACACTATCTTTCCTTTGGCTCTTATGTCCCTCTGATGGAATTGATCAATGGCGGAGAGCAGGAAGCTGAAAGTTAAAGCGGCTCAAATGGCCACATTTTCTTTTCATCTTATTTCCTTTCAAAAAGGTTTAGTGTGTAATACACACAAACACACACCTAGACACAATCACACACTCTATTACGAGAGCTCTCTAATGTCCTGCCATGCAGGTGTGTTTTAATCTTCTAAATCCAATAATAATGGCAGTCCTGATCTTCACACAATCCCATAGAGTTCAATGGAACAGCTGTATGATGTGCTCACAAATTAACAGACAGGCTCACACAAGCATAAACACACACATACACAAAATGTATAAAAACTGTATCTCATAGATGTTCACGTCATTTTTTGCAAGCCCAAGTAAAGTTGCAAGTTACTTTTAGTTACAATGAATAATCTGCCATGTAACCCCTGACATCTGGTCTGTATAGAACGCTACATTGTAATATCCAAGGAATAAGATCCAAACTTACCCTTTATCTAAGAGCATTTGATAGCAGCACTGATCAATAGCTTAAAGAGGCACTACGGAAGTGACGGGCCCCCTAACGACGGCTAATTCAGCATCCATCTTACATCCTACTTATACTGTGAGCTCTCTCCAGACAGTAAAAGTCAGTTCTCTGGGTCTTGATTATCTCTTGCTCTGTCTCTTTCTCTCTTTATTTTGCTCTCTTCGTCCGATAAGGCCCTCTTGCGTTTCTTTGCTGATTCAGCCATTGTGCGCTTTCAAAATGGCCGGTATGTTATCTGGCTGCGAGCGTGTGACATGGTGCGTAAAGCGAAACACAGCCACAATGTCATGGAGCGTCCCAGAAGTTTATGTTGTGAAGTGTTCTCAGCCTGCTGGGCAGTTTCTGAAATTTCTGGGCAGCTCCAGAAATTTGCATAATGTCACTGTACCATCGAACAAATCAGGAAAGGGTTTTAAGGTCAGAAAGTTACATAGTGCGACTTTAAACTGAGAAACGCTCTCTCCACTAGTTTCTTTGCTTTTGTTACGGCTGCCTGCCATTTTGTATAACTCTGTCTTATCTTGCATGTTAAAACCTACAAACCATCACACCCCGGGGATTGGCTCTCTTCACCACACTCGTGTCCTGTCTGCTGAGGATTGGCTCCCTCCACCA
>JBBBVU010000004.1:21555916-21567027 GCA_037177055.1 Atherinosoma microstoma
AGACTGGACAGAGTGATCAGGTGTGCTGGCTCTGTGGTGGGGATGGAGCTGGAGTCTGTGGTGGGGATGGAGCTGGAATCTGTGGTAGGGATGGAGCTGGAGTCTGTGGTGGAGGTTGTAGAGAGGAGGACGTTGGACAAACTGCTGAACACCATGGATGATGTCACCACCCTCTGCATGCCACCATTACGGCACAGAGGAGCTCTTTAAGCAGCAGCTGCTGTCTCTGAGCTGCTCTACCAACAAACTCAAGAACTCCTTCCTACCCAGGACTATCACACTGTTTAACAGCACACTAGGCGGGGGTAGAGGGGGGGTAGAGGGGCACCACAGTGAGGAGTCTGGTTACGACTTTTACAACCGGGCTAGGGCAATAGTCTGCACTTTTCATTTTTAATTTCAATTATATATTTTATTGCATGTTTTTATTACATAGTACTTTGTTTTTATGCTGCTACTTAGTCATCACAATTTCCCTTAGGGGATCAATAAAAGTATTTATCTATCTATCTTTAATTATACATGTAAAGTGTATATTGCAAAGGAGAGGTAATAAAACTCTAGGGGGGTGGGGTGGGTGAAGGGAGGGTAAATAAATAAAATATAAAGTTAAACAGAGTTTTTATTGTAGGTGCCAGTAATGAGTGTTGGTGTGTGTGTGATGAGTGTGTGATGAGATGGGGAGAAACTGTTTCTGTGGCGTGAGGTGTTGGTCCTGATGGACCCCAGAGGGGAAAGGGTTGAAAAGTTAGGACGGTGGGACGGATCAACATTGATCTTTAATGCCCGACTCGGAGTCCTGGAGGAGAACAGGTCCTAGAGAGAGGGAAGATCGAAGCCGACTGCATGATGCGCTGCTTTATGGTCGCAGCAAGGGACCAGACGGTGATGGAGGTGGTGAGAATGGACTCAATGGTGGAGGTGTAGAAGTGCATCAACATCAACCTGATGTTCTCCTCCCACTTTAGTTCCTGAGAGACGGTGGTCGCTGGAAGCAGAAGCACTCCACGCTTGTCATAATAAAAGGAACATAAAGATTGTGCAGAGCATAAATGAACCCTTTAATGCATAGTGTCCACTGTAGAGGACACCTATTCAAATGCTGCTTTCTAGTATAAACAGGGGTGTGGATGATATATTTGCAAATGAGTCACTTCATTGGACATTAATGAATCATCCAATTAGCCTGTCACCAGAACAAATTATACTGTGCGATTAATCGTCTCAGATTTTATTGCTATAAACGATAATAATGCGCTACGAGATAATGTCATTTTGAGACCATTTTTAATTAATATAATGATAATGCCATGATGATGCAAGTACATCCTCTCAAAGATTAATAAACTTTCATTTTTAAAAAACCTTTATACTGGAAAACTGGAAGAAATTTTAAATAAACAAAACAAAAACAATAAATCGAAGCGACTCAGTCTCATTAATAATGAATGAAAACCAAACACGACCAAGAACAATAAATTTGATGGATAATTAAAGGGCCCTGTGACAGACTGGCGACCTGTCCAGGGTGTACCCTGTCTCTCGCCTGATACTTGCTGGGATAGGCTCCAGCCCACCCGCGACCCTGCATGGATTAAGCGTTACAGAAAATGGATGGATGGATGGATGGATGGATGGATGGATTATTAAATGGTGCTTGAGGATCTTCTACAGTCAAAGAAGCCTACTCAGGACATATTCAATCATAGCTTTATGGCTCCACCGTGTGTCCGTAGGCCTGAATTGCAGCCTAAAGGGGAAAAAACACCTTTTGTAGAGCAAATTTATCGACACTAGATGGTGCCATGTATTTTGTTATTGGCAATTGTACGCTGCCATGAGGTATCAGAATGAGACCGGAAACTGTTTGAAAATGTGTCCACATCATCGCCGTAGTGGTGTACGGTAATAAATAAATAATATATATTTAAAGGGGAATTCCCTGCATACTTCCGTGAAAAATTTACTTCAGTTTGTGAAAACTTAACTTCAATTTGTTATCCTTGATCACTTAAACAAAAAACCTAAGCTTACTTTTGGATAAAGTAATTTATTATATGTTCAATTCAATATTTGAAAAATATCCCAATAATAGTAATAATAATGATAATGATAATGATAATAATAATGTTTTTGTCCATCAACTGAGACTCAGATCAGTACTCAGTTACTGAGTCATGGATGCTGAACTTGGATTTGAAAAGTTTAACCGGAAGTGTGTGTCTTCCTGTTAGCTTGACTAATTGTCATTCGTAGCGCTGTAACCTCCGAACTGTCACAACATCGTTAGTCTGTCTGCTTTAGCTCACAGTCATGTAATCGAAATTCATCTTTAACTTATGGAAATTGATCAGAAATTAACTTTTGGGATTTTGTTGCTTAGATCTAGACGTGATTATGATGTTTTAAACGACTGTCTGGACTGAGGAGAGGATAATCATTTCCTGGCAGAAGAGAGTCAGTTAGTTGGCCTTTGGTTAGCGTATTTGTTTTGTTTATCAGCGTCTGGCCTCACAACATAAAGAGGTAAGTTATGGACCCTGAGTAAACGAGTGTAAGTGGTGTTTCATGGAGTATTCGCTTGTCCAGAAGCATGTCTGACTTTGTTATGTGTCGGTGTGCATCAGTCCTCTCTTCTTCAGGATGCTTTTGTCCGTCCGATGACTGCCTGCTGTGATGATGCAGCAGTGTTCATAGTGCAGCCTGGTGGATATTTAGCTGCCGTAACTCTTTGCATTGAAAATAGTTAGTGTATACTTTAGTGTTTTTCCTTAATTACTGTTAGTTCATATATTGTATCTACTTTTCATTGTTCTAGTTCGGAAGTTTATTGCAATAAAGATGTTATAATTGGTCAAAAGCTAAATAAGAATTGTACTGCGCTATTATAGGTTTTATGTAGCATCATAGGAAAAAGACATATTGCTAAATCCATGTTATGCTAATAGTTATATCCGTCTCAAATAGACACAAAGCACCGAACACAAAACAAGAAACGCGGACAGAAATAAATTTAAAAAAAGTAAAAATACTCCAAATAACTTGGGGTTATAAAATACATTATTCAGTTATATATTCAGACTTTAAAAGAATATCACGCAGAGACTTGCCATGACCAACGTAAGGGCCTGAATGGCCAATTAGGGACAAAGATTTCTAGTAATAGCACTAATAACAAGAAGAGAACATATGAAAAAACACAGTATATGACAAAGAGACACAAATTATTCAAAAAATAAGTAAGAAGTGGTAATGGAGAGAAAAATAAAAAGCACAAAAAATATATATCTGGGTTGTGGTTTTTTTGTTTTTGTTTGTTTGGTTTTTTTTGTTTTTCTTCTCATTTTTAGTGTTTCTTGGTCCTTATAGAACTCCAGAACTGTTTTTCAGTTAACATAGGATTACAGGTATGAAACTGGTAACTTATGCAGCATTATTTATTGTTATTTTTATAGGTACTTTATTACAGTTCAAAAACATACAACGTATTATACAGCCCTTTTATAAATGCAAGATCTTGAACATAAAATACTGGGAAAGAAATCAGAAACAGTTGAACAATTGAGAATTGTTGAAATAGATTAGCTTGGTGGAGACAAGGAAGATCCAAAGTTCTCTGGCAGCACTGCCCAGACAGCTGAGAAGCCCAGAAAACATTTGGCTCTGCAGCTGTAGAGCTTCTTTTCTGTGGCTATTATCAGACTCGTCCAACGGCCCAGTCCTACTGTAAAGCTTACTCTAAACCAGGATAGAGCAGTATTTAATAGTAGACAAAAACAGGAGACAAACAAAGAGAAAGCAAAGGAAACATCTGGTTCACATTCATATAAACAGACCTTATTAGGCAGCTGCTGTACTAAAATACCTCCATTTACTCTTTCTCCAGCTCTGTTTTACAAAGAACTTAGAGTAATTGTTTGATGCCAATGCACACAGATGACTCATGTGCTCTGTATGTCTGAGTCATATACCAGTGCTACTGTCCTAATGTTAGCCACAGTCTTAAACCATTTGCCATCCAGTTTTGGTTTGATTCAGACCAATTCTCTGCATTCCTTTCTTTGCTGCACCATATTCACATTTTTCCTCTCCTTGGCCCTCCATTACAGCGGTTTTGTTCTTTTTCTGGATTTTCCACTCAATCGTACAACTTAAACTTCTTTGGACCCACGGTTCCTCCTGTCATTTAGCACTATAGGTTCTCACATATATATATATCCCTTTTTTTATCTTTTTATCCACCAGTCATTTATCATTCATCATATTTGTGCTGCCTCCTCTCTCTTGTTTTCTCTCCACTCTCCCAGTTCTTTTGTTCCCATCAACTGTAGCTCTTATTCTCCCTTTTTTCCCCCCCACTCTTTTCATGTTCTGCTCCCATGTCATTTTCCTTTCTTTGTGTGTGTCCTGCCAGTGTCAGTGGTCAGAGCATTGGACCAGTGACAATGCCCCGCCCAGCCCTGAACAAAGGTCACTAGTTCTCTGCTCAATCAGCTAATTGTCATTATGATCCCATATATCTCTGCCAGTGGTGCATAGGGCTCATATTTGATCTTATTTTACTTACAAATAGTCAGATTATTCAAATGTATCCAGAGTCCTGACTTTCACTGAACTTCATAACAACAGAGCGGTTGCAATACCTGACATGCAGTGCTTCATTTAGGCAAATTCATTTTAGGATGGTGCCAGACATGATGCATATCTCCACTGCTGTCCTTTTTCATGTTGAAGGACAGGTTTAGTCTGCAAGTACAGCTGTATCACATGGTTTAATTACATGGTGAACAGCTTCTTTTGTCTCTTTCTTCACATGATTGGTCCCTAAAACCTGTATCATATGTTCTTCTTTCTATTAGGAGATGTTTCCATCTCCCAGACACTGGCCTATTCACGACTTTAACATGTATGCGTGGAGAATTATACGGCTATTGAAGAAGAAAGGATCTTGCAGCCCATTCCACAATAAATACAAATTGTCCGTGTTTAGAGTATGACTGGGTAATTGTAAGATGTAATTAAGTTTTGTAAGATGTAGTCAAATATGTTTACAGCTTTTCAGTGAGGACAGCAACAAAAGATGAGGAATAGCTTTGTGCAGGGGTGTCTGCATATGGAGGAGGGGGGTTGGTATGTTCATGAGGGGAAATGTGCTGAGCTAGGCTGCACTGTGATGCCACTTACAGTAGAACGGGGGATTTCGGAGAATTAAAGTACAAAGTACTCCCTTCTTTGCACGCTTGGCGAAAGCCTCTTGACGCATTAAGAAGAAAGGAAAGGCTGAAAGTGTGAAGGGGAGGCTTATATTTCCTCAGTTGCAGATAACAAGCTGTTGTTGCTGTGGAATCCAAATATTTGTTGCCTTTGCTTCTTTGCTAATAATAGGATTTTGTTATTATTTTTTTGCAATGATTTTAAACATGCTAGAAAAATAACAGTGTCTCATATCTCCCTCTCCAGAGCCTGTTAGCCACACCCATCACATGAAACAGCACAGTGGTTGACATAGGAGGGAAGATGACAATCAACGTGCACATTTACAGCAAACAAATTGATGTTACCTCACTCAGTGTTGCGTTTCTGGCCTGTTCGCTGCTGCAAAAATGTGTCCCATGATGTGATACCTCATGGTTCAGCTAACTGTTTTGGAAAGTGAGATCTCACATGTGAGTCATTAGCAAACGCTGCTGAAATAAATAAATAAAACCGTTTCAGTGTAACACTATGTTGTTATTCACAGTAAACACAGAAACGGCCTTACTGCTGCCAGCGGCAACCGCAGCACAGGCCTGCTGAAAAGGATAGCGATGCATGAAGCTGCTTTCGTCATCTGCTTATTTAAATAGAACATCAACAGTTTTGTTGAAGATATTTTGATCTCTTCTCTCTTTTCAGCCCCTCTGCTCTAAATTTACTGTTTTACAGCTGTATATGAAAACAGTGAAGGGTAATGATATTAAAGAATAAGTTGTGACCATTGAGCTACTAATAATATCATAGCTAAAAACATCCAAATCGATCCTGAATATACAAATGCTTGTAACATTTTGCAGATTTAACTTTTCAGAACTGCGTGTCTCTGTGTGCATGTGTGCTTTCTCTCTAACTTCCTGTCTGTAGGGTTGAAACCGCCACAGCTTCCCTTTCTGTCATCCTCTGCCACTCTGTTCAGTTACATGTGATAGTTGCTGCAGACTCACCCTTAGCGAGCAACTTCAGGGCTCTTAATGACTGTTCGCTATGGCCACGGTAGGACTTCAAGTCTCTTTTAGTAAGAAAACTTGAAGTCAGAAGTTAAGGATCTTAAAGTTGAAGGATTTTAGTCAAAATGTAGTCAAAATAAAATGTGACATTTCAGTGATGTGTACTACCCTGAAGTTTGATAAAATGGCATTTAAGAAGTCAGTGTCTGGTTGCTTTTAAACATCTCAATTTAAGTGCCAGATTGATAGCATCTAGAGATATGGAGAAGGGAGTCAAGAAATGTAATGGCATACAGAGCAACACTGGGAGGTGGTAAATGAGACTTTAGTTCTCCTCTGCTTATAAGAGGGAAGCAAAAAGCAGCATCTCTGAAAGTGATCATGTGTTTATCATTGACATTAAAAAGGAAGGTTAGTTGATTTACAGTCAGATGAGTCCAAACATATTCTCACTCTTGAAATCTATGAACATTTATTTATCAAATGGAAAGAAAGGTCCGCTTTTAAAACAACCCCCTGAAAGAGCTCAAGGCTTTTTGTGAGCCTGTGCATTATTGAACTTACCAGGGAGTTGGCACAGCAAGCAGTAAAGCTCATGAGCTGTTTATGCTACTTATCTGAACTGTAAGAGCACATCTTTGACCAATGAGATTGCACTACTTAAGATGCCTGTTACATAATCTTTGTGTTGGCTGTGTTGCAGAAAGTTACCATTTATAGATACTTTGTGACAAACATGACCAAAAGAGAAAGCAGCTGAAACCAGGTTTTTCTTCCCTTGTTTGAATCAGATCTTGTTTTTCACTTTAAGTATGCTGGCTCTGTTGAGGTATGCAGGATTTCCTTGTCTTTTTATGAGTTATGGAGTTTTATTTTCTGCTTGTGTTTTGTCTGGCTTTGTGTCGATGCATAAGAAGTGTCTCTTCTTTAAGTGTCTCATATACTGTATAGTTGCACTTTTTGTACTTTGTGTTTAAAGGTTCTGTGTTTTTATTCATGCTGTGATCTCAGTGAGTGGTAGAGCATCAGGACGATTGGTTGGATTACAGGAGACCAAGATTAACCATAAGAGCATCTGTTAGATACTGAACTGACTACTGCCATTACTACAACGGGCTCACTGTTGTAACTACTTCTAAATATGTGCAGTGCTACTCTTACTGCTGTATCTGCTACTATCGTTGCTTCTGCTTTAATTTAGGGCTGCTTTTAGTGTTGCTGTGTGTTAAAGAACAACTTTAAAAGATACAGTGCCCACAATTGTTGCCACCATTACTGATGTTTCTACCATTTCTGTTACTGTGACACATATTGTGCTGTTTTTGCTACTGATATTTTTAGTTGCAGGCAGCACCCACTACATCCACCACCAATATCATTTACCCTTACTGTACATCACACTGCTATAATTAAGTGCTGCTGGTGCTACAAGTGCTATTACCAACTAGGGACTCACTATATTCTTTGCTGTTATGATTTCAGTTTTATTCTGTCTCATGGTGGCATTCTGCCTTGCCTGATTGTTTGAGATGGTGATAACAAAATATCAACCTAAATCCCTGCTAATATCATTATTTTCTTTCTTAAGAAATGACACTCCTAACCAATCTGCCAGGAGAAAACAAGCTTGTTTTGTTTGATACAAGATGCATGATGATTAAAGCAGCAAGTTCCAGAGTTTAGTGACATCCAGTGGTGCAGATGTATACCGGATTCACCTGCTCACCCTCCTCTTCAATGCATGTGTAAGGGAAACTACAGGAGCAACTAAAAACATGAAAGGCCCTCTCAATGGCCACTGTTGGGTTTTTCTTTTCTGGGTAACTCTTGGGACATGGAAGTTCAACAATGCAGAGTCTGTGGAAGGGGGTTCCTGCCGTCTGATATAAGCTGCTCAACAAAAATAAAATCAACCGTGATTCTTCACAGATGAAGACGTGGTTTTGAATATTATATAGCCTTTCTGCCAGTATTCAGGCATTCGTTTATTTTAAGGACCAATGTAAGAAAAAATATTGATTAAATTCTACATGATTCTTTTTCTTTCTGTGTGTTGCAGTCATGTCTCGTAGGAGTTCCCGCTTGCTTTCTGGTGGCTATTACAATTCCGATGAAGAATCTGATTCAAGTTCTGTGACAAATATATCTTACAGAGAAAACACTGTCAAGTAAGTGACTGTATATGTGTGTGAACACCTCCATGAGGCTTGGACTAGATTCACCGTATTATCGCTCCTCTAATCATCCTCCTTCTTCTTCATGTTCTTCTTCAGGGTTTTCAAGAAGAAGGCAGGCAACCGCAAAGCTGGTTCACGCACCTCCAGTAGAGCCAACAGCAATGCGAGCTCTGCTAGCCCTGAGACACCTGCCACTCCAGGTCAGTATGACACCAACATCTGGACACTGTCAGACCTGAGTTGTCCAGTTAATATACAAGTAATGATGGCACAACTGTAAAGGAGGTATTTCAGAGTCAACAAAAAAATCCTTTTTAAATTAAAATAAAGTTTTCATAATTAGCTAATTAACTAAATGAACAAAGATATGCCCACTTATGACTCCTCATAACTGGCTGCTTATGTTTGCTGACTGTGAATGGGAGCATAAAGAAGCAGAACAAACCAGTTATTCACAAAAAAGATTAGAATTAAGTGGGACATAATCATACAGAAATGCACAACAGCTTTATGTTCCGGGTATGTTTATTCCTCCTATCCTCTTAAACATGTCACCACCCCTCTTGGGAACTCATGTGATAATGAACACAAAAGTCTGTCATGCTTTGTAGATATAATTTGAATGTTGAAATTGCTCCCACTCTTTTAGCTAGTTTTAAATAGTAAATTAGAATCTTTCCTGCATACTGTTTTTGTTTTTTAAATTTTTTCTCTTTTGCATCACAGATCTGAGTACATCTCCCTTGAGCACTCAGTCCCAGCCTACCATGAGGACCATACCTTACGTCCCCACTGTGGCCACCCCTCGGCCTGCCTTGTCAACATTGTCATCCAGGAGTCAGACACCGACACGATGCCCATCAGTGCCATCGGAAAGAAGCCCTGGGATCTGCAGCTCCAGTATGACAGGTTTACACCTCAGACCTAACCAGAAGGAAGCGAGTCAAAGCGGCGTGGACAGCTCAGGTTACTCATCATCTGAGGGCACTCACGGGAGGCCCTTACCTGCTGCCAGCACTACCTGCAAAGTCAGCAGTAAGAGTGGGGCCCCCAGTACTGGACACAGAAGCAGAATCAGCAGTGCCTTCTATTCTCTGATTGGTGAGAACTTGCTGTGGTTTGGATGTGTGTCTTTGTGTGTTTTCTGCAAGCAAATATTAATGTTGTTTTCTATTTTTTTGACAGCCTCAGCCTCACTGATGGTTGCTGATGCTCATTCAAAAATGCTTCATGTGAAAGCTTTAGGTATTGTATCTGTGCTTTTGTTCAAGTTAAGTTGTATGTGTATTTGGTCTAATCTGACCTAAAGACACCAGACAAGACAACGTTTTTGGTATTTTTAAGTGATTTCTCTCAGTAAATGTCAACAATTAACTTGCATCTGTGCATTATATACGGCTCTCACATACCAGTATGTTTGTGTTTTCACCGTAGCTTCATGTGATTTGGCTCTGGCTTATCAAAATCCCTCAAATGAACTTTCTTTTCTTTACTCCAGCTAATACTTCAGTGGGCAGTCAGATGAAGAAGGCTGGTTGTTTAGCTCTCCTCTTCCTCATCATACTTCTTTGTAAGTAGCACTGGAGTTAGTTTTTTGTTTGGTGAATGTTTCATTTGGAGCATTTAGCTGTGCTGTGTGTTTTATACTTTAGCTATCATTATTTTCTTGGGAAAAAATAGCATACACCCTTTTGTAATATATCGTGCTTTTCTGAAAATCTAACAATTTTGATAAACATGGGGTTTCAACCAGGAAATAAGACGAAGTGGGACAGTATGGAAACAAAGAAAGTATGGTGACTGTACTCCATATCAGTGTGACTGATCCTGGGAATGTCTCGTTGCTCATGTCAGGGTTTTTAATCTTGAAATGAAGTGGTTGTTTCTTTGTGTGTTTCTACGTATTTTTCTTATGGCGATGTCCCTTTTATTTTCTCCAGGTATTTGGTTTCTCCTTCCTTTGTTCACCTCTTTCATCTCCCGCATGACTCTCACAAAGACCCAATCACAGACAAAACCCACGAGTCAACCCGTTATCCCCGCCACTCCTCCTCCTCCTCCTCCTCCTCAACCAACCATCATACCCACACCTGTGGTGGTAGGGCTCAACTACAATTTGTGTGCATTTCACTGTCTGTCTGTATCGGTTGAATTGATTGTCAATTGATTTGCTGGTAGGTGTGTGTGTGTGTGTGTGTGTGTGTGTGTGTGTGTGCGCGTGTGCGCGTGTGAGTGTGGAGAGGGATCAGTAAATATGGGTTAATGTTTAATGTTATTGCTTCCTGGTCTTCTCTGCAAGGCAAACCTGGAGCCCTACACATAACTAAAATAAAATTTTTCCTGAGCCCACCTTTAAGACTTATATTCAGAGGAAGAGTTGTAAAGTATAGGTTGTAATGTTGAACTATAGTGCACAGTATTACACGGGAACATTGCTTATGTACGTTGAGTCCGTTTGATTTGGGAGGCCAGCACAGTATATGGTCGTCATGGGATAGGACAAGGGAACGAGCAGACGCACAACGACCGGAATTAACTTAAAGCGGAATGATACGTGATCGCGGATGATAGAGGAATTATTTTATTTCGGAATTAAAAGTGGAATAAACCAGCCACTTACTTCGGACAGAGCTGCCTCTAGACCTCCGGGGACGCTAAGCAGAATAAGTTTTGGGGGCCCTACCCCTTCATACCATGAACAAAGTTTTTGGTAGATGCGACACCCTAAGTC
>JBBBVU010000004.1:21567127-21586229 GCA_037177055.1 Atherinosoma microstoma
ATTGAGAACTTAAAGTAACTTTTAAAGTTAAGTTATAGGGTATTTTAGAAAATAAACGTTTACTCTGAACATTTATTAATTAAATGTTGATCCATTAGTTTGATATTTTCTTTGAATAGACATACAGTATATGATATTTATATTGGCTAATATATTAAATAAATGATCATTTATTCGCCTTTAAAAACTCAACATCCTAAACAATCAATCAAACCACAAAAAATCATTTTTCATCTTTTTGAAGCGGAATTAACTTTAATTCCAAATTAAAGAACAATTAAAACTCTCATGTAAAAGTATGGCTTTACAGATCACTCTTTTTGTTTCTGCTGATCGATGTTATGCTCCTTCAGTCATTAGAACTTCCCAAAAATGTTCACACCAATCAGAGCTAAAAGTGTGTCCAAAACTCTGTCAGTGCAATAACCTCTCTTTACTCTAAACTGCTTACTTGTGAATTGCTCGGGATGAAAGTGTCTGCTACTGTAAATCAGTTGAATAAACACAGAAAAGTTGTGTGTCTCATCTTGATGTAGCTGAAGCTTCACACGTACTACAAAGCTAAACAGCTGATTCCACTAATGTTTAGTGGGTACTCTGAACTGGAAAATAAAGCATAGAAGAACTTTGCTGATTCGAACCATTGTGTGCCATATCACATCATGTAATGGAAAAACAATTTTAAAAAGTGCCTAAACATGAAAAGTTCGTAAATGTAACTGTCAAAGTTGAATTGTTAAATTGTTAAAATAATTTCTGTTCATTTTACCTTGTTCTCGTGACATGTTTTTTCGTAACATGAATTTAACTTAAGTATTTTTATCCCATCCAGGATCCAGCTGTGGTGTCTGCTGCTTTTGAAGCAAAGATGCAGCGTTTTCGGGTAAAAAAAAAAAAAAAAAAAGAAATTTTACTTTTGGGTTTTTTTGCGGGTTTTATTCTTTCAAAAATTAAACCACGTTATATTGCACAACATTTGTAAAGATGTGGATAGACTTTAAACTCTTTTAAGGCCTCACATTTGAAGGTTTTCAGCAAACCGCTATCTGTGTTTGTTGCAGGTAGAGCTTCAGTTGAAGCAGGAACACCTTCTCTCACAGGTGAGATAATCTTTCTATTTGTGACCCTTTTGATTTATGTTTATGTCAGCCTGTAAAAGGGAAATAAGTGCAACAGCTTTCTTTAAAAATACTACATATAAAACAATATGGCATGTTTTGTATGTAAACCGAAATTGTTTTCTTGTTTTGTAAAGTATTACAAAAGGTTATCTTTGCATGTTCCTTAATTGGCAGTCTACCAAAATTAGTTGGAAAACATTTGCAACTTTGATGTGAGATAAAAGCTAATATTGTGCATCCTCATTTGCCTCCTTTGCTAGTGAGAAATTCTGGTGATCAATGTCAGGCAGCAGCGTCTAACGGTAGCTGTACTGTATTAGAGTAACATCTAGTGGTGATGATGTGAAACTGCAGAGAGACCAATATATTCATCTTTTCTGACTAATTCATCACATTATTTACTGTTGTATTGAAACGCATCATTCCTGTTATCTTTACAAATTTGAGGTTTGAAACTGTTAGATTTTGGTATGTAAAATTCATAAATGGGACCAAGTTATATCTGTCTCTATCATATCATTTAAGAGGAAATAGTGTAAAGACATGAAAAGTGAAAATGTCCAACAGTGACTTTTCATCAGGTCCGTAAGATGCATGATGCTCTGTGGAAATTGTATCCAGGCTGATTTGAGCATTACTCATCATTTCTGACACCTTTCCTGAAGGAACCCAACTAAGTGTTGTCATTTTATTTTAGATGAAAGAGAACCAACAGCTGAACATGCAGGTTATGAAAGCAAAGCTTGAGGCAGTGGACTCAGATGTTCGGCATCATATGGAGCAGCAAGTTTCTGGGCTGGTCAGGCAGATAGCAGATCACCAGACATACAGCCGCTCGACTGCTGCCAGTCTCAGCCTCAAGATCCAAACTTTGGAGGCCCAGAATGCAAAGGTAACAGTGCTGATTCAGATACTTCCAAATGACTGAGTCAAGATTTCTGCTCTGTTTTCTGTGGCAACAGACTTCAGTAAGTTCTGTCTCTTGTCCCCCTTTTTTTTTCTGTTGTAGCTGTCCCAGGAGTTGTCATCCATCCAATCAATGCCTCCTCCAACGCCTTGTCCCGACACCAGCATGGCCCCAGTCCAAAACCATCTAACCCCAGAGCTCCAGCAGGCCGTGGAGAAGTGGCTCACTGATCGCATCAAAGTAATTAAACAGATTTTAATACTGGCTGGTCTGTAACACTGTTTCAGACAGCATAAACCATTACTGTAAATAAAATAATCTTCAGAAAAGCCCAACATTTTAAGACATGTTTCCTCATTAGATGCACAAGTGTTCACCTGTGTGCATGTTTACAGTATGCTCTTTTTGTGAATGTAAACCAGGAGCAGGATGCGATCAGGCTTGCTGACAAAGGAAGCTGCACAGAGTGCCGACGTCCCATGGCGGACAAAATGGCCGACTTTGCCCTGGAAACTCAAGGTGAGAAATGTTAGCTTACAAGATTATTTTAGCTTTTTTTATTTCTGTTTCTGACATTTTATCAGTCATCTGCAGGGTGTCTGGGCATAAAACCATTTACCATGAATATTTGGTTAATAAAATTTCAGTAAATTTGTGTCAATTTTAGTTTAAAGGCAGTTTAAGAAATTTAAATAGATTAAACAAAAAATTTTGTTTTTGAATTTTGAATTTTTTTAAACAAAAATGTGTGTAGGTGCCAGTGTGATCAGTACCAGGTGTTCGGAGACGTATCGTTTTCGTTCTGCATGCCTGACCCTGTTTGGTTTCCCTCTTTGGTATCCATCTGAAAGCCCGCGAACTGTCATTCAGGTATAGTGATCGTTTTCCTGTTTCTGTATTTTCTTATCCTCCCCTTGTTTCTTCACTTTTTAAGGTTTGAAGTCATAGACAGTTTGGTGGGTAAAAATGTATCATTCTTCCCTCTTCTCCAGGGTTACCCGGTGCTACTTCCAGGTAAATGTTGGGCATTCCATGGTGTCCAAGGAACTCTCGTCATCTCTCTTTCGCACCCTATCAAGATAACTGACGTGACAGTGGACCACCTCCCACGCTACAACTCCCCTACGGGACGCATCGACTCAGCACCCAAAGATTTTGAAGTCTATGTGAGTGCCAGCAGTTTTGAAGTACACGCTGATGTATGTAAAACTTTATTTATCCAGATGAGTCAATGGAGAACAATTTCTCTGACGAGGCTGGTTTTTTTCATGTAAAGCCCCTGAATCCTAACTTTATACTGCAGAGCCAGTCTCTAAAATCATATCTCAGACCATTTATAATCCTCATAGCCAAATGTTAAACAAATTTGTCCATTTTATGTAAAAAAAAAACACAACATTTTATAATGAATTTCAATATTAAACTGCCCATCAGCATATGTTGAAATGAGTGGGAGAAAATGGACCTAGCCCAATGAAAACAGCTTGTATCTTAACCTCCTCTCTGTCAAACCTTTTTTTTTTTTACCTCCTGTCTGAAATGACATAGCCAAAATGAATCTTAAAAAAAAAAGGTTATTTTCACAACTTCAAGGGCTGTATGTTTAATCTTGGTCTGAAAAAAAAAGCCAAGATATGTCAGATTATGACAAATGGGGAACTATACAAAAGTAAAACGGTGAACCTGAACAGTTCAGTGGCAGTGGATCAGCTGTGTCCCTGGGCAAGACACTTTACCTCGCTTGCCTCCAGTGTCGGCATCACTGGCGTACTCAGTTGTACGTCGCTTTGGATAAAAGCGTCTGTTAAATGTCTGTATATAGTTTGTTTGGGCGCCAGTGGCTCAGGTGGTAGAGCAGGCCGTCCAATGACCCAAAGGTAGGCAGTTCAAATCCCACTCCCAACCCAGTCAACTGTTGTTGTGTCCTTGGGCAAGACACTTCACCCTCCTTGCCTCCAGTGTTTGTATTACACTTCTATCAATTAGTCAGCCAGGAGAATCCAGGGATAACCCCCAAATTCCCTTAGAAACATCATGGGGAACAAGAAAGAAGTGAACCCTAAGATTGTATATCATAGGAAGAGTGAATAGTTTACTATAAAACCCCCATCATCTCCTTGTTGACAATAAATTAAAACAAGTTCGAGGAGAAAAAATTTGTAGGGTTTTTTATTTTTTGAGCTGGATTAAAATTTCTGACCACAGAACAGAAAAAATAAGACATGCTTTTTGAAATACATCTTGGTAATCAGCAGAGTCTGTGCTTTCATATACCTTGTTTGTGTGGTTTTCAAGAAGTGGAGAAATTAACAAAAGCTCTAAAGTCTACAGTGCTGTTCTTGTGTTTTTGTTACATTCCCATATAATGGTTTGGGGTGTGAACTGTGTTTAATTTGGATGCTGGTGCTTGGTAGAGTCTTTTAGCTGAGTTTCTCCCTGTCATTTTAAGATCTTCTTTACTGCAAGTATTTTATGCTGCCCCCTGTACAGGGTGCTACCCTCAAGAAGAGGTTAATAGTGTTACATCTTAAAGAGTCAAAGTATGTCAACTGGTTTTATGAAATTTAAATCAAACAAGATTTTGCCAGAGCATCAATTTGGCAGCAAGCTTTCTGTAATGTATGATTATTATTCTGGTCAGAAGGTGAAAATCCATCATTTATCATCCATTTTTAAAGGCAGCGGAGCAGTACAATCACTCCCCAGACAAAAAGAAGATCGGCAGTCACAGAAAGCAGCTTTTCTGGACCAATTTTGAACTTTGACATAATTCTAAAAAATTTGCTCACCCAGGGAATGAAAAATGACACAGAAGAAGGTACGCTGCTTGGGACGTTCACCTACGATGAGAATGGAGAATCAACGCAGACATTTAAGCTCCCTGTGAGTAATCAATCCACTAGGAAATCCTCATTTTATTTTCAGAATGTGGGGACATTATCGGACTACTTCTACATGTAAAGTGTTAGGTTGTTGGGTCTAAACTGCCAAGATACATCTTTGATATTTGCCGCCTGTATCTTTTCTTGCAAAGTTTGATTTTCTTTTCTGTTTTTATTCCTCCCTCCTTTCTGCCTGCTCATCTATTTACCTCTGTGTCTCCACTGCTCTCATACAGGACCCGAGCGATGTGGTTTATCGGCTCGTGGAGCTGCGAGTTCTATCTAACTGGGGCCACATTGAATATACCTGTCTTTACCGCTTCCGTGTTCACGGAAAGATTTTTTCCACGTGATGCATCAGAAAGGATGTTTACAGTGTATTTAAAATTATGAAACTTCACTTTTATGGTCTGATGGGTTCAAAACCAAATGCTACTGAAATAAGTTGTCTCGTGTCTCTCCTGGGAGACAGCTGTGTGTCTGTCAACGGGTATCGTTGAGGTTTTGGGGGGGATTTTGTGATTGCATTCTGATATTAGAGCTTGTTTTGTGTGGGTATAGAAAATGGATGGATGGATGTTTTGTGCAGTGCACATTTGGCTTTAAAAAACTGCAAAAATGAATGCCTAAAAGCCAAAAATCTACCTAACAAAACCATTTGGAAGTCTGATGTTCTGGTAACTTTATGCTTTCAATCATGTACACGTGCCACTAGATAATTATTATATGATTTCTTATTATTAATTATTGTAGTTATGTGGATTTGTTTTTGCTTCATAGTCATACAGCGCACAATCCCAGGTAAGAGCTCTGCCTTTTCAGCGGTACTCTGACAAATAAGAGGAAGGAAAGAGTTTCTTCATTTCAGTGACCCTTATTTCCTCAAAGATTTCTGGGATTTAAAACAACAGACTGTTGCATCATTTCTCAGGGCTTCCTACCACATTATGACAATTAATCAAGTGACATAAATGGTGTAAAAAATCTTCTTCCTAACATATCCCATCCATTTTTGTACACTTAATGAATATATTATTTCATGTTCTCACAATTTAAAGGTCTAGTTTATATTTACCTCATGTTGGAACTGTTTTTGACAGGACATTTGGATTTTTGCTGGTTGTGTCTGATGCAATGCAACAAGTAGAAATCCCAAGAAGGCAGCATGAATGATCAGTATTGTTTATTATCCTCAGTTAAAGTTTAATTTAATAATGCTATGATAGATCAAATATGTATCTTTTTAAGACACATTTAGTTCTCTCTTCTAGAACGCTCAAACACGTCAGTGTCGATTCTATTTCATGGTCCTCGAATACTTGAAAGAATTTATTGCTAACCTCTCTGTCATGCTGAATCCATTAAGGCTGTTTTCTGCATTCTTGTATATGAGACTTATATTTCATATGAGCTATTTAGCCCGAAGGAAAAGTTTTATTTTTATTTGCAAAACAAAAATATCAATTACAAATTAATGCTGTGTGTGTTTTGGAGAATCATACTGGTACCACTGTTAGGATCAAATGTAACCTTTCAACATGTTGGCAGTTTTGTTTTGCCAGTTTTCTTGTACAGTTTTACAGTATATTTAGACAGAAGATGGAGAGGAAGATGTATTATTTTAAATCTGCGTTGCACTAGAGATGATGTCAGATCATTTTTTGCTAATTGTGTCAGACATTTCAGATTTAATTATGACAAAGCCATTTACAAGGCTTTTTACAAGACCGCTGATCAGTTTTTTGTTTTTTTTTCTTTGGGGGGGGGGTTCTTGTCACATTTTAGCAAGCCTTTAGGCTCAAATTGAATGTCTTTTCATTTATAAAAAGATGATATATTAACATGGTTTTTGAAGAATTGTTGCACAAATTATTGTACATTATTGGAAAAAAGTGTTTTTCTTTTATTAGATACATTACTGAGAATGTAACCATTTTTACACATTCCTGAAATGGTCTTTGTGCGTCTATTTAAACTGGAAACAATTGCACTGCAAACAGCCTTTTACTTTAATGTGTTTATTCCAGGGTTTATTTTTCTTTTCTGCATTAGTAGCTTGTTCATGGTACCACATGTTGCAAAATGTACATTTTGAGATGCAGATAATGTATTTGGTACAATCTTTGTCTGATAGATTTTGGAATTGCATTTCTAAACTAAAAAAACATCTTTCATATGTCAGCTTTTGTTGTTTTGCAGCCTCTTCAGCAATTCCTCCTGATTTATTTGCTTATGCAAATGAGTGAGATTATTATGAAGATCAGAGCATGAGATCGTCAGATTCAATCAAGTCCATACCTCCATCCGTAAATTTTAATTTTTCATGTTGAGGTAAAATGCCAAAAGATCCTTTGTAAGCCAAACTGTTTCATATGTTTAATAAAACATTGAAATTTGTTTGTTGTTGAATTAATTTCTTTGGTGTTGAAATATGGTTAACACAGAACTTATCTCACTAGATCTACATGAAAACTTCCTAAAGTTGTTACAAAGAAATGCATTTTAAGGCATGTATCTTCTGCTTAGGGGTGAACTTTTATTTTGTGGTGTTAAAATGTATTCTTAAATCCTTTTTTAAAGATAAAATAAAAGTAACATTTTTATGTCCAAACATATAGAGTTTAGAGACTACATGTAGATCTGCTTGAAGCCAACATTATAGCTGAAGAAACAAAAAAGGTTAACTTTAACTTAATGGAAAAAGTCCAGGGAGCAAAAACAGAAGCATCAGCAAACTCCAGGATGTCGTCAGGTAAAGCTGAGGCAAACACAGAGACTGGAGACATGAACAGACAACCTAAGAAAGACTGAGCGAGAAGTAATTAAAAACATTATGAAACATTTGGCACACTTCATGTTAGTCTTTGCAATCTCATATTCCCAAGAGGTTTTCCATTACAGTCTAAACATTTTAGTAACACCTTGCATTAGATTTCTAATTTGCCCTCCTTGCATCACCTGTTTACAATGTGGAGTTGCATCAGTGAAATGAAGATTCATTTACAGAACAACTGTAGATAAAATGCCCATAGGATCAGTCCTATGTTCAGTCTTTTAACTATCTTTGTAACACAACTGGGAATACATATTGTGCATCTGAATTTAAATGCAGTACATACATTCCACTAAAATAGCCATTAAGCCTACTTAAATACATATACGCTGCAACGATGTTCTTCAGGCATGTTTGTTCAGCAATAAGGAGCCTGGAAGGCAGGACATTTGGCATACAAGTTACTATTTTTTGTTCGCACACTTCTCCCACCACATGGCCACAATCCAGCTTTGTCTAACGTAAATCAAACACGCCCCTTATACATATTAAAATGATCCAATCGCTGAAGATGTCCAAACAGCTCTGGTTGTCATTACTGACCAATTACAGCTTAGTTTGGATTTATGTTAAGAAGGATTAGCAAAGGACCCATTCCCTAAATCCAAAAAGTGCACACTGGTCCTTGTGGAGTGAGTCTGTAAGTTTTTGTCACCTGTTGGGAGGTGCAGGCAAGTTATGCAGTGAGCAGAGAGAACTAGGACTACGCTAAGGTAAGATGGTTGATGTAATGGGTAACATACTGTAGAGCAGGTTTTGAACTATAACAAATACTTTTCACAGGTTAAATAATAATGAATACTAATCTTGTACTCTGCTTTCTTTTTTTCAGCATCCCAGCTTCTTCTTCAAGCATCAACTGTTCTTGATTACAATGTCCAACACCACCAACCTGTATAATAACTCTACAAACCTTGGGGGTCCCCATGGTCCTCCACTATGGTATCAGTATGCAGTATGTGCTGTGGCTCCATATGGTTTTGTGTTCTACTTTGGCGTCAAGGTGTTCAACCTGGCAGTCGGAACACCATGTAACATCCTGGTCATCTCACAGATCACTACCAAGAAAAGTGATGCTTCCACATCAGACATCTTTTTCTTCAATCTAGCTATGCTAGATGCCTACTTCTGCTTGATGACAGCTATAGATATGGTCAACCGTTTGGTGTTGGATAACAGTCGCATCTGGTACTTTCAGAGATTTGCATACGGGATCAAGGATGCAGCGCCACTCTTTCTGGTAAGTTTCTGAAAGGCAGAAATGTGTTAAGTTCACACCAGAACACAGAACATAATGGGATCATGTCATATTGGCACATTTCAGGGGCATTTTTGTTAGTTATGGACACTCAAATAGGTTAAAACATGTCTAAATTCACAAGTGATTTACTTATTTATTCATTTGTTTTGTTTATTTATTTAACACACATTAAAAGTATCCATCACTCAAACAGTATTGAAAATGTCCATTCAATATTTTTATTGATTTTATTTTCAACCTGTGTAGTTTCAATGCCCCATATCGAAAGTTAATATAAAACATCTGAAATTTGACAACTTGCAAAAACAAGCACAAATGGATAAATACAGCAAGTGTATTAAATAACTGCAGAAGTTTTTTTGTGTTATTATTTTGTACTACACGTGTTAAAACATTTTATGTGACAGAGCTAACCACGGCACCAATATAGGTTACAGTTCCTCCTTCGATTCCTTATAATGAAGGGATACATTTTTTTTATATTTCCTTCCAATTGGACATAAAAAAAAAGCTATTACAGATTCACCTTTCAGCAGAATTTAATTAACATTTAACATGGCCCACTAAATGCTGCAGTCTCATTCATATTTCCATGAACCACAACTGAACTAGACTTTTCTCATCTTGTGGTGTTCAGCAGCACTACATGTGAGCTTCTCCGTGTAAATGGCGAAAGAAAACAGATGATTTGATATAAGTATGTTTTGCTGTTAGGTTTGTTTTTAGATGTGAAACTACACAGGGTTTGCACAACAATAGTTGTTTTCCTTATGCTAGTAATTTAATGGGGAATTGAACAATAATTTCTGTTTTTGTAAAAGAGATATATGATGTCCATCCTTATGAGGCATATAGTTTGATGAAGTTACATCCCTGAAACCCCTAGATGTTTTTTTGTTGTTCTTTAATCAAAGCTCTTTCAATTTACTTTATATTTGTTTTCATTCAGCCATTTACTATAAGCATTCAAGTAGGATGTCTAAATTGATATTGTATTAAAGAACACTTTGACATGATCTTCTTGTATGCATCCCTAGGTGTGTATATGTGTGGATCGCTACATGGCCGTGGTCCACCCAATCATTTTCAGCAGTTACAGAGACAGCAAGACTCGCATTATAGTTTCTGTGGTGGTCTGGGTCCTCATACTGATGTATGGCCTAGCAAAGTCCATCAAGGGTGCCTTGAGTGTCACTGCTATCTTCAGCGGGATCATCCTCTTTGCATTTGCAGTCATGGTGTTCTGCAACATTTCCGTCATCTGGGCCCTCCGCCGCTCTGTGGCAGGAAAGGAAGTGATGAACCCAGTGAAGAAGAGGGCGTTCAAGATCGTTCTGATAAACCTGGCCATCATTGTGGTCAACTACCTGCCACCTGTGGCACTGATGCCCTTTGCGTCATATTACACTTTTGTAGAGTTCAGCTGTCAGATCAGCATCAGTGTGTTTTCCATCATGGATCTGAGCTGCAGCCTTGAGCCTCTCTTGTACATCACAAAGATGGAGAGAGTGGATGGCAGGTGTTGCAGGCAGGGCTTCTCAATGAAGTCAGATGCTCAGGTTTAATCAGGCCTCCAGCCATCTATCGCCTGTCTTGGTAAATTCAAAGCAAACATTCCAATTTGCTTTTCATAGCAATATTGTCTTGATTTGTCACTGTAATTATGGGTAAATGGATCATTTCACCTAATCAAGCCAAACTGTCTAAACTCAGATAAGACAAAGCCTTTAGTTAAAGCTTAGACAACATATAGGCTACTCATCATTTACCTCAAGCTGCTCTGTAGTACAAAATATTTATGCACCTGCATCTTGGCCTTTAGTTATGTTGTGAAAGGAGGACACAGAGTTAAACCTTTGCAAAAAAGCTAGGTAACCACCATCTTAACTCTGATGGGATTCTCGTAGTTTTGATTTTCTTTGTTTATGGTCAATTAAACCAGATATTTAAATGTTATCTAGAATGATTTGATATCATTCAGTAGCTTGAAAAAATATTCACCCTCATTGGATTTTCCCCTTTTCTGTTGCTTTGCAACCTGTATTATAAATGTATACGTTTCAGTGAATTTGAAATTTTGGCTGTGTTGTATTGTCCAAAGTGCCGACATGAAATGAAATCAGCCCTAATTATTTTAGGTAATTCTGGTATAAATAATGGGTGGGACTCAATTTAAAAATGTATCTAATTGATTGGAGGCTTTGTAATTGATTAATCTGGATTAATTGCATATTAAAAACAGGGTTTAGATGGTTCTGATTCTAGAGAACAGGAGAAAAGTTTATCAAGAATTTAGATATGAAAAACGTTTGGAGATTTTCTGTTTCAGGAGCTGAAGCTTAAGGGACAGTTCTGTGTGAACAATATCAGCATAAAGCTGATCAATTAAACCAAGTTACATCCTCATTGTGAGATGTGAAAATAAAAAAAACGGCTTTGAAAATAATAAATAGTAAATGGATCCATCCTTTATTCCAGCTCGACCATGTGGGTTGTTTTTATTCTTTGTATAAATTCCAGTGCAGACATTAAATGTTCCATAAGAAAATAACATGTTTTCAGGAAAAACATACAGGTGTGTCACGAGGTCAGACCTGTGAAGCTTTACAAATATAGCCAATTTATTTAATCAGTGATTTTGATAAAAAAAAAAAAAAAAACTAAATCTGATGCAAATCTTATAACAGAGACATTGTGAAACTATTAGATCATTCTAATTGTCACAAAATATATTTTTAGATATGAAAATACAAAGCTGATCATGTGAGTAATCTAGTTGTCCTCAGTGTTGCAGGAGCTCCAAATTTAGATTTTTGAGAGATGTTTTGCTCCAGCGCCATAACTGTCACCTTCAGCTCTCCTAAAGGGGGCATCAGTCCTGTACAGTAGTTATACAGTTCAGTTCTGTTTTGCTGATGCCATTTTTCAAGTATTTCCTGAAACTCTTCATGTCATCCAACCCAAGCAAGGTTCAAGCATGAGCAGAAAGAACATCCAACACAGAAACCATTAGAATGAGTAGATATGCTTAGTTTTTCCTATTGATCAGATCGTGAAAAGGTTTAAACCTTCCTTTTGATCAGACTGAAAATGAATCCTGATCAAGACAGATCGGATACGCTGAGTTGTTTACATGGCACATTTTATGCCGATCAAACGTTTAATAGGATGAAAAGTGCTCCACTTGAATCCAACTAATACCACCCTGTCTAGACCCCATTTAAAATTGTCTAGATCCGCCACTGCTTAAATGGATTTAAGTGGATAACTGAATCAAATGATATACATATACATTAATATTGTAAACACAAGCTGTAGTAATGTCCTCAAAAATGTATTTAAATTGCATTTCAATTAAAAACCGAACAAAACGAAATAGAAAATATTCCAGGCAAAAATTAAACAGATCTAAAGTTAAAGTACTTTAACAACTCCGACTGTTCTCTAAATAAGAGTATACAATGCGTAACAGTGCTTTTAACTTTGTCCATACTCTTCATTATATTGATATCTGACAGTAAGCCAAGGCAGTATCAGCCAGCAGCAACTTTGAGTCATAGAGCAGAGGTGGACATCTCCTGCTCTGGCAACACGTTCTCACTCCTTACTCGTCATATATGGACGCCAGAACTTATTGACCCATTACACCTGTACACACAACAAAGAACCTCCCCATGGCCCCCGCAGGAGCACAAAGCTGAAAACCATCAGGAGCACCAATGAGAGATGAAGAAGCTGAAATAAGACCATGTATCTCAACTAAAACCAGAGTAGCAGAAACACATGCAGAGAAAACTAACTGCAAGTATCTATTAATAGATAAAGCTACAGAACTACACAGTGACTGTGTTGGCATAGAGAATATACAGAGGGTTCAAAGAGGAGTGCTCATGCAGATGAGACCACACCTGCACAAAAGGTCAGAGGCAGACCAGGGGCACCCCAAGACCCGGGCAATCGGCAGCCACTCTGGAGCACAGACCCCAGCCACCACACCACGAAGTGGCATAGGGAGGCCCCAGTCAAAGCCCCCTGCAACCAAGGGGCACAGACCCCAGCGGGCCGACACCGCAGCCACCAACTCAGCCAGGCACCGGTCATCCAGTGTGGAAAGAGCGTAGGCCCAGGGGCTCCAAGAGCACGAAGGCCCCACTCCCATTCACACAGGCAGGGGGGCTGCACAACACCCAAGAGAACCAGCCCCCCCCGACGGCCACCTGGCAGGGGCCAGTCCCCACCTCAGCCACGCAGCATGGGAACCAGGGCCCCACCCTCTTTCCCACCCACAAGTCTTGTTTGTATGGGTGACATTCACAAATAAATGTGTAAATAACAGAAGTGTCTTAATATGTACTAGATTTAATAAAACGCTTGTTTTCTGAATGCAATGGTTGTCTCTCAGATATTTTAAATGTTTCCATTTTTAATGAAAGGCCGAAAACAAGATAACACTTTAGTTACTTTAATCACTTTCTTATGTTCTCATATACCGGCTGGCACAAAGGAAAGTTTAGTCAGGAAACTGAAAAGTGAGGCATATTATTTTAAAAACAGAAGAAAAAATATTTTTACCACACTAGGAATAAGATTTTATGTAACAGCATCAAGTCTCAGTAATTTTAGTGTACATGGTCTTCAGACTTTCTGGGCTGACTTCAGGTCCGTCCTCTGATGTTACATATCCTGGATAAGTGGGATGAAATTGTGGAGATGGGGCTTTTGGGGCCTCATCTGATGAGGACAGAAACAGTGGTATCAACTTGGCATGAGCATAGTCAATCTCAAAACCTTCAAAAATAAGGCCGACCCCCCATGCCCCCAATCCCTCCTCAAGGAGGCGTGACACCTTTTTGGTAGCTTGCACCAGTAGCTCATAATCTTTTGTTTCTAATCTGAATATATCTGAGGTCAGAGGTCGGCGTGGGACTAATACAGTGAACCCTGGGGAGTTGGGGAAAGGAGTCAGAAAGGCCACGTGACTTTCATCCTCCCATACCCGCCAATGCTGCTCCTCCCCGCGAACAATACGAGAGAAAAGGCCAGGGTGAGCCGGATCGTCCCCGAGGAAAGTCAGGTTAGGTGGGGCATTGGGGAATGGGAGTTTGCCTCTAATTTTAGTCTGGATATCAGTCAGGCTAGAGTCATTCCATCGAGGGGCAGTCTTGGAGGTGCAGTATCCCGGGTCAAGGGCATTGTGCTCTTCTTCTCCAGCTAGATGAGGGCGCCACTCTGCATCCAGACCATGTAGGGGGAGGACACTGATCTATAGGGACATTAGAAATACAATGAATCAGTCTTAACATTACAGCCACCACAGAGCCAAGCTTAAATTCACTTCTATTCACTTCTAATTCCTTGTGCCTATCGGGGATATGAATGTATATAGAAGCACCAAGTATGGACCAATATAGGTGCTGTGTGAATGTGTGTCTGAATGGGTGAATGTGACATTTAGTGTCAAAGCGCTTTGAGTGGTCACATGACTAGAAAACCGCTTTACAAGTTCATCCATTTCCCATACAGTAAGATACAGCTTACACATGACAATTTAACACCCAGCTGATAAGTTGTTACTACTGGCTTTAGCTTCAAACCTAAAATTGATTCAAATAAACTAACATTTGTGAACCGATATATTCATGTTTTATTTTTTTGTGGTTTTAATAACTATATCCTCTGTGGAAGAAATTATTATTTGGCTACAATTCCCTTTTACCAGACAGATTGAATAAAGATCTAAAGTGCTGCTTTACATCAAATTCATATTGTTCAACACTACTACTGAACAATATGCCTCCTAATATGTTTCAGGTTACACAGAGAGAGGGGTATCTCAATTCATAGGACTGAAAACATGGCAATTTGCCTTAACACTCTGTTTAAAGGCGAAGGGGTAGGGCTAAGGGGACAACTCTCACCTGAGCAGGTCTGTCTCTGTGGGGTCTGCTAACCAGTGCACATCTTCGAATCCTGAGCCTGTCACACAGTTGCTCTGCTACAGTTCTCGCCCCCAGCAGCCAGGACAAGTACTCTGACTCTTCCAGGTGGAAAATACTGCTTCCTGGGTTACCAGGAGTCCTGCTCTCAAGTATTACAGACCCTGGCGTCCAGGGACGGGGATGAAGGTAGGCCACTAGCCCATCTGACTCCCAGATCACATGGCGACAAGGAGTAGAGGACATGCTATGAGGGGATGATAAACAACACGTGATAAGCAAGTTATTTTCGATTATAAATATATTTCAATTAGAGGGGTGCAAAGGGGAGGAAAATTTCCAGAAACTTCCCATGGGAAGTGAAGCTAGAGAATTTTGGGAATATTCCAAAGTATAAACTTTTCACTGGAATTATTGGGAATTTATGGGAATTAATGGCAAATAACATGAATTTGGGGATAATGTCAACAAATTGTATCATAGCATGAATTTCAATATTTTGTTTTGTCATCCGTAGACATTCATGCAAAATAACAAAATAACAATTTAAAAAACAAAAGACATTTCAACAGATTTCTTTCAAAATATAGCTTTAAAACTTTCATTCTTGTACTGAACAATCAGTTCTTTCATTGAACAACAAAAACATGAATGCTGAGTCAAATATTATTCATTCCCACCACACCTCAGCCCTCCAGGGTTGAAGAAATCTTCAGTGCATGTGATGCACAGTGCATGTAGGGGGTGTGGCCTCAGTAGTCCTGCAATAAGCTGTGCTGTGTGCTTTTGATTCAGTAGTATAGATATTCAAGTTTGCTTGCATTAAATCTGGTTGTTTTAGCCAATATTATGCTGCAATATATTTTCCTCCACTATATTTAAATTCCCTATTAAGTGAAAAAAAACCTTCAATTTAGAACATTTCTGATTAATTCCCAAATATTTCCATTAATTCCCATGGAAAGTTCCAACTTTGAAAATTCCCAGAATTCCCAGCAACCTTAATTCCAATACAAGTAAAAAATTAACATAAACGTGATGCTTAATAGATACAAAAACTTCATCACTTTTACTGAATCCAAACCTCTTCCAAATTACTGATGTAATGGGGACTTTTTTTGTCAGCTACATTTGACAGTTTGGGAAGACTTGACCACTTGTACTTTATATCATTTTATTTTTTGACAGTAGCTGGCAGAATATGAGTACCTGTGTTATAGTGCTGATCACTAAGGAAAAGGATATGTTTCAATGCACTTGAGGAAACTAAGTAAAAATGGTGTGAGTCCTTGCATAATTTTAAAAAAAAAAGGAACAAGAGATTATAAAATTGGTCTGAGTACTTCAAAATCTTATCCGAGAAGCGACAAGGCAGAAGAATGAACATGCAGGAGTATAATTCTGAGAAAATGTATCTGTTTATTCTGTTTGCATTCTATATCAGTTGGAAAATATTGTTTCAAAAACGCAACAAAGTCTATGCTTTGAAATAATTTTTCTCTTCCACCCAACACGGGATTACGCCATTTAAGACATTCTTCTTTGACACAACAGTCACAGAAAACGATGGTCATAATATTCTGTGTTACACAATACTTTGTTTGGAATATTGTGATTAGCAGGGATGTCCTGTCCTTGAGGGCCACAATCTTGCAGGTTTTCCATGCATCTCTACTACAACACACCTGACTCAAATTCATTAATAATTGTGCAGAACTTAATAGGCTACTGGATCCATTTCATTTTAGTCGGGTGTGTTGAAGTAGGGACATGTTGAAAATCCGCAGGACACCCCTAGCCTCTCTTGCTGTCCACACAGCTCCAAATCTGTGAGTCACACTCAAGTGACTGGTGGTTTTCAGCTCCAAGATTTTAACTCATTAACCAAAAGGGCCTCATCATTAATGACATATTTCATCACCTGAATGTATTCATCTTATTGTTGTATTTCAAACATCTTTCATATACGGGAAAGTTGGTTAGAAGAGTTGCAGTGCACCGAAATATTTATTCAAAGTGGTTAGTTAAACGTGGTATTACCGTAAGTAACAACGTAGATTTTACGTGCCATATAACAGATAAGTGTCAGGTATGGTTTTACAGTAAAATTTAAAAAATATGGTTTGGTCAACCAGTCGCTGCAGCTTGCTCATGAAAACTTCAAATTTGACATACCTTCGAAGAATTAACCTTGTAAACAGCATAAAGTTGTAGTAAAGAAATACGCGTTTAAAACCGACCTGTTGTCTTCTACTGTCGACTGGTGGTAAAAAGTCGTATAAAAAGCACAAACGGCAATAAATGAAGCTGTAGCGGAGGACCTTAGCCACATCAGTCAGTGCTGAAGAAACAGCGTTCAACCACCGAGGAAGAAACTTCCTCTGCTTACTTCTTCGTCGATGGTAAAAATATATACTGGAAAACAAGCTGAAAAGTGCGCCATCCCTAGGACTGGAGAAAAACCGCGTTTTCTCCCTTAAACGTGTTGCTGTAACATTTAGTTTAAGTATTGTAATGTTTCATTACTGTTATATATTGTTAACCTGAATTGTCAATAAAATTGTTTATAAAAAAAAAACAAAAAAAACATATAGTTTAAGTGAAAAGTTTGCACTGTGGTTGCTGTCGTGAAACATGATAAAGAACAAAGCTAACAAAGATGAGTGCAGATTAAATGTAAGATTTCCTATGACTTACAGCAAACTTCACTTACATTCTAGTTTATAACCACTAATGGCGCAAAGAAGCGTGTTATTGGAGTCAGGGAGGAAACTGGAGCTTCTGGAGAAACCCCATGCAAGTATTGGGAGAACATGCAAACTCCACACAGAAATGTTTGTCTCAGCAAGACAGCAGGTTGGAAACCAGAAATGTTGCAAGAAAAAAATATAAATGGCAGCCACAGAAATACTGGAGATTTGTCACATTTCCAATGTGGTATTACACAGAAAAATAAACCTGCATCCTCTCTGGAGGGAGATAGAAAACTGAGCTCTGGATGCGCATTTAGTCAGAGCTCCCATATGGTTGGTTGTCCTGTTACTCCAGCCTACTTTTATCCCTCTTCATTCTAATGATGCATTATTGAAGAATAATAATAATAATACATTTTATTTGTCAGCACCTTTCAGGGCTTTCAAGGACACTTTACAACATTAAAATAACAATAAAATACAAATATACAAAGGATAGAATGTAGACAATAAAAATGAATGAATGGCAGGGTACGTTTGCAGTGAGGTGATTACACTGAATATGCAGTTTTGAACAGAAAAGTTTTGAGTCTGGATTTGAAGATGGGGAGACTGTCAAAGTTGCAAATATATGGTGGATATCTGCTGCTCCCCATGGTGCTGAGGCGGGCAGGGGGCACAGTGAGGTGGATGGAGGAGGAGGATCTAAGGGAACGGGATGGGTTGGCGATGTGGAGAATGTCAGAGAGATATGGCGGGGGGAGGTTTTTGATGGCCTTGAAGGTATAAAGAAGTATTTTAAACTGGATACTGTAGTATACTGGGAGCCAGTGGAGTTGCTGTAGGATGGGTGTGATATGATGGTTCGAGCTGCAGAGTTCTGGACAAGTTGAAGCTTATGGAGGGACTTTTGAGGAAGGCTAAAGAGGAGGGAGTTGCAATAGTCAATACGGGAAGTAACAAGACTGTGAACAAGGATAGCAGTATGGGGGTGAGGGAAGGGCGGAGTCAATTCATGTTTCGTAGGTGGATATATACAGACCGGGTAATGTTATTGATATGGGATTGAAATGACAATATATGGTCGAGGATGACACCCAGACTCTTAACCTGAGGGGAAGGGGAGACTGTGGAGCTGTCAATGGTCAAGGACAAACTGTCAACTTTGGATAGTAGGGATTTTGTTCCAATAGGTAGAATTTCTGTTTTATCACTGTTTAGTTTCAAGAAATTTGAGGAGAACCAAGTCTTTATTTCAGATAGACAGGACGTGAGGGAGGAAGGTGGGAGTGCAGAGTTGGGTTTGCAGGAGAAGTAGAGCTGGGTGTCATCCGCAAAGCATTAAAAATTAATGTTAAATTTGTCCCTGTCTGCCCCGGGTGGCTGGTGCTCGGCGGCTGCCGATCTCGGCCTGCCGGGGCCGGTGCCCCGAGTCTATGGGGGGCTCTGGCTGGGGCCTCTATCTGCTG
>JBBBVU010000004.1:21586329-21599995 GCA_037177055.1 Atherinosoma microstoma
ACAAAGTAAATTTGCTCGGCACAAAACAGCAGCCAGACAATCATTCTGCTTGCTACAATGCTGGACAAGACAGGTGTTAAAAAAAAAACTAAAAAAAAAAAATTATGTTAAATTTGCGGAATATATTGCCAAGGAGAAGGAGATATGTGATGAAGAGAAGGGGCCCCAGGACAGAGCCCTGGGGCACACCTGTTGTGACAGGTCAGATCTGAATGATTTTAATTGTATGAACTGAGTGCGGCCTGTGAGGTAAGAGACAAACCAGTCAAGGGAAGTGTGAGTGATAACAATGGATGACAGTGTGCTGAGGAGAGTAAGGCGAGAGATAGTGTCAAAGGCTGCACTCAGATCAAGGAAAACAAGAATGGATAGTAAACCGGAATCAGCTGCAAGGAGAAGATCATTGGTAATTTCAATGAGGGCAGATTCTGTACTATGGCAGGGACGGAAACCAGACTGGAAGGGCTCGTAGAGGTTATTTTGAAACAGATGTGAATGGAGTTGAGTGACAACTATTCTTTCAAGAATTTTGGAGATAAATGGTAAGTTAGAGATTGGGCGAAGGTTATTATAATTTTTTTGATCGTAACCAGGTTTTTTTAACAGAGGAGTGACAGTCTGTACAGCTTTCCTCCAGCTAGTTTCTAGGCCTCTGCTCAAACATGATCTCATTGTGACTCCTCACTGTACAAAGGAATTACTTGCGCATGTTCAGGAGTATCTAACTGTTTTGTAGTGTACTTTTCAGACTCAGTCTCATCTCTCCCCTGTCTACCTTTTATTTCTAGAGGAAGACCATCTTCATAAAAAATATGCATCTGGTGTGAAATAACATCCTTCCTTTTTATGCAAATGATATGGAATATGTTATTAATTTCTGTTGGTTGTTTACATAATTCAATTATTTTTTATAGTGATTGCATAAAGAGTGGTATTTATGAAGGCCCAACATTTTTCACTCCAACATAACCTTTTTTTTGTTTGTTTGAATGAATGATTGAAAACTAAAGGAGGGTCATTTTGAGCAGTGTCAGGATAGCTTTATGATACAGGTAAGATGTTTTTCAGACATAGTTTTGATAAATTGTTTTCTTCAATCTTAGTCCTTGTCTTTGACACTAAACTCACTGTTGCAATATGTCCCAGCTGTGGGACTGAAATCGATTGCTTGCAGCTTTAAGACCTGACATCAGAGGGCGCCCTTAGACTGCAGACAGAAATTAGTTCCTACTCAACAGGTAAAAAAAATTTTACAATACAAACACTGTAGGTGCATCAAGGATTTTAGCTAAACATCATTCATCTATGTTGTATTTTTTAAACCACTTAATCAGATTGTTATTGTCAAAAGTTTTAATTTCTCTTAACTTAGTCTGTAAATTATACACCTCCACTTTCTACAGAATTTCCACCTAAACCCCCACACACTTCTTGAGTCATAAGGACCTCAACATGCACAACCACACCCATCCACACACACTAAGATTTAGCATAGCACTTGTGCAAACCCTCGCTGTCATAACTTCTGTAACTCTAATCTTACCCTTTAACATCTCACCCACTGTCTCAGGTTGGTACTAAATTAACTTCAGACTAATTTCAGCTTTCATCTTAACACTGAAACAGCAATTTGAGGAAATGATGATCAGACGTTACATCCTTAAACGTCTTCTTTTTTAAGCTCTAAATGTTCCATGTGATGACAGACATAAGATCAAGTAGATTAAAATATGTATCGCAATGAGCAGATGATAAACTTTTGCACTTCATAAAGGTATTTGACATTAAAAAAAGAGGTTAAAAAATATTAGTGAGAAAGTTAAACCTCCTTTATATCTTCCTTGCCTCAAACTTATTCAGACAACTGCATGGTGAAGTAGAATGAGTTTATAAATTTGCATACAAGTTGCAGAATGTGTTTGTATTGTATTACATAATACATCCTTATCATCTCTATACCATTTGCATGTGGCCTCACAGGAAGACCATATGGTAGAGTGAACAAATGTGTCGCCCCACTTTCAAGGAGTAAATCTGTCTTTCTAATCTGCAGCCCATGACCTTAGTAATGAGCTCAGCTGCTCAGAGATCCTTGGTGGACATTGTCAGCTGAAGGCCAGCGAGATGATTCACTTAGATATGCAGGGCAGGGGTTCAGACTAGGTCCAATTCAAGAGAGGAAGTAAAAAAATACCAAAATCTCCTCCACAAAACCAAATAACTTTTCATTAAACCATTGACATTAAACAGTTTTACTTAAAGACCGGTTTAGTTGCTGGTGTAATATAAATAAATAGAGACTAAGAGGCCATTTCTAAGATCTATTTGACAGGAAACCTCAAGGAAGTTTTTTAGCATTACTTCATCTGCATGGTTAGTGTATACATTCCTTTAACCTAGATTTCTACAAAAAACGTTTTTAGACCCAGAGTTTCTACACTCTGATGTGGCAATTTTTACACTGCACTATTCAAACTGTGTTTATTTGTGGAAGAAAAATGATCAGCAAAAATATTTTCCCCAATGCAGTTACATGGAAAACTACTCATCATCGGTAACTGCTTTATCGCTGCATCTGAGGAAGTTACAGTTTCATAGTTTCATGTTGAACTTACGAGTGCAGGACAGAGGTGAAAAGTATATGGACTCACTATGTGATGCACAGGACATGATGCAACAAACTAACAAACAGACAAAAGCTTCAGAAAAAAATCGCCTATAGCTGAAATGGAAAGAAAACAAGGGGCTGAAAAATCTACAGGCGACGAACCCCTGATATTTTTCTCTATATAACAACACATCAAACCTATTGCAGAGCCAAAATAGAGCTTTAAGGCTATAATACAAACATAAATAATCCTTTAATTAATGTTCATGTTGTCACTTTTAGGAATCCATATGTATTAATTACAGAACATAACATTAAGTTGGGAATGGCTGCATTAGTGTTGGATTTGTCGGCCGCTCATCTTTATGACTATGCAAATGAAAATGTGCTGCTGTCCCAACACAGAACAGTTGTTTCCAGTAAGTTGTAGTAATCCTTAGACATGTGGAAACATATAATAATGGAACTCTTAAGCCTGCTTCTCTGCTTTTATAACATTTAATTGCATCTTTAAAAAAAAAAAAAATTGTCAATACATAAATGAACCATCTAGATCAGGGGTGTCAAACATAAGGCCCCTAGGGCCAAAACCGGCCTGCCAGAGGCTCCAATACGAGCCGCGGGAGGAATTTGGTATAGCCTATGTGAAAACGACATTGAAGATATAAATGGCTTTTTTTTATGCAAGTAACTTTTTATGTCTTAACATAAAACATTTGAAGATTATTACACACGTGGAAATGTACATTTAAAATAACTCTAATCATGATGTGAATTACAGGATTTTTCACTTTCAGATTCCTGGGATTAAATGTTTGGGATTTTGTAACTCTATTGTGATCTAGAAGATGCAATGCTCGTTTAAATGTATAATTTATAAATAAAATCTTAATAACTTCATAAATATTATAAAAATATAAAATATTTTATATGTGAAATTTTAAATGAGCCAACAAAATTAATTTGATGAATTCATATTAACATATAAATCTATACTGAAGCATATGTAAATGTATTTTACATGAAAAATATTTAATGAAATAAATATGTAAATAATAAACTGAGGCATAATATTGTTGAAATGTCAAGTTTTTCATAACATTTTGTAAAAAGATAGTTCATTAAATGTTTACATCTTGTATTTGTATTCATTTGCACTTAAAAAAAAGAGAAGCATTTGGAGTTTTTGTTATTTAGGTTACTTTGTTATTTCTATCATCGATAATTTATTATTAGACTGGTCCGGCCCACTTCAGATCAAATTCTACTGTATGTGGTCCCTGAACAAAAATGAGTTTGACCCCCTGATCTAGATTGATCCAGAACCTATTCTCTGCATCTGTTTCTTTAAAAAAAAAAAAAAGAAAAAAAAAAGAAGCTGTATCACAGGATTAGCCATTACATTAGCTGTAGTTAATGTCGGTCAGGAATAGAGCCATGAACAGCCACAGTGAGTCAGAATTGCTTGGCCATCACCAACTTACAGTAGACAAACTATGAATAGCCTTACAGCCTTACTGGGTTTCACTCTTGTGGAGGAGGCAAATGCCATAACATCTTGTAATGTAATGTAAAATATCGTTGAGGATTGTCTCAGCAGATTGTGCTTCAGTCTGAAGAGCAGGCTGTAAATGGTCCAAGCAAGAACTGGTTTTACTCGGTTGGCTCCATGCAACAGCTCAGAACAGAAACCATTGACCATCCTGTGGTGAGATCTGCTGATGTTGTGCTTTTGGAAATTTCAGGGATCATAACTACATTATTAGATGAAGAATTTTTGCTCATTCGTTAACCTGTCTCTGACCCTTGTGTTGTCTTTTGGGGGTAGTTTTGACCCCAAATTAAATCTTTTCATTCAATATTTCTATTCATTAAATATTTTGAAAATAATGGGGGTTGTTTAGTACCATGATATTCCTTCATGTCAGACTAAAGGTGCAACAAAAAATGTATTGCCAATCTATACTATATGCCTTAAACACCAGGTAAAATAGGTGGGTCATTTTTACCTCGGAGGATAAAAGGTGTAAAGTCTGGTGACTGCTTCCAGACCAGTTTTGAGGCTATTCTGTGGCACAAATCTGTCCAGACTGATAAATTCAGAAGTTTGTCTGGTGTTTGTGGTGGTTCCTGTTACAGAGGGTTTCTCAAGGACCATGTGTAGACATGACACACACACAGACTCAATAACAGCCACATTATTGCACAGAGGACAGCTTCAGTTTGTGCCAACTCAGTTGACTGTTTTTATACACACCTATCCAAATACAAGAGCCCACTAAGAACAGACAAAACATTTCTGTCTTACCACCTACCACCCTGCAGGGTATTGAGTCCATTTCAGCAAATGTGACAAAATTGTGTTACTGAAGTTGCCAAGTTCCACTTTAATGCATGATGCATACCTGCAGTTAGATATATGAAATCCTGTATGTGCATGTGTGTCAAATGAAAAAACATCCATCACACAGAGAATCATTAGCATCTAATAACTAAAAGAAGCAAGAGGGCTATTTTTTTTAGATACCATTAAGCACACCCTCTATTTTATGTATCTCAGTTATGTGAGGAAAAGGGACTAACAATGCACAGTCACCAACAAATGAGCCACATGAAACTGCCTTGATCTTGATTACTGTGGAAGAATGTGTGAAGACAGGAATAATCTGTGTTGCATTCCTTCAAGCCACCACACCCATTACCTGCCTGTAGACTGCAGCAGAGCAGGAAATGTTTTCTCAAAAATCTACAGCACAGACGTTTCCTGGACACTCATGGGATATGTTCGGTGTTGAATTACTTTAAAAGTTGAATTTTTAGCTCTGAAAGGTCCACATAAAGCACCCTCAAGACTTCACATGTTTGTAAAGCTCAGCCCGACCATGAACTTTTAAAGAGGAAATGTAAACTCACAAAGCATGTTCTCCCTGCCTCGAACATAAACACTATTTCAACTTATTCAGGTGTCTTTATCTGAGCAGAAATAGATTTAACTCAATAAGTAAGGAAATCTGTGTAGGCTGGATTCTTTCTTTGTTGTAATAATACTTCTAGGCAATAAATCCTCTACCAGTTGAAAACCTTTTTGATTCCCTTCTAAAAAGGTGCCACCTCTGTTGGGGAAATTGATTTATTGGATGAGCAGCAGAGTTGAGTATGTGGGATTGCGCCAATGCAAAACAGCTTATTTTGCAATTGACTCTTGTATGATGTTGTTTATTGGATGATTGAAGTCCAAAGAAACAAAACATGTTAGCTATTTAATCATTCAGGAGCCTATGTGGAAGAACCATACACATTTACAACAGCCTGCCACCTCCTCCTCATGCTGGTCACCTGCTTGGTAACACACTGCTGTGGGATGACATCCCATTATTCAACCAGCAGGACTTCATCTCGACATCTTACTGAGACCATCAACTCCACATGTATGTCCAAGAAACATACTTACAACAAAGAAATAATCAACTTAAATTCCCTTTTTTGCATTAAGTTAAAAATACCAAATTTAAACAAACCATCTTTCCATATTACAACAAGCATTATGTCTCAAACCATTAATAACAAACATTAGAATATGGCAACAGAAAGAAAGAAAATGGGCTAAATTCACAAATTTTGATCCACTGCAGATACATCAACAGACTTTATAGCAGCCATTTTAACTCATCATAGGCTAAATGTGTTACTCTTTGCCACTGATTCCAATTCCATCCTACCAGGGCTGCAATCCAGCAGGTTCTTCATGTATCCCAGCTCCAACACATCTGACTCAAATGAATGAGTCATTGTGCTGAACATGATTGGCTGTTAGATCCATTTGATTTGATGCAGGTGTGTCGAAGCAGGAATACATCAAAAACCTGATGGTCCTCGTAGGACCAAATTGAGTATCAGTGCTCTATGTAATTCTAGTATGCAAATGCTAGAAAATGTTTTAAAATAAGGCAAACTCAATGGTGGGAATGAAAACCATGTGTTTTATCTGTGTACTATTGATATTGGTCATTGTTGCAACACAAAACAATGTACAATGGAAACAGGAGCAGAGTAAAGTCGAATTTGGTCAGACAGTAATCTGATTTTCCTTCCACAAGATTAATATTTTTTTCATCCTGACATGATCACCTAATTTTCTTTTAATACATGAAACAGCAACTACACTAATTAAAGCAAGTACACACCTTTAATCATAAGTAAATACTTTAGATTCTTCCGTCAAACATATATTACTGAGGCAAATACATTGGCACTAATAAAGCAGCCATGTTTTTATCTCACCTGCACTGTTTTCTTGTTTATATATTTACATCTATCCTGTGCAAATAAATAAATAATGATATATTTTTTAAAAAAGCTGCCCTGTTTTGTTGGTCTCCACTTTCCTTGCAGCTGAACCATTCTTGTTATCTGTGTCTTCTCAGGAGGGCAAGGCCTCACTACTCAGTAATCTACCAGAGAAGAGTGTGTGTGGGTGTGGGTGTACACAGGGAGTTTTATTGCTAACACTAGTTTGCACACCTGCTTGCCAGAAGTTGGCAGGTTGAGCTGGTTTTAAACAGCATGTGTTGGGGTATCAATATTTTCTCCAAGAGGCATAGCAGTGATCACGACCTGTTTTCCAATCAGGACTGCTTACATATACGCATCAACAGCTTTGATAATATATTCGCCATCACACGTGCACATGTGGCAGGCAAGCCTTGGACCACACTGCCTGTCCCACATGTTCTGGTCATTCCTCCTCCTCCCTAAACAACCACCTGTGAAGGCCACCGCGTGATAAGACTAGTCTGGTTTCAGGATTACAAGGACCTTCCCATGAAACTGTTCCCCAGCTGTTTCTCTTCTTTTTTCTTTTTTTAACGGTTTCTCACTTCATCTTTCATTTCCTGACAGAAAGCTGTACTTTTAGCCCCACACAGAGACGAGTGATCTGACCTCAGATCTTAAAGAAACTTACAACATAAAGGTTGATTTACTGGCCAACAAAGATGAAACCAAATACACGTCTGTTCTATTTATTTCAGACTGTTTATGTCTCTTTTTTTGGTCGTGACACTTAAGTTGAATATGGAGCTATTTGGAAATACATTTTCTTATATTGAGGTTTGTCACTTTTAATTTCTGATTTGTTCAAGCTCATCGGTCTGGCAGCTCGTGTTACAATCTGCTCCTGAAAGCATGGACCAAGCCTCCTTTTTTTTTTTTTTTTTAAATCTTTCATTTGTGACACATCAAAGGATCAACATTAAACCTGTATGACTCGGACACAGATCATGCATGATGCAGAATGACTCTGGAATGAAACGTGCCTCAGCACTAACATCAAACAGTCTTTCTTTTGTCGGGTAGTGCCAGTTACTCCTCTGGTTCTATTCATGTGATTTTATTTAAGCATGTTGTATCGCAGACTTAGCGGCACAAGAATATTGGTGAGGTGATGAACACTGGAGGCAAAATAAATTAAAAAATGCACCGGTATTACCAAAAGAAGCTGTGTGTAACCGTTATATGAAATACAATCAGATGTTTTTCCTTCAAGAAGTTTGAGATCAAAACACTGTTTATGTGCAAAAATAAGCAGAGGTTAGAAAATTTGCCACGATGGGTTAAAATGAGGATATTGTGCCCATTTATTTTGAGCCAACTCAAAATGAAGGTGGTATTTCCCAAGATCCGGTTTTCATTCTAAATTTTAGCAATTGTTTTAAACACCATTATACAGGTTTCAAAGAACTGAGCTTATCTTTTACACACACCCATTAATTCATTTTCCAAAATGGATGTCAATGTTCCATAACAGAATTACTCAAGTTTCAGTATGTCCTGACCCGTCAATGGAGATTACAGCAATTTATTCATCCATCTGGGTCAATTTCAACTACTTATTGGACATTAAACTTAAGTCCACCTACAGATTTATATTGAACTAAAAATACAAAAATCATATGAAGCCTGAATTACTGCCATTTTTCTCCCCATTAAACTTAACTTTACAGAAGAAAAACACATTACACGTGATCACTTGAGTACAGACGAAGTTTATTAGAAAAAAAACAAAACGACCAACAAGCAAAGCATTTTACAAGCCGAACACCTGTGCGAAAAGGCTGAACCACGGAGGAAGAGCTCAACTAGTATCTAGCATTAAATAAAAGCAACATCCTGCAAGCAAGGGAGGAGAAAACTATTTACACACAACACTCATGTTGACAGTGTAACAACAAGAAAATCACAAATGGCCTGAGGCCCCGTTCTGGACTTGAAGCTGTAAAGAGGAAGATCAAACTTACACAGGGTTTAAAGTAGGTAACAAGGTAGAAGTAGTTTCTCACTTTACTGACATATTCTACTGATCTGGGGTTTGGTAATTGATGTTAGGAGTGCAAAGAAGTTTGTTGTCGGTGACTTAGATCTGCAGTACTACCAGGAGCTAGGCTGTTTTATATGTTTAATCTACAAAGACGAACACCCTGCATGTTTATACAGGATGTTCTACTAAAATCAGGAGTACAGCAGGGGATCGAACAGGGGGCTGAGAGACGAGCATGTACTAATGCTTCACCTGACTAACCCTCAGCCCCCTGCTAAACTAATCTCATTACTTTCCATCCAGCCATTTCCCTCGTCTCTGTGCAGTTCCACACACACACCAACCTTTAATCTCTTCCAACATACAACCAACACTACAAAGGATCACTCTGTGATGGCATGTGGCCGTTGCAGCAGAGACAAGCATGCCACAACAGGAGACTGCTGTTTAAGCGACTGAGCTGCTCTTTCCACGGCGGTGCTTGCGAACTTCTTCCATCAGGTCCTTGAGGTATTGGATCTCTCGGCTGATGGATTCTGCTTTTTCTTTAAGCTCATGGTTGTGCTTCTCCAGCTCTTCCCGCTCCGTTATCAGTGAATCCTGCTCGACTCTCTTCTTCTGCCGGTAGCGGGTAGCTGCCGTCTTGTTCTGCTCCATCTTCTTCAGTTTCTTCTCCACCACCTTGGGAGCGCCAGACACAGATTTAACCTTGGAGGTCTTGCGGGAGGAAGAGGCCATGGGCTCTGGTTTGCAGTATGGTTTGGTTCTGGACGAACCAGGTGTGGGGGGAGTTTGAGAAGGAGTGGGACGACGTGCGGGTGAGGATGTGAACGAGTCGGCCCCGGAGTCGATGCCAGAATCGCTGTCGCAGTCGCTTGATGGAGAAGTTGTGATGGACTGCTCAGGGAGAGATACGAGGGAGTCTTCTTTGTTGGCAAGGACCACCACGAAGTGACCGGCGGTGGGAATGGAGAGCACTATGGGGCTGGTGGCTTGAATGATTCTACTGGTAGGGGCAAGGGAAGTGGCCGTTTTCTCAGCATCCAGAACATCTACTTCGCTCCCAAGCTCTAATGTGTAAGCCGGAGATAAAGGTGACTGAGCAGGGGATGGAGAAGGAGGCTCAGACTTCACCACAGCTTCCTGGACAGGAGCAACTTCTGTCTCGGCCGCAGCTACAGGACTGCTTTCCAGTGGGGGAGAGGGGGTTTCGGGTAAAGTCAGACCGAAGTCTGGGGTGTTTTGCTGGACTGGGAGGGTTGTGTTCCATAGATCCAGATGTATGGGAGAGTCGAGGGAGGCCAGAAGATCTTCAGGGGAGCTGGGAGACTCGTCAGATGAGCAGGAGCCAATGAGAGAATCCAGATCAAACTCACTCAAGTCGATTTTTTCTGACATCCACTCCATGCCCTCGAAAGCATCGTCTGCAGACAACCGTATAATTTTTAGTACTTCAAACTTTTTTTAAAATACAAAAACATAAAGACTAAAAAAACCATAACACCAAATATACACAGTAGTTACACACTTGACAAAAATCAAGCTCAAATTAAATTTTTTTTTAATCTCACAATGAAATTTTTTCAAAGATGCATTTTAAAATCACAAAATATCTGAATCACCAAAGAATCTTTCACTTCTGTTTAAACACAAAGAACTACACATACCAATGAATTCCTGATACGCTACCAAATTACACTCGTCGCCGTACGCATGTTACCAAGGGGGTGGAGCTATGCAAAACAGCGCTGTGGAATGGCCTCCAGCAGGAACACAGTTAATATGGCCTACTTTTAATAGCCATGTTGCTCTGCCTGCAGGCCACCATCATATGCTTTACTCACACAAAACCACCAATAAATACCCATCGCAAGTTTAAAAGCAGTTAACATTCCTAACTTCAGAAACACTACGAACAAGAAGCCAGCTCCTTCCATTTTGGTTATCTTAAGTCAGTCACCCTCACCTTTGCAATCGTCTGCTCCAACATGGGCGTCGAGCAGACCGCCAGCATTCAGCAGGGAGAAGGACAGCAGATCCGCTTCTGCCTTGGTCCCCAGGAATGAGGAGGAATGAATGGGAGGAGGGGAGGGAGGTGGGGAGGGAGAAGAGAATGGGGAAAATGACAGGGTCTGATAAGAAGACGGGGAGGATTCGCAGGAGGAGAAAGAGAGGGAGGGCGAAGCTGGCGCCTTCACCTCTAAAGAGGAGGAAGGAGAAAGAGCTTCATCTTCATCTTGGTCCAGAAGGGGCCCCATGGGGTCAGCCATCAGAAATGAGGGCCCTGCGAACAAAAATACCCCATGAGTATCTTATCTGCAAAAAATATTTCAATTATTAAAGATGAGGAAAAAAAAAACACTTAAAATGTTATACTCTGGAAGACAAGTTCCTTTTTTTATTAGCTAAACTAAAGTTATTCGCTCTGTATCCAGTAAGGTTGTAGCAGTGCTTTGGGAACATCTATCATGACAACACTGACCTAAGCACAGGGCCTCCACGTCCTCCAAGGCCAGCTGGGAGAGTGCCATAGATGCTGGTGGTCGGTGGTAGTCGTGAAAAGGTGTATAAAAACAAAGAGTCTGACGACGTTAACAAGTCGAGGGGTCCCGTACTGCTGTCGACGGCAGCAAAGCTGAGGGTGGTTGCCGAGAGAGACCTATGATAAAAAGATGAAAGCCATGAACACATGTAGTCTGAAAGATTAGACATTTTGAAAACAGTCATTGCTTTATGGTCAGGACAAAATAATGTATTTAAAAAACGGGCGTGCTTTAATTTTAAAAGTGTAACAAAAATTGCCACATGGTACAGGGTTATACTTTAAACCCTGCTGAAAACATGCCAACTTCCTGTGTGTACTATGATAATTGAGACAGTACACGTCTCACACGTGGGGGTGGGGAGGCTAATTCTGGCTAATCGGTTCATTGGAACTGTTGCTGATGGGAAAAACCCCGCCCAACACCGGGGGACAACATTTCCTAATTTGGTCATGCTTTGGCCGGTAGCTCCACCTTCACTTGTGTGTCATTGCAGGGAAGTGGGTGGGCAACCGCCATTTTCACAACACAGCCATCTGCGCGAGGCGCTTGATCAGTGAAAATGATAGAGCGCGCCATTTTGGACACGCCACGTTGACAGAGTTTAATGAACACAAACACAATGCATTTTGATCGATAGTCACATTCGATTGTATAAGCATTGTGGGGAGAAAAAAACAAAACAAATATAGAAACCCAAACAAGCTTAATTTGTGACATGCGATTTCGTCACAAAACTGCTTGAGACAAGAGCCCCATCCAGTTTTACACACCATCTATACAGTCTGTATCTAACTTTATACATACTACTCCAAGCCAGGAAGTCAAATTTCATATAATCTTAATTGTATTTTCCCCAAAATTATTTCAAAAAGGTCCGTTTCAAAAGTTAGCATCAGCCCGAACAAGTGACATGCTTGTAACAAAGTCCACATGAATTGTCGATAAAATATACTTACGCCATTTTGCCAAAAATAGCCAGTGCACTTAGCCGTTGCACTGCCGGGTTGTTGCCGCTGCAAGGGTAGCCGCTGCAAGCCGTCACACTGCCATTTTCACGCAGTTCAGCTGCCTGTGGTTGGACCTAAACACTTGTGTAGCCGGGTAAACGAAGAACTGGCAAAGGCGATCACACAAGGATAAATAGTCGCAGCACTGTCGAGTGTATTCCTCCGCTGCAACAGTCTACGGGGCGTTTGATATTTTCAAGGTAGCAGCGCGGGTGAGCGGAGTTTCCGAGAGCTTTTGAAAACCAACTCAAGACAGTTCCACATTTTTGCTCCAGGACACCAGTATACACTAAACAGACGAATCCAAGCGAGCGTGATATAGCCACTCCGGTCTTGTTTTTAGCTGGCTGAATGCCTGACGTTGACAAAATAGATCCACATGGAAGTAAAGCTTACGTTAAATGCAAAATGTAAACAATGCGTAACAAAACCTTTGCTAACCTTTTTATACCGAGATCAAATACTAGTCAGGGCTTCTTACAGGAAACGTACTGCCAATTTTTTATTGTAATGTTGCCGTATACGTTGATATGAATCTTCATTTTGCGTCAATGCTGCATTTTTCTGAATGTTTTACTACTGTAAGTTCAGTTTATCTCTACCTATTTGATAACCATGCTACTGTGGATTTTTTAAAAACATATTTTAATCATGACTTGTCTTGTGTATCTGTTAATTTCGTTTGGTGAAAACAATTCAAAGTTCTGCACTAACTTTAGGGAAGCTTCATGTGTTTCCATTTTACTTTCTCTGTGTCCTTTACTGACACATGTCCTGTCGCGTCCGCCCATAGCTCACAGACCTTGTATGAAACTGCCCCCTTGTGGTTAGTTCCAGCTCTTGAGATAAATTTATTTTTGCAATCCTTCATACGTGTCAACAGAATTAAAATGGCACCAGTTTGTGATTGATACACCTTTATTGAAGTTTTTTCTAACTTAATGTAGGACTCTTGCCTAAAGTAAAAAATAAACCACTTTGTAAATAACCTACAAAAAAGAAAGATCACTCCAAAGACCCAGAAGCGCTTCTGAAATCATTGGTTTCTAACTTTAGAGAGTAGTTTGAAAAAGAGTCTAAATAGTAGACCATTTTCATTGTTTTTTAAATGCGTTTTTCCATCCATCCATCCATCCATCCATCCATCCATCCATCCATCCATCCATCCATCCATCCATCCATCCATCCA
>JBBBVU010000004.1:21653301-21667694 GCA_037177055.1 Atherinosoma microstoma
AGCGTATAACTCCTCCTACCCCTTTGCCGTTAAGTCTGCATCTGAAAACCCTCTGCTGTAAGGGGTATTCAGCCTTTCCCCTTAGCCCTACCCCTCGCCCCAAAAGAGAATCGAGACACCCCTTGGTCTCTCGTGAACGCGTAAAACGGAGGGGAAGAGCTAAGGGGGAGGGCTAAGGGGGAGAATTGAGATTGGGCCTTAGACTTGGATTTTATTGTCCCTGAGGGGAAATTATTTTCCATAGTCCGAGCCCCTGGACTCCTATCACTAAGTAGACAATGTTGCACACAACACAACATAGCACAACATAACAATACTGCACAGAACACAGCATAACAACTCAGCGGGGCCTGTTGTTTAAGACAGCTATGAATGTGGGCATCAGGCTTTTTCCAAAACGAGCCTTCCTGCACTGCAATGGCTTATATTTATGCCATGAGGGTAATGGGGTGAGGTATTAGTGTAGTTGATGTAAAGAGTCCTGTGCTATTGAGATTGCAATGCGTGTGGTTGGCCTTATTGAGTTTAGTAAAGATGGATGTGGGCAGATCAATGATCTTTGCAGCAGTGCTGGTTATGAGTCTAAGTTTAGTCCAGTTTTAAATATGTTACAGAAAAAGGTGGAGCAGTACAGTAGGATGGGTTGAATGATGCTTTGGTACAGTGACAGAAGAAGTGGGGCAACATAGAGTCCTTTAAGTTTACAGATGGCTGACAGACTCTGGTGACTCCATTTTTGAATGTCTGTAATTGTTAGGATATGCGGAGGTAGTGGACCCAAATGAAGGCAAGAAGTTGCAGCAGGCAGGATGCAGGCAGTGAAGTTTAATCAAACCAAAAACTAAGCGGACAACTAGGATGGATACAAACAATGAACCGGCGGCAAGCAACAGAAAGCAAGGCGTATAGATATACACAGAGAACACAATGAGACACGGGTGGAGTGAAAAAGAAAATCAAGACCAGGTGAACTAACAAACAGGAAGCAAACAGAATACAATAGACAAGGGTAAAAACCTACAGAATAAAACAGTAAACTAAACATGGCAAACATTAATGTGCTGATCAAAGGTGGGTTTATTGTAAAATGATTCTCTAAAGTATTTGAAACTACTAGAGGTGGATGGATCTGACTGGACAATACAGTATGCATTCCCAGTGAGGGCAACATGTTACAAGGTTGCCAAACTCTAAAGCATTACCTTATTATCATTTTTATCTTAATCTTGTGAGGGGAATGTTTATTCAAATAAGCAGGTCATTTCCCCATGGATACATGAATACTGTAGTGGGTGAGGATCTGATACACCCACAAAAAGCCAGTGCAACAGAATAAAAGGATAAAAGCTTTGATTGATTCAGAGACAGTTGCAATAGTACACAGGGCTGATGAGCAGGAACTGAGATGGAGTGTGCTGGTAATGTCGGCTGGCCGAGTATAAAAAGATGACTGGGCAGTGATGTTTTTAGTCTTTCATCTCAGTGGAGATGTTGTGACTGTGACTTTGACCTCAGGAGTGGATTATTTTAATTTTCTTCCATGAAAATACAATGACATAATCACTTACAGAATATAGATAGACCTTTACATTTTGGCTTGATATTACGAAGAGGTAAATCACAGGCAGGATCTTTATATGGTGCTGTTTTGTTTGCTGTCATGGCTTATCAGCACACTCTAGATTTAACTCATTCTTAAAATTAGCTTTAGACTGCCCTGTAATGACAAATCAAATTCAGGAACCATTGGAAAATACACAGCAGAGACAATTTAACAATTTTGATAGTTTATTTATTCATTTATTTTATAAAACGCTTCTTCAGATGATGTTGTTGATATGTGACGCAAAATTTTCTCCAGGGTGAGAAAATCCAACCTCCCCCACTTTGACTAAAAATTACATGCTGGGAAATCATGCCTGAGCCCGGTATCTCCTGATGAACTCTGACATTAGATTAGAAAATAACTAGAAAACTAAAAACCCACTTTCAGATGCTACAGTAGTGTGTAATGACTAAGGAACATATTTTTCTGTTGATCACAGTGAGTCTATGTTTGTTTTGAGCAGGCAGGAGCTGGTGTGCAAAGTGTGGCTCCGCTGATCAGGAGGACACGGTCCTGCAAGTGTCTTCTTGCCTTTCTCATCATCATCATCGTGGTTTTGATAGTTGCAGGAGTCACACTGGCCTGGTACTTTCTGGGTGAGCAGTTCTTTCTCCCTCCTTTAGTGAGGATTTATTCATTTTCAGTCAATTCAGTGTCAGTTCTATGGACCAAAAAAAGCTCAACAAGTCCAATGTTGGGCAGATTGCTCAGTTTGATATTTTTAATCTCCATATAGTGGTCAAATCTTTTTTTTTCTTTTCTTCTTTTATAACTTAACTCCAAAAATAATGGCACTCCCATATTTGTGCATTAATATTACATCTAAATGATCCAATGTGATTTGATACTTAACTATGGTAAACATGTTAAACAAGACAGCAGCTTATCAACAGGTGATGGTCTTACTCAAAATCCTGCTGTTTTTATCATATTCAAGTAATTTTTTGTTGATATAGTTTCAGTTTGAGGGTATTTACATCCAATTTGGAGGCTTATGAATTACAGATCTTTAAATAAAACCCTCTTTTTCAGGGGCTCAAATTCAAAATACAAATCTGCAGAGGCCAATTTTTTTTTTTTTTGCCTTTAAATCTTTTAGAAGTAGAAGTTGACAAACATAATTAATTGATTAGCATGTGGGATTACTTTGGGCTTGTTTTTCAAATAGAAAATGTGAAATACTGAGTTGCTTGCAACATTCACTTATCAGTTAACATATAACAAAATTAAAATTTTTTTTAAATGTATTTATACTTTTGATTAATTATTTTGGGGGAAAATTAGAATAAAAGCATCATATAATGCTAAAATAAGGAAACAGAGCGCTGGATGTCAGGTGATATTGATTTATTGTGTCACACGTGGAGAGCTCAACAATGAATGCATGGCGGGTCATTCTGGCATCGGTGCAGCTCCGGTAGAGGACACATGCATTCAGTGCAGCCATGTCCAAAATGTCACAATGAACTGCAACAGGGCATCTTCTAGTTTCAGGAATATGTTATTATCTGATGTTGTTTAAACCGGATCATGCTGATATTCTGTATCTGGTGATCCAGAAGGTTCAAAATATAGAGGGTACTGGGTGGGCTGTTGGGCTTTTTGAAGTTTTTCTAAGGTGAGTCATCCCAAGATGTATATAGCTTGTTTAATGAGATAAACAGTGAAAATAACCTAAATTGCACCACTATTGATTTGATCCAGATTTAACTTTATCCAGCCTTGCAGCTGGCCTGTTTGCACACTCAGTTATTCATAATGTGTTGATGTCTATTCTTTATTTATGACAGAGTACAAAGTTTGGGTGTTGGAGCCTCGTGTTCAGCAGCAGTACACAGCTTACCTAACCATCCTCAACAGGAACTTCTCTGCTGATTTGTCCTCGCACAACAGTCCTGTGTTTAAGAGGGAAGCCATGGGAGTACAGAACATGGTGAGCAGCGAATGGGAATTCCTGCTATTCTGATTCTCTCTCATTTTCAGAATGAAATCAATAACAGTACCCGTCTTTGATAAGTTTTACTGAGACCACAAACAGTATGTTGATAAATTCTGATTGTCAATTCTTACAGCAAAAATATTTTAAATTTAGAATAGACTTGAATAGCTAGTTTACTTGAGACCCTAAACCAGGGCATAGATAATTATGTACAGCCTGTATACTTTGTCACGAGAACCAAGAAAAAAACTAATTTAGGATTCAGGAAGCTAACAGCCTCACCGAACCTGAAAATATGAGTTGTGAGCTGTGATCTTCTTTCTTCCAGGTAAAGAAGATAATGAAAGCTTCATGCCTTTCTCGATACTTTAACTACACCACAGTGTTTGCATTTGGGTATGTGGACCTAACATGTTACTTACGCTGTGAATTAAAAATCAGGCAAACAAAAACTCTCACAACAAGAAAAATGTACTCGCAAAACTTTTAAACTACCTCAGTCATCCATGACATCACACAACAGACACATTTACTGTATTTGATGGTGCAGCCAAGATCCTGAGGTTGTTTGCTGGGTTACATCGTGGACACATCATTCAAAAATATGAAAGTGCTTTCTTTTCTCACCTTTTTAGTAATGTCTAAATATACCTTATGACATGTGAGTAAACATTGACCAAACCCACACAGATTACATTTCAAACCTTATCAAAATATTTTAAAATCTTTTAGAAGTGTGAACGAGGCTCTTCTTTTCAGACTGTTAATATAATTGTAATAGCTGTGTTTGATTATATGCTGACTTTGCCTCTGCAGGGAGGGGAGTGTGGTGGCTCACTTTTGGCTAGTTCTGTCTGTGCCCAGCAGCCATGTTGGGAGAGTAACTCTAGAGAGAGTCACTAGAAGCCTGGAGGAAGGCCTGAGGGGGTCAAGTAGCTCAGAAGTGGAAGAAACCACCAGCACTGATGGCTACTTGTTGCATCCCTCCACACTGTCTGTCAGAGGTCAGAGAAAGAGTGTGTGAAAGATGGAAAGAGAAATTGTGTGTGAGTTATTTTGTTTTAATTTGTTTTCTGGTTTTGTTCTGCTCCCTACAGAAACCAACCCCAAAGTTTTAGAACTTTTGAGAGATTCATTTGGTATCATATTTTTTCACATTTTTTCATCTCTCTATAATTCGATGTTTAATATTATTTCATATACATCACTTGACTGATAATTTATTAGTATGCCTCTCTACTTTCCTGTTTATCACTATTTATTGTGTAATCCAATTCTGGGCCACAGATACTGTAAATGAAATGCAAACTAATGACAAAAGAATATGCTGCATGTTTTACACTTTGCATGTCCCAATCACAGAGTATCACGGACTAATCTCTTCTGAAGGAAAATGTCTCTAGTTAAACAAAATTGTATATTGGTATACTGTTAAACACATTAAAATAGGTGGTAAATTTTCATGATGCTGGAACATTTTGGATGCCCTCTTAAGAACCTGATGAACAACCGAAAGGTTGTTCATATCATCACACTTGATGATTAACATTGATTAACTGTGTATAAACTCTCATATAAAGCAGCACAGGACCTGTAACTGTAAAATCAGCTTTGGCCTAGCAGGTCTTTGGATGTGCATGCAGACAGCCGCTGGCACCATGGACCTTTACAGTAGTTGTTGGCTTTCCAACTTTTTCTAATAGACCATCTACTAAAATAAGTATTCAACATCTGTCATGTGCATTTCAAATAGTTCAGCACAGAAATCACTATGATCCAACCAGTTCATAGTCCTGAGTCATAGCAATGCTGCTGCCCAATAAAAAGCTTGCTGCGTCTGCTTTGAATGTATGCAAAGGGCATCCGCAGTGCACCACCTTTGGATTGGTTTGGTTTCCTGAGCTGGTAATGCAACAGTTGTAGTGTGTATGTCTAACTATGAGGTGTTCCTAACCTTAAGCTAGTATTTTTTTTTTTTACATTTAATTAAATTGTTAAAGAGTAGTCAATTTCAAGGTTGAACTCAAACACAAGAACCTGCTTTGGAGTTGGGTGTGCGCTTCTTCCCCTAAAAGTTCCTTGCACACGCTGTAATAATTGTTGATCATCAAGCACTAAAGAATTACATTTTTCTGTCGCTGTTAGCTATTTCTGCATCTGTATTAGCTACAGCCACAGAAGAATAAGTGAAAACACTCAGCTGTAAAGTAGTTCCCCATACCTTAAAAGCCTGATGTAAGTGACTCTTGACCAAGCAGAGGTATGCGACAAACAGGCAATGAGAATGGGTTGCATGATCACAACCAATTCTATATGTTTCACTCAAAAATTTGTTGGTCCCTGACTTGGTTTGAAATGCACATGTGCAGCATATCTCAGATGCTGGTGTACTGGAATGGTGTCCTTTAAGTAGAAATTGTAATAACAAAAAAAAGCTGTGTTTTTTGGTGCCAGCAGTTGTTCAAGTCATTATTTACAAAAAGGCTTTAAACAGTCTTCTGTTGGAGTCTCTTGTGCACACTCAGACAGGTAGGATCTAACATCCCTGTCATGCTGATTTCATCTTAGGTTTGTCTTAATGGATGTGCCAACCCAAAACTGTTTCACTGTTCAAATCTAGAGAATTTATTAATACATTAGCTCCAAATCTGAAATTAAAGTCACAAAATAATGCTTCAAAATTATGTTTTCACTCATATCCCACTCAAGTATCTGTGGCCCTGCTTTTAAAACTCTATAATGAACGCACAAGATGTTACCTAAACATAGAAAATTAATTCAGCTTTAAATCTAATTTCTGGCTGTTTTCACTTGAGATTGCTACCGTTATCAGAGGGTGGTGTCTGGCAACCCTGTGGCTCTCCGTGGCCCTGACACACAACGCTCATCCTGCTTGTGGCACCTCCAAGCAGTCCCCGGGTCCCAGTTGGAGCTATACATGGAGTGGTTGCTACCTGAGTGCCGTGACAGGCTGGTGGTGTACAACTCCCTCACTCCTTCTGATAATCATCTCATCACATCGTGAGTGTCTTCACTTCATTTAGTGTCTATATAATGCTATGATGAAAGTGTGGTAAGCAGACGAAGAAAATACAGATAGTGTTTCTATTTGACTTGCGGGTTTGTTGGGTAGCAGATATTCTATGGATTTATGCCAGACTCACTCTACCATGTGTACATCATGGCTCTGCGGGGACATCTGTTGCAAGACTGCAATTCTCTCTCTTTGTAATAAATAGTAAAGTCTTTTGTAAAGATATGTCACTGCTAAACACGTTATTGCACATTTTTGTAATTCTGTAATCATCCCACATCAATACCTCATTAACAAGAGATTTAATGTTAACAGCTATCATGGTTCTTCCATCTTTCACTCTGTCTCTGAAGTGTATATGGCTGCAGCAGACACGAGCATGTTGTGCGTGTCTTGTCCTCGGGCGAGTGGATGACAGTGGTTTGGAAACAGGGTCTGTACAATTACAAGGACCCTTTTTCCTTGTCTGCACAATCCTGGTCCCAACAAGGTCAGTCTGACAGAAAAACACACAGGTTTAGAAATGTGTTATATGATAAAAGAGAGTTAGTGTGTTAGTCATTCTTGCAGTGTTAGTGAGTAGTGTTAGATAGCAGTTCTGTTTATTAAGTCCATTTAAAACATACAAGAAAAAGTCAGTAGGGCAAAGATTCTGCTAGATTCTCGTGTTGTTGAATTGAGCACATTTAAGATGAAGTGGCGTTTTCAAGTATGAATTTCGATTTTGATGCTTTGTTGTTGCTGACGATAATGCCACAAAGGGCTATGCATTTTTTTCTCTGTGTGTGTGGTGTTAATCCTTTCTCTTGCTCTGCATTTTTCTTTCTCAGAGTGTAGTTCCATTATACAGTTGAAGGCAGTACCAGGGGTTCAGGGGACAGTAAGGACACCTTTCTTTCCCAGCTACTATCCCCCAAACACCAACTGCACCTGGAGCTTTATTGTAAGTTTCACCTCCTTTCATATACATTTAATCGAAAACTAATTTAATCCATACCCATTTGGCTCTGAAGCATGTCATTGAATTTACTCTCAGATGCCCAATGTAGAAATGGGCTTGGCTCTTGAATTTGAGGGCTACGAGCTTAGCAGAGCCAGCTACAGCCAAGCCTGCACTCAGGGACAGTGGATCATCCAGAACCGCAGGTATGCATATCAAATTTTCTTAGCTCATTAACGCTTACTAACACCAACAATGTGTTCCGTCGTGTGATGCAAGTGCTGAGCCTGAATGAGATTAGTTTTCAGCCCTACTTCTTTATTTTCACTTTTCCTTTAGATTCTACATGAGGGGGGGTGCGTAAGATGAAACAACATTAATCAAATGATAAAATATTTTTTGGCAAACTCCTCAAGTCTGTTTATTTAAATGGTAAATTAAAATCAACCAGTATGTAGATTGATGTTTGACAGAAGGTAAATTTTGATGGAGTCTGGCATCATTATTTTCGATTAATAAAAACTGCTTGAAAACTTATTTGCAGAAGATCTAAGATTCCCTTTTGAGACTTGTGTGAAGATCATTTCCATTTCACAGTAAAACTTTAGAAAAAACAACTTAGATGTCTGTTTCTTTCCACAAAAATGGACCAATTAGCACTGTAAAAAATAATGTTCAGTCTTATTTAATATTGAACATCACGATGCAGCATCATCCCATATGAACATCCTGCTTCTTCCTGCCTGACATGTCAGTATCAAAATAGATATTTCATTGAGTTTATTCTTAGTTTATTCTCAGAAAGACTGTTTTTATTTTCACATATTTAAATATCTGTGGAGTATTTGTTATTAGTGCCTTGTACAATCTGCATGTCAGGGATCTCAATTAAAACTCTTACACCTTTTGGCTTCTACCACAGCCTGCATGTTTTTTCTACACATCATATGAATTTACTCTAAATTGTCTCTTTTTCTTCTTCTTAGACTGTGTGGAACCAGGAGTCTCCAGCCCTACTGTGAACGTCTCTTCCTGCCCTCTACGAAGATCACCATTGTGATGACGTCTGAGGTGTCGCTAACAGGGCCGGGCCTTCAGCTGCACTACAGTGTCTTCAACCTGTCTGAGCGTAAGTTGTGGATGTTGAAAACATAGTCAGGAAATAGAAATAAACAATTTGGGAAAGTGTGATTATTGCCATGTTCATAATTTGTTTTGTATGTGTGTGTGTATGTTGCAAAGCTTGTCCAGGCCAGTATCTGTGCACTGTGAACGGCCTATGTGTTCCTGTGTGTGATGGCATTAAGGACTGTCCCAATGGACTCGATGAGAGAAACTGCGGTATACATTTCATCTTTTAAATTCACGACTCTAAGTTTTATTTGCAGTATTTCGAGCAGAAATTTGACATTTATATAAGCTAAAACCTTGAACATAAAGACTGGGATGCTAAGTAGTTAATATTGTCCTGTCTAATCACTTGTAACACCTCTTGTGACACTTCAATTTATTTGAAGCTGCCAGTTTTATTTGAAAAACACAGCTGAGGATTATTCAAGAAAAACAAAGACACTGTGAGGCCGATTAGTGTGCAGCCTGGCTTAAAAAATGAGGGTGAATTTGATCTGAGCTGATAGGACGCCTCTCTATAAATCTCATGAATCCACTTGGATGCCAGAGAGCATCTCCCATTTTGACACCCATGAGATCTACCACCTTGTCTAAAATTGCTACAATTGGTTTGACAGAGGTTAAGTACTTATGAACTGGATACAATATCATAAGAAGTACAAGAATTTACCTGTAAGGTAAGCACATAGAAATATTTTAACCTGATGTCATTTCTATTGTGTAAAAATGTGAATAGTATACAGAATGATAAAGCAATAAAAGTCCCTATTTTCATGTTCATTGCAGGTCAGAATGGTTTAATAACTGTTATCACATGCACACAACTATGCATTAATACTCTCAAGTTTATGCTAATATTTTATCGTGTGTGTTTCAGTGTGTGTGGGACAGTACAAGTGTCCAGAGGACAGTCACTGTGTGGACTACTACAAAGTGTGTGACCAACATCCAGACTGCCCTGAAGCCACTGATGAGATGAACTGTACTGATGGTAATATTCACAACCACACACTGATTTTCATACTGCTATGTGACAAAAAAAAAAACAAATACAGATAACAGAACCCAAGCATACATTATATTTGTGTGTCCAGGTGTGGAGTGTACAGATATGACCTATGTGTGTGTTGATGGAACGTGTCTGAAGAAGCCAAACCCTGAGTGTGACTCGGTCACTGACTGTCCTGATGCCTCAGATGAGAAACACTGTGGTGAGATTTGATGCATAAGTTTTTTTTTTTGCATTATGGTCAACATGATTATTTTACAGGTGTTATCAATGCACTTGGGCCATTGGGTGTTAGCTTTGCCTACTGGTTCATATCATGAATAGAACGAGTAATTAAAGGCACACTACAGAACTTTTGCACTTTTCTCAGTAATGCGTCCCCTATCAACGGCTAATTCGGCAACCATCTTGCATCCTACTTGTACTGTGAGCTCTCGTCAGCCAGTAAAAGACAATATTATCCTGACTCATGTCATTTCTCTTGGTCTGTCTCTCTTTTGTTTGCTCTCTTCCTCCGATAATGTTGTCTTGTGTTTCTTTTCTGAATCAGTCAAGGTCCGAGTTTAAAACAGCCAATGTGTATCTGTTTGCTATCATGTGATGTGGTGCTTAAAGCGAAATTCAGCTGTAGCGTCCCAGATGAAAAAGTTGTATAGTGCAGTATCTCAGCTTCGGGATGCTGCTGGGCAGCAAAGGCTCCAGAGCTGCACACAATAGATGTCACTGTGCCATCAAAGGAGTGTACAATGTGGAGTTTTAAGGTCGGAAAGTTAAGAAGTGGTTCTTTGAACTTAGGTTTCAAAATCACAAGAGAATGAGCAGTGCTCTCTGATGAGAGATGATTAATGATGACTGACTGATCTCAGATTAGCTCAAATATAAAAAATAAAATAAAAAAAAAGCAAAAACAGCAGAGCTCATTTTGACCAAAGCTAAATGTTTTAATACTCCTTTCAGATATGAAACATTTCAGTCCCCTTCAAGCAGTGGACAAAGTTATAAATATAGTTAAACTGTGAAACTGACATTCTCATAGTAGCAATGCCCTGCAAGGATTCAGCAGATATACAGGTGCAGCATGTCTGGCAGTGACAATACCCATTAATCCAAGATGTCTTCCGTAAAAGATTGTAAAAGTACCAGCTGAATTTAAAAAAATGGAATTAGAGGTGATCCTTAGCGCTCTATCACTGCAGCTGACCCTAGTTAGTCTTGAAACTTCAGTTCTGTCAATGTACAGCCCTCCATGATACCCTCCTCCTTGCTCTGCTGGTGTGTTGCCAGGTCTACGGTCGAGCCATACTTCAGCTTTACTCTTCACAAATTTAATCCAGTTTCTTTTGTTTTCATTGTTCTTCTAAAACTTAAAGAAACAGCTTCAATTCTGAAAATTCTGGCATCCAGGTTGATCTGTGATTAAGGCAGTATAATTGTCTAGCTAGATACTGTGAGCTAATGTGAGAGTATTTGTGGTGGGTCACTTTTGCTTGCTTTGTACAGGCAATCCCCCTGCACCATGATTGTGTTAACCTGCCCTAAATGTCCTGAGCAGAAAACCAATGAAAAAAACCCCATCTAACTCTACAGTTCAGTGCAGATATGGCTTTTAACATGTTTTAAGTAACTACTGGTCATTATGTATTACTTGTTTCCATGAAAATCTCAAAGTTTGCTAAACATGGACTTTAAAGTTTTCAATTTAATTACACTATATTTCTATTTAGCATCACACGTGTATTTAATTCATTTCCAGTATTTATCACATGCTGTGAAACTGCGTATTTAAATACCTGTCTGTGTGTGCGTGTGTTCATTCAGAATGTGGCCTGAGACAGTTCTCCAGCCGTATTGTTGGGGGCACGGACGCCTCAGAGGGGGAGTGGCCATGGCAGGCCAGTCTGCAGGTGCGGGGCACCCATATTTGTGGGGGTGCGTTAATCTCCAGTCAGTGGGTTTTGTCTGCCGCCCACTGTTTCTATGACGACTCGTAAGTACAGGAGGTGATAGTGGAGGAGCAGTTGTGATGACTGTGTTGTTAAACAGTATTAACAAACAGTAGAAAACCTGAGGCACTCTGTCGTTCAACAGTTTTAAATATAAATCATAATTATCTTTCCATTTCCTTTGAACTTTGCAGGTTTTTCTGTTTCAGGGTTGAAATATGATTATAGCCTTGAAATGAATATACTCTAAGCCAGAGTATTTATCTACTTATCTTTCAAATACTATGCCAGCTAATTGGACTGTGGTCAAAGCTATATAGCTGCACAGAGAATTGACAGTTTTGTATCTAATCATCTTGCATGGTGATTAAAAGCTTTTGCAGCCTTCACTGAGGTGAAGTTGTAGTAGATGAGGAGGATTAAAGAAAGAGAGAAATATAAACACTTCCTGAGATACTTATCAATAAGAATTTTTATCTGAATATAACAAGGGAAGAAAATCATATTGGTTCCCTCTGTGATGCTCTTTCCCTTTTACTCTTGCTACAGTGTGTATTCCCCCTCAGTGTGGACAGTCTATCTGGGTAAACTACTTCTCAACCACAGTAGCCCCACAGAGGAAGTTGCCCGAGTTCAGCATATACATCTCCACGACTATTATGATGATGAATCTCATGACTATGACCTGGCCCTGCTAAAGCTGGACCGGCCTGCGACTGCTTTGTTGGCTGGACATGCTCGACCCGCCTGCCTGCCACCGTCCACCCACCAGCTGGAGCCAGGACTGCTTTGCTGGGTCACTGGCTGGGGGGCACTACAAGAGGGAGGTGAGCTGGGAAAGAGGTTAGGGATCTTGAAGACCAATATTCAATCTGAAATGATGAACTTAAAACAACATACAGTATCTCGTAAACTATTGATATTTAGTACACATTGCATGTAGTACATCCAAGATCATTTCATTTCAGTAATTGTTGGGGTCTGGTGTATAAGGTAATTTATTCAGTGCAAGTGATGTGTAACAATTTACATGTATATGAACTGGTTCTTCCAGATAAAAATGGGTCTAGGCTGGCATTTTCTTCTTTTTCTTTCATTAACAAAGTTCAACATTTAAGCATTTAAAACTGTCACTGACCAAAATGCTGTGCAGACATATGACAAGGAGCACAAAAGAAAGTACAAATAAATCAATAAAAGATATATACAATGAAAATAATGTTAAATAAATAAGACAATAATGAAAAAAGTACCAACCAAGAGCAATTGTTGGGTGAAAAAGCCAAGAAATAAGAATGTGTTTTAAGACTAGATTGTCACATGGTGTGAAGAGGAGGACCCAAATGCAGGATCAATGCAGCTATCAGAAAAAAGTAACTGAGGACATCTAGGGGCAAAGGCAGGTAATACAGAAAATCCAACACAGGAACAAAGATTTGAACTACAGACATAACAGTGATCGCAAGTTACGTTCCACTAACTACATTGATTTACTTATCCCAGAAGCCCGCACAGCCTTTGGCCATTTTGCATTTCAACTTACTGCTTTTAATGACTGGAACCATTTACAACTAAATCCAAAACTTGGCTCATTCATTCCATTATCCTCTTTACAAACCTATTGCAAAATATTGTCTGTGATCGCTGCTCCTGTTATTAATTGCAGATTATTGTGTATGTTGTTTTTCATATTTTGTAAAATGTGATTCATTGTATCATGCAAGTTTGTAATTTATGCTTTATTGATGTCAGGACTACTCAGGTGGTGGACACAAGTGCTGGACAACAAAGTGCTCAAAATAGTATTTAATTGCGGAGGTACAAAATCAACAGGCTGGAGACGAGACTAGAAACACTAGAAACCAGGAAGACAAGACTATGGAACAAGGGCTCAAACGCTAGGGAACAAACAAAACAATCTGGCACAGAGGGAAAGAAGTAGACACCTAATATACACACAAGGAAGGGGCAGACGCAGGTAAAACACATGAGGGTAATCAGGTAGCTGGGAGGAGGACATGACACACGAGGGAGGGGCAAACGGAACACATGGAGTGAGAACCTGACAATTGATGTCTCTGGCCCAGGTCGACATTGCAATTGAGAATTAGTTGCCAATTGACTCACCTAGTTAAATAAGTAAGTTTCGCGTTGGACGGTTTACGCCTCCGCGTAGTCCATTAATTTCTGACCATGGACACCTCGTCAGGCATTATCCCGCTTATACCATGGTCACTCATGAAGGAAATAAATATTGAATCAATTATTAATATGTTAATGTTGTTTTCACCGTTAGAATGGCAAATTCTTCACAAGAAGCGGCTGAGCGGACTATTTAACATCTCTTGTTGAGACGCGTTGCCAAGGTAACCGGCTCTGGCCACAGCACCTGCAGCTCGGTCGGCTGCAGCTGTCATATTATTGCAAGAAATGGCCGTTGATGGTGAAATGTGATAGAGATATTGGCATGAATGGCGATTTAACGTTATTGGACTCTGACCACTGCTGGTCGGGATGTTGCGGACAACATGTTGCTCCTGGACTGACGAAGCCCAGTCAGGCTGCTTTCCCAGTGCTGCATCACAGCGGCGTGTCTCCACATTAACCACACAAGTTAAAGGAAACTATAAAACCAAGCGTTTTGTCTCTTGTCTCGCCGTTGTGATAAAAAAACTGTGAAAAAATCTCACGAGGTCTAAGACCAGCTTGTGTTCCCCATTAGTGGGTGAACATACAACACTTAGTGAGGTATGTTTTGACTTTCTGTTGCCACGGTTACCAACTAGCATTT
>JBBBVU010000004.1:21680245-21694152 GCA_037177055.1 Atherinosoma microstoma
CTAATGTTTGTATGTAAAGCACCTTGAATTGTCCTGTACATGAAATGTGCTATACAAATAAACTTGCCTTGCCTTGGTATATTATAAGGTATTTCAAATTTAAATAAGATTGATCTAAAATAAGATTCTAAATAATTCTATTAACACCAGTTTTGCACAGGATAACACCAACTAGTACAGGTCACCCAGCATTGTTTCCTCTTACTTTAGTGTAAGCACCCATTCCTCCATTACATGGTTGTCTACAACAAATTTTTGGCATCCAGCCTTTTTTGTTTCGTCTACATAATACATACATACAAGAGATTACAGTCATTCACGGAGAATCATTACCAAAGTTAAGATTACACCGAGAGGTCTCACACAAGGCAGTCTTCATGAATTAAAGGTCTGTATTCATTACTTTAAGTATTTTTTCCATAACTGAAGTTTTCCACTGCTGTTATAAACGCAAAGAACCATGCAAATGTTCACAGATTTCCTTAACGAATAAAGAAAATGTCCCGATTCTCTTCACAATTACGTCTGACAGGCACACAATGCCGCCACAAAAATGGCAGACAGTCTACTTCCAGCATTGGATTGGTCTATGAAAAGAGTCTGTACAGTTGTGCAGTATGATTGCTCCTCCTCGAGCTGATTTTAAATGTAATTTTTTGCGTCCTGCAATGATGTATTTTTGTGACACGTTTACACATGCTGCCTCAGTGTTATTAGTGTTCCAGTTCAAGAGAAATGTATCCCTCTTTTCTCTAATTGCTACTTCCATTCACGTCAGCTTCTGTGAGAGACACTTCTTAATAAACAATACACACTTTCACTTTCAAAATTGCATCCATAATTCACACAGACACACAAACACTACCAACTCCCCCTGGTCTCTCCCACCATCTGTTTCACTTTCTTTCACACTAAGTTTTCTGCAGATGGGACCAAAGGCATCATGCAGTGCAGGGAACTGATACAACTTGATTATTTTCAAAAGGAAAAAAAGAAAAGAGGGGCTGAATGAGACACAGAACACAAGGTAGTGGAGAGACAGTGTTATAAGCGGTAAACGAGGTCCCAGATGGATTGCAAATAAATATGTTTGACATGTGAAGTCCCTTGGACAAACATGTATTTCTGCCTTTCTTGCATCATGCCCTGATGTATTATTGTAAGGTTGACAGGCTTAGAAAGTCACATTTGCAACATCTGCTCCTGTAGTTAAAGGTAAATATGCACACAGACGTACTACAGCTGGAAAAACATGAATGGATGGAGAGCTTGGAGAAAGTTTGGACTAATTTGGAACATATGGAAGCCAAAACACTAAAGAACAATGACTGTAGAATTGGATGAAAAATTGCAAGCAGCATTTTCTGCCAAACAGGTGTCTTCTTTTAAAAAATATGTGCAGTAATACCTTCTCTGAAGATTGCTAGAAATCTGGTTTATGTCAAAGTCCCTTTTGAATAATAAAAAAAAACTACAGGAGTAAGATTCCCTCCATTAGTAAATCAGCAGAGCTGCTTTGGACACAGAACGTAATACTCTGGCATCCCTTTTCTCTGCGTTTATGTGTCATGTTGTATTAAACCATTCCAAGTGGAGTTGTTGCATGCACAGAAAGCTTCCAAATTCCTAAATGCTCAAATTTCCATGAACGGGATGCATTTTTCTATTCTTTTTTACTATTAAAGCAGCATAAAAATGATCAAAATCTAAGTTTCCTCAAGTAAATCTACAGACTTATTTTGTTTGTTGCAACATTTGACCATTTACCATATAAATTCATGTAAAAACATTCTATAATGTAAGACTATTAATCATCTTATTGTCAAGATCTGAACTGCTGTGTTGCAGGGTTCTGTCTACCTTTTTAACAGAGACAGATTGTTATGTTCTTGTGCTCATTTTCTGGTTTGTGTCACAAAAGTCTGGCACTGTTAAATTTTCCTGTTTATATTTTATTTAACGGAACCAAATTTCTTTAGTAAGGGAAGCAATTTCTGCTGTCGTGCCCCGGGGGGAACAAAAAACAGCACACACTACATGTAGCAGCATACAACACAGGCCAACACAATCTGTATTATCATTCCAACATTGCATTGTGTTATAAAGCTCAGCTGAGGGCTATGTCTGGGGTAGTGTCTGTTTACCTCTTACTAAGAGGAATGTCGGTCAATATTGTATTCTAGCATAGAGTTCAGTTACTTCAATTCTAGTGGCATCAGGATGTGTTTGCATAAATGTGTCTTAAAACATCAATATTTTACAGAAGTCCTGAACTACAAAAGGAGAATGACACCAAACAAATAAGGTGAAATCTGTCATTTATTTACTAAGGAAATGATCTAATATTTCTTATTTGTGTGCATCCCCTGGTACGTTTTGTTGCAAAAACCCAAGATTGCAACAACCACATGGGAAACTGGAGCCTTTAGTAGGAGCAGTAACCAACAAATCTTTCCATCTGCTAGATTTCTTCATCTTGATTGATTCATTGGAACTTGTTGTTTCAGAAATACAAGGTCCTTATACAGAGTTCATTCCTCCTCTTTATGCTTTTGCTTTTGCCCTTTAGCCTCTGTGGCGTCTAGTGAGCCAGCTTTTTATCGGCAGGCTGACTGGAAAAAGGAACAAGCAGAACACAACTAAATTCCTGGTGACAGAAGATGATGACGGCAAAATGTTAAATTTCAGGATCTAACTAAAGATGGATGCACAAAGATGAATAAGAAAAAGTCTTTTGCCGTTTTAATGCTTTTAATAGTGTAAAAGATAGAGACAAGAGCAAAACTTAGTTCAAATTTTATGCACAAAGCTAGTTCCATCATCTTTGTAGGTGTGAATACCTGGGCATTCAAATTATTGGCTAATTTGAATCAGGCTACAGGAATTCACTGAGACATTGGGTTGGTAAAGTGCTGCTGGTAACAAATGGCCTTTATTAGGCAGCACATGGTGCATTTGCTATATAAGTATCTTTTTCCCATCACAGCCATCTTGCCATGTATGTCTAAGGCAGTGAAAATACAAGGTATTAACTGGATTGAGGCATTGGTCACTAAAATATGACTTTGTTCCATTGTCATCACATGAGTCAGCTAATAATATGGAAGTTTTCTCTCAAGAGTTCTTAAATCCTAAAAAGATGACCAGAACCTATTCACTCATGATTGCTGTGGTGTGTTTTTTCTTTCTTTTAGTATACCTCACTAACTAATTGAATAGGGTATTGAAAGACAGCATCTCATTCATTTCCATAAAAAGCACACAGTGTATGCATTATACAATCAATCAAGATGCCGCTTTGAACCTTTTTACATCTAAGGATTTATTGGTGTCCTTTAGACTTTGTGGGTTCTAACAGAATATGTTCTGATAATACAAGCAGTCATTTCAAAACGTCAGTAACCTTCAGAGAGAAGATTTTACAGCACTTTCTTTCTATAATCTCAGACCTAAAAGTTACATTTTCAGTTCATTAGAATCTCTTCACTATAATTAGTCTAAAGCAACCTATAGTTTCTTATGTTTTTTAAGACATAAACTGTTGCATATCTTCTATAAGTCTGTTTTGGAAAATACAAAAACTGCTGCTGTTTAACACATAAACATCTACTGAACTAGGTAGATCTGCATTTTCTTATTTTGCACCTCGGTCCTAAAAAAATCCATCAGGACAGTAACTTCGTCTCTTTTGGTTAATTAAAAGCTTTTTTATGAACTCATTTAACTGAAGTCTGCAAATGCTACTCTTTAAAAGATATTATGTGTTTTGCATCTGCTTTATAATTTTGTGTAACTGTTTTACTTTGTGCTTTATTCTATGTGTTGACTGCTATACCATGCTTTTTTGGCCAGGTCTCCCTTTTAAAAGAGAGTAGGTTAGTCTATAATTATTATTTTTTCTTTCTTCCTTTTTTTTGTTGTTGTTGTTGTTGTTGTGATATGTTTTCTATTTCATTGTTTTGTCGACTACTTGCTGGTAAATGTAGGTGTGTCTGGTTTGCAAAATGAGGTGTAGTTCTTGTTTTTTGTTTTGTGTTTGTTCCAGCAGGACATTATGAACTTGTTTTTTGCTTTTGATAAATGCATATTGGGGACATAATGCCACTATATCCACAATGTCATAGATGTGTGCAGGCACTTGTAATGTCTGTTTGCCTGTCTGTCCTTTTTATAAAATAAAATAAAAAAATTAAAAAAATTGTAAATAAAAAAAGTGACTTCCTTGTTAAATAAAGGCTAGAGAAGAAAATAATCTGCTTTGAAGCCATGTGTTGGTGCAGCAGCATCATGGCATCAGATCAACTCTGGAGCTCCTGGAGCTGATTGTACAGAGAAGAATGTATATAATGGATAATTCTTCACACCCCCTAAAAACATACTAAACAACTGACTGTGTTCAGTGAGAGGCCACTTCACGGCAAGACTAAAAGTTACGAGAGGTAATTTCTGGAAGCATCCGTCACCATCTGGAACAATGTGGTGGTTTGTTTTTCCAGAGAAATTTGAAGATGTTCGTCATGTCAAACCAGTAACAACATAACTTGTTGAATTTCACTTGAAAAAGCACAGCTTGTCAAAATCCAGGCACTACACAAAAAAGTCCACAATTCGTGTATAAAATGGAGATGAACTGGTAAACTGATTTAGATGCAATATATGTGGGCTATCATTAATTATTAGTTATTTATAATAAAACAAACAAAAAATAAACAATGCAGCATTATAATTTCCCTCGAAACGAATAAAGTATTTTTCAATTAATTTGATCATGAAAGTAGGGCATAAAAAACAAGGCAAAACAAAAAAACAACATTATTTAACTGACTAAAATGTACAGGTAAACAGACAAAAGGGGGGGGGGGGGGAAACAAATAGAATTGGGTTTGAAACTTAACAAAAAAGACAAGTTCAAGGCTTGCTTTTGAAAATATCATTCTCTGCTGCCACCACGTGTTCTGGGAAGTTGCTCCGAGGAAGTGGACCATGATAACAAATGAATGACTCAATGTGTTTTTGGCTTTTCTTTTCTTTTCTTGATAGCATACAGACATATAATATGCATGAAACCACTGGGCTACTAGGCAAACAGGATGATCAAATGTTAAATAACTAATTAACTAAATCAGTGTTTAAGCAGAACTTCCATTTCAAATTCAATTTAAGTGAAGAAAAACTGTGTATTGATGTAATTAGTATCTAGTTCATTGGATCTGTTATCTCCCTCATCAATTTATCTTGACACCACAACTCTCTCCTCTGATCTGATGAGAAAAGATGAAAAGATGACAGGCCATGTTACTGAAGAACAACAGGGAAATTGTAATATAATGCATTTATAGGAGAAATGCCACACTAGAGGAGCTAACTCAAGTTGTTACCGCTGGTATCCCAAGTCATGCTCACAGGAAACTGCTCAGCAGCTCAGTGGACAGAAGAGGGAGAGGGAGGAGTAGTGACCTATATTTCTACTTGGGTAATTACAATTCCCCCATGCCACTTTCAGCTCCCTGTTACAAAACATCTGGATGGGTACACATCAGTCTATATCGCTTCAGTAGGAGTGATGGATGTGCAGCTTAAAGGGAAGGATGAAGGGGAAAGTGGGGGAGTGCAAAAAGATGATCACAGGAAGAAAATCTGACTTCTGATGTTTTGTGATGGAGGGAGTAAAGGCGTGTACTGTAGGCTATGTGTATCCTGAGTGTATAGACGGAGCGGGAGGGTGTGTGTGTGTGTGTGTGAGTGTGTATGGAGGGAAGAGTGAGGGAGAGAGGTTTTGTCTCAGTAGTTCCACCTCTCAATCTGACAGCAGCGGTCTTTTTTCCTCCTCAACAGCGGTGAAAATCCACCAGGTAAGAAAAGCGACAAGACACTCTGACATGTGACAGCGACTTTCCGACAATCGGTCGACACTGCATGTTAAGAGACAGAAAAGGAAAAACAGTGCAAGGGGGGTAAAACAGGTAAAAGAAAAGTTGAAGGAAGAAAAAGAAACACCCGGCGGCGCGTTAGCGTGCTTGCACAGACGTGCAGGGTTATAGAAGTTATAAGTCGCCACCTCAGCAGCCGTTTTTCTTTCTTTCTTTCTTTTCTCCAAAATATGCTCCTACAGTAACATCACCGTGCACGTTTTCACGCGCCGGCTCACTGCCCAGCTTTGTGTGCGTGTGTGGAGTTGTGTATCAGCAGCTGCATGCCAAATTGATGCTCAGGCGCTGTTGACGTGGCTTCTTCAGTGAATTCATTATGACTGTTGGATGTGTGTTGTTGTCTGAATCAGCAGTGTGTGTTCGCCTCATTAGGCTGCTAGTTGTCATGATACTTGCCATGATAGCAGTTCAAGTTTGGGGAGGGGGGTCTATTGGCCTGAGGGCAGGAAGGGGTGAAAGGATTAACTTAAATAAGGTGGAACAGATTGTTCCTGGTAGCCAAATGTCTAGGGATGTTGATCCAGTTATTAAGTACATTATACCAAGTTGATTGTAAGCTTTTCTAGTTTTGAAGTTACATATCTTTTCATATTTTCAGGTTTTTCTTTATTAGGCAAAAACCTATTAGGGGAAATTAAGTAAAACAAAAGGCCTGATCTCATGGTTACAGCAGCATGATGCCTTATCAAAAATAATTTATATATCTAAGGGTACTGTGGTGTGTGACTTGCTGAGGACTTTTAAATAAAATTCCCTGATAATTTTACTGCAATTTATTTTGACAATGAACAAAACTCTTGCTCTTGCTCAGGGTCAACCTTAAAAGGGATACTGTGTAACTTTTGGCCACTAGGGGTCCTAAACCTTTTAACTTCCCCCCAAATTAAAGTCTTTCTCTTTCTGGCCTCCTCAGACACCATTTTAACCTACTAACTTTGTTCAGCCATCACAAACTTTAGAGGAAGAGAAAGAAAAAGTAGCACAAAGCAGAGCCCTCTGTGTTTATAGAGGGGGTGCTGTAAAGCAAAGACTTCTAGATTACATGATTTCGATGAGAGACGGATCAGCTTATGCAAAGTTTCAATGTCTGGTTTCTGCAGAGGGCAGCCCCCTTGGAGCTCTGACACACGTAACACACTGTATATTGACCCCAGAAGTAATCCATTTTTACTCACATTATAGGCTGATATTTGGTTCAAAAGTTACATGGTGTCCCTCTAAGTAGAAAAGTTGCTTCTGCTACAAGCACAGGAAGGGGGGTTGATCTTTTAATCAAAGAATGTCTGAATGTCCGATACGGCAATATGTCCCCTGTCAGCTTGTTAGTTTTGGGCTTTTTTTCTGGCTGACTTTTTACATTATGGACGTTAAACAACAACAACAAAACAACTTTGCTTGCTGTACAGCATAGTGAGTCAGGCACAGTTTTGTACATTTTTGTATGTGCTGTATCTGTAACTCTTTACTTATTTACTTATCTATTTACAAATGAGATGCAAATTATACCTTTTAGTTATTTCATCGTTATTACTACTTATTATAGTACCTGCTTATTCTGTTACTTCCATTCAAAAGCACAGGTTGGGGACTGTGAAGCATGAGTTAAACAATTAGTAGTCTGCAATCTGTATGTTTAGGACCTTGGTTCATTTGGGGGTTGTAACATTCTTCAAGTACTAGTTTGCTTTCACACTGCACTTAGGGTGCATTCACACCAGGATAATCCGTTAGACTTGGTACGATTGGTGACTCGCTTCAAATGAGTTGGATCTTTTAGTAGACATGTTCCACACCCTACCAGAGGTGGCGCTGTGCCAACAATTAATGAAGGGGAAGATGAGACGCACAACAAAGAAGAAAACTCTTCTAGTACATAAAAGCAAAATATGGAGCTGCATCAGCAATCTTGGGTCGATCATATTTCAATCCAAACTTTTCTTCCACGTCTGACAACAATACATTTCTCCCGCCCAGAGCCGCCTCGTCCCACATGTGCGTATGTTTTGTTTGTGTTTACCAATGATGCCGTGTGCTGAACCCACAATCCGCATTGTTTCGTTGTCCACTTCCCATATTTGGTCTGCTTGAAGCGATTCAAGACCTGCGTTTGTAGGCGGACTGAGTCCGCTTGTTTGATTCAAATCAGAATTTGTTTGCACATTCACAATACCCCAAACAGGGTATTGAAGCAGACTAGGGCGGCTATAGCTCAGGTGGATAGAGCTGTCACAGGAGGTCGGCGGTTCGATTCCCCTGACTATATGTCGAAGTGTCCTTGGGCAAGACACTGAAACCTACGTTGCCTAACGATGTGTCTATCGGGTGTATGCATGCTTAGAGAAGTGCCAAGTATGCTACAATATGGGTGCTGTATGAATGTGTTGTGTGAATGGGGGAATGAACATGTAGTGTCAAAGCGCATGACTAGAAAAGCGCTATACAAGTACAGACCATTTACCATTTACTTTCTGAACAAATGAATAGGATGAGTGACGCCGGGATCATTTAATGGCTGTGGACGCAACCACTGTTGAGAATGGATGCGTCCACTCTCGCAGTAGTCAGAACAATTTAACCCTGGCTGCTACCACTTTCAGAATGGTTTATAAAGGTTACAACTACTTTGAAATGATAGATACAGGTTGCTGCGTCTTTCATAATGGTTTATAAAACATGCTATGATATTCAGAATGTTAGCAGCCACTTTGAAGTGGCCGATTCAGGTCGTGGCCATGGTTTGAGCGATCGCGGCCACTGTTTGAATCCACTGTCAGAGCACCTTTGTAGACCATTCTGAAAGCGGTAGCACCCAGGGTTAAACTGTTCTGACAGTGGCTGCTGACACTCGGGGGAGTGGCTGCAACAACTCTTGGAATGGTTGTAGCCACACCTAAGGGGGGTTGCATCCATTCCAAGAGTGGTTGCATCCACAGCCACTGAAAGATCTTGGCACTGCTGACTATGATTCAAATTGAAAAATGCTGGTGTGAATGTGCCCTAAGTGCACCAGACCTTTTTTGTAAAATATTTCCCTCCTCCTCTTCCTCGCTCATCTATTGGTCAATGCCGGACAACCTGTGTCTCCACCACATAAGAGCAAAGTATGGAGCTACATCAATTTGTAGCCGTCTTGACCATTGTTCTGACAGAACTTTCACCGTGTTGTCACTCCATGTATGACAGCGAGACATTTCTCCCAGTCATCATTCGACACATTTTTGTTGTGGTTTACCCACAATGCCCTGCGTTGAACCCACAATACCCTCTGTACTGTGCTGCACTTCCTGCATTTGGTTTACTTGAAGCGTATTACTGAGACTTACGTTTTTAGGTGGATCAGAGTTTGCCTCTTTGATCCATATCAAAGTTTGGTTGCGTATTCACACCTTCCCAAACAAGCTGGACTTTTAATCCCTCTGAACAAACGCATGCATTACTTAATCGACTTCTAAACAAATTAACTGGGTTTGTTGGTCAAACTTTGCTAAATTCAGCTCAGTAGAACTTCAGTCAGAAAAAAATCTAACTTGTTTTCATTGGACTGGCTCAATAGTTTTTTGTTTGATATTATGTAAACATAACGAGAGTCCTGGGATGAGTTGTGATTGAAATTGTAATTGCTTGACATGCATTTCATTATGACCAGGCTACCATATCCGCATAGTTAGAATATTCCTTCCTTCCATCAAATGGCTGGTAACGTTGGGTTTATGATGATCAGTGACTCATTTTTACCTTCTCCGTCAGCTATCATTTAATTACTGGCTACATTGACACATGTGCAGCAGAAAGAAAGTAGTACAAGTATGCTTGGCAGGAACCACTTCTAGTCAGAGGGAATTAGATTTTTCTTTTTTCAGTTTTGAACATTTCTATACACATTAACTCTGTATTTGTCTCTTCTCTGTATGCTTACATTCCTGTGACTCTAAGTTTACTGTTGAGATAAACTACTCTACTGGGGAAACTGTTGTAACCACTGTAGAAATATTCAGTAGCCCATGGGATTCTTTGAAGCTTCCAAAGTATAATGTTTAGTGTTGGTTACAGGACACCAAAAAAGAAAGAAGAATCCAAATAATCACTTAGATGTTCTAGAGCAGCTTAATGTTCCAACTTGCTCCATCCATCCTGCATTTATGGTCTTCTTTTATTTCAAAGCAATTTTTTTCAAAGGCACTGAAGACACTTTCTTGTTTCAGGCGCTATACCAGAGTTAAAAGATGTTTAAAACAGATTAAAGGAAATTTTTTTTTTTTTTAAAGTGAACGAGTTGAATTTGGACTTGTATGTCCTCTAACATCTGGCTCCCCGCAGCAGTCTTACAGATCCTGGAATCAGCTGTTGTAGTTACATTTTACTGTCCAGGGCCAGATAAAAATGTCGAAGCAAAGCTCCAGTCATTTCATTTTCTCACCGTCATGCTCCATCCATCATCTGATATCCTGTTAACACTCATCCATCATTGTAAAGTCCCCCCGAGAATTTCTTGTGCTATTTCTCTAATGTGTCTTATCCATGTTTATTTTACTAACTCAGTTTTTCTCACATTTCCTCCCAATCTTGCTTTTCTTTTTCCTGTTTGCTTTTTAGAGGATTAGTGTAACATGTCAGTCTTGAAGATGAAGTATAAGTACTATGCAATAGAGAGCACGTACTTTTGGTCCAAAAACTCCTGTCTCATTAGCTTTGCTTCTCTTAGAAGCTGACAGCTAATTTATTAAATGAATATTTAGTGTCCAAAGTTAATGAATAAAGCATAGTTTTGTCAGGAGCTGGAATATACCAAAACAAAGATAAAAGGAAAGAATATTTGTTTGACGCTTGTCATTGCAGTAGATTTTGTAGTACGAGTTGTTCCATCCTCATGAGGTGAAACATTTATTAATGCACCTTTAATTTATTATGATGCTACTATTGGCAGCTGGCAGCACAAATTTAATTCAGTTTGGAAAAATTGCATTACAATTGAATAATAAATTGCATCTTAAAATATATATCATAAAAAAGTCAGTTGCCTGGTTTGTCTTTCTTTTGCAAATTGGGAGCAGATAATTGTCAGTAAGTACAGGGAATAAATTTTTCTGCAGTAGTATGCATTTGAAAATGTTACATTAACAAGCTTATATAACATTATAGTTAATGCATATCACATTGGAGAAACTGCTGCCATCTGTGTGTACATTTCATGTAAGCCTGAGGATGTGAGCAAAGGCAAATTCACATAATGTTACTGTTTTAAGAGAGCAGCTGTCAGCGGGGGCTACACTGAGATTTGTGAGGAGAAGAAGCCCTGATCCAGTCTAGATGGGTCACAGACTGCATATATAATGCAAACAGGAGAAACAAGCTAATTCCTCAGGAAGCAGCTCCTATGAAAATGATATACATTGTGTTTGGTAGATGTTGATTTTTCAGAGACACAATGGCTCTATTTCTGGAAAAAGATGCTACAGCTGCAATCTCTAAAAGGTCTGTTTGTTTGTTCACTGGGATACGCTTCTGCTTCCTGTTGCCCTGAACAGGATAAATGGGTTTAAAGATCACATAGATGGATTGACTCATTTGTTTTAATAAATTAGATTTTTCTTGGCATTTTGATGTTTTTGCTCCACATGAAAACAGAGTCAACTAAATGATTTACAAGAACCTACAGGCTCAATATAAACTGTATTTGTTGCCTTATTCTTATTGTGTTATGCTTGCAGTAATGCTAAAATTGCCAATAGTACTGTATTTAGCCATATGCTGTATCTCAAACTGTGATATTCTGCTTGATACTCTAGAAAAATTTAATTGCTTGAAGAAAAGCATTTTGGTTAATAAGATCACAGTCGTCTGTCAAAAGATGTAAATTCTTCAGTCAATGTATTGGAGATAAGATGCTATGTGAGGACAGCTGTTTAACAGAAACATAAGAAAGTTGTTGTTTTTTTTTCACTATAATATCAAGAAACACCTGAAGTCTGGATGTCCAAACTGATGCAAACACAAATACTCCAGTTTAGATAAGAACAATAATATCAATATGATATAAAAATACCCCCAGTGACAAACAGATTATGGCAGTGAAACAAGCCATTACAGCTGGTTTGATCTAAAACCAGCCAATCTGAAAACTTAAAAACAACAGTTTATCTATAAGTCCTGGCATGACTACTTTTGTGACTTAGTCATTGAAAAAACTAATAAAGCATTGAAGGGTTCACTCCTTATAGAGTTTATTCTTAAAACATTCGCTATGTAGCTACTAATGTTTATAGTAAGCTTGCAAGCGGATATCAACACACCAGCTGTTTTAAAGGCGCACTTTGGCTGATTTAGCAAAGAAGTGCAAGAACACATGATCGGAGGAAGAGAGAAAAAGAAAGAGAGAAATGGACAGAGCAAGAGATAAGACAAGAGGCAAGGTAGACTGTCTTTTACTGGCTGGAGAAGCTCACAGTACAGGTAGGATTCAAGATGGAAAAGTTCTGTGCTTCTCAGGATTATGTTTTTCTAATGTTTTTCTTTATGAGTGGAAAATATTCAGAAATTACAGAGAAATTGTTGCCTTGTTTGTATGTTACAGAGTAACAGCGCTTAGGGGAGAGTGGGGTAAGATGAGCCAGTTTTTACTTATGTCATCATAGAGGTCAGGAAAAATTACACAGAAACGGAATGAATACATTTACTTTTATTTCAACATGTCTGCTATCAAAAGAAAAAAGACTTTGTCTCTGACAAACCTGCCCAAAGTAATGACTTCTCAAAAAAAAGTGCTCCTGTGGCTCAACTTACCCCAAGGTAGGGGGTAGTTGAACCAGGTCAGTGGGTAAGTTGAGCTATCTGGGGGTAAACTGACCATCTGAGTTTGATAATGTAAACTTGAGCATATTGTGCTAACAAACAGTTGTAACCATTTTGAACTTGCGAGAACAAACCAACAGTTATCTTCAAAACCATCTTAGCCTTTCATTGAAACAACTAGTGCTCTTCGGTGAAAAGACCCCGGGGATGGATGAGATCCGCCTGGGGTTTCTTAAGGCTCTGGATGCTGTGGGGCTGGTTGACATGCCTCTACAGCATCGCGTGGACATTGGGGACAACAGGGACAGTTCCTCTGGACTGGCAGACTGGGGTGGTGGTCCGTCTCTTCAAGAAGAGGGACCGGAGGGTGTGATTTAACTACAGGAGATCACACTTTTCAGCCTCCCTGGTAAGGTCTATTCAGAGGTCCTGGAGAAGAGGGTCTGTCATATAGTTGAGTCTTGGATTGAGGAAGAGCAATGTGGTTTTCGTCCTGGTCGTGGAACAGTGGACCAGCTCTATACCCTCTTCAGGGTCTTGGAGGGGGCATGGGAGTTAGCCCAACCAGTCTACATGCGCTTTGTGGACTTGGAGAAGGCGACTGACCGTGGGGGGGCTCCGGAAGTATGGACTGCCGGATCCCCTTGTATGAGCTGTCCGGTCCCTGTAGGACCAGTGTCAGAGCTGGTCCACATTGCCGGCAGTAAGTCGGATTCGTTTCAGGTGAGGGTTGGACTCCGGGTAGTGACCGAAAGAACGAGATTGAAAGAGTTTCCTCCGCAGGGTGGCCGGGCTCTCCCTTGGTGATAGGGTGAGAAGCTCGGTCATCCAGGAGGGGCTCAGAATAGAGCTGCTGCTCCTCCACATCCAGATGAGGTGGCTCAGGCATCTGGTCAGGATGCCTTCTGGACACCTCCCTAGGGAGGTATTTCAGGTACGTCCCACCGGGAGGAGAGCTCGGGGTAGAAGACCCAGGACATGCTGGAGGGATTACATCTCTCAGCTGGCCTGGGGGGGGTTCGGGATCCCCCAGATGAGCTGGCTGATGTGGCTGGGGAGAGGGAAGTCTGGGCTTCCCTGTTCAGGCTGCTGCCCTGGCTACCCAATCCCAGATAAGCGGAAGATGATGGATGGATGGATGGATGGATGGATGGATGGATGGATGGATGGATGGATGGATGGATGGAT
>JBBBVU010000004.1:21727230-21740205 GCA_037177055.1 Atherinosoma microstoma
TGTGTGTGTGTGTGTGTGTGTGTGTGTGTGTGTGTGTGTGTGTGTGTGTGTGTGTGTGTGTGTGTGTGTGTCTTTGTAAGCATGTGTCTATATGTATTGTCTTTCTTTGAATGTATGTGTTGAAATACTTTTCCAAAAACACACAAAACAAAAAAAGTGGTAATGTGATGCTGCAAACATGATGGCATCAAGTCCCCTTCCTGACATCAAAGGACATAAAAGATCTGTGAGGTGGGGTGGAACTTTAGTATAGCAGTAGGCTGCGACAGTGCTTATGAACTCTCTCTCTCTTTCTCACACACACACACACACTAAAAATGAAGCTGCCAAGTGGATGAAGTTACAAAACAAAGTACAAAACAAAGTTAAATAGAAACACAGAGATACTCATTACGTCTTCTCCATCTCTCAAATTGCCCACAAAAACAAATTTAGAACTTGCAAACAAAAGACCTGAAGGAAAAACATATCGATTGACTTCACAAAAAAAATACATAAGTGCAAACCAAAACAAAAAGGGAAGACTACAAATGTGGAAAGTCTGTGATTGAAGTGAACATTCCTTCCCCCTTTCCAGCTCGGCTTCTGTTTCTGATTGCAGGGAATTCAAACCCCTCTGGAGGCTTTCCCTTGTTCTTTTCCCCTTATGCTTCCCTCCCTTTCATTTGCCTTTTTTTAAACACTGCCACTCTTTCTTTTGCTGCCTCTGTTTCAATTCAGGTCAGGCTGCTGCTGCAGGAACACCAAATTTCTGAGATATGAAGGAAAACTCAACTAAAAACGCTAGTTACAAAAAAAAAAAAAAAAAAAAAAAAAAAAGGAAATGTGCTCAACCCAAGCAAGACAGTTCAGACACCTAAACATATTACCTTGGTGTGTGGGTCTCAATGTGGAAGGCATTAATCTGAAATATAACAAAGGCTTATAAATGGTGAGAATGTAAGAGCTATTTTTTTGAGCTTTTTACACAAAAATGGCCCAAATCTACCAGGTCTAAAGAAAGTGCTCAAATTGAATCAGGTTTATATATTATCTTAATTCATAAACCACCCAGCCTGGGGCAGTCTAAATGTGGCCAAATTAGGCAGTTTTCTGGCCTCAAATACAAACAAAACTGACTTTTTTTTTGGTGTCCTGACAGGACGCAAGTGAGTGTCGACAGATTGCCAAATCAACCTGATTCATCAAGCTACCTATGAGAAGTTTTTCCTTTTTTCATCAGTTATTTGTGGCCTTCTCATAACTTTGAATGACTAAATCAGCCTTTACAGATTTATAGTTATCTGTGGACTGTTTTCACTTTGACTGTAGCTTATTCAGTCATGAATAACAGTCACAATCATCCCTCCCTTCCATTTTCAGTAGGCATCTGATCTGCAGCCATGTGTCAGCCAGTCTTTTTGCCCACCTTTTCAGGCATGTGCTGTATGTGTCAGCGAGTCCATCTGTTTCTGATATGCGACTCTGACTTTCATCGTTTTGATCTGTCCTGTCACAACATATGGAGTCCTGGACCAGAATCTTTTAATACCCACCCCAAAGCCAGCAATCTGTTGTGGAACACATTCAGAAGTGTTGTGACTAACAAACACATCCACTCACGCAGACACATTCATCTTACAAATTCATCACACATTCATACGGTAAACCATGACATGTTTACAGAAAGTGGAGTTTTGAAATAATCATAATAATACAACAGTTTCCCTGTTGGTGTGAATAAGGTATGTCTATAAATGTTGCCACCATTTTATATTCAGCACTTCTCCATCTCAGCTGCAGCTCGATTTAATTTGTTCCTCTCCTGAGGTGATGCTTCTTTTATTTTTACTTTTTATGAACCTTTTACACCAGTTGGCTGGTTTTCTGAACAGAACTGGACAGCAGCCAAAGCTTTTATTCATTAACAAGACTGTAAACACAGGGAATGTTTTACTTCAGTGGAAGCCTCACTTTGAGCTCAGTTGATCTAAACGTCCTCGCGTATCAAAACCACACGGATGGTTTTGGTTTTATTAGGATTTGAGAAATCTGCAACTGAAGTGAATTGTATGTCTTCTATGTCTCTGTTGGTTCAGATAAACATATCTCATGTTTATTTGTAGTTATCATGAGGACTATTTCTGTGTTAGTTTTTTTCCCGAGGTGATTGTAAATTACACCAGATGTTAACCCTGATGGCAAGACATTGGGTACCAGAAAATCTGAGCAGATACAACCTAATTTAGGTGATATGACAGTAGAGAAATGTATTTTTTTCTTTTAGTTTGGATATACTAGCCCTTTAAATCTACTGGTGTATGGTAAAAAGGTGTAATATTCCCAAATCAAAGCATGAAGAAGCTGCTAAGCACATAAAATGAGGTTTGAGACATGAACTTGTTTGGATGTTTTTGTTTTTGTGGTTTCATACGGAGTACTTTCCAATCCATGTTCACACTCAATACGACTGTCAGAGTAAATGCCACTGCTCATTTAGCTGAATGTGCCTAGAATAGAATAAATAACATGGTTACAGCCAAGATGACAACCCGACAGGTTAATGCCTGCCCCCATTTCAAAATATTTTCTCAAGAACTTAATTTTTAGATTTGATTTGAAGTTAAAATGTTAAGCCTTATCTTTAATTAGATGCCTTTTGTAGTCATCTCCATACGTACCAGAGCCCTGCAAAAAGGCTTCAGAGAGACAGAAAATAAGCACCTTGAGCAGCAAAGTCCAAATGGGAACTCCTGCTAAATGGACGCCTTCTCTCTGCACCCCACACTCTCTTTTCTTTGATTTCCGGTTTGCTAGCTGACAATGTTTCTTATTAAAGATCAATTGACGGAAGCCACAATGCTGGCAGAGGTCCAGGGCTGTGAAGGCATGCAAGCCCTATAGAAAGGCAGCCAGTCAGCCTTTCTATGAACACAATAACAGATGGGGGCAATGGTGTCTGTGGAGCAACACAGTCCTGTAGAACGTCTGCGCAGGATACTGACAAGGTGGTGAATGTTACAAATGTGTTGATGGTTGGTGTGCATGAACTACAAATGGGGGTTAACCTGCAATAAAGGGCCTCAAATCTGATCTATGATGTTTTCTGATTTTGCTCATTACATTTAGGCATTCAAATCATATGCAGAAATGTTCCTCAACAACTTAATACATTCATAATTAACCAAAGGAAATACTGGATGTTGCATTAAACTGAAGGGAGGAACTAGCTGATATCCAATACTGATGGCAACCTCATGCAAAGGAGAACTTTGCAGCAGACATTCTGCACATAGAAGGTAAAACATCTCCTAATAGCACTTACATTCTAAGTTTCGATCACTCCAGTTTTAAATGTAAACTCTTAATGTGGTTATTCAATCTGCTAGTATCGATAATTATAAGCAAGAGCTGCACAGAACTGTTTCCTAGCAACACAACTCAAAACCTGTGTGCAGCAGGATCACTCTGTCTCCTTTACAGTTTTTCATTTTGCACCTAATTTATTCCCCCTGATCCAATCCTCAGAAGCAAGCAGATATGTTTACTGCAGATTACTTGTTGGCAGGGTGCCCCACAAACCTGATCAAATTTAAAGTCTGAGCTTGTGTCTTTGGTAAAATGTTTCAACCAGATGTTGAATATGATATGAAATCCTACAGAACAAGCTATGATGTATTAGGCTGCAGCTTTTTCCTTTCCTAAACCCTCATACCATGGCTTTAGGGTTAATGTTCTTTTTTTAAATATATATAATTTTACAATGATTTTATGGAGTAAAAAACACAATCAATGCCCCCCCAATGAGTCCCTGGATTACCACATAACAGACTGATCTGGATGGAGTTAGATCATTTTATTGTTTTGTCTAAACCTTGCAATTGCAAACTTTCCTTACACAGCACAGAAATACAATGATTTAATACAGTTGTTTGTGGGTTTTTTTCTTTTTCTAATAGCCGATTTCGTACTATTTGACTGCTTCCTGGTATTTTTCCTCTTAACTCTATTTTATGCAGTGCAGTGTTCACAATCTGCTTGCTAGCTTCAGCACATTTGTTTCAAATCTACCATGTCAGGAGAGGATGATCGCTCCACGTTAACATGTTGCTGACATTGAGGGAAATAGATTTTTCAAAACTGAATAAATTACTGCAAAGGAAATGAAGTGGAAGCCTGCTTCCAGGTGTAAAGTTTGTATAAATGCTTAGTGACAATTGCATAACTCTGCCAGCATTTGAGAGATGGGTAAATATATCATTCATATTTAACACCTCATTGTGGCTATAGGCCTTCTTTACCAACTTTAGGTTTTATCGTGTACAAAAATGACAGCTATGAGCGGATTATGAATGTTTTCATAAATGCAGTGCTTCTAACATTTGTTGAGTGGCCACAATCTACTGAAGTGTCCTTGAGCAAGACAGAGCCTCCGAGCTGGAGATCAGTCTTTTTAAAATTCTGTGTTGATGGCACAGACAGTGATACAAGATTACAATCCCATCTCTGCTTTATAGATTTTCTTTTACAGGGATGATGTGCTGCTCCCATCATTTGGATGGTGTTCATTTCATCATGGTGTTGACTCTACCTCAAAGTGAAAAATCTAAGTTGTTAAGTCAAGGTTATTACCCTGCAATGTGCCTCTAACACATTGATGGAAATGTCTCTTTCTGGATTCTAGTTTCAATTTATCAAGCCTTGTGTTTGTATATAAAAGGGACGCTTTTTTTCCTCATGTTTTTTTGTTTTAAGTTTGACAAAAAAAAAGTGCCTTCACCTACATTTCATTCTTGTGTTTTATGTTTGCTTTTTCTGCTCCTTGTGAATATCATCAGCACACTCTCATAAATCAAAGTAAAACGAAAGCTGTAGAAACAGAGGAGACGTGTATGTTTCGTGCTTCTCTGTTTTGCAGATCTGTGACATTTACTAAAATTGACTGAGTTCTGACATGTTTGGCATTTCTTACTCTAGTTGGGGTCTGCAAGTGGGATTAAGTCGGAAAGTTTTTCTAACTGTTGGCCCTCTACACTCCTTCACCCCTTACACGACTGCTCTGCAATTTTGGTGGATGACCTCAGGCTGTTCGGGATCTCAGGAACTCAACCAGGAGATTGTTGCCATAGTGATAAGAAGCAACAGGCAATGAGAAGTAACCCTGGGTTGTGTTTCATTGACACACTCATTTGGCTCGAGTGAGTGCGCCTGTTGCAAACACACACAACATATGTAGATATGCAAACACATGTGCTGTTCTCCAGATGTGCAGCCTGATTGCAGCAGGCTGCAAGTGGGGAGTTAACTTGAGTTGAATGATTTTTGGCAGAGCTTGAACACAAATACTTGCCCAGTCCTTGATGGGACACACTTGTGGTTCCATTTCTGAAATGGCGTTTAACTAAAACACAAACTTCTTTGCAAATAGCGGCATGTAGATTTGTGTGGGTGAAACTGTTTTGCACCACAAAGACAGACCAAGCAAGTCAGCAATTTGACTCCATAAAGTCTGAGGGATGAAAATTTGTTACATATGGTTTGTGAAAATCTAATTAGATACTTTTGTATACCTCAAGTTATTAGCTGAAAGCCCCAGAGGTCTATTCCTGAATTTAGCAATGAATGTGCTCCATATTGGGCGAAAAACCCCAAAACAAAAAAAAACCCCAAAAAAAACAACTTAAAGCAAAGCAGATATATAAAGGGCCCTATTGCAAAATTATGCCTTTTCCTGATTTAACAGTTTACCGTCTCCATAATGAACTTATCTAAGTCTGAGGAACCAAGTTTCCCAAGCTCTCTTTAAAATTCTGTTTCATTTACAGTATCTTCCATCAATCTAGATCAATCATTACACCTTCAAAAGGCAAGAAATCTAATTAGAAAATAAAAAGCTCAAAATCTAACATTGCTGGATCTTTTCTTTTCTCATCTCAAATCCCATTTGTAGCCAATTTCTCTGCAGCCCTCCAGGATTTAAACAGCACTTTGGCTCCCACCACCAGCACCAAACCCCTACCAGCTACTGCTGTGAACCACATTACCATATAAGGGGCATCACAGACCTGGAACTACATTCAGTCACCTAGGTGGCTTATCTCATTCCCCCACCCTGAGTCTACAGCTGTGAAGAGTCAGGATGAAACTTCTTCAGAAGTTTTGGAAATACTGCTCATTAATCATGATTAATGTCAGGATATTGTTTAAAATTTGTATATATTTTTTTAAATCCATGTATTTACTTTGTCTTTATCTTTTCTTACTGATGTGTAGTATTATCTGTAGTCCGGGCCTAAAAAGAGTCCCGTCCCCCCAATGGAGAAATGCTACACTGTTGCGAGGATTAACAGAAAATAGACACGTGCTGAAATGCAGCGGGAGGCAGCATCAGCATGTGATTGTATGAGTAAGACAATTAGAGGATGAGCAGGGGATTTCGACTTATTTGAATCAGGGCAGAAAGATAAGCAAGCCAAAGAGCGAAAAGTATCCCAAATTAAAACATTCCTAACTAACACAGCAATGCAACCTGAGAAAAGACAGGCGAAAGAAAATGCGTGGATGATTCATAGTAAGTCATTCTACAATTTGCAGCCCAGTATAAAAGCGAATATTTAACAGAGGGGACTTAAAGCTGACCTCATCTAAAGACTGCAGCTACTTGACCGATGTGAACCCGCCCACTCATCTAAACACTGATCCAATCTCCCTTTTTCATATAAGTTAGTTTCCAAGGAAACAAAGTTATTTCAGCTGCTGGACAGACACACAAAAATCTGAGAGCTGATCCTCCCCAAAACAGGCTCAACTGTTCTCGGATAGGAGAAGTGATAATGGACCAGGGCATGATTTATTCACATCTGTCTGTAAGCTTGGGGAAAAATATTCACATACACCAGCATTGTTTCCACTTTTTGATATTCTCCTCCTTCAAGAATATTTCCTTTTTGTCCTCCATTTCTTCTCATGATCTTGCCCCCTCCCCAAGCACCACCACCACCACAGTTCTTAGCCCAAAGCTGCACAACACAAAGACAAAGCACGCATTTATGGACCCACTGAGTTGTTCATGTAATTTGGCGAAGTTTAAAAAGGCTTCATCATTTTTCTACTGAGACCCAAGAACAATGTAATTTCTGAACATGAGACTGTGTTCTGGAAGGAGATCACTGAATATGACAGGAAGACGTCTGAAGGTGTGGAGTGACGCAGGAACATCAGCTGGTTTGTAAACGCAGACAGAAACAAAAGCAGTCCTTTGCTTCTGAATTTTTAATTTTTTTTAATCTCCATAGTTTTAACATGCCTGCAAAATATCCCTGGCTTTTTTCTGAAGCTGCCCCTTTCTCTCAGAGAACAGGTGTGTCCAACTGGCAGGTGAAGACAGCAAGGAAAGGGCCAGATGACTACAAGAGAGGCGGCTTTGACTCTCCCTAAAAAGTGGGAGGAATGGGGGGTATTTTTGATTCTATCTATCCAGTGGTTGCACCCTCTCAACACTCTCTCTACAAATACATGGTTGATGTGATTCAGTGTTCCCTTTTTGTTGTTTTTTTTTTACTCCAAAATATTAACTTTTAAGAGATTTTGAATCCCTGCAACGTCAATGTTGCCTGGTGGAAATACATTTAGCTCCAAATGTCATTCATTAGTACCATTCAATTCCCAAAGCTCAGTGCCAAGGCCTCACTGGGCCCATACTAGTTACTTCACATATTTTCACCCAGCTGATCTCCTAGCCCTCATTAAGTCCAGACACTTTACTGTACGGGTTCTCCAGGAGGTAGCTGTACCTGTCATAGTGCTCCACCATGTACTTGGGAGCGTACATATGCTCTTTGGGATCCGCAGGTGGATATTCCTGCAGGGAGCCATCAAACCAGCCCCCTGTCCGGATCAGTTCGCGGATGTAGTTGAGGTCACGTTTGTCCTCGTAGTCGCCCCACCGAGGGAAGTCTCCGTTTTGTGCTGATACCAGCTTGAAGTAGATTCCCTCGGGCGTAAAGCACCAGGAGCAGTGCCACCCAGCGAAGTGGAATGGGCTGCCCACCGACCACTGCACCAGGATATGTCCGGTGTCGTTCTCATACTTGCGGAAACCAGGCATGGTGTAATATTCACGACGGCGCAGTTTGATGCCATCTCCGTCGTAGACATCATGGAGCATCCCAAGAGTGCAGCCTGATATCACCTCCAAAGACCCAAACTGCTTCCAGAAAAAACCGTATAATGACTGGACACAGAGAGAAAAAGGATAAAGAAGATGTGTTTATCTATTTAATAAAGAACAATGACATTTCATGCACAGCACACCACTCTACAGCCTTTTTGGACATATCTCTGCTACCTTGCGCATATGAATGGCGAAAGGCTCCGTCCAACCATCGAACAGCTTGAGGAAAAGGACACCTTCATGGGCTGGGATTTCATCTGCATCGTTAATAATGAAGACATCGTCTGATCTTGCACCCACCACCCTGGACATGCCGTTGCGTGTCAAGAAAGTACGCAAATAGTCATCTGCGATCCAGCCATCCTGCTTACCCCCCTCTGGGAAGTGGTCAAGGAATACGTACAGGATCTTGTGACGTATGTAGTCATATGTACCATTAAGGAGTCGTCGTAGAAAACTAGGGGGATTACAAATAGGAGAAAAGGTCAGAAAATTAACCACTTTCCGATGTTAAACATAGGCATTTTTCTTACTGAGCCAAGAAACTACTGGTTTCCATTGTTTACAACATAGCGAGCCAATTTGTTAACAGCCACTGCGAGATAAGAGGGGCTGCTTGAGTTGATCCATCAACATGTTTTAAGACTAAACAGTTCTTTTTTGGATGTTTTGGCCAGGGTCAAATTGACATTACATAGCCATGCAGTGCATGCTTTTAAAAAAAAAACCAAAAAAACCCAAACATCTGTACTCTTCTGCCAAAAGTAGTGATATTATGTAACAATATTTTCATTCCTTCACTTCCTGAATGTGCATGAGCATGTGGTTGACAAGATCCACATTAGTGTCTTACTTTTAGTGTCTTACATTAGCCAGTTACAAGAAAGTAAAGCACCGTTGATTTCTTTTTTTTAATTCTGCTTTGAAAACTGTTCAAGAAGACTGACATCACTTTTGTTAGATTGAAGAAATGAATACATGGCTCTCCTGTGTGAAACCCTGTACATATAACAGTCCTCCACTGCAAAGAAACTCTAAAGAGTACATTTAAACTGCAGCTCTTTGTAGCTCCAATGCAAATTTCACAGAAAATTGACCGAAACTTGGTGATTCTTGAAATGAATTACACAGCTCAGCGAGTTCTATATTTCAAAGAATGGAAACCAATGCCACCTGATGAAGTCAGAAAAATAAAAACAGCACAGTATTCATTTGGAAAAAAGTTAAACATTAAGTAGTACAAGAACTTAGAAAACAGGTCACCTTTTTTTCTAAACATAATATCTTCCAGTACAGAAAACTCACTCTCTATTCACCAAACTGACTGAAAGAACAACTCAATTAACCTGTTGATGTGCACAGCGAAAGACTGTGTTCACGGAATGTAGCTGCTTTCATGCTGTGTCGCATCCTATCATTGAACACACCAATCTCTCCCTTACGCGCAGTCAATCATGCTGATAGTCATTATCTGCTGTGAAAAAAAATGCTCTCAAGGTGTTTCATGATGTTGCCAAAGGAATCTTACTGTAATTGTTATTTAGCACAGTAATTCTCCAGAAGCATGTGACTGTAAACAAATACTTAAAGCTGTGAATAGCAGCATTTTAAAAACATCAGACCAGCTGAAATAAATCCATGTATTTAGATGATTTTTACCTTTCAAGCTTAAAGTGGTAAAGGCACTGAGACAAACAAACAAGGGTTTCTTTTTCATGAATATAAATGTGAAGAAAAACTCAATAAAAGTTGAAAGTCTTTCCTCATCGAAGGTTTTGATAAATTTATAGTTTTAAAAGACAGTTTGAATAGTTTCTGCAGGAATTTCTCATGTTTTAAAAGTCTGTCACAGGTCTTAAATGGCTTCTTATGCTTCAATTTATTAGTTGTACTTTATATCATAATGCAGCACTGACAGTCATGTTTCTATCAGCAAAGCAGCAGCAGATGTTGGGGTTAGTGGTCAAACCATATCTTTGATATGTGACATTTGCCTCGGTTGACCTTAGCTTACTTGATACTTGCTCTCCGGCATTTATTTATAGACTAGGTTATCTGAACTGCTGACATCATCATAATGAAACACTGGCACTACCAGTCATCCAAACAACTCCAGATCTGACACTGCACTCCCTCAAGTCCCCAGCGATACAACAGCCAAGTCTGAAGAGAAACGAGAAAATTGAAGGAGGCATGCATACACAGACACACTCTTTAGTCAGATTATGATGGAATGATGACACAACATAAAACTTGAATTCGTGTATGCATACTCCTCTAATGACAGCTCTGTACTACTTGTCCTGCTATGTTGTCTTTAATCCTGTTTAAACATTTGCTCTGCGTGCTTTTAATTTTACATTCCAGTACTGTCACACAGAAAGAGTCAACTACTCGCAACAGGACAGCTTATGCAAGATGGCACCTTACACTTAAATCCAGGTTTTTGTTTTCTCCGCATACCTACATCCCCACCCAGAAAAACAGTAAATAAATAAATGGCATCTTACCTTAGAGGGCGTTTCTCTCCATAGGCAGTGAAGTTTGACTCGCATATAAGGAACAAATCCACAGCCTGCGCAAGCTCATGAAAGCGTACATGAAGCAGGTCAAACTCATGGTTGACGTTGATGGCATTGATCACCCTCCGTGGGGTCTCTCTGGGTGTCAGTCGCTCCTTGGTTGGTAGATTGGAGTGGTACACCATAGTGGGAACCCCACAATAAGGTCCATGCCATCCTGGCCGACAAACACACTTGACCACCCTTTTCCCGTTTCCCCTTGCTCTAACCTTAGCCTTTGGAGCCACGGAGGGCTGCTGGTGCAGTTCCAGAGTTTTCCGCCGTGCTGCAGCCCCAACTTGACCTGCTTCCCCGGCTCCATTAGCCACAGCACCTCCTAATTTTGCAGCGTACTCCTTTGGAGCAGCCACTTCTGTCCCTTGCCTGAAGCAAAGGGCTCCAGCTTTGGTACGGACAAAGTAAGGTGTTTTGTCATCTTGAAGTTGATGAGTGCGAGTATGAAGGTTCCCCATGGATTGTTCAGGGTCTGACAACTGATGTGCGATGATTCCCACTCTGTGTTCTTTTTTTATTACTGGTGCTTCTGGGAGGTCTGGTCTGTCAAGCTTGGCATGGTGGTCTTCAACTCTCCCCTGGGGAAAAGAAAAAAAAATTCAAAAGGATTACACAAAATGGTTGTCCTCTTCAAATAAATATCCAGCTTCTGTACCTCTGAGTGTCATGACTTAAGATGTGTACCAGCAAAATAGCCTGAGATTAATCAATAAAATATTGTATGACCTTCTGTTCAAAATAATTTACATATTACTTTCCACTTGTTATTGAAATATCAACATGCACCAGAACCTTTTCATGGTACTCAACTTTATTTATAAAGCCCTTTAAAAACAACCACAGCTTAAACAAAGTGCTGTACATAATTAAGCAAAGCAACACAAGGAAATAAAACAGCAGGGAGACATTTTGACTTGAAACAGGAGAACATTCTATCTTTGCATACACAGGTGCAGAAGTGGAATGCAGACCATGCAAATACACCTGCACTTAACATAATATACTGAAGTATATGTTTATATATCAAGTTACACCATATCTGCAATGATAAACAATGGTAACACACACACCTTTCATGCCTTTCTGGTAGATGCTTCAGCATTTTTGCTAATCAGATAATATCAGAACCTACCAATCTGACATGGTGTGTGCCCCAAAGTTCAGTTTTAGGACCTATCCTTTTCCTTTTATACATTCTACCTCAAGGTCAGACAATCCAGCAGTACCCTGACATTTTGTCAAGTTGTCATCTCTGATGAAATGCTTAGCAAGCATCAAACAGTGTCTATGTAACAAGTATTTACAGCTAAATGCAGATAAAACATAAATCCTTATTTGTGCCCCTGACAGCTGAATCCCTAACAAACTAAGACTTCGGTGAATTAGGCTCATCTGTCCTGCCCAGCTTTAGAAACCTTGGTGTTATATCTTTAAATCAGCTGTCTTTGAAGCACCATTCAGAATAATTAATTTGTCTATGCTTCTTTCAATTAAGAAATGTCTGTAAACTATGAATACTTTGTAGAAAAACAGCTTGAGATGATTATCCATGCTTTTATTTCATTGTGTTAAGACTACTGTAACTGTTTTAACAAGAGGGAGCTTGGCTGTCTTAAGGCAGTTCAAAATGCTGCTGCACACAAGAGACATCATGTAACTCCTGTCATGGCCTCTTTGCACTGGGTATCAGTCATGATGCTTTTTTAAAAAATGTTGTTCTCTTTTAAAACCCTATCTGGTCAAGCCCCAGCATATATTGCTGATTCTTGCAGTCTGATGTCAGCTAGTCAAAGACTGCTAGTGGTTCCACAGACCAATTTTAAGTCTTTCCTGGTGTCTTCACACTGCCTTGATTTTGTTCAACCTTTTCAAAAATAATTGAAGACCGTTTTATGTAGGCCGGTTTTAATTAGATAAGGGTTTGGTCTGATGTTTTAATGTATTTTTGTTTTATGCTATAATTCATGTTTGCTCTTATTTCTCCTCTCTTGTGTTCTTATATCAAATCAAACTTTATTTATGAAGTGCTTTTTTCATGCCAGACGCAACACAAAGTGCTTTACATAAAATAAAAAATAAATGCATATAGAATGAAACAAGACTTCATACTACACAAATATCTCTAATTATATTCTCTTTCACACGCATAAACATGCACACACACCGAAATAAAGCGTGGAGGGGGGGGGGAGGGGGGGGGAGGGGGGGGGGGGGGGGGGGGGGGGGGGGGGGGGGGGGGGGGGGGGG
>JBBBVU010000004.1:21769444-21786223 GCA_037177055.1 Atherinosoma microstoma
AGAAAGAAAGAAAGAAAGAAAGAAAGAAAGAAAGAAAGAAAGAAAGAAAGAAAGAAAGAAAGAAAGAAAGAATGAAAATAACCCCAGCTTTGAACACACTGATAACAGACCTACTGCAAACTCCGGCAGCCCTGAGCTTCACTGCTCACTTCATTTCCTGTTCTTTGGATTGCTTTGGCATCAGCAGGAAAATAAGCTCTATTTCCTGGATCACTTCTGTTTCAATCACCAAACCTTATGTAAAGCAGGATGAATAGCTCTGCTCCATGTTAGAAAAACAAAGCAAAATATCTCTGACTTTACAACGGATCTGGGTAGGAGGGATCAAGACATGAAGAGAGCCAAGGAAAAAGGAAGAAGGTGGACCTATTCAATTACAGTAATTAATGTGAACAGAGGAGGATTGTTAGCAGACAAAAGGGTCTTCATTAGGGTAATGACGTGATGTTTTCTGCCCACAGGGACTTGTGATTTGTCAAAGCTGAGACAATCATTTCACTACCATTGTTAATTCCAGTGTTTTCCATTCATCTATATGTTGTTGAGCCTGTGCTGCATTCCTTAATTTGATGCAAATTAAGTTTACATTAAAGAGACAAAGAAAGTCTTGACCTGAAAACCACAACAAATTCCAGAATTAGGATAACAATGGTGAAACAGTTCGTCTGATTAAATGATGGTACAATTTGAACAGAAACACGCAGCTGTGTGCTAAAACAGATAAATACGATCATTTAGATGCACAGACGGCCTCTCTCTTCTCTGATAAAATGCTGCATTATGCTCCCGAAACAGTGAAGGGATCAGAACAGTTGGGAGTCTTTTCTCCAACTTCAAGCCTCGTCACCGAGTCTTAAAGAGTGAATTATGGACAGTCAAATGTGCACACATGAGCAAGGAAACACAGTTTCTATTTCACAATATCCTGCTTCTCCAAATGTATAAAAGATGTTTTGTTATGAACTATTAATGAATCATACGTCAACACATATTCTTCCTTCCATTCTATTAGTGCAGAACAGCTTAACAAACACCACAAGTATTACATCTGTAGTACATTGTTTTCTCCCCATCAAGGATGTCCCCTCCAAATGAAGGGATTGCTTTCTTTTTAGAATTTTCTTGAAAAAGTGCTCATTTCATTCTGTTCCTACTGACTTCAAACCATGTGTGTGTACTGCAGGATCTGGAATTGAATCAAGCTGGCAAAAGGCAGCAAAAGAAAGAAGAAATCCTACATTAAAAGAGTCTGTCCCAATAACTGCAGCAACATTACTGAATGCAAATGGAAAAAATGCCAGGTAGTTAAGCGTTTAATCACCCTTTACGGTGTGTTATTTAGTGCCTTTAACAGTCCAAGGTATTCATTAAAGGGTTGATAAAACTTTCTTTCAGTAGTCTCTCTATCAAGAGCCAACAATGATGAAAAATCTAATTGCAGATTCACAGTAACTGCAGGAGACATGCTGAGAGACAGCGTGACAATTAAAAGGGGTTAGACTGTGAAGTAGACAAAAATAGGTAGAAAAAGTAAGGGTGATGTGTCCGCGCAAGCGGACGCACACACACACATCAGCACGATAGTTAAGCGGGTGAATCTTTAGACACAGTACCTTGTGATGACAAAGCACGCTGACAACTCGGTGATAAATGCTTTACCAACACTTACTTTTTGGAGCTAAAGCACAAAGTGGAGCAACAAGGAAAAGAGATCAAATTTTTCCCAACTGAATTTCCCTGTCAGGTGAACCAATATAGGGTCATGAGAGAGCTGGATCCTGTCTCAGTGACCACCAAGCAAGAGGCAGAGTACACCCTGGACATATATCAGTCCATCACAGGGTCCTCAGAGAGACACACCGAGAGAGAATTCAGAGACACCAGTTAACCTAGAAAAACACTTTTTTTTGGACTGTGGGGGGATTTATTCAGAGAGAACCCACACGTGCATGGGTAGAACATGTAAACTGGTTGTGAGGCAATTGTGCTAACCACCACAAAATAACTGATAGAATATAACTCACATTCAACCCGTACAATCCTTAAGAAACTTTCCAAACACTGTTCACATTGGTGGAGAAAGTTGCTTAGTTGTCATTGCATCACTGGACTAGTCATTTACCTATGTTAGTGAACAAATAAAGATCAGCTTTTATTGCTTGTTTATTAAGGTAAACTGCAGCAAGAATTAATGAGCTATCTCCACTAAAATTGTTGTGTGATCCCTCTCACCTTAACATATGAAAAACAGCGCTAATTTCAGGGTGCTGAACCAGTATAGCAGTTCAGGAAAAATCTGGTTTTCAAGTTCCTCAGTTATGAACTGGAAATGAACATCTTAATGCACATTTTTACAGGAATGAGCAGCAAACCAGGCTAAAATAAGAAACATGCATTCTTTTAAGAGAGTGACAAGCTTTACTGACTTATGCTGATGTTAATTTACTTTCAATTAGTGTTATGAGAGTTTGTGATTGTTTTGAGCGAGCAATTTTCATCATTGTAATCTTCTGTGCCTAAAATAATTCTTTACCTCACTAAGATTTCCACAGATAATAAGACTTTACAAAAACAAAATATCAAAACTTAACAAAAGCAGGATTTCCAACCTGACAATGTAATGTGTATGAGCGTGAACAAACTGTATTAATAAACAACACTTATTGAAAAACAAGACTGCTGTTAATTCCAGTATAGTGCCTCTCATTATGCATATTTGTGTGCGTGTGTGAGTGCGAATGTGTGTGCCCGCAGGCTTGTCTGCAAGACAGTGCAACTGGAAAACAATGAAGCCCATTCAACTCAGTGCCCACCTCCTGTCTCTAAAATAGTGCTGTATCACAGCTTCTGATGTGGTAGAAACCACAGACTAAGAGCCAGGCACACACATAATCCTCAATAAGTCCAACTTTTGAATTGTCTATGTGGCTATCATTCCATAGGGAGCAAATGTGGAGCGAGGAGGTCACATCAGCCTTGTGAAATATAGTTTTTCTGCATTGATAAGACGCTAAATTCCGTTGACTGCACACATTTCTTAAAAACAGGACTCTGCTGTCAAAACCTTGAACACAATTCATAGTTTGCACACAGTTCCCAAAAGTCTTGCACACTTTTGTCAAAAGACTGGACACATTTTTGCTCACTTAAACACACTTATCACTCATAGCATACATTATTCAAAAAGTGAACACTAGGAAGCAGAATTCGGACACTGCTCCAACACAGCCGTAACAATTAAGACACAACAGGTCAAAGCTTAAAACTTTTTTTGCTAATGAACTGCACACTATAAAAACAGCTGGGAAACAGTATTAATGGTTTAAAATGGATGTCAGAGGAGCAAGAGGTCATGTTGGAAGGAGAGGATGTGGACATGGACGACCCAGACCCTGAGTACAGTCAGAACCAGTCCTTGCACCCGGTCGAGGACAAGAACCTGCCCCTGGTCCAGTACCAGAACCTGGACCTGCTCTTGGTCTAGAACCCGGCCTGGCCAACGCATGGCGTCCAGGACCATGACCCAGACAAAAACCAAGACGTAGACAGAGATAACAACCCAGGCAAAGAAATAGAATTTCAGATGATTGCATTGAAGACATTTCGCTTCTATTTTAGGATTGTACAATCCAGTAGTGTTCTTTTTGTGTAATATTATTCCTATTTTGTAATGTGTAATGTGTGGTTTTTTGAGGACTGTATTATTTTTTTGTATTTTATGTGAAAACATAGTGAGAGAAGTGTTGCATATTTTGCAGTGCAGTATGTTAATTTTGCTCTGTGTGTGCTCATTTAAGAAAATAAGTTAAAATTTTGACAAAGTGCGCTTTTGAATCAAGAGTGCAGTGTCCTAATAAAGAAAATAGTGTGCCGTATTTTGGGAAATATGTGCTATTTTTCAGGAGCAGTGGTTTATCTGTGTGGTTTCATTATGCAATCTTAGTGCTGCTTAAACTCACTGCTCAACTTATGACCCTCAAAGCTCTTTAGTGATTCACTGATGGGTAATCTCATACATTTTTCCAATTGTCAATACAAATATGAGGACATATGTTAGATGAGTTCAGGTTACAGCTGTGACATTGTGACATTTTGTTACATTTTGCAGGTTAAAATATAGACTTATGTGAACAAGGTTCAGGTAAATACACAGCTTGGCACTTGGAAATAAATACCCAAAGATGCAACGTACTCATCTGATCTCACTCTAACTACTACGGGTGCATTATCTCTCCAGCTACTGGACTGGTTGTTTTTAAATGGTTAAGCCTTTAGTGGTCCTCCGAGACAGCTATTAGCTAAATTTGTCTTCACTGAACTTAATTTGTAAACAATCTGGCTCCCAACAGGTGTGCTTTATGTTTGGTGGTAATTAGAAGATCCCTGTCCTATATAACTGTAAATATAGTTGCATGATACACCTGAGGCTTGTACTACGAAGCGTGATTAACTCTTAATATCTCTCTGTTACCTGGGTTGACTTACCCAGACATTCAGGATGTGGATAAGCTGTACTACGAAGCTGGTTATCAACTTGGTAATTCAACCCAGGGTTTTCCCGTCTGGATCAGTGCGCACTCACATAAAAGGGGCGGAGTCTGCAACTTCTGACCAATCACCATGGGGAATGCCCGCAGGCTGTAGAGTAGCTTATTCTTTAGAAACATTATCCAGGCAAATAGTAACACTGTGGCCGCAGCAACAGCCAGGAGGGTGTGCTGGCAGAAAATGTCTGACTCTGTTAATGCATAAATTTGTCAGATTATACAATATCGGTGAATATAAGCACTTTGATCACTCAATTTCACTTTATTACGGCCCAAGACAGTTCGAGCAGAGATTCCTCACTTTACTTTATGTTATGTCTGTCTGTCAGCAGCATAACTCAAAAAGTTATGGACGGATTTTGATCAAATTTTCAGGAAATCTCAGAAATGGAATGAGGAACAAGTGATAGATTTTATGGCTGATCCTGATCCCCACCTGATTCTAGGAATTCTTTAAGGATTCTTTCCTATGGTGAGATATGGATGATTGTGCCATCAAAGCTTCTAACTAAAAATAATGCCCAGAATCACTGGCAAAAAAAAAAGATAAAAAAAATAAATAAAAATATAAGGCTTGGCGGATGTTTGTTATAGTTTCCAATAAGTTCTCCGGAGGCTCAGCACCCCCATGTTTGTGTTGCAATATTAATCCTGTGATGGCGCAAGATGTGCGTTCCATAAATTCATGGTTCTGCAGTTCTGTCATGTGTGATTATTAATTACCTCGTTATTTCAGATACAACCCTAGTGGAGCTTAACAGACTTGGGAAAAAGTCTAGAAGAAGTACAAGAACATGCTTCAAAGCGGCCAGTGAAGGCTTTATTTCTTCATCAAAAGGATTGCATTTATCCCTAAAAACTCTTTCTCTCCTTAGCTCTCCTCTCATCATCGCCACACCAACGTCATCAAGATCTTATAAAAAAAAAATGGGCAGGTCATTTTTACAAGAGAGTTGATTGGTCAGGAGGGTGACACTTTCTCCAGCTTCATAGTACAGGCCTCTGGAGGAAAGTTTTTAACCACAATATCTTAGCACCTCTACCCAAAAAGCAAAAAAACCTGCCAAGAAGAACTTAATAAAGAAGTTAAATTCAATATTAAAGTGTTATATATATATATAGAATTGAATAATTCAACTTGACATAAAAATCCTCAAAGGTTTATTAGATTGTGGAGGTATAAACAAATTAAGAATGAATAAGCTAACATACTGTTGGGAATTGTTGATATGGCAGAAGGTGTGGTTTATATCTCCAGAGATCACCACAAGCGCATTTGGATATCATATTTACAGCTCAGCAACAAATGAGCTGACATCATATGCAGCTGCATATCACATATCAAATGTGTCTCATTCATACAATGTGGCAAGCAGTTCATGTCCCCGATATGTCACTAATGAGACATGGAAATTTTAAATCCTTTGTGCATTGGGGTCACTACAGTGGAAACCTATCTAAAAACTGTTTTTTAGTATGTGCATGGGTGAAAATAATTGCAAATTAGCCACTTCAGTAGACATTAGTGAGCCATCTAATACACTGCCCTGCACTGAAGAATAAATGAATATATTATACTCTTTAACATATATACATACATTGTAATGACTAAGTTAGCCTCAGTGATAAACAGGAAAAGAAAATGATAAAGCTATGTTTTTATTGAATACATATGTTGTATACATATGAGCCATCATTTTACGATATGTTTATAGAATAGATCAAAATAAAAAAAGTAAAAGATTAATTAATAAAAATCATTACTGTACATGTCTGTAGAGGTAAGTATTGTATGTGAAAAAAAATGTGGCACTGTTTTTAAGGGTTTTTAAGGGTTAATGGCATTATGCTATTAATGGAAATCCCCCCAAAATAGAAAGATGCCTTAACCAGCTGTCCAAGACATATGATGCAATTAATTTCCAAGAAAATCTCATACTTGAATTTCGGAAGAACTGATGCAAAATCAATGGCAGGCAGCGTTGCGGTGCTACTAGCTATTAGTACTACCCATTAAAATTCTGCTTTAAAAATGAAGACAAAAGGAAACGATGAAGAAATCGTATATTTAGGAAAATATCAAGTATTGTATTGCTGATAATATTCAGTGCCCCTTTTTATTGTTGATAATCGACAATTTGGCAGAAAATTGTAATTAAATACCGTTTTGCAGCTTCCTAACGGAACAGAAAAAAGAGAGTAAAACTTTGGTACAAGTATACAGGTAAAACATGGATTTAATCCATGTTTTTATTAACCTAGATCTTCAAAAACAAATAAAAACTATTCCAATTATTTTAAAAAATACAGATCCAATAAAAAGACAAAAGAAAAACAGAAACAATACTTGCCCAAGGTAATCTCTTTATAAGAGGATACTGATGTTAAGGTGCATTACGGGTTACTGACACGTATGCAAGGTGAGGAAGAGCATTATCTAATGCAGCTGTTAATGCGAGCTGCCTCCTGTTTGCTGTGTGTGACCTCAATGCTGCAGGGGCACACCGAGTCCCAAACACACCTGATCTCTTACACGACCTTTTCTCACAATCTGCCATTGCTCCAACCAGATAAAAGCTGCGAGCCAGTCACACCATTTCAGCTCTCCGTTGTTTTCCAGATACCTACATCTGATATTCAGAGCCAGGGGGAGTGGTGTCTGCTTACACTACCTTCACAGAACAATGCAAAGCCATTTGAGTGAAACCTCAAACAGAAACAGAGAATGCTCTCCGTTGAGTTTGAGGCTGGGAGAACAGGAAGCTGCAAGTCTAAAATAAGGGGTGTTGTTAAAGTGAAAACAAATGTAAATTGGTTTAATCCTGTCAAGGTTTGTGGATGAAGTGGACCCAAAATGCAGGTTGACGGAGCAGGAGGCAGACAGGTGGATGTTAAAGTAAGGAGATTTAATTAAACTAAAGTCACAACTGAAGACTATCAGAAGACTGACTGAACTTACTGACAAAGCCAATGGAAATGAAATGACAGGACTCACAGACTAACTGATGACTAACATACACAGACACAATGAAATGGCATAGGAAAAATGGACACCAGGAGCTTAAATACAAAGGGAACTAATTAAAAACAAGAAGCAGGTGAGGCAATTAGCGAATGAAAGTAGGTGTGAAAATGAGAAACAAAGCTAACAGAATGGTGTGGACTAAACTCAACAAAATAAAACAGAAAATATGTTTCAAGGTAAATATATGGATTTATGTCTATATTCAGTCAGTTAATCGTGGCTAAACTATCTGGACCAACAATATGCAATGCATTGTACTATCAGAAATTAGGTTAGAGGGCAGTCTCAAAAGCTGATCAGTGATTTCTGAAGTGCAATGGTGCTTCCAAACCAGCTGAGGGGAAGTCTCCCTAGGAGTCAGTGTGGGCATGAATGGGTGTTGGGCCTGCTGGCGACCTGTCCAGGGCGGACCTGCTGCTTGCCTGCCCCCTGCGACCCTGAATTGTACTAAGCAGTATAGAAAATGAATAGGTGAATAACCAGATTCACAATATACGGCGATAACAAAAACATTTCCCCTTCTCTCTGGGGAAAAGTGTGTGGGCGCTAAAAACACTGGCATGCTCCTTTATGGGAAGTCCCTGGTGTTCATTGGTACTAAAAACGTGTAATAACCAGTGAAAGCTTCACAGAAAATAGGAAGAATAAATTTAAGGAGTATAAGTGAATCTGTGTGATGAGAATTTGCAAAATCATCCATCCATAAATTGGCTATACTCGCTTTATTCCAGTGCAGGGTCGCTGGGGACAGGGGGCTGGGGATTATCCCAGCTGTTTTTGAAAAGTCAAGTAGTTTCAGGATATTTCATACATGTGAGCACAAGGTTAAATGTAGAGCCGCACAATGTTAGGGAAAAATGTGTGATATGAGACATAGATGAATATTGCAATGACAGTGTGACTCATATAAACACTTCAATATATGCTGCTAATCTCAGATGTATTAACCAAGGCATCATTCCACTTGTCTGATACTTTTATAGAATGTTTATGATACTGTGGTTCTCTTTTTGATATTGATAATGGGACAGCAATACATTTTCGATGTATTGTGCAGCCTTGGCTAAGTGTATCTGGTTTTTATAATGGCTGGGATAGCATACTCTGCAGATAAGTGACTTAATGAAACCTGTTATGTTAGAGAAGCAGAAGAGAATAAGGGCATTAAGTGGCTGTAAATGAGACAAATTTTGAAAATTTAGTGGAAGGGGTTTAAAGTGCTAAGCCAAAATGCAATAAAGTATAATGTGAAGAAAGCAGTCACTTATGGCTAAAACCAAAGTAATCAAAATAATGCGTGGCTTTGGACTAGTGCTGTCAGTCGAATAACATTTTTAATCGTGGTTAATCGCACGAGTGTCCTGAGTTAACTCGTGATTAATCGCATATTAATCACAGAATTTTTTTAAATCTTTTTATTTTATTTTATCTATTTTATTTCAAGATATAAACAGAATATTTGTCATTATAATAATTATATGACAATTATTTATCATTATAAGGCTTATTTAAGCTGTTGAGAAGCCCACATAGATTCTAAACACATAATTACTCCTGATTTGTTTATTTTTTGATATTCTAGTTGTCATTGTGTGAGGTACACTTTTAGAGTTGTGATTTCTGAGCTGCATTGAATGCATCACTGCTACTTGTCACCGTGAGTTTAAGTTTCATTTTCTATTCCTTGCAGATAACCAGCAGCTGGGCCATTGGAGCACTTCGGTGAAGGCCTGCAGCCCTCGTCTATGAGTGGACAAGTGTACGAGAAGGGAGGCAGCAAAGATGACAAAAAGCCATAACTAACTTCAAATGTCATCTCTTCATTTTACATTTTAATTTACCAAAACTGGCAACACTTTTCACACAAATACACCAATGTGGAGTAAAGAAGCTAAATACCTACTGATAACCATGCTTCAGGAGAGATCTGCTTCATGTGACTGGACAGAACAACACAAAGCAACCTCGGATTTTTTGCATTTTTAATCTAAGCAGCTTTCAGTTTTCCTTCATCGATCAACTAAACTGCCCCCATCTGCAGTGAAGAGTTATGTCCTCTTGTGCAGTTGTAGATTGTATCTCCAGTAGATCCCAACCTATTTTCTTTGAGGACCCCCTGCTTTCAAAAGTGAGATTCTCACCATGAATAATGTATTCTGGCTGAATCCTGACCGTTGATAAAGCCAAAGATAATTTAAAAACATATAGCCTTACTTTTTTTCTTAAAATAGGTACAGTGTGTAAACATTAATCGCAATAGCTCTGAATGTTCAAAGCCTTGGGGACCCCCAGGTTAGGGACCACCTAGCTGACAGTTGGACATGGTCTTTACAGTGGAATAAAGTGTTTTTTCACCGCCGTTAGGTCTTCATTTCAGATTGGTGTAAAAGAGGCCTTAGAGATGATTCAGACACAATGACTCACGATGGCCACCCACATAGCTCTCAGTACTCAGCATGAGCATGTCTGTAGAAGAGTCAGAAGTGGCTGTGTAGGACATACTTCCTCTATCACAATATAATAAAACATAATCGTCATTTTTAACCAGACTGCAATTCATTTGCTCGACAACCTCTCAGCTGATATTGAAAACCGATGTCAACCATTGGTATGGAGGCAGTAGATCTATCCACAGTTAAAATCATCACAAACATCATTTAAATATAGAAAATCTGAACATAGATCAGGTTTCATACCATGGATGTTGGGTAGTATCTGAATTTTGCTTGTGACAAGAACTTTGGTGAAACAGGATGAAAACTGTAAATAGCAGAAGTCTTCACTAGTATCATACACAATCTGTAATTAAAAGATGGGTGAAATCACTGTCGTGTCACTTATTGGTTTGACATTGAGTTCAGTATTTAACTTTTGACATCTTGGTCTTTTTGGAGCAAGGAGCAACCCTATTTGTCAAGAAACTGAGGGAAAATATTTCACCTAGGTGTTTCAAGGTAAACGTTAACGCTTTTTGAAATAGGAGTCTAATCAAGGCAGGAGAGGTTTACCACAGAAAACCCCAGACTGTTCCTCCTGGGGATTGACTGGCTCTGGTTTTAGCAAGAGAGATTATTTCTAAATCAGGGACAACAGGTGGGAAAAAATTGTTAAAACCAGGAGATTTCTGATCAAATTTTCAGTTCATAGTGATATTTCAGTGTATTATCTTTATGCATCTGGCCACATCATGATGTGGGACTACAACCGTTGAACACAAAGCATCGTGTTGCTATCATGGCTTTCCTCCGGCGGCTGGGCAGGAATTTAGAGATGCATAAAGAATAAACAATGTAATCAAGTGGGAGCAATTCCAGCGAGAATCAACAAAGAGAATAAATAGACCGCATACAAACACACAAACAGATACACACAATTTTAAAGCATTATACATAAAGATGGAGTAGCAGTGTCTTTCTGGAAGGGCCACAGTGCAGCAAGCGGCCCTAAAGAGGGGCTTTCCTGTGCAAACTGAGGCCAGGTGGAGCTTTTCCTGTTTTTACAGCCTCCTGAGGCAGTTTGCGTGCATTTGTGTGTTCAGTAAGCACTGGGCCACTTTCCCAGATGAGATTCTCTGCTGCAGGATAATACCAGTGAATATGTCTTTCCTCTTCCTATTACTCCCACCCTCTATTTCTCCATCAGTCAATCCATCTGCACATAAACTGTTGCTCTTCCTCTCCTACCTTTGTTCACATCTCACCTCCCTCACAGCGGCAGCCTCCTCACTGACGTATGCATCTGAACAGCAGGAAAGAAATGTAATGCAATGCGTCATTGCCATTCTTACAAAACGTTCTTAACAGTCAATTTAGCACCCTGACTTTTTTCTTCTTCTTCTTCTTCTATCTGCTGTCAGAAGCTTTAACTGGCCCTTACTAATTTGTCAGATTTTCCTCTTTCTTGCTTTTGCTCTTCTTTTTTCTAACACATTCAGTGCATGTTAGGAATAACTTAATTCTAGTAAAATGACAAGAACCTTTCTGAATAATCTTTTCTGACATATTCTTAAAAGCATTGGTATGCTTTTGAAAAAAAGCTTTGCTGTTTTAACATCTTTGGATATGACAAGTTTGTAAAAAGTATCCTAAATTTAATGCTTATGAAAACAGCACAATTATTGCTTGCTATTTTAGGAGTATTTTTGGAAAATGCACAGTGACAAAAAGCACATTTGTTGCAAACCAAACACTTTAAATGCTTTGGTAGTTTGTATATCCTAGGAATGTCTCCCTTATCTGTGTCCTCCATTTATAGTTTGGACTATAACTTGTCTTGAAAGCATCATCTCAAGTGGTTTAAAATTAATTTGCATTTACAGTTCTTAATGGCTTTCTGAGTCAACCTGAGTTAGATTAAAGAATATTAGATTAAAAGCTTGAAAACACATTTTGTTGCCATGGTTATAAGTGCATCTTGTGAGCATACCAGTAAAAAGAAAACAAAAATATCCATACACATCTACAACCACTTAGATATGTGAAGCGAACTACAAACTACCAACTATACATAAATAGTTGCTTATGGGCTTGAGATAATGCTGAGGTCTATATCAGTGGCAGGACCATCCTTGAGACAACAAGATGGTTTAATAAATTAATATAAAGATCAAATGCAGTGTTCCAAGTGGCATGCCCTCAATAACATTTGCTGACCTCAAAAATGTTTCTTGTGTTTTTTGTTGTTGTTTGTTTTATTTTATCAGGTGTTTATTTTATATATTTAAGTTTATTTATTCTGTTTTAATGTTCAAATTCAATTTGAGGGAACATTTGAATTTACCCTCAAATAAAGAGTTCATCGCCCTTTAAAAGGGAATACCTTGTATTATCATGTCATCCTATTTTCTCATCAGTGGCACAAAATTTGCATGCAAAGACAAACACTGTCAGTGCATCTTTTTTTATCTAGTCTACACTATTATTACATTAGCTGTCTAGGGGCAAACAAAAGTCATTATAGAGATCCACCAGTCATCTTTAGGTGACTAATATTGCAAATGCTGAAAATATACATTTGTGCTGTGTTACCACTTCACATTTTCCCTTCTGTGATTAATGGCATTTGAGATTTTTGGCTGCCAAAGTCACCTTTTGTTAGTATGCATTAGCTTTAAAGGTGCCGTGTGAAACAAAATCAAAGGTCAATGACAGAAAAAAACATAAAACTATATGTTTTTATTCTCTTAGAATCAGCAGTTCACTTGCATACATGAAACCTACATGAAAACTGCCATCCTTGTGCCACCATTTTTCTATGGTGTCTCTGAATGGACAACTTTGTGAATGAAGTGACTCTCAGCTTAAAAACTGCAGTATATACTTTGTTGGATAGGTGCTGGAGCTCTGTTTGGGATAAGTAATGCCTTAAAAGGCACATAGAAGATGACTGTACATAGATACACCATGTTGAAGTAGGTACCTGTAGTGTAGTCATTGCTGCACCTGAGACTACTGGATCCACTCACGGATGAAAACATGTTTATGTCTGGGAGAACTTCGTCCACTGACATCCACTGTTCATTCACAACTGTGCTTGGCATTTGATGTCATTTCTATGGCCATCTTTACAACCAGATGGCAGTAATTCTTATATACTGGATCTTTAAGTTAATACCTGAGACCAATTTTCTAAACCTGTTTTTCACTGTGACAGATATATAAGTGATGCCACTAGCTCTGCTACAAGCATAATGAGGCAGGACAGACTTTGCTAATGGTAGAAGAATCTAAATCGAACTATTATGAGACAATATCTGCACTCCATTTCATGGAGATAAGAGCACAAAGTAAGTTTCAGTGTTATGTTTAATATATGTGGACAGAACTGTTGTTCTGTGTTAATGTGATCAATGTTCTTTAGACAGATGAGACAAAAGGGGATACATTTGGCCATAATGTATGATGCCATGTTTTTCAAAAACAGTCTATTAGCACAAAAACACCTCATATCAACCGTCAAGTAGGGCGATGGACAGCGGATGATTTGGGCTTGTTTCGCAGCCACAACACCTGGAAACTTTGCAGACATTGTGTTGTCCGTGAACTCCTCTACCAAAGTTTTCTACTGTCAAATGTGAGGCAATCTGACCAACAGAGCAAGTTTGCTGAAAAGAGATCATACAATAATCCAAATCCCCAAAATTCTAAAACAGAAATGAATGACTGACAATAACAAGAATCAAGATGTTTCAATGGTTACAGTTAAAGTCCAGACCTCAATTTAAAGAACATGGTACGACCTTAAGAAAGCTGTGCATAAACAATCGCTGCAAACTTCAATGAGCTGAAGCAACATTTTAAGAATGGACATTTTTTTCCCACAACACTGAGAAACTGCTTATACAGAAAATCATTACTTGCTGCTACAGGTGGTTCAACGAGCTACTAAACCGTGGTGTGTGCATAGTTTTTCACACTGCTTCTGCAGAGTGAGGTTATGTTTACCTAACTTTTAGATAAGGTGAGGACCAGATGTTTCTTTATCATACTTTTCTTATCACAACCTGATATCTAAAACATTAGAACTGAAAAAGGTTGCACCTTTCTTTTAACATGATGCATAATGGGCAGAGAATTAGACTTACGTCTTTTTCAGCATTTTGCTTAAAAATGTCCAACACAAACCATCTAGTACACCGCAAAGATGGAGCTCCACATTCATCTCTGACCCCACTGTAAGTTGTGCTAGATATCCAACCGGTACCAGAAATCCCCAATAAACTGTGCAGCAGTGGTACATTCCAGCATTGTAGTCTCAATAAACACATTTGCTGTGTCAAGTAAGGGTCAGGGGCACTTTCTCTGCAAGGTGGGTCTCCAAAAGTGTTTCTTCATAAGATACTGAGGTAATACAGGGGTGTGTGATATGGAGTGAGACACTGAAAGAAAGGGAGAGATGAATCCTCAAGGACAAACAACTTCTATTTTGGTCTCAGCTTGGCTGTCTGACAAAAGCTCAACATAGTAGCACTGCGTGTGTGTATGCTTGTGCGTATATGTAGGAGGGAGGATGAAACAAAAAAGAAACTACCTTTGTTAGAAAAAGTAGTTGCCTTAAAAGCAACAAGAGGAAGAACAGATGGGAGATAGGAAGCGACTGAGAAAAGAAAAGTTTCAATGGATGGTTGGTCCTGTCCTTGACAAACAGCAGCTGTGTGTGGAGAGCTCTTCATCCATATAAAGCTCAGCCACACTCAGTTTGACCTGCCAGAGCAGAAATCCATACTTAATCATCACAACAACGGCCCCCTCAAGACCCTGCCTCAGAGACAGTGTGCTTATGTATGTGTGTGTGAGAGAGTGCATAGGTCTGCCACTCTATTATGTGCTTTTGCTTCGTAAAAACTACAATTTCAGTATGTAATAAATCTGCACCATAGCAACAAGGGTTAATATACTTCAGAAAAACAAAGATAATCATTTTTTATGAAAGACAGCAGAGTTGATGAGGTTAAAAGGTACCCATGTGATTTCAGATTATAGCTGACTCTGACTGATAACAATCTTTATTGGCTTGTAGATGGTACTCGGGCAAGGACACTGAATACAGCTGTAAAAGTCAGCACAAAGAAAGAGAGGAGCACACATATATTTCACAATGGCCCATCTACTGTTCATTAAGTGCATGAAATACTTGTTAGATTAAACTACATCACTTAATACAAAAACAAGAGGAAATGAAGATCGTATTTGGGCCCCCCGTGAATGCCATATTTAAGGCTCTGAAGGTTTGGTAGAAACGAAAGTTTCATGGTGCAACAAATATTTTCAAAAGGTCTGGATGCAGGAAGGCCAGTTTGGCACCCAGACTGCAGCAGAACGTACACAATATTGTTTAGCATTGTCTTGCTTAAATAGGCAAGGCTTTCCCTAAAAGAAAGGCTATGATGTACATGGCTATCCCAAAATGTATCCATGCATTTAAGTGCTTTCATAGATGAGAAAGTAATCCATGCCATCACAGATGCAGGAGGATGTGATGTCCATGATTTCTAAAAATAATTCAAACTTTTCATCGGTCAGACCACATTCACTTTGTTGCAGATCATCCTAAAAAAAACTTGGTTCTCGAGAAGGCAGCGAAGTTTCTGGATCTTGTTTTGATATTACTAAAAAAAATGGATTGAAAGAAAATCAACAAGACCATAGCTTTTAAATCCATTGCTCTACTTTACTTAGAAATCCATCCATTGCCCCACTCTTACCCACCCTGGAGACATTCAGCGTGCCATTAGGCATAAAAACTCATTAGCTCAGCCTGCTGTCTTTTCAATGAAGCTGATGTCTAAAGTTTCCAGCTTCAAAGATTAGTTATAATTACAACCAAATAACTGAATGAGCTGGCTAATTCATCTAAAGCATGCTGATCAAGGAAAAACTTTAGACACCTGTTACATTATCTCGGCATTACATGCCGTTCTCAGTGGCACACCCTACATGCCTCTACGTCTCGGGTAAAATGAGAGCTTTCAGTCAAAACATAACAGCCTTTCAGGTACCAGGAGATATTTTCATCTGCACAGCTTGTTGGGCAATGGCATGTAAGTGACAGGAAAACTCTGAGCGGTTGATGCGTGGAGCCATGAAACACTCTTTAACCAACTAATGAGGGCTGTGAACACTCAACCCCAAAGCATGAAGAATACATACCGGCTTAAACCCACTATCTTTTTGACTCCCTCCAAACTCCTGAGTTCTGTTTTTCCACACAACACAGGATTTGCAGTGTGCCTGGGCAAGTTATCATAAGAGATTTGTGTGTTTATGAGATGTGTAGGCAAAGGAAACGAATCGGGGAACATCATTTCCAAGAAATAAATCAAAATGGAAACTGATGGAAAAATATTGTATATTTATGATATTTGAACTTTGTGAACTCTGAATGACTTCAGAGCAGGACTGTGGACTGTTTGTTGATGAGTTTATATGTTCACTGTTTTAATGACATCTGTAAAAGACTTTATGGCCTTCCTGCTTATCTGGTCTCTTTACCCCGGGGGGTTACATATGGTCCTCCGTGGGGGTGTTGGGTCACAATGATGGAGTGTTGTAAATGAAGGAGGGGCTATGTTCTTATAAAAAGGTTGTACTGACTGAAACAGTTAATTCATTTGGTCTCCTGAGCTAATTTCTTCCTGGGCTAAATGAGTTCCTTCGAAGTAAAAAAGCTTTCAACTTCTACCTGATCTGAGTGTCTGTGGTTCATCGG
>JBBBVU010000004.1:21824237-21835948 GCA_037177055.1 Atherinosoma microstoma
GTCCAGAGTGCATGTTGTCGATTTCAGATGCCAAACTATTTCTTTAAGGGTTTTTAAATCAACCATATTAAATTGTGACATAACACCAGGGTTATTTCTAGGTTTTAGACACAGACCACTTTTCTTGTTTAACTGTGTGGCATTAATATTTTGTCTAATTGTTTTAATTTTTTCCCTAAAAAAGTTGGCAAATTGGTTGCATTCCTCATTGGACAGGAGCTCTGGGCTAGTAGGAGGTCACTTTCAGTACTGGACAAAAAGGGTAAGGAGCAAATATCCACCAGTTTGGTGCCGTACCGGTGTTACAGCAAAACCTGTAACCCATCAGAATCAGGGTCACAGAATTTGCTGTAACACCGGTTTCAATCGCAATACCGCCACCTTATGGGCTCCTTATGTACTTCAACAGATAACAAATGGCAATTTCACTTTTGTGATGGCTCTATCTATCTATCTATCTATCTATCTATGAGTAAAGAAAAGAACTCTAGATACCTCTATAATGTACAATCTATAATGAACATCTAGACCTGTCTCCAACCTCACTTTTATATATATGGAATAATAAAATGTAACGTATATAATATATATATATATGTTATACTTTATTATTCCATAGTCTGAAGACAGATTAAATAAATAAATATTATAGTAAATCAGTCTTTGGGGCTCCTAGGTCTTCTCTAAGAGTAAAAAACAAATTTATTTGCTTTGCTTCTTTGAATAAATGTTTATTGTTTTTGTTAGGGCTCAAACTATTTTAGATGTCTTTTTATTCCGGAAAGCAAATGAAAGAAAAAGCACCATTCATTCATACTTTGGTAAGTTTTTAAATTTTTTATTGGTTAAAATCAAAACATCAAAAACAGACGTTTGTACACATTATTTTTTTTTAAGTCTTACCTTGCTTTTTTAAAACAGATTTCACAAAGGAACATCACACAGTTCTACAACTACACAGATGTAAAGTATAAAGTATATATGTGTATGTATATATACTTTCAGAATTTGGTCACTTTTTTATTTTAATACTTTATATTGTTATCCCAAAATAAAAACATCTCCCTACCCTGAAAGCAACATAAAAAATGAGGTATGGACGGCCTCATCAATTTGTATATCTTATCACATCAACACTCAGCAGACCATAGAACTTCTTTCTTCTGTCTTTTTTTTTTTTTTTACAGAACAAACATAATGCCCTAAAATAAAGCAGACTCTTTTTAAAACACTGTAATATATTGAATTATAGATTTACATTTATTTATAGAGACATAGCTATATTCTATTCTTTAAGAAAGTAGAGCAATGCGTGTTCATAAATACTCAGGATGTTCATGGTTGCCTTGTCTGTAGATTTGTTGAACTTGAGCAGATAAATCCTTCACAGTAGGAAGTTTTCTGTGGACTTAACTTCAGGGGTTACATGTGCTCTAAGACGAAAACAAATACAAAATTCAGTCAGCTTCATTTGAACATTAGAGATCGTGAGATAGAACGGTAGACTATGTTGGGCAGACTGAATGTCATCCTGTGTTTGTTGGTATTTGCTTGGCAGTCAGCACTAAGGCAACGATTGAGGAAAAGAAAAAAGCTTCACAGAGGAATGAGGAAACACTGTCACACATCCACACATTAGAAAAAAAAAACACACTCTTGTTAAACATTGGAGGGGGTTAGTTGACATAGTTGATTGTTTGTCTGTGTTTATATCCTGTGAAACCACTAGGGAGTTTTGTAAGCAGAAACTTTTATCTGCTGGAAATTGATATGCTGTAAATCTGTGCCTTGCTCTGTTTGTGTGTGTGTTTTAGCTAAAACTGGTCAGTCATTACTCACTGATGGACCTTAGAAGATTAAAGCAGCGTAGTCACAAGCATTGCAAGCATTCTTCCAACCCCCTCATGCTGACAGAAATTTCCTAAATTCCCAACAATTTTAATAGACATATTGTTTCTGTCTATTAACCATTCCCCATACATAATTCGATCCCACTAAAGTTATTGTGCTGCAGAGGCCTAATTGAGATTGCCTTCCATCCCAAGCGATACTTTCAGAGATTAGAGAGGTCCATGATTTTTGACTTACAGTTTTGATACTCAAACTCAAAACTTACATGTATGTTTAAAACAGCTTTGTCACTGATTCTAATAAATATGTGTAGTCTAACGTTTTGCCGTTTGTTAGTGTTGGGGAAAAAGCTTAAAACTGGTCAAAACAACCCCACAATAGTGGGTAAACTTGATCCCAGTAGCAACTACAAACTGGGTCAGTTTGACTCGGTGCTTTTAATTGTGACAGAAACAATACAAATAGCATTTCAAATGAGAAATTTTGGGCAACGTCATCACTCCCGATGTATATATGAACCCTCAACATCTCAGTAGTCTTGACGCTGGTAGCCTCCAGTGCCGTCAAAGGTCCCATCACTGTTCGCCTGGCCCCCTCCTCCACTCGGGCTCTCCATGTCATCCCCACCGAAGGATGTGTAGGGGGCTCCAGCAGCATCCTGGCTGGGGTCAGTGTAGTCCTGGGAGAAGAGGGTCGAATCGGCCCCCAGCTTGTATCTCTGGAAGGCCAAAAAAGACTGGCCCGCCTTGGAGATGCAGGACAGACACATAGATGGTAATTGGATGTTTTTTGGGGGGTGGGTGGGTGGGGTATGGGGTTGAAGCAGTTGTGTTAGAGCAGAGTTTGGGGAGAAGAGAAACAACAAAGAGAAAGAAGGAAATACTGATCAGTTGGCTGGAGAGCTTGTGAAGCTTATTAGTTTGAATAAGTCATTAGTCGGTCACAATGGGTTACTTCTAAAGGCAGCAGAGCAAAAGGCTATGCACATTGTTCAGCTTCATAATGAGAAACACAACCTCAACGCCTCTTTAGTCTAAAGTGGGATAATCACAATACAATTAAGCGGCGTCAGTGTGCTAAATAGCTAAGGAGCTGCACTGTGAAACAGCATGGCCATAAATACCCAGTGACTATGAAATGGAAGTGTTATTGCCATTTGAATTAAGTAAACTGTTTAAGAAATTGCACCATTACAAACGGCCTCTCAAACACCCTTATTACAGCACATCTAACAACTAAACTTAATGAAACAGTTAAAGGGAAAGCATGGCCATGCATAGAGAGTGACAGGGAGAAACTTTCATATATGAAACTGAAGTCATCAAAACCATTTCATTGTCTTAGACAAAAGTCTTCAATGTCTGTTGGCTCAGTCTGAAAATAATATCCAAAATCCTCTATAAAAGGTACAGTGTGTGACAAAAGCTATGTTTGTATTGGTATCTTATAACTTCACTAAAGTAACTTGTGTTTTTATTCTCTCAGAATGAGTCATGTATATCTACTTGGCGCGGGTCCACATACATGGCAGCTACCATTTTTCTGCAACCATTTTTACAAAGATGGCTCTCAACAGACGAGTGTGTGGAGCAAGAACTATCTGAGCTTTAAATCTGCAGAAATAGCTTTGTTTGATTGGTGCTAAGGCACCATTTGGGATAAGTAACACCTTAAAAGGTACATAGAAGAAGACAGTACACATGGACACAATGTTGATGTAGTTACTGTATCTGTAGTGCAGTCATTGTTGCACCTGAGGCCCCTGGATCCATTCACCGATGAAAGCATGTTTATGTCCAGAAGAATTTTTTGGCCGTTGACGGCCACCGTACATTCACTACTGTGCTTGGCATCTGAGGTACTTTCTTTAACACTAGATGCCTGTAATCCGCACACACTGGACCTTTAACCAAAAAGTTATGTCCAACTGTTTTTAGTACCTTGAAGTTCTCTTACTGTTCCTTCAAGATGTGAAGGGAAAAGAAAAATTAAAAAAGGGCAAAAACATGACTGAATAAGCTGTGCACCCTGACACATTTATAAAAGGTCATTGCAAAGATACAAAAATTGTATTCAAATATTTGATAAAAATTGTCGAATTCATAGTTTTAGTGCTACAAAAAAGTGGAAAGCAGGTTAGCGTTCTTGCTTGTAACTTGTTTAAGGGCTGCGAAAAAAAACTCAAAATGGTTTGATAGTCAATTAAAAAGCCAAATATTCAAGCGGTGTGTGCTTTTCTTTATTTTTGGTTCCTATACATGAGTTTTGACTTTGGTTCTAAAAAAAAAAAAAAACAGGCTGAGAATTTTTAAAACCAGACAACACTGATTTTTATAAATTATTGACTACAACTTTTTTTGATTAAATCAACAACTAAACTAATAAGACCACCAGGACAGGAAAACAGTAGTGGTACAGCCATTCTTACTCATGGATTACAGTTACACTCACTTCCAGCAGTACTTGATATAATCAGGCGCCCTTAAACATGTTCAGGCAGTGTGAGGGAACAGGAGTGTGTGTGACCAGCTACAGTGGGTTAAGGCAGCAAGTGGGAGAAGACAGAAGAGTCAGACAAGAGGTTGATGAGGCTGAGGGGGGAACAGTTTGGTGTACTCCTCTTCAAATGACAAATTCTTTAATTTCTCCATAGAGAAAAGGGTCTGAGCACCCTGTTGAAAAAAATGGTCATACTCTCATGAGTTCACATGTACTCAAAAACAAATGGTCATGTTGTGTTCCTCTGTCAAAAAGTGGGAGTTATAAGAGATCCTTACCCAGGTGAAGATGGAGAAGAAGGCGAAGGTGATGGCTGCCCGGGCAGCATCACCTCCCTCCCTCAGTGGGTTGTCCTCCTGCTTGGTCACCTGCCACTGGTTGGCCAGGAAACAGAAACCTACAAACCACATGAAGGACCAGAACGCTGCACAAATAGAAGAAGAAGAAAAAAAAAGGACAAGAGTTTTATTCTCTTGTATTTAGAAACCTTTCTGATTTAATTTATCTGTTAAAGGAAGTTGAATTATTCAATAAATGTGATCTATTTATGTTCCTTTTAAAACTGAAGAAGAAAAAGCTGAGTAGTTGAGTTAGATTGCGGTCGATGCAGCCTCACTTCAAAACGTTTTTTTTTTACTTTGCTGTCGCAGTTAAATCAGGTTCAGTTATCAAAAATACATGGTTAAAGCATCCCTTGTCTTCACCACTTTTATCCTACTCAGGGTCAAAGGGGGCTGGAATCTATCCCAGTTGCCAAAGGGGAGGGGGGGGCACTTTAATAGAGGACACAGATGCCAGACCCAGGTGCTTCATTTAGTCTGCTTCTAGGTCTACCTCAAACTGTTGCAGCATAGAAATAGGAGAGGTTCATATTAATATGAGAACAGATAGTCAGAAGTGACTGTTGCTATAATCAAAACAACAGGCAACATAAAACCATTTTGAGGTTTACCTGTTGGGGTTTTGCACGTTGGATAAACAAGGCTACTACAGGCTCTGGAGTGAGACCAGATAAGTAGTCACTTCAAAAAAATACTGCAATACTTCACAAATAGAAAATAATTACACTTGGAGGCTGAGTCAATGGAATTGTTTCAATAGATCCAGCAGGCTTAAAGATTATATGGGTTAGGTATCAATGAAATGAAAAACATAAGGATCATTGATGTTCTGATGCTATAAGCTTAATTATGCGTTACAATCATGAGTCATAATTCTAAAATTGATATACTCTGAAATTTTAAAGTTGCACTTTTCTAGTCACTCCCTGAAAGTGTAACATCATCATTCCACCTTTACCATCTCTGCTTCTTTTCTCACTCATTCTGAAGTGAGAGTCAGTACCATGTTTTTTCTAAGAGGAGGTCAGGTTTAATCTGAATCACCAAATGGTTTGTTTCACAGACCCAACTGGAAAGTCTTCCTTGGAAACGGTTTTTAGAGGTAATCACACAGAGGAAGGGGGTTTCATTCTCAACAGAGTAGCTACTTCACAAATGGGACCAAATTCACTTAAACATACAAAAACTTTCATTCATACATACAGTGAATATTCTAACACATTAACATGCAGCCAGCAAATAAACAAATTTCAAATCAGAGTCAGGAGCACAGGGCCAAGGAAGGAAAATAAAAGCAAGTGAGGCATATTCAAGAAAAGGATAATCTTTAAGAAAATAATTTTTAGGAGCTGTTTGAAACAGAGCACAAATTCAGCAGATCTTATGATATGAGGACGACTGTTTCAATGTTCAGGAGCAACAAACTCAAAATCCCCATCACTTCTGATTTTAAAGTTTATAGAGAGATTTGAAAATTGTCTTGATATGAAGATGGAAGGGGCCTACTGCTGGAATAGAGGCTCATTAAACTTTTACATTTGCAGGTGTCAGTCTGTGCACTCCCTCCAGTGAGGAACACATTGTGGAGATTTCAGACTGCTGGGTAGTTTCTTGTCCATTTCTCTGCTTTCCAGAAAAACTGAAGACAGGATAGAGAAGACTGAGTGAGAAAGAAAAGATGGAGTTACATGATTTTAAATGAGAAAAGATCAAAGTATGTGCCAGAGTTTCCAGAACTCTGGTTGAAAGTAGAGCTTTTTTTTCTGGAAACATTTTTTAGATGAAAGGAACAGGACTGCATGCGCTTCATCATGTGATTCCTGGAGGTGGTCCTGATGTTGCCAGAGAGGGGACCAACAAAGTGAACCAATTCTAAAGTAAAACAATTAAGTCTGATCACATTAACCTGAGTTTTGTCAGAGTTGAGTCTGAATGACACATTATCTGTCCAGCAATGTAAATTGTTAGGTTTGATTGTTATTACACCTAAAACCTGACAATAATACACCTCTACAGAGCATAAACTAGTTAAAGTAATCCAACAAAACACACAAGCTGTATCCTGAATTATCAGAGTAAAATAGAAAGTCTTAACTATGAAGGAAGTTCATGGTTTCCTCTGAGGTGCACAGATAGAGCACTGCAAGGCATACACTGATTTCACCACTGGGACCATAATACCAACATGACTCAGCAGCTGGACAGTTGGAGTCACCATCTAACAGGACAGAATGCCAAAGATCCCTTGGTGCACAACTTCTTTTATCCTGATGTACAATGTGTGTCGCAGGGCACATATGAAAACATTTGGAGGTAGCACAAATAAATACACACTCTCAAGAGTGAAGGATGCCAATCTCTTCTATTTTCCTCCGACTTAAAGTGGTGCACATGCCCTGATTTGCTACTTATTATACATTCAAAGTCTAAAACCATCTAATAATTATAAGATAGTTTTACAAATCCAAATCTGAATATCTTGGTTAATCCCAACACATCAACTTCAAAGTAATTAGAGCCTACGATTGGAGATCTTCTGTTGTGAGGTCACACGTTTACTTCCCTACCCAAACAGATTTGTTTGTTAAGCTGCTTCCCTCACTGACTACAGCCACTGAGAACCAGTGTGGTGTGTTATTAGACAGTTGGATGAAATGGGGACTGAAAATTAATGCCTACAACCAAAGAATGAGACAGACAGAAATGAAAAAAGGGATAGTTAGGAAGTGAGTGAATAACTATCTTGTGTTCTTGACTGCTGAGCTGGTGGTGGGACAAGAAAAAAAGAAAGAGTTTTAAAATTTTGGCCCATTTCCCATTCATAAACATGGTGGAGGTGGGGTTTGTGACCTACACTGCTGCCAGTCACCAGGGGGTGATGGAGACATTTTGGCTTCACATTTACTGCAATCTTTAAGTCGCCCATCCTTTTCACAGCCTGGGTAGCAAAGTTGTAGCAGTGATACGGCGAGTGGGTTATTGAGAAGTTAGCTTTTAAATGTTCTACAGAATTTGTTTCCTTAACCAAACAAGATATTGGTTATACGTGAAAGCCAAGCTCAGTTATATCAACAGGAAGTCTGTGAGAAGAAAAAGAGAGAGATGAGATCACACATCATCAGCAGATGAGAAAAACAACAACAACAACAACTAAGGGACCGAAAGTTGACTCTTACTGACGTCCTATGTAAAATGAAGTGTCAAGAAGTACCACAACAACGGATATGACTGTGTCCTGGTGGCAAGCAGTGTTAATCAGCACAAAAGAGAGAGAGCAGAGAAGCGCATGGGGAGGGAGGAAACATAAAGCTTAATCAGAAACATCCAGATCCCATCAGACAACCAGCTGTTCCTTTGTTTTACCAGAGTATAAACCATCTTGTGTACTTATGTTGAATGAAAGAGAAAGAGAATGAGAGAGAGAGAGAGAGAGAGGGAGAGAGTGAGAGAAAGAGCGCGAGTGATGCGAGTCTGTGACAGGTGCTACCTCATTAACAGACTCAGTGCTTGACTATCTTGTCATCGTGCTCACTGCAGTCATAGTGTAGCAGAGGAGAGAATGACGCTGTCAGACACACCAAAGCAGAACATATCAGAGGCTTGTTAGCGCCACTGGAGTACCTGTTTCCTTATTGTTCCTTTCACACCTCCTCTCCCGTTCTGTAATGATAGCTTTACTAAAGAAGTTAAAAGGCATTCAAATTTCTGCATTGGTGAGGTGCTGTGATAGTATGGGGAAATTTATAAAGAAAAAAAAAACAAACTACAAGCACGCCCCACAAAACACTGTAGTTCACGGTCTCTGTTTAGCTCCCAGTTTCCTGCTATGGAAATGACTAGAAACAGGTTCCTACAGTCAAAATGCAACTATAAACATTGTTGGAGACCTAAGGAACAACTCAAGGATCAAGACAAAGAGCCCAAAGTTCTAACCCAGCCTCCCAACCCCCCCTGTTCCTAATCTGATCAAGCATCCATGGAGGCAAGGGCCAGCCGATATCCTAGTGCCAGACACCACAAGACACAGCCAGAATGTCTCAGAGCACAAGGGGAACCCTTGCAATGTCAGTCAGGGAAAATTTATCCTCAATCTAATAGTTGTATATATTTAAATTGTTTTCCTTTTTTAAAAAAAAATCAAAACAATCCAATCTAAACAACTTTGTGCTTCTTAGATTAGTAAATTACCGAATTAAAGCACGATCTGCAGTTCGAGCCTCATTCCGACCAAACTGTATAAAAATGAAAATGTCTCAGAACATAAGTCTGACCTTCTCAACAAATGTTGAGATGTGTTCGTGTGTAACGATCTTAGTAGTGTGTTTGATAGTCCAGCAAAGTCATTCCTTTAACAACATCAGTAATGTCTCTGGATTACTGCAAGCTAGACCGCTTTAGTGGGATGTGTCATCTGAAATTATGTGGCTCGGGCCAATCTGTCCCGATTTCCCAGTATCCTTTTATCCATGTTCGTGTTACACAGTAAATGTTTCTTTGTAAACTTCACTTCACGTCTGATATCAAAAAATCTTAAACTAAAATAATGAAAATGAAATTTAACTCAGGGTTCACTTGGCTATCATGACACAGATCAGTCTGTATTGGTATAGATTAACTAAATGATACATTTAAGTCCTCCTAACTATTCATTTAAAAAAAAAAAAAATACTACATATACCAACACAAAAGCATAACACTTTAACTAAACCATTTACTATTCCGCATTGTCAATGTCATGAAAAGAAATATGATGTATGTGTGTTGGGTTTACCTGACACCCCAATATCAGCCAGCACGGCCTTCTTTCGGTCTTTGACGCTGCTGATCTGAGGGAAGTAAACATCCAGAGCCAGAAAGGCTACACAGCAGAGAAAGGCCATGGAGCCCATGAAGACGCCATAATTACAGGCGCTTTGGTTGCGATTAAAGATGCAGTACTCCTCCACTTCATTGGGCCGGTTAATGTAGCCCTCATTGGCAATGCAGCCGAAGATCACGATGGAAAAGAGCTGGAAAGGAGAACAAGAGAGAAGGGATGAAAATCTTGGAGTATAGAAAACGTTTTGTGAGAGCTGTGATCCAAAGAGTCAATGCTATCAGTAGGATGACTGTTGAAGAACAGATGTGACACTTTGAAGCCAACTCCTTCCCTTTTTGCTTATCCCCGAAAGGGTCGCCACAGTGAATCATCCCAGGATGTAGTTGCATGAGTATATTGGTACATGTCTTATGCCGGATGCCCTTCCTGACGCAACCCTCTGCATTTATCTGGGCTTGGAAGCGGCCCTCAGGGAACACTGTGGCGTTCTCAATTGTGGGCTCTGTCACCAATGCTGGGGGCAGGGAGGGTGAGAGCAGGACTTGAACCAGCAACCCTTGGATCACTGTAAGACCTGCTTTACTCAAGGTCACTTTAGTTACTTTAATTTGTTTCCTTTCTGCTACTCTTTTATTTTTTTTTACTACGTCTCCTTGTAGTAATACAAGAAAGGACATGTTAAGTGAAAATAGCAGTGTTATGTTTACACTGATCCCTAAATATGTGTTAATTTGCCTAAAGTCAAAAGATGAACACATGCCAACAATAAATATATAAAAAAAGTAATCTGTTAACTTTTTCATTGTGATTACTGCCACCTTATAATCCATCTACCGATGGTTTTGTCATTACAACTTCAGTAAAGTGTGACAAATATTCATCAAGATTTGCAAATATATCTGATAAGAAGCAAATAAAATGAAAATATTTGGTTAATGATGAAAACTGAGGCAAGAGAACAATCTGATATGAGAACAAGTGTTTAGCTTTTGATTAAAAATAAAACAAGAAACTACTTGCCAAGCAGACAATTTGACAGCTGTGGAAATAATTAATGGATGCAGTGACAACCAATGTAAGCCGATGTAAGACAGTTTCTGTGCCTTAAAATGTACATAAATGCTTATTTTCCATAATGTTGAGCATGCAATAGGTTTTATCCTTTCAGTAGTGGTCAGACTGAGGGAGAGAGGAAAAGTGGAACCAATGAAAGGACAAGGTTACTATGACAGTGTCTAATCTCTCTCTCTACGGCATTTCTCTCCTTCCATCCTTTCTCCTTTGTCTTTTATTTTAGTTGCCTTTCTCTTCTTATGACCAATTTTCCCTGAAGGAGTGGAAAGACAAGGGTTGCAAAAGGGAGTTAATTACAGGTTACCAAGATACCATCTAATCCCGCTCTCCTTTCCTCTACACTACAACCTAACAGAAACACCCCTCTCCAGGTCATAAATAAAAGACCCCACATACAAAATACACACAGCGTTAGTATCCCACCCTGCAGCGCTGTCTACTTTGTACTTCAGGTGATAACAGCAGATCAGACATGATCCTACTAACAAACCTCCAAAACACACCTCTAGGGAGCCTTTTCTGTCTGGGTAAGATCGGGGACTGTTGGGGAGCCTATGTTTGTCAGCAGGATGTGTGTGGACTTTGCTGAGGTGAGTGATGGATTAAGAGTGTGTCTGTATATGTGACTGAGAGTGTAAAATAGAGACAGAGAGCCTTGGGTTTACTGAGCTGTTTGTCTGTGTTTGTGTAGTAAAGGAAAACAATACAAGAGGAGAACACACAATGGACTGTACTGCCATAGGCCTCATCAAGAAGGCCAGGAACCATGCTGGAGGGAGAAGGGGACTCCATATTATATATATATATATATATATATATATATATATACACACACACGATACCAGTACAATAACAGTCTCACTTCCATTCTCGATTCACTCGCTCCTCAAATCTCGCACTGTTCACTTTACCCGGTCTGCCCCCTGGTTCATCCCCGCCCTCCGCTCCATGAAATCCAGAAATCGACAGCTTGAAAGACTCTACAAGAAATCCGGTCTCACTATCCATAAGGACACGTTCACAGCTCAGCTTTCCCTCTACAAGGACTCCATTTCTCATGTCAAATCACAGTATTATTCTGGACTCATCAGCACCAATACCGGCAACACCAAGGCACTTTTCTCCAT
>JBBBVU010000004.1:21836048-21850156 GCA_037177055.1 Atherinosoma microstoma
CTTCCGATCTCAGCCCCGTTCTTCAGCAGCTCCATTGGCTCCCAGTTAAACTCAGATCCACTTTCAAAATCCTCCTCCATACCATAAAGCCATCCATCACCTCCCCCCGCCCCTCCCTCCCCCCTATCTGTCTGACCTTATCCATGTTGCCGTACCCTCCTGTCCTTAGGTCCTCCTCCCTTCATCTCATCGTCCCTCCCGCTCGCCTCAGCACCATGGGGAGCAGAGCTTTCAGTCACTCTGCTCCCCAACTCTGGAACTCACTTCCCCCGACATTAGGAACTCAGACAGCTTCACCGTTTTTAAATCTAAACTGAAAACTCACCTGTTTAAAACTGCATTTTATCCTTGACTTGTTTGTACTTGTCTTTGTATTTTATGTGTTTTTATTGTACCTTTGTAAAGTGTCCTTGGTTGTTTAGAAAGGCGCTGTTAAATCAAATGTATTATTATTATTATTATTAATAATTACATACATACATACATACATACATACATACATACATACATACATACAGACATACACTTGGTGGATTATTTCTATGTTGGGTTCAAGCATTTTGTGCCTCTTTTAAATGCAATGACTTTTTTTTATGCCTTCATCCATATAGTCCTACTTGTTTCAATGTGCAGTATTTGGTGCATGCTAAAACTACCACTCCAGATCATTTTAGGTCAGCCTGAAGCTCTTGAGATGTCTTGTTTTATTCATACAATTTTAACAAACTTTTCTCTTACCACAGCATCCTAAAAACATCCTCACAGTTTCCTTATACTAAAACTCCTTAAAAAAGCTAAAAACAGGGCCAGAATCTGCAACAATTGCCTTTTTGTTCTTGAAGACATCTCCGTCAGACACAATCAGCCTATTTTTATTAGTAAAATAGTTATTTAAAAGTGAAGCATGCTCAATCCGTCAGTATGTGCTTTCCTAATTTTTAATTTGTTTTTGACTTCAGCCGTTTGCTTGTCTTTTGAAGAACTAAAATAATTTTGTGTTTAGGCATTTAAAAATGTGAAAGCATTTTTTTGTTGTCAACTTGCCACTTAGATATTTGCATTCATACAAAGTTCATACAAAGTTGGTTGAATTCACCTCTAGAGATATATCTCAGATTTTTATCAATGTATCTCCAGAACTGAAATTCTGAGCTGGACTACATTAACCTAAAAAAGACATTCTTAGTCGGGCTGGAACGATATAATCTTTTCTACCGATTCGATTTCTTTACAATTTTTTTTGGGTGCCGATTCGATTTAAATTTAAATCCTTCGATAATGCCGGTTTTTGTGATTTTTTGTTTTTTGGGGATAAAAATCAATTTAAGAATTGTTAAAAAAAGATCTCAATAATTATGTGAATCAATTTTTTCTCCCACCCTAATTTTTAACCTCTCTACAACTGTAAAACTGAAGTAAAAATTATGTCCAAGCAGAAGTACTAGTCAGCAATAACAAAAATGGCTCATACCGCCATGCCAAGGCATGTTGCTCTATTAGGTCATCCCTCATTCTCACATTATAGAGAAACTGAGTGGATTATCTTTAGATTTCTCCAAATGAGGAAACACATTTGGAGTCAATATCTTGATAGCAAGATGGAACAGCTGGTCAGTGAACATGTACAGCTGTTCTGTTTCTTTCAACTCTCCTGTATCCACTTCCGGCACTCTGGCTCACCTCATGCACTCCTCTCTCCTGTCAAGGGGTGGATGGAGGAAAACAGTAACATCTACATCCCGTCCTTCATCTACTTGCTGTATTTTTCATTAAGGAGAGAGATGATGACGGGATGGATGAAGGAATGGAGGGACTGCAGAGGAAAGTGTTCAGGGGAGAAGGGACATGGAGGCGGTGCTATTTTTAGATCAGCTGCATCATAGCTCCCGCCCTCCCCCTCATCTTCTGCCATCTCCCCTCGTTACTGGCCTTGCATTTGCCCACAAGCATTCTGGAGAAGAATGAGCGTGCTCCGACACGCTTTCAGCTTTGTACAGCTAAAATGCATGTACAGTTTGTCCATTGCTTCACATTGCTGGCTCAAGATTCAGGTCAGAAAGCACAAAGTCACAAGCACCGCCGCTCCACTCCCCCCAGTCCAAACAGAGTAATCACATAATACACAAACATAGAGTCTACTGTTACATCAAAATGTCTGCGTGCTTATTTCCCTCAGCTACTATTTAAATAGTATAATTCTATCCAGTTTTGCAGATCTCATAGGCATTTTTTCAATGAATGGAATTTATTCAGATTTTATCACAAGACCTTGAAGGAGCCTTAAGCCATCAGCAGAAAATAAAGGATGGTGGGAGAAAGATCTACAGGGCCATTCATCAAAGACCATCTTTAAATAGATCCAGACTTTATAATCTTCTGCTCTAAATAACGACGTCATGTCATCTAATGACTGCATTTCTGTGAGTAAGTCACACCATTATAATGGCTACCTGTTATTATCTGAACAAGGCCAAAGTTGCTTTGAAAATGAGAAACAAACGCTTTCATCCACAGCTGGCTTTCTGATCAGGTATACTTTTTGTGTGCTCTCCCTCAACTGTCTCATTACTGTCTTCCTTCTGCTGTCCACTGTCTACAATTAATTGCAATAAATGTACCAAAAATATCTAACTGTTGATGCCAGTGAATTGCTACCTGTTGTGAGCTACTAGTGTCCAGAGTTAATTTTTTTATCTGCAAATTCAAAGACAAGGGAGGATGTATACATAGGGTTGCAAAGGGGAGGAACATTTCAGGTAAATTTCCAGAAACTTCCCATGGGAAGTTAAGCTGGGGAATTTTGGGAATTTATGGACAGCAAATGGTATCATAACATGAATATCAAGATTCTGTTTTGTCATCAGTAGACATCCATGTAAAATAAAACAATTTTAAAAAAATTCAACATTTCAGATTTATTTCAAAATAAAACTTTAATTCTTGTACTGAACAATCAGTTCTTTCATTGAACAACAAAAACCTGAATGTTGAGTAAAATATTACTCATTTTCACCACACCTCAGCCCTCCAGGGTTGAAGAAATCTTCAGTTCATGTGATCTTTTGATGTGATGTGATCTCATCACATCCACAGTGCATGTAAGGGGTGTGGCCTCAGTAGCCCTGCAGTAAGCGGTGTGCTGTGTGCACGTGATTGAGTAGTATAGATATTCAAGTTTGCTTGCAAATCTGGTTGTTTTGGCCAAGATTATGCTACAATATATTTTCCTCAACTATATTTAAATTCCCTATTAAGAGAATAAACCTTCAATTTTGTTTAATTCCCAAATATTCCCGTTAATTCCCATATATTACTGTTAATTCCCACGGAAAGTTTCCAGCTTTGAAAATCCTCAGAATTTTGAAACCCTATGTATACATGCCCATAGCTATTTTTCATTTGGATGCTGAAGCGAGTAAGAGGAGCAGTCAAACCTTCAGGGCCACTAGTTTTTAGCGTTCTGATGCTCCCATGAGAAACTCCACTGGGAAATAAAGTCACCATGAGAGACTAACTGTCTTTATGTGCCTCATATTCCCGAACTTTCTTTTTTGCTGTATGCTGCAATGACACAAACACCAAACACACAAAAATTCTAACTTGAAGTAAGGATTGGTTTTGGCATGACCTACTTTGCAGAGACTGAATACATACATCTTCTTCAGGGTCACAATTATATTTGCTATCACATGGCAGGGGGGCAGATTGAATTACTGAGCTTTTTCTGCAGCTGCCAGCAGAAATCCAGTTGGATTTGTGGTGGCTGGAATCCTCCACATGCACAGGAGATGCACAGGAGATGCACAGTATATAGCAAAGTGTCAAAACTGTCAAAATGTTGTATGTCTGAGATATGTGCTCAAGTAGCCTAAACTGGATAAAAAAAAGACTATTATAAATTTTAAAAATTGCACACAATAATACACAACAAATGAAATGTGGTTGACACGCTGGACCTCAATATTCATAACTTGGTTACAGCCATGAAAAAGAATAAAATGGAGCATGTCCTTGTGTATGAGACTGTGTGTCTGTGTTTAGAGAAAAGTTCCCCACCCACCTGATCTGACAGATCACAAGGCTTCTGGAGGTGATAAAAGCAGGCAGTGTGAAGAAAACCATGTGTTTCTGATCTTATGACCATTTGGAGATCACTCACAATTTTGTGCTTGTGAAATGGTGTGCATGCATAAATGCATGAATGCATGCACTTCCTCCAGAATCCTCCTTTTTATTACATTGCTTAAACGTTTTTCCCCCCCCAAATGCTGTATCTAGATATATATTTTTAATTATTTATTCATTCTTTTCTCATTCATTCTCCTACTCTACACAATGGAAAATTCTGTGGTTTCTATATCCAAAACTCAAACAGCCATATCTGCTACTTCCATGGTCTAAAATCATATCAGTCCAGTCTGGCTGGCTGTGAATGATTTAAAGCAGCTGCTGTGCCGGCTGAAAGGCCTTTCAGATACAATGCAACAGAAAGACGATCAAGCCAGGTCTTGCGTCAGTCTGGTGTTTATACACGGTACCTGTATTAGAACCTGGCAGAAGCAGACACATTACACTTGCAGTGTCAAAATTTCTTTGAAAAAAAAAAAAAAGGTACATTTTCCGGCCAAGAAAACTGCATCAGACCGTCAGCATTCTGGTTTTTTAGCTTCACATCACAAAGTGGACAATTAGATTATGGCTTTTTCAAGGCCAATTCACAAAAGAGAATTTGGCAAATCAGCTGCTGCTCTCTGCAGTGTCCTCACAGGTCAATTTCCATTTACCCATGAGAATGTGCAGTGGAAGTCTTTAGGCTTACATTAAAAGGGATACCGTGTAACTTTTGGCCACTAAAGGGAGCTGAACCTATAACTTCCCATGGGCCACACCGCAATGTCGCAAAATTAAACAGTTTCTATTTGTGTTTTGGAATCGTGTTTGCAGACCACTTTGACAAGCTGACAGCAAAGTAATGCAGATTCAGGAATTTTTTAAAGGATTCTTCACCATTGAAGGATAGGGCCCTGGTGGAGGTATGCGACTGAGTGCTTCTAGTAATTCAACTTATTACACAGGTTTACAAGGGCGACGCCATACTGACTTCCGGTTGTGTTGACATTTTCGGTTGCTACTCAGATTCAGGTATTTTCACCAGCCTGTCACTGATATCAAACAGTTCTTTAATGATGACGAGTATTATTTGTGCAGTCCGAGGGTGTCACGACAACTGGAGAGAGATGGATATGATTAAACAATGATAATTTATTAACAAAATGTTTGGATAAAGAAAATGTAAAAAAAAATGTCGCCGCTGCACGTCATCCACACACGTCATCCGCACTGAATCTGCTAACCCTAAAATATATTCCTTAGGCAAGTAGACTTTTGGAAAGTCTTATGCGCTTTGATTCTGACCCCAGTAATTAACATTAGTGTACATATGTCGAGCTTTTCAGAATAACACAGGACCAAAAGACTGACTGGGGCCAACATTCTAAGACACTCACAGATAAACAGATAGATGTTAGATTATCTGCTACAAAATCAGTGACTGTCTGTTATTTTGTTTGATTATTGTCATTATTTCTGTCATAAGTGGATAGTAGCAAACTGAAATAAAAAAACAGAATGATTGTAACTATAGAATGCAGTCAGGAAGGAAGACAGTGAGAAGCGCCATTCACTGTAAGTCAGCAGTGAATCATATGGTGAATAAGATTATATTTTCTTGCAAGCTTATTGAATGCTGCAGAGTGTTGTCTTGTGCTGGGGATACCTGCTGTCACCATGGCAGCAGCTGCTCATGTAATGAGAGCGAGAGAGCGAGAGACAGGAGGTCTTATCAAAGTACAAGTCAAGGAGATCCACTACAGAACCGGAGGGTACACAACGAGACAGAGAGACATAAACACTGCTTGCTATAACGCTTGACAAGAATTTTTTTTTTTTTTAAATAAATAAAAAATTTCACTTTAAAAATCGCAAAACAAACGAACAAAACAAAAAAAATAGACATTTATGTGAATTGATTTTTTCTCGCCCCCTAGTAGGAAATGTGATCACATGTTGATGAGTCCAAACTAAAGATAATTCTCTGGAGGTTTGGTCTACAGGCTTCTGTATGCATACAGTTCACTAAAACAGAAGATAAAAACAGACATCGACATTGAACAAATACGGTATATATGTGAAACATCTTTAGAACAGTGGGTAGGTGGTCGGTGAGAATTATTTATTCATTGACCCGAAACAAATCAATTAAAATTCTTCCTAAACAGAACATATCAGTAACATTCCTTGAATTTACTAATTTACTGTAAATCAACTGGATATCAAAGCAATGTATTTATCCATTCATCTGTACTCCCCCCATTTCTATACAATTTAACTATTAACTATACCAAAGGGTTTATATAGAAGTAACTGAATATTATCTGTGAATAACATGCTCCCTTTTCTTCTTTTAACTCATTGAGTTCATTTATCATTTTCAGTGTAAATTGTCTGTTGTGTATATTTGATCCCAAAACAACCTGATTTTCTAACATTTGCTGTGTACACTATTTGGCCACTTCCCGATTGGTTATTTAGCCATGCTTTGGGTAAGGCTTTACGATTCAGATGCAACACCATCTGCAATGTTTCACAAAGAATTGTAAGGGATTTCTTTAGAACTAACAAGTGACGTTGTCATCACAATGTATAAATCCATCAACTCTATAACACCGATGTCAGTTTGATGGCTTAAAATCAATTAAAGCGAGAGTTCTGGAGCCTGTGGGAAAATAAAAAACTGACAATGATCACTTATTACCACTCCTGCAATCCACTGCAACCTAACACCTTGGCAGCCAACATTTGCAGTGGGACCTACAGGCTGAGTCGCACAGCTCAGGCCTCCACTCTCTTTGCAATGGCCAGTTTTACTGGTACAATGTTCATCTTTCTCCTGTGGAAACGGCCATTCAGATTCTGATTAGATTAAGATTTGTTTCCTGGCAGTCAATTTGCAAACACAGAACTGCAGCAAACTTTCCACTAGAATTTACCATTTCAGCAACAGGACAAACACAACAGGCGTAAGCACAACTTCTGTTTAAAAAGCATCAAAGGGAGATAGTAAAGTTCTATCAGAAAACACAACAACATATATCTCTAAAGCTGAATGAAGACCAATCAGAGTGGAGTTTAGCCTGTTGTTGACACTGAACAGCCAGAAATACTCATAAATGTGTAGAGAACCCTATCTACATGCAGAATGCTTCTCTCTGCTCATTCAATGATGAAATCTGTAGAAAACCTGTTCCTATAAGACTAGGGAAAGAAAATAAAACCTTTAAATACAACATTAAACACACTACTTTTGTTTAGGAAATAATTTTCTAGATGTCTGAATTCTGACATGTTGGTGCTAACAAACTGTGTATGAGCTCCTGCTTAACATGTAACTGACAGAATGTTCTGCATTGCATTATGCAAGTTTCTGCTGCTAAAATGACCAAATCTCTTCACTTCTGAAATACTAACCACATTTAAATTCATAATATTAACTCTCACTGACCATGTAAGAGCAGTTTAATTAAAATAGATAATAAATAAATAAATGATAGAAGAGTAGTGCTTCTCTTCAGCAGTTGGCGAAGTTGTGGCTTTCTCAACATGACTTCTCTTAGATGTTTGACATTGACCGCAAAGAATAATCTGTATTGAATTTGACATCAGAAGTTCATCAGTTCTGCCGCTGAGTGGATCACCTCTCTGAACTGATCTAAAATCTGAGGTTAAAGTGTGAACCAGAAGCAGTAGTAGTTACAGCACAAGTACAACCCCCACTCCTAAAAAAAGGTATGTTGTGTAAAATGTAAAACAACATGTATGCAATGATTTGCAATGAAACACCATTATATCATACACAACAGGACACAGAAAGATATAAAAGGTTTAAAGAAAGATTTCATCATTTCATGAAATATGCAATTTCCCCTCGGGGATCAATAAAGTATAATTCATTCATTCGAAACATACTAGCTCATCTTGAATTTGATGGGAGCAACATCTCAAAAAAAGTTGAGACTGAAGGCTGGAAAAGTAAGGGGTACGGATTAAGAAACAGCTGGAGGAACGTGATACAACTACGTAATTAGGTAAATTAGCGACAGGTCAGTAACATGATTGGATTTTAAAAGTACATTAGTGAGGCAAAGCCTCTCAGAAATACCCTCAGACAGCACTGCAGACCTTTGACAGATTTTCTCGGTGAGGCCATGCCTAAGGATGTCTGTACCCTGAGCTCTCTCCAGCCAGTAAAAGTCTGTCTAATGTTGACTCTTGTCATATTTGTTGCTTTGTCTCTTTCTTTTCCCTCATTTCCTCCAATAATGTCCTCTTGCGTTTCTTTGCTGAATTAGCCACTGTACGCGTTCAAAACGGCCGGTGTGTCAATATTCGTATGCTAGCGTGTGACACAGTGCGTAAAGCAAAACTCAGCTGCAACGTCATGCAGGGTCCTGGAAGCAAAGGTTGTGGGGTGCAGTTTCTCAGCTTCAGGATGCTGGTGGACAGTGACGGGTCCAGACCATAAACTGTAAAAAAAAACATGGACTAACCTTCCGCCACGTGACCCGTAATTTTCTGACGAGCTGAATTGAGGCTCACTGGGAGGTTCCCACCTTCGCCATCTTGCCAGCGTCACGAGTCTCGTGACGCTACAAAAATGGGCGACAGGGTGGGGCTGAGAGGAGGATTGTGAGTGTGGGGACGGATGATTGACACCCATCAAACTCTGAACTGCCTGTAGCTAACCAGCTAAATAAGGTAGGCGGGCTAAAGCTAAGGCACGCTGTTAGCCGGCTAAAAACCACGGTTGTGCTACCCTCTGCCTCCTTGCTGCCGGATATCTGACACCTGCCAATCAAAGGGACACACCCCTAATTATGAAGAATTTCAAGATTAAATAACATCTAAACAGATGAGTTATAAAAAATCCACTCCCCCTACAGCTGTCATGAAGGTAAACCTGACTTACTAAACCTAAAATAGTTTTTTGTACCAGGCTGTAAATGTTTATTTCTGCTGTGAAGTTGGCCTTTTTAACATGGGAGTCTATGGGGATTGACTCCCTTTTGGAGCCACCCCCTAGCGGATGAGGGGCGAACTGCAATTTTTGGCACTTCCGCATAGGCTTCACATTTTTCTGCCGGAGGTTGCCACTTGGTCCAGACAATGTGCATAAAAAAACGTCTCTGTGCCATCAAACAAGTCAAGAATGAAGAGTTTTAAGGTCAGAAAGATACATAGTACGTCTTTAAAAACAGCCATGATTTTGTTATGAAAATCACTGCATGAGCTCAGGAACACTTCAAATCATTGTCTGTAAACACAGCCAGCTGCGACATCAACAAATGAAGGTATAAGCGCCATCATTAAAAGAAGCAAAACACTGACAATGCTAAAAGGTATACAGGTTTTAGAGCAACATGGTCCTGTTCAGATGTTGTATTTTTTAGGGAAAGCTTTGCATATATAAGCAAAAGTATTTTAAACCACATACTGGATCTATCATAACACTATGGCTTCATCATAGAAGAGTCTAAGTGATTGGGAAAGGGGCAGGTTTTAGAAGTTTCCCTGCTGCAACACACCTGATTCAGATTCAAACCTGTGCTGAGCTTACCCATTGATTTGAGTCAGGTGTGTTGCATCAGGGAAACTTTTGAAACCTGCAGGACACTGACCCTCAAGGACCAGGATTTAGGATGCCTGGTTTATGGGATTTGGAAACATGGCATTCTGTTTTATTTACATTTTAAATAGGCATCCTAGAATTTTTAGCATTGGGATTGTAAATAGGAAACTAGACCTGGTCCAGCATTGGCAATCCTATTACCACTATCTGTCCACAAAAATGTTGTGTTTGCAGATAAAGTCATGGGATATTTGCCCATTCAGTTTAAGATTAAACCAAACATACACACAAAATGCATCAGTTTCTTTTTTTAATGTTAGTTAAGAGTCAAGTCAAAAAACTTTGATCTGTATTCTCCTCCCTCAGGCAGACAGAAATGCTGCCTTAGGCTTGTCAACTTCTGAAAATAAAAACATTTTAGACACAAAGCTGAGCTAAACCGTTCATGTGTGTAATGATTTGTTGGCCTGGCAGAAACCTAAATCCTTGTGCAGGATCACAATTTAAGGAACTCTGCTCAAAGCAAAAAGGGAATGTTCCAACTCTCAGAAGTAAGGCTCCTCTAAATGTTGATCAATGTAGAACCACAGGCAAAAAATGTCATTTCTACCTTACAAGGGAGGTTGGCTCTGATTGGTTTCATTCAATAAATAAATTCATATATCAGAATTTCTTAATCTAGACAATGATTGGACACAAGGTGCTATTCTTCCATCTGTCACAGTGTTCTTCTCCTTCACCATGCTTCATCACATACATGATGACTGACTCCCCGAGGTTGAATCATGCACACACACACACCTACGCACACTAATTATCACCTCCCACATATGTCAAAAGAAGTGGGACATACAGAGCCCTTGACTACCATTCATAAACTGCTCTCTCTTTCCAAGCATTCATTCCTGCTTGACGTCCTCCATCCACAAATGTTTTAAGTGCAGATAGTTTCCTCCCCCACACACTGTGCTGCAGACACCACCACACAAAACATCGGAACTCCGCCTGTGGCTGTTACTATGGAGACATGCTGCTCTGGTGACACCTTAGGGCAGGGCATTTGATGACGAGTCATGAAGACACTCCATAACAGTATATAAGCATGATGTAGCTAAAATATTCAATCAAACCTTCAATGCTCAAACATTTTCAAACAGCAGAGCATACTCTAGAATGTAAGAAAAATATGTCAACATGAAAATAACACATATGATGATCAACAATATATCAAAAGAGATCACTTATATTTGCTATTCTAGCCACTGGCTTTTTAGATTCGTAAAACTGGTTGCATAAGAGACATGTTTCAACATACTACATTGGACTCCATGACATACTGAAAATGTGAATTTTCATGATGACATGCCAGATATTACAAATATCATAATTACTATCATTGGGTTCAGTAATGAGATCGTGAGTATTTGACACGATCACTCACTAACTGGAACAATTTTTTTTTTTTTTTTACCTGTCAAGATTTTACCTTTCCATTATCTTCCATCAAGTGAGCTAAAGACAGCACATTTTGGCAGGAAGTGAGTTTGCACTTTTAAGAAGTGGCAGAGCCACTCTCATGTAAAGGATAGAAGTGTTCTGCCATTACCGCATGTGACAAAGTCCATAAACCAAATATAGCATAATATGCCATACCTTCCATTGCCTTCCATACCAACAATCTGATTGTATGGAAGGCAAATTTGCTACTGAAAATTCCGCCCATTACACAGCTCTATGATGTCAAAGTCTGGATTTCATAAATGATGGGCTTTCTTTATTTAGGTTTTTTTTAAAAAAAAAAAAAAAAAAAGAAGAAACCAGTCTCTTTTTATTCTATTGTATTTAGTCACACACATCTAACTGCTATGTCTGCTAAGCCAGTCTAAGAGAAAATAAAAGAAGTGATAAACAAGATGCTTAATCCCATCAGCTGTATCTGGACTTTTCTTCAACCCAGAAACCTCATCTCATGACTGAGCAATCACATCTGATCATTTCATGGTTCCCTGAATAAGCACATGACTTGCCCTCACATGTTATTTAGAGCCAAGGGGTTAACATACTCACTGCAAAATTTCACACTGCTTTAGAAAGAATCAGCATTATATCAAATTTCACGCATTATGTAAAAGTTTAAATGACTATCAACCACACAAAGCTTTAGTCACAAAAGACAGAAATGGGAATGGAACTCATTTCTTATGACAAGTTCAGTGTTTCTGTACCCATATAAGCCCATTTATGTAAGCATATAGGCAGGTTATCTTCAGCTACTAAAATTAGCCAAAATTTCCTTAGAGAAACCTACCATATATATTATTTTATTCAAACCCCAACATACAATCAAATTCAATCAAAAATGGAATTACAGGTGTAAAGCTTCACTATAAAGACCATAGTCCAATAAAATCGAATTGCAATAAGTTTAACATACTTTGGAGACTTGTTGCCATATATTTAATATGCCTCTTAAAAGTTGCCCAATTGTTGCGATTCATTTCCATTATTATTACCTATTAGTTGGATGGAAAGTAAGCAATTAAGTGTTGAAAGAAAGAAAGAAAGAAAGAAAGAAAGAAAGAAAGAAAGAAAGAAAGAAAGAAAGAAAGAAAGATCTGCTCTCAAATGATTTAAGTGTGATTTCATTTTCTCATTATATTCATTAAACAATGATCTGATATATGTGAAATGGAACATTTACACCAAGAAATTGTAAATATGCAGCAGGAAATTTGTTCAAACATTAATAATGAAATCAAACAAAAATAATAAGATAAAACTCCCCCTTATGGAGTGTCCTTGCAATCTCTGTTGGAGTTTTTATTTTAATTACAAAACGAGCTCTAGGCTATTTACTAACCAATAAAAATGAATTGAAGTCAAACCAGTAGCTACTTTTAAATAACGGCCTACTCAAGTAAAATATTCGCATCTTATTTGTTAGTCATTGGTGACCGATGCAGCCACAGCCAACAAACTTGTTTCTATATTTCTATCCCCTGCTGGAACGGTCGCTTACCCAAGACACAATACGAAGAACGGTCTGAGGTTGCTGGAGAAAGGTGACAGGGTCGAAAGCTCCTCCGGCTTTCCCGGCTCCGTATGCCTGCATACCCTCCATTGTCCTGCTCCTCTGTGGACCGCCGCCTCTCAGATGCCCCTCTCTTTCCCCACTGCTGGTTCAAAAGGCACTGGGTGTGTTAAGCACCGGGCAATGACACGAAAAATCTTAGATTCTGCTCCTGCCACTGCTACCGCTGCCTCTGAACAAATGGATGCACGTCTGTCCCGGGCTCCTTGGCGGTCGACCTCACCTGTTTTCCCTTGATGGGTTAAATTTAACCTCTAAATTCCCTGTTCTGTCTTCAGTGTCTGGACATTAGTAGCCGTATGACCGTGTTTTGATTATGCGTTTCTTGTTCTTAGCGTTGCAGCCGGTGGTGACCACGTGAACGCGCCTCCGATGTCACGCCTCGGGCGGTGGTAGCAGCATCTAAGGGAGCGCAACCCCTGTAAAAACAAACAAATAAACAAAGAGAAAATGATAAATAACAGTGCAAGCACGCAGAAATGTTGATGGTGCACGCGCTTTTGCTGATGCGATTGAAAGGAGCCATGCTCTGTCAACTTGTCATAATTAAGGAGCGTTTGTTTCTTACGTTTGTTTTTTAATTTAATTTAATTATTCTAAGAAAATCTTTTTATATTTGCTTATAATCCTGTAACGATATAAAAGCAATACGGTTAAAACGAATACAACTTATGTGAGTTATGGTGATGTAGTGGGTATCATTTCCGCCCTCCAGTGGTCACACTTTGCCTAAACATAAGGGCCCCGTCTTTTAGGCCTATTCATGCATAAATTGACTTTCTGTCAACTCTCAACACTTGTTTTAAGCCTGGAAAGGGGTGATATAAATGGCAATGAATGGACCAGACACTATATCGGAGCTGTACATAAACTTTGCTTTGTCAAAGTTCAAGCGAGCTTTGCCTGACAGACTTTCTCAGGGAAGAAATACCCTTGTCTACCATCCTTGGTCCTCACAAACAGCCAATGAGAGCACAAGCTATGCGATTGCGTGCTCGATAGGTAGACCAATGAGACACCACTGTGGCTGGTTGCTATGGTTGCCAGGAGACTGTGTTCAAGTTGCCGAGTAGGAAGAGAAGAATATTAGAAAACAAAGGCAAAATACACCGTACAGAGTTTATTCCTCAAGTAAAACGTACAATTTAAGATACAGCGTCTCAAAAGTATCTCTTGTAATGGTAAAGTTGAGGGCAAAGTGTCTACTTTTCGGTAAGATTTAGCAATTGTAGCTCATTCAGCTATTTATGGGTAACGGTACCAAAGCTAATGCTAATCAATCGTCTACAAAACCCACCTCAGTAACCTCAAGAAAAAAAAGTACACATATAT